>ML058513.1:6972370-7717370 GCA_003013855.2 Liriodendron chinense
TTTATGAATATAATTGTAGAGTGAATTTGTGCTTATGCTTAGAGAAATGATAAAAATATGATTGGACCATTACACTATATTGCAAGCATAATATAATAAAACCGTAAACAGAATATAAAAATTGAAAAATCCATTGCACATTGTCATTCTATATTAAATACATATATCTTATTGTAATACAAATCAACTTCGGATCAACTATCCGAAATACTCCCTACGTAAGTTATCGTACGCTGCAGATGTATATGTCAAGCTGTATGAAGCACTCGACATTGTTACAGCCAATATGCCAGTTACAATAGGAGAAATCTGATCTCTCGGGACTCTATTCAGATGTGCAAGTGATAATGTCGCATCTTCCATACGAAGTTTTCCGCGGTTATATTCCTCAATTAGGTCCGGAATTTCTTTGAGATTGTATAATCTTTCATCTGAGTTATCATCTTCCTCCCTACATTTCTCGACCAGACCGGGTATCTCTCTGGCCCTACCAGAAGAATATAGGGCCGGAAAGTCCATCCGCAACAGCTGATGAAGTATGCTGCGTGCTTCCGCTACGCTCCAGTTTGTGGAGGACATGATCAGAAAGTGACTTAACTGTAAATGTAGATTATAAACAAGTCAATTCAGGAAAAAAATCATGACTTGTAAAACATATATACATGTAATAACCAAATTAATCGAATTGAAAATTACATGTAAATCTTGTATACATTTAATAATCGTCGTCTGAATCATTATCGCTTATGACTCTTTCTTCTTCACCATCACTATCGCTGATCAGAATTTCCTCTTCATCGTCTGCAACGTTGTCATCGATGAAAGCGTTATCATCTCTAACAATGTCATTTATGATTGAGGCATCAACATGATCAGGTGGCACATCATCTCTATTCAATTGCACCACATCAATATCAACATTTGGATCATTCCCTCTATCCTAAGATGGCATGTCTTCTTGGTATGCTTGTTCAACTGACGACATTCTATTACTCCCTTCATCGTTATCTTCAACGTCTACTTCGGGAACGTTAAATATGTTCCTTGGCTTTATTTTCTACATCACGTGCCAAGAGCCGCCTAACTTGGTGTCAGCGAGGTAGAATACTTGTTCGGCTTGGCCGGCTATGATAAATGGGTCATCTTTAAACCACTTCCGAGATAAATTTACACTTGTGAAGTAGTTATCAGTCTGTATTCCCAACTTTTTTATTTCCAATGTCCCACCAATCGCATTTAAATAAATACACCCGCTTTCTCATACAATAACTCAGCTCAATAATATCTGTCTAAAACGCCATAAAAATCAATTTCGACCTCCTCATGTGTTCCCTTCACAACCACACCACTATTTTGTGTGGTCCTATATTTCTCACGCTCCTTAGTGTGGAACCGAATTCCGTTTATAATACAACCTGTATATCTAGATACACGTCTATCAGGGCCACACGCCAGTGAGTAGAGCGCATCAGACGCATCCGCAGACTTGCTAGCGCGCAACATCTTCATCTATCATCACGTACAGAATATAAATGTACGTTTAGGCATTTAAAATTACGTGTAAATATTGTGCAATACAACAATATTGTAAGTGTGGTGAGATAGAAGGTAAATTAATCTTACACGTTTTGCAAACCATTCTGGAAACAAATCCTGATGCATTCGATCATAATTTGTAGGGTATTAGGACTTTATCTCCTTGATGTGTTCGCTATACATAATTGGTACGTTGTGAGCAAGAAATTTTGAGATTAAAACTGTCTGTAGATATACAATTATGTGCGAAGACTTACTCCAAGTACGACTCTATTTCTTCACAGCTATGCAACACATACCACCGCGCCTTCGCTTGATCCCGATGGTCCATATCCTGAAACGTCGGCGATCCTAAAAGACGGACGTTATGTGCGAATACAGATATGAGTTCTTGTTCATGCTCCTGTCCTGCATCGGCATTCCGATCTTCTCGGTTGAATCTAGTTTCTATGCCACGAAGATACATGGAGCAAAATGTCAGGCACTCATTATCAATGTACGCCTCAGCAATGGATCCCTCTGAACGTGCCTTATTCCTCACATATTGTTTTAATGTGTGAAGGTATCTGTACACAAAATCAATATGTTTAGGACATGAAAACATGGATATACGTAGTTTATGGAATGAATAAAAATTTATGATCATTGTTCTATCACCTTTCGATCGGATACATCCAACGATATTGTACTGGGCCTGCAAGCTTCGCTTCATGCGGTAAGTGAATCGCTAGGTGTACCATGACATCGAAAAACGCAGGTGGAAATATTCTTTCAAGTTTGCAAAGGATTACGACAATATCCTTCTCCAGTCGTTCAATAACCTCTACATTCAAAGATTTCGAACACAAATCCTTAAAGAATATCCCCAACTCAATCAGCGTAGCACTGACATCCTTGTTAAGGAATCCACGAATCGCAACCGGTAGTAGACGTTGCAGAAGGACGTGACAGTCATGACTTTTCATTCCTGTTACCTTACAGTCCGTAATGTTTACGCGCCGAGAGATATTCGATGCATACCCATCGAGAAATTTCACCTTGTTCAACCATTCACATACACGTTTTTTCTCTAGTTTTGTCAATGTGTAGCAGGCTGCTGGTATAGTATATGAATTTCCATGTGGTTGCAAGTGCAACTCTTTCCTTAAACCCATTGCTTGTAGATCCAATCGAGCCTTAAAACTGTCTTTTGTTTTCTTCTCTATGTTCATCAATGTTCCAAAGACATTGTCACATATATTCTTCTCAATATGCATGACATCCAAGTTGTGTCGTAATTTCAGATGACTCTAATAAGGCAACTCAAAAAAAATGCTCTTCTTCCTCCAGTTGTACTCCAATACTGTACGTTTTCTCTTCTTCAAGTGCGGTGTCTTACCAAATCTAACTTCTTCAATGTTACTCAGTTGTTGTAACACATCTTCTGCAGATAGTTCTTTCGGTGGTGGCCTATGATCTTGTTTGCCATCAAAGATTACCGTCTTCCTACGCCAACTATGATCCCTCGGAAGGAAGCAACGATGGCCCATATAACACGTTTTCTTACCATTCTTCAATGACAATGAACAAGTCTCAGTACTATATGTAGGACAAGCCAACTTTCCCTTCGTGCTCCACCCAGACAAATTCCCATATGCAGGGAAGTCATTTATTGTCCACAAGACCGCTGCATGCAATCGAAACGTCTGTTCTGCAAAAGTGTCATACGTCTGGACACCTTGACTTCACAACTCGTTTAACTCATCTACTAACGGTCGGAGATACACATCAATGTCATTCCCCGGTGACTTGGGTCCAGGAATAAGCAACGACATCATAAAAATGATTCCTTCATACACAACCAAGGAGGTAAATTGTAGGGCATAAGTATCACTGGCCACATACTGTATGAGCTACTCATATTACCAAATGGATTAAAACCATCACTTGCAAGACCTAGCCGAACATTGCGAGAATCCTCTGCAAACCAGTCATATTGCTTATCAAAATGTTGCCGGGCTTCAGAGTCAGCGGGATGCCTCAATGTATTATCATCATGAACGCGTTTCTCCTTATACCACCTCATATCTTCAGCCGTCTTGCTCGACGTAAACAATCTTTGTAATCTGGGTTTCAATGAAAGGTACCTTAACACCTTTTGTAGAATTTTCTTACGCTTAGCTTCGTCATATTTTCACCTAGACTCTCCACATTGTGGACACTCCTCAACATTTTCATGTTCTTTCCAATACAATACACAATCATTTATACATGCATGTATGAGGATGTAACCAAGGCCCAAGTCTCGCATTAACGATTTTGCCTCGTAATGAGACTTAGGCAATGTCTTACCTTCAGGTAATACTTCTTTCAACAAGCCAAGTAACATGTCAAACGATTTGTTACTCCAACGATTTATTGTCTTTAAATGAAGTAACCTTGTAAGGAAATTCAACTTGGAGAAGTTCCGACACCCCGGATAGAGTGGACGTTGCGCATCCCTCAACAACCTACTAAACTTTTCTGATTCGGCATCACCCATAGGAGGAATATCCTGGCTAGTACTTGTCGCTGCAAAATCAGTATTCGCAATTGTTCCCCTTAACACATCCCCAATGATATCTTGCATATCGTCAACATCTTCATCCTCGTCATTACGCACAATTGGGTCAGCAAGGACTTCAGTGGCCTCAACTCTTTGGTGGAAGTCTTCACCATGATGAATCCACCAAGTGTAACCCTGGTCAATCCCAACTATGAACAAATCATCTTCTACTTTGTCCAATGTCTTGTGAATCATGTTCTTGCATTTTCGGCATGAACACCTAATTCTATTACCTGAATCTGCCCGATATCTCGCAAATTCCATGAACTCCTTAACACCTTCTTTATACTCTGGGCCAAACCGATTCTTAGCTTGCATCCAACTCTTATCCATATCTACAATGCAAAGATTAGAGTCAGGTTTAGTTTAGGTGATTTGAGTTTAGGATTAGGTTTAGTCATAAGTTGAGATTTTCGGGTTCGGGATCGGGTTTAAGGTTAGGTTTTCGAGTTTGGGTCTAGGTTTAGGTAAGGTGAATGTATTTAGGAATAGGTGTAGGTTTCGTTTAGGTGACATGAGTTTAGGATTAGGTTTCAGGCATAGGTTTAGATTTTTGGGTTCGGGATCAGGTTTCGGGTTTGGTTTTCGAGTTTGGGTCTAGGTTTAGGGTAGGTGAATGGATTTAGGAATAGGTGTAGGTTTAGTTTAGGTGACATGAGTTTAGGATTAGGTTTAGGGCATAAGTTGAGATTTTTGGGTTCGGGATCTGGTTTCGGGTTTGGTTTTCGTGTTTGGGTCAAGGTTTAGGCTAGGTGAATGGATTTAGGAATAGGTGTAGGTTTAGTTTAGGTGACATGAGTTTAGAATTAGGTTTCGAGCATAGGTTTAGATTTTTTGGTTCAGGATCGGGTTTAGGGAAAGGTTCTCGTGTTTGGGTCAAGGTTTAGGTTAGGTGAATGTATTTAGGAATAGGTGTAGGTTTAGCTTAGGTGATTTGAGATTAGGATTAGGTTTCGGCATAGGTTGAGATTTTCGGGTTCGGGATCGGGTTTCGAGTTTGGTTTTTGTGTTTGGGTCTAGGTTTAGGTTAGGTGAATGGATTTAGGAATAGGTGTAGGTTTAGGTTAGGTGACATGAGTTTAGGATTAGGTTTCGGGCATAGGTTTAGATTTTCGGGTTCGGGATCGGGTTTCGGGTTTGGTTTTCGTGTTTGGGTCTAGGTTTAGGTTAGGTGAATGGATTTAGGAATAGGTGTAGGTTTAGGTTAGGTGACATGAGTTTAGGATTAGATTTCGGGCATATGTTAAGATTTTCGGGTTTGGGATCGGGTTTCGGGTTTGGTTTTCGAGTTTGGGTCTAGGTTTAGGTAAGGTGAATGTATTTAGGAATAGGTGTAGGTTTAGTTTAGGTGACATGAGTTTAGGATTAGGTTTAGGGCATAGGTTTAGATTTTTGGGTTCGGGATTGGGTTTCGGGTTTGGTTTTCGAGTTTGGGTCTAGGTTTAGGGTCGGTGAATGGATTTAGGAATAGGTGTAGGTTTAGTTTAGGTGACATGAGTTTAGGATTAGGTTTCGGGCATAGGTTTAGATTTTTGGGTTCGGGATCGGGTTTCGGGTTTGGTTTTCGAGTTTGGGTCTATGTTTAGGGTAGGTGAATGGATTTAGGAATAGGTGTAGGTTTAGTTTAGGTGACATGAGTTTAGGATTAGGTTTAGGGCATAGGTTTAGATTTTTGGGTTCGGGATCGGGTTTCGGGTTTGGTTTTCGAGTTTGGGTCAAGGTTTAGGCTAGGTGAATGGATTTAGGAATAGGTGTAGGTTTAGTTTAGGTGACATGAGTTTAGGATTAGGTTTAGGGCATAAGTTGAGATTTTTGGGTTCGGGATCTGGTTTCGGGTTTGGTTTTCATGTTTGGGTCAAGGTTTAGGTTAGGTGAATGTATTTAGGAATAGGTGTAGGTTTAGTTTAGGTGATTTGAGATTAGGATTAGGTTTCGGCATAGGTTGAGATTTTCGGGTTCGGGATCGGGTTTCGGGTTTGGTTTTCGTGTTTGGGTCTAGGTTTAGGTTAGGTGAATGGATTTAGGAATAGGTGTAGGTTTAGGTTAGGTGACATGAGTTTAGGATTAGGTTTCGGGCATAAGTTGAGATTTTTGGATTCGGGATCGGGTTTCATGTTTGGTTTTCGTGTTTGGGTCAAGGTTTAGGCTAGGTGAATGGATTTAGGAATAGGTGTAGGTTTAGCTTAGGTGACATGAGTTTAGGATTAGGTTTCGGGCATAGGTTTAGATTTTTGGGTTCGGGATCGGGTTTCGGGTTTGGTTTTCGTGTTTGGGTCAAGGTTTAGGCTAGGTGAATGGATTTAGGAATAGGTGTAGGTTTAGTTTAGGTGACATGAGTTTAGGATTAGGTTTCGGGCATAGGTTTAGATTTTTGGGTTCGGGATCGGGTTTCGGGTTTGGTTTACGAGTTTGGGTCAAGGTTTAGGCTAGGTGAATGGATTTAGGAATAGGTGTAGGTTTAGTTTAGGTGACATGAGTTTAGGATTAGGTTTCGGGCATAAGTTGAGATTTTCGGATTCGGTATCGGGTTTCGGGTTTGGTTTTCATGTTTGGGTCAAGGTTTAGGTTAGGTGAATGTATTTAGGAATAGGTGTAGGTTTAGTTTAAGTGATTTGAGATTAGAATTAGGTTTCGGCATAGGTTGAGATTTTCGGGTTCGGGATCGGGTTTCGGGTTTGGTTTTCGTGTTTGGGTCAAGGTTTAGGTTAGGTGAATAGATTTAGGAATAGGTGTAGGTTTAGGTTAGGTGACATGAGTTTAGGATTAGGTTTCGGGCATAAGTTGAGATTTTTGGATTCGGGATCGGGTTTCGTGTTTGGTTTTCGTGTTTGGGTCAAGGTTTAGGCTAGGTGAATGGATTTAGGAATAGGTGTAGGTTTAGTTTAGGTGACATGAGTTTAGGATTAGGTTTCGGGCATAGGTTTAGATTTTTGGGTTCGGGATCGGGTTTCGGGTTTAGTTTTCGTGTTTGGGTCAAGGTTTAGGCTAGGTGAATGGATTTAGGAATAGGTGTAGGTTTAGTTTAGGTGACATGAGTTTAGGATTAGGTTTCGGGCATAGGTTTAGATTTTTGGGTTCGGGATCGGGTTTCGGGTTTGGTTTTCGAGTTTGGGTCAAGGTTTAGGCTAGGTGAATGGATTTAGGAATAGGTGTAGGTTTAGTTTAGGTGACATGAGTTTAGGATTAGGTTTAGGGCATAAGTTGAGATTTTCGGATTCGGGATCGGGTTTCGGGTTTGGTTTTCGTGTTTGGGTCAAGGTTTAGGCTAGGTGAATGGATTTAGGAATAGGTGTAGGTTTAGTTTAAGTGACATGAGTTTAGGATTAGGTTTCAGGCATAGGTTTAGATTTTTGAGTTCGGGATCGGGTTTCGGGTTTGGTTTTCGTGTTTGGGTCTAGGTTTAGGTTAGGTGAATGGATTTAGGAATAGGTGTAGGTTTAGGTTAGGTGACATGAGTTTAGGATTAGGTTTCGGGCATAAGTTTAGATTTTCGGGTTCGGAATCGGGTTTCGGGTTTGGTTTTCGAGTTTGGGTCTAGGTTTAGGCTAGGTGAATGGATTTAGGAATAAGTGTAGGTTTAGTTTAGGTGACATGAGTTTAGGATTAGGTTTCGGGCATAGGTTTAGATTTTCAGGATCGGGTTTCGGGTTTGGTTTTCGAGTTTGGTTCTAGGTTTAGGGTAGGTGAATGGATTTAGGAATAGGTGTAGGTTTACTTTAGGTGACATGAGTTTAGGATTAGGTTTCGGGCATAGGTTTAGATTTTTGGGTTCGGGATTGGGTTTCGGGTCTGGTTTTCGAGTTTGGGTCTAGGTTTGGGCTAGGTGAATGGATTTAGGAAATGGACAACTTCATCATGGTCATAACAGCGGTTCCCACCTTCCAGGGACCCCCGCTCAACACCCGGATAGCTCTGACGCACATACGGGTCTGCTCCATTAATTTCGAGCTAATACATAAACACGGGCCTGTCCAAATGGTCAGGCCACCCATATTGCTGTCCATAGGAAATGGACAGCTTCATCATCATGGTCTTAACAGTGGTTCCCACCTTACAGGGACCCCCGTTCAACACCCGGATAGCTCCGACGCACATCCAGGTTTGCTCCATTAATTTCGAGCTAATACATAAACACGGGCCTGTCCAAATGGCCAGGCCACCCATATTGCTGTCCATAGGAAATGGACAGCTTCATCATCATGGTCATAACAGCGGTTCCCACCTTCCAGGGACCCCCGTTCAACACCCGGATAGCTCCGACGCACATCCGGGTTTGCTCCATTAATTTTGAGCTAATACATAAACACGGGCCTGTCCAAATGGCCAGGCCACCCATATTGCTGTCCATAGGAAATGGACAGCTTCATCATGGTCATAACAGCAGTTCCCACCTTCCAGGGACCCCCGCTCAACATCCGGATAGCTCCGACGCACATCTGTGTCTGCTCCATCAATTTCGAGGTAATACATAAACACGGGCCTGTCCAAATGGCCAGGCCACCCATATTGCTGTCCATAGGAAATGGACAGCTTCATCATGGTCACAACAGTGGTTCCCACCTTCCAGGGACCCCCGTTCAACACCCGGATAGCTCCGACGCACATCCGGGTCTGCTCCATTAATTTTGAGCTAATACATAAACACGGGCCTGTCCAAATGGCCAGGCCACCCATATTGCTGTCCATAGGAACAGGACAGCTTCAGCATGGTCACAACAGCGGTTCCCACCTTCCAGGGACCCCCGCTCAATATCAACATCAATCAACTACTCTTAATCACAAGTATCATGTTCGTCATCTAATTTGCCACTAAATGATAATATAATAAAATCAGTCGCCCATCCAAGGATGGATAGATTGAAATGCTATCATTATTTCCATTTACATGCCCAAGCCTAAATTTCGACAGCATCTCCCCCTATCTCTCCAGATATATTTATCTTACATTTCATTTCCACGTCAACTATCCACACATTGTGTGGATTAAATTGACAATGGAATTAAATATAAGAAACATATCCAGAGAGAATAGGAGAGTTACCGCACGAAACTAATGACCTTACGCATGTAAATGACAAACAACGATAACATTCCAATCTATCCAACCTTGGACTGTCCAACAGGATAATTTGGCAGATTTCTATACCTCCAAAACATACTTTATCTATGCTCGGCAATATAGAAATCTCCAAATTGGCTAACTGATTCTATTATACTACCATTCGTGGACAAAAAATAATTATTAATAATAAGCCAAATACATCCACAACATACATATCCACATAAATCAACCACGGATAGCTCCGACGCACATCCGGGTTTGCTCCATCAATTCTAGATACACAAGCACATGAAAATGGCAGAATCATCAACACCATGAATCAAGTTTAATCAAATACCTAATGACTATTTTGTGAACAAATAAGTATGGGCGGCCCACCATGGGAATCGGATTGCGTGCGGAGTGTAGAGTAAACTCAGTTGGGCCCACCTACAATGTATGTGATTTATCTATTCCGTCCTTATGTTTTTCCACCTCATTTTAGTGGTTGAGCCCAAAATTTAAGCATATCCAACTCTCAAGTGGACCATGCCATGGGAAACAGTGGGAATAATGATTTCCACCATTCCCAGGCCCTACAGTGATCTTTATTTGTCATCCAACCTGTTCATAAGATCACATGGATATGGATGAGGGAAAACACAAATATCAGCTTCATCCAAAACTTCTGTGTCCTCAAAGAATTTTTCAATGATAGACATTCAGTTCACACTTGTGGTGTGGTCCACTTTAGATTTTGATATGCTTCATTTTTTGGCAGCATACCTAAAATTTCCTGCTAAGATGGATGGACGGAGTGAATAAAATACGTAAATCACTGTGGGCCCCACAGAGTTTACTCCACATAAATAGATGCTTGATTCAAAACAGTGGACAGTGAGGGTGGGCCCCACGAGCAGTGGACAGCGACGGTGGGCCCCACATTTATTGTATATCATGATTTTTTTTAATTTGTAAATCACAAATTTGGAATTTAAATTTTAAAATCCCTAATTAAGGAAGGAATTAGGAGATTTTAATTTCGAAATCCCTAATTAAGGATTTACTAAATCAGTGGGCCCCACCAAATAGTGGACAGCTAAGGCGGACCCCACGCACATGCAATGGACAGCGATAGCGACGGTGGGACCCACATGCAATGGACAGCAACGGTGGGACCCACATGCACTGGACAGCGATGGTGCATGAGACCCACATGCTTTGGATTTTGGCAGTGGGCCCCACAATGAACAACGAGGAGAGAGAGAGAGAGAGAGAGAGAGAGAGAGAGAGGAAATGGAGGAAGAAGGAAGGGGGAGACGGTTACCGGCGGAGGCGGCGGCGTACGGTGGCTGGTAGAGGCGCGTGCCTACCGGCGTCGGTGGTCGGCTGGGGGAGGTGGTCAGCTTACGCGGGTGGCCGCCGGTGACGGTGATGGCCGGTGGTCGGCAGTGAGGGAGATGACCAGAAGGGTGAGCCGCGAGAGAGAGAGAGAGAGAGAGAGTGAGAGAGAGAGAGAGAAAAAAGATGGCCGATCGGGTAAGTTAAAAAAACAGATTTTTACCGACGAAAATTTTCGTCGGTAAAGGTCTTTTTTAAAACTTTTACCAACAGAAATGTCGTCGGTAAAAGTCATTATGAAAACTTTTACCGACGAACATTTTCGTCGGTAAAAGTCATCTCTTTTCTTGGCGGGAATTACACATTACACATTATTATCGACAGGCAACAGTCGTCGGGAAAAGTTTTACTTTTACCGACGAAAAGTTTCGTCGGTAAAAGTAAAATTTTCCGTTTTAATTTTTAGCGACAGGTATCTTCGTCGGCAATAAGCTTTTAATTTCGTCGGTAAAAGTGTATGGCGGGAATCAAATCCGGCGTTGGCGGGAAGCTGGACTGATTTTTACCGACGATTTCTATATTTTGTCGGGAAAAATGATTTTTCCCAACGAAAATAATTTCGTCGGTAATACTTTCGTCTGTAAAAAGCTGTTCTCTTGTAGTGTTACCATCAATCTGAACGAATAAACTACTGGTTGGTTAGAAGCTGGATTCACAAAACATCATTCCATCGTACCAGATTGCATGGTCAGGTAGATGAAGAGTCTAGATGTTGTCTACGTGTTCCTCGTGGAGAGAAGGGGGAGTGATTGCCTCATATCTCAGAGAAAGAAGAAGAAGGACAAACATTGGATCCCTTATGACAACAACAACAAAAAAAAAAAAAAAAAAGTATATTAATAATAATAATAATAATAATAATAATAAAACAGACTCGTCAAAGCAGTCAACCACGTGCAATGTGGAGATGGGAAACCAGACCAGAAGCCATCACATGATGGGATGTGGTCCTTGTTTGCTCCCCATCAGTCAATATATCTTAATTTGGCTGATTTAAAATAAATAAAAAATTAAAAAAAGGGGGGAAAAGAGAGACCGAGACCAGACCAGACCAGACCAGACCAGACCAGAAGGTATCATCACATGATGGCATGGTCAATTTCTGACACAACCCACTATAAAAAAATTCAAAATTGACCATCTATGCACTGGTCCCGACCACGTGGGCCCTTCATTTCAAAATTCAAACACCTCGAGCTGTGTACCTGCACAGTTATCCTCGAGCCTTGAGTTTCTGTAAAGTGGGGCCCCATCGCACGCTCATCCAGAGTGGATGTATGATTCCCAGCAAACTTCCACATTGGTAGAATGTTACCATCTTATCCCTTCAAAATAAATAAATAAATAAGTCAGAGGGATCTAGCCCGTCCAGGCGTTTTTTTTTTTTTTTTATTTAAATGGCATGTGCGCCATTGCTGTATCTTGTGTCCATTCAACCGCCTAGATCACAGGGGACGCGGATTGCATGGGACAGGCTGGCGCAGGAAATTCCTGCGACAGGAAGCTAAGTGGGGTCCACTGTAATGTCTGTGAGAAATCCACCCCGTCCATCCGTTTTGCCCGATCATGTTAGGACATGGACCCAAAAATGGGGCAGATCCAAAACTCCAGTGGGCCATAGAACTTTATCAACCACACGTGTATGATCTTGTTAAAGTGTGGTTGGTGGGCCTGATTTCAGAGGCTCTAACAGATGAGCCATGACAGTGGGCTACACTTCCAAAAGCACTACACAGAACTCCAGTGGGCTACACGGCAGAAAAAAGTGGGTAGGAAAATGCCTACCATTGAGGTCCACCGTGGTGTTTAAATGCCATCCATACCGATCATAAGGTCATTCTTATCAGTATGAACTAAAAGATCAAATATTAGCCTGATCCAAAACTACTGTGACCCCATGAATGTTTCAACAGTGGAAGTTCAATCCTCAGTGTCCATGAATGTTTCAACTGTGGAAGTTCAATCCTCAAGTGTTTCCGATCATGCAGCCCACTTGAGTTTTGGATCTGTCTTATTTTTTAGCCCATGTCCTAACATGATCTAGCAAAACGGATGGACTGAGTGGACTTCTTACAAACATCATGATGGGCCCCACCTAGCTTCTTGTCACAGCTGTTGGGGGCAATCCGCGTTCGGATAACAGGATAATGGGACACTCCAAATTCAGGGACTGAGGGTAATATTATATCCTTGGTACTCAAGATCATGTAATCCCTCTTTCACCATATGACCCTTGGGAGTTAATATCCACGGTCTCCTCAAGCCTTGAGAGTTACGAGAGCTGGGCCCCACTAATTGATCATCTAAACCATTTATTGCTGGGCTTCAACGTGGATTGACAGAGCCCCAAAATATCCTATATTCAATCTCATCCGGTGAGCGTGGATCATTGATAGCATCCCAGACCCCTGAAAGAAAGGGTAACAGCTGAGTCATGAAAACCATCACTAGTGTCAGATGGTCATGACTTCCACGCCGTAGCGAATTAGGTGTTACCCAGGAGCTTAGTGAGTGTTACCCCTACCATGGGGCCCACCTTGATGATTTTCTATATATCCACGCCGTCCATCCATTTCTCCAGACTATTTGAGGATGGGGTACCAAAATTCATGAGATCCAAATAGCATGTGAACTACATCAAAGGAAACAGTGTTGATTAAGTGCCCCACCATTAAAAATTCCAAAGGCCTGACGTAACGTTTTCTTAATGTTTATTTGCAATTGAAGATCTGTTTGAAGGGAAATTAAAAATATCAGATTGATCCAAAACTTTTGTGGCCCACAAAAGTTTTTAATGGTTATTCATCACTGTTTCTATTGGTATGGTCAAACCTGAGATTTGGATCTTCTCACGATTTGGGATTGCGTCCTACAATGAGATGAAAAACATATAGACAGCGTGGGCCCCACACGGTTAGGGTATACCAGGAAGACATCAAGGTGGGCCCCACACGGTTAGGGTAACACCCACTACGATGTTACCACGGTAACAGCTAATTCGCTCCCCTTCAAGCCAGCCCAAGATTCGAATCTCCCTATGTCTAGCTTCATGAATTCCCAAACATTTTTTTTTTCCAATAAAAATATCAATCAATAAATAAATTCCAAGAAAATTCAACATAGGGAGAGAGAGAGAGAGAGAGAGAGAGAGAGAGAAGATCAACCTGACATAACTCTTTTTTCCAACTAAAGATGGGATGATACTAACACTCCACTTTAACGCTCAATTTCTAAATTCTTTTTTCCTTCTATTTGCATCTAAGGAATGGCGATAGAAATAATAGCTCACCAAAATTGGATATTTCTCTACTTGCTACTGGTGCTGTAACTGTTAAAAACAAATGGGTATCCTTCTACTTGTATCCCCGCCGTCCATACTGGCCCACTGATACACCAATCAACCAATGGACGGACCAACCAATCAATCAATGAATTCTGTACATATCGTATCATATCCCTCTGTTAGCTTTGATTATCAACTATGTGACTGCTGCTGCTACTTCGTGGGTTTTGCAAAAAAACACTATGCTTATCCTCGTATGAGGTGGGTTTTACTGAACCCTCCGTGGCTGGTGCTCTTCAGCATTTTTTCTTGCCGTAGTGCACCCTCAACCCACTTCTTCCATGCTTCAACCGAGTGGCAGTTGATTGGTCATGACCTCTCTCTATGTGTGCTGCCAGCGCTTGGAGGAATTGTCCCCATGGTCATGACCCATACAAGATTCAATTTCCAGGAAGATCCAAATCAGAGAGACCTGAACCTGATATCCTTTATGTGCCTGTGCCGCTTTGGATTCTCACTTCCTCGTGAGCTTTCAGTGTTTCACAACTGAAGTTCTCCATGGCCTCAAAAATTGGAACCAAACCCATCTCTAAGCTACCGGAAGCAACCTCATGTACTTGTCTAATGGCTTCCTTGTGCTTCGCTCTCTCTTCATCCAACCTTTTTCTCATGGAATCCAAGGCCATTTTGCGGTCATCGTCTGGCAGAACAACGCTATCCTTTTCAGAGACCGACACAACACTACCATTCATTGCACTTCGATTTCCCTGCATTCCACTCTCCTTGCGCAGAGATTTGAGCCTCTTCTCGATGTCTTTGGAGAGATATTCAGCCTTCAGTTTCTGGCGCTGCTCCTCATCTTGCATTTCCCACAACGTGTGTACTCTTGCAGCAAATGTGTGTACTGCCCTCGACACATCGGCCTCTGATATTCTCTCCATTGCATGGTACCAATCATTGCAGATGACAAAGATGGAAGGAGCCCCAATTCTGCTCGGGGAGAAAGGTACAATACCATCTGCCGTTTCTTCCGGTTCCTGGAGTAGCCACCTCAGCAGCCACCCATTCAGGGCTTCAATGTATGCTTTTTGAGTGCTGATCCAGTCATTAAAACGGGAACACCAATTTAGGAGCTCCCGCTCCAGCTCCATGGCAGCCCTCATGCTGGAATCTCTTTGAATACCGGTTTTCCCTTTGAGATTATGACTTTTGGTTTCTAGAATTGCCTGGAACTGCTTTTGATGGCACTTCACCATGTTCTTCCACATTGTTATCAACCTGCACATAAAATTAGTGTCATGTGAGAGGGGAATCCAACATTCGAATTAGTTCTAACTGACAACTTCTAGTGAATAAAGGAATATTTATTTTGCATGAACTAAAAGCAAAAAGCATAGTATGAATGCGTAAAGAAATGCGACTTCAAACATATACATAAGGATGAGCCCAAGCAATTTGAGAGATGACGTATGAAACAAATCATATGAATTAATGTGGACTGTAAACTTTTTTTTTTTTTTTTTTGAGCGATGGTGAATTGTAACCTGTTACTGAGTTAAAGTAACAAAATTAAGCAGCAATTGCATGAAACAAAATGCAAAATTGAATCATCGACCCATATCATGTAATTGTATCTCATTGTTCGCAACCAGCTAGTCTGGCATTGCATGCTAGAGAGCTTGACTGCTTGCAAATTTCCCTCTCCGGATCATGTGCAACAGTTAGGCTAAAGTACAGTGTTGGGCTGGGGCATAATTGTGTCGGCATGTGAATGGTGTTTGGTAAACAGGTATCATTGAGTTTGTTGCTCTTTTGCAACTACCTGAGCACGCCCTTTCCACTTTTGGTCCAATGTTGTGCATTAGTGTGCGAGGGTGCCAACTAGCAACTCTGGTAACCATGTTTATTATGTTGATACAAGGGAACTTACCTGAAAACGCTTCTTTCACCTCCCGCTCTCTTTCTTGTGGGTGCCATGAGGTGGACCTTTAAGTAATGGTCGTGCATCATGGACTTGGTCAGTTGATTGTTGTTGTGCTTCATAGGACCTACTCATGCTTTTGTCTATTGAAGGGCAATCATTTGGGTTCTACTCTTGTTGGTTCCTTCTCTTGTGGTGAAAAAAATGACCTGCTCTGTTGCTACCCACGTTGTTGGGGTGGCGATGGTGCTATTGTCATGAAGGGATGTCACTTGGTTGATCCTACCAGAAATCGTATACTTAGTAGGCTGATCTGCAACTGCGTACTCTAAAAAAATTAAGTGTTAGCAAATTCCCTTTGTGGTGTGGGTAGCATGCAATAGTTGTGGTCAGGTTCAACCTAGGGCGTTACTCTGTTGGCATTTGAGCAGTGTTGTAATCATGTATTCCCCGCTATTTTGTGCAGCCACTGCTTGAGCACCTATTTTGCTAGTTCACCATTTGGGGCTTGTTAGTAATTGGGCTGGGTATCAATACTGGGCAGGGCCGTGCTGGCATGCATATGATGTCAGTGTGACCATCTGCAATGGTTGATTCCAAGAAACTGGGTAAAAGAGGGAGGTCGATACATGGTAATCGTAGAGATTTTGCCAGCCTATCATTTAGAATCCACCCCAAATTGATGAAGGATGGCTAAGATGATTATGAATCACGTAATTATTTCTACTGTGGAATAGAGTGTGTGCCGGTAGAGGTAAATAGAATGAGGAAAAATGAGTAGAAGCGGCCATTATAAAATACAGGGTGATCTGATTTTGAAAGGGTGTGCTATGTAGCAGCATCAGCTAGCTAGGAACTCAAAGAAATATCCTTCTTCTCTTCCCAGCATACTATTGGTCCAAACTGCTTTTACTGAAGTCCATCAGACCAAGGCATTTTCTCTGTCATGTTTGTAGATTTCACCTCACAAATATCAAAAGAAAACGAAACTGGCTGAACTACCATCTGAAGTTCTTAGAATGCCAAGAACCAGTGATGCACTCTTTTAATGAAGAAGCATATCGGAAATATCAAAGAAGAAAAACAAATCGAACAAAGGGTTCCTTTTGAGGCACAGGTAGTGTCAAGAGTGAGTGGCTGAGTTGGGCATAATATCGTAGACTTCAATAAAGAACAGGAATAATCATAGTACTTTTTTTTTAAGATTATAATATTAGTACCTAATATAACAAAATTATCAAAATACCATGTCATCCTTATGAAGCCACTAGCGGCTGAGATCATAATGCATCATAACTATATCAGAGTAGTTCAAATTCCAAAATAAGAAAGGATCACAATTGAAAAGGTGCGAGTGAAAATTGGATACGACAACACCATAAAATTAGATTAAGCAAATATAACCGATGAAGTACAGTCAATACGTTGAGACAGGCAAAAAAAAAAAGAAAGAAAAGAAAAGAAAAGAAGGCATGGAAAGCTTCAAATTCATACCCTTGAATCAATTCAGTCATTTGTGGCTGCAGTTCTTCATCTCTTAACTTGTGTATCCTGCTTGATATAGCATCAACAGCTTTGATAGCGATGCTAATTTTTGTGAGCAACTTTCTTATTGAAGCCTGAGTAGCATCAATCTTATTAGACTCTGCGCCTCTATCATCCAAATATTTCAGCCGTTTGCACTTCTTTTCATAAATTACCCGCAGCTTTTCTTCATCCTAAAATTAGCACAATCACCTGAACAAATTAAACAAGAATTGGCCTGGAACTGAGTAGTATCACAAAACATGTAATAGCCCACGAACAAAATAACATAAAATAATGCAAATATCACCTAAAACCGAGCATAAAGACATCTACGCCCCCCTTTAACATGCTAAAGGAAAACAGGATTGAGGCCAAGGCCTATTCCCAAGTTTGACAAGACAAATCCATGATATGAATTGAAGATGCCACAAAATCTGAAAATAATTTCCTAGTCAAGAAAATAACTGCAGATTGTTCTCGACTGTTTATACACGTTTTCCTCTCTTAGAGAGGTCTTGGGATCAAATCTCACAACCATATCTCTTTATATAAAAATAGATAAATAAACAAAAGTTAACAAAAACATGTTAAAACTTTTCAAATGTAAGAGTACACTACTCCCCAAAAAGTAAAATAGCTGTGCAGTACATGTAGTGATCCATCTCTGGTGAGCACCACTGTGGATCAGTCTCAGTCCATCAACTAGATGATCCTAACTATCCAATTAATGGATTCTTCCTGTTGAATGAATACTTCCCTTTTTAGCTATCTGTTTGCACACCAGCAGCCAGATGGGAGGTCCAGATCACAATGTAAATGACCAAGATACCATTCAACACTGAAAATACTTCTGTAGCACATATCCTGACATCCCCAGATTCTAGTATCATGCAATGTATGTTACAAGCAAGGATTAGAGAAGGAACCACAGAAACCAAAAAGAACACAACATGATACAAGATTTGCATAGTATTGGCAATGGTCAAAGCAGGTTTAGAGTCAACTTCTGCTAAGGAGTCACTACCTCACTTGCTTCATTAAGGGTGATAAGATAGCAATAAAAGATTGGCAAATTAAAGATCCAACCTAGAAAATTTTACAGATCTTCAAAGCAGCGAAATTCTGATTCCTTGAGAGACAACACATATAGCAACGCTGAAAAGTCTTCTTCCACAACGGGATAGCAATAGAACATTCGCTTAATTTAACTCCTCTGTACTGAAAGTATTCATATCAACCACTCTCACCTTGCCATAGTCTCTAACCACCCTGCAACCCCAGTAAATCCTGGATTGCCCTGAGAGGTACAGTTAAGATTCAATTTCAAGAATCCAAAAGGTGGTTTCTTGGATACAGCACAACTGATTCCTGTTACTTTTGAGTGCAAGAAATTCAATCTCTCCAATCATATCCACATCTTTAATGTCTTGGAACTCATGAATCACACCCTACACATGGTCCATATTTCAAATCTCTGTGCCCGCTTCAGCTGCCGTAAACAATGATTTAAAAGCAATTTTTTTAGCATCACTTTCAATGCACGAAATAGGGACACGATGTGTGACAATTCCAAAATTGACATACCCCAGAGGGTACCCCTCATACGAGAAGGGCCTAATGAGGAAAACTTCATGAAATCAATAATCAGTGCTTGCATGACCCAACCCACCCGATGGGCTGAGGAAAACTTCATGAAATGCTTCATGTGGAGATATTGCATTGAAGAAAATATGTTACGCTGTAACTTCTGCCTCAAGCAACACCATACACATGCTTCTGAACCAAAATCCCCAGCTCTAAAGATGTTAGCATGCTGTCCAACAAGAAACATGAACTCTGCAAGCAAGATTCCCGAATTTACCCACAAGAAGGAAGATTATCTTTCTTTCCCAGGAAAGCACAACAGAAAGATCTAAATTCTCTGTACCTTCACAAGCTCTTCTCAGCTTGCAACCCAGAGATACATATCATATAGATGAGATAATATTGTTGGCAAAGACTCGCATCTCTTGTAGATTTCTCTCTTTCTCAACATGATCCACTCAGCTTCAATTCATTGAATCCTACTCAATTTTGTGTTTTGATCCTCAAAATAATCCTAAATCTAGCTTAAACCTAGTTTATAAGCTTCCTTCATGCTTAACATGAATAAAGAAGTGGAAAATGAGAGAACAGTTGCAAATAATTTCAAAATGGGCCCATTATGGTCATATCAGCCTATAACGGCATATCGGCCAGGCTGATATGGGGGGTATCAGCTGATACAGGCCTATACAGCCCCTTTTTCTTTTCTTTTTTTCATAATGGACTGATTCACCCCCTGTATCATGTAACGGGGATGACTGTTTCCATTCAGCACTCAATCAAGAAGACTAGAACTCACTGTCGAAAAATCATAATTTATCACCATCTCAATCCCTATATCGAATCCCCACCAAGCCCTAGAAACACTAGAGAGAAAATTTCCAAGCATCCACACAACTTTTAACTTCTTACCAAAGCCCTTCTGATTCTATAGCGACTTGTTCAAGGTTGAACTATTTACAATTTGGCATCTCTAAAACCTTTTCTTTTCGATAAGTGAGCCTTGAACCACTTACTTCAACACAATCAACATCCATTGATGTAATAGATCATTGCCCCGAGCACTCTGAAAAGATACTACAACGATGGATGGTGGCATAATTCATTGGCAGTTGTTTCTTTCTTCCTAGTGATTGACTTATTGTGCTGCCCACTAATTTAACTTAAATAACTTCATATGGTTGTTTATTCTTTAAATCCATGATAATCTGTTACCAAGTTACGTCGATGCTATCATTAAAATTCAAGACAAAAGACCATAGTTCTATTCACTATTCGCAAACAGTTTTGGGTCTATCTACACAGTGATCTTTAGATGTCTTCAAGCACTTGTAAATAAAATGCTTACGGGATAAAAAGAAGAGCCTCTTATCAAAGTATGCACTGTGTTATGAAGTGTTTAGAAAAATCACGGATGCCATACCTTAACTTCCTTATAAAGCTTCTTCTCCCATGCATAAAGCTTCTCCAAAGTCGAAGAAAGGCTCCCAGACTTCATACCGGCAGCCTTTTCAAAATCCCCATCCCGGGCCTTGGCCATTTTCAGAATATTTGCAGCTGAACGTTTTGGCTGCTTAGTTAAAGGCAGTGTGGATGTCAATACAGGAGGAGCCACAGCATCAAGCATCCTGCAAGAGATTGCTGTTGGAAGGTGTGTAAGTTTTGCAAACACACCAACAATAGCTCAAAATACAGAAAGCAACTTTCAATCAACAATGAGATTCAATAATCACACCTTCCAATATGGGATTCCTCCGCCGATACCGCAGCTTGCCCACCTCAAGCATCACTGACAACTCCTTACCACAATTTGCTGCTGTCTCAAACTGATCCTTGATTTCATTCACAACTTCTCGAATATCCCGTGTGCCTTGCCGGATATCCCGCGTCTGATGGTTAGTAGACAAAGAAATCGAACTACTTGGCCGGGCAGACTCAATGCTGTCTGCCACTGCCGGCTGTTCGAACTCAAAACTCACTCCTTTCTTCCTAACATACCCCTCCACCCCTCCGGTACTCTTCGAACCGCTGGTCCCAGGACTGCTCTTACTCTCTTTCTCCGATGCCAAACCAGCATTCCCATCATCCTGCACTGCTGCTGCCCCCACCTTCGAAGTCCCTTCACTGGGCCCACTGCCCAAATGTTCCTCCGACTTCTTCTCCCTTTTCACTTCTTTCACAGGCGGCGGCGGCGGCTCTCGATCAGCCGTTTCGTCTTCCAAATCCGGAATCCCCTCTCGCTCCCTCACTCGGGTTGAATCCGGACTACTAATGCTCGAACTCGATCCATACCTTCCCTGCGGATATCCATAGCCATATCCAGGGAACCCGTTCTCGAAAGAACTGAAAGGATTCAAGAAATCCCAAGCTGACACTTCAGGCGGTGGGGGTGGCGGGGGAGGCATCGGAGCCCTTTCAGGAGGGCTCCGCTGGACATTATAATAAGGATCATTGCCCGCCGACCCCATCGGAAAGCCAAAGTACCCCGCCGACCCGTAGAATGGGTCCTGCGGCGGCTGCTCATTCACAAAAGAAGGGATGGCCGTCGACGACCGGCATGTAGTAGTAATTGGATGGGCTGGACAGCAATGGGTCGAGCGACTGCGGCTGCTCATACACAACGGAAGGAATCGATGTCGACGACCGCATGTAGTAGTAATTCGCCGTGGGCAGGGACGGGCTGGACGGACCGCCGCCGCCGCTGCTGCGAGCGTCCTCGTCCGTGTGATCTGACGCAGATTCCGAATCGAAATGCAGGTGGGAATCCGACTCCTCGGGAGGCGAATTGTGCTGGGAAATGGAGTGGGAGAGAGAAGTCGAGGAAGAAGAGGAGGATTTGCCTTTGGAGGAAGGAGGTAGGGTGAGGACAGGCGACGACGGAGCAGACGGTGAGGATTGAGGGAGGACAGAGAGCTCCTCGTTAACGAAGCGATGGAGAGCGTGGCCGATGTCGGAGAGGGCACGAAAGTAGGCAACGTGGGCAGAGGCGAGAGCGTATCGACGGTCGGCAGCGGCTCTGACAAGTTCCTTCCTTTCTCTGCAGAGGCTTACGAGCGGTAGATCGTCTACTTTGGAACCGCCACAGCCCATGTCAAGATGGGTGGCCCACCACCACAAAACCCTAATTCCAGACCCAGATCAAACCCTAGAAGAGAAAGACTCCTTCTTCTTCTTCGTTTTTCAACTTGGAAGGCTGTTTTTTAAAATTTCGGCTGCTGGTTGGGGGATTCTTCTTTTATTTATTATTATTTTCTTACCGAATTTGTTTAAAAGGGGGGTTTGGAAGGGTTCAAAAAGTGGGATTGGGTTTTCAGGTTTTCTCTGAAAGCTCGTGGAATCCGCCATCTGAAACGGACGGAATAATCATCGACGAGGGAGAGACCCTTCGCCGTTTTTGCTCTCTCTCTCTCTCTCTCGTTCTGTCTCGCATTTGCATTTTCAATTCCACACGCACACACGGGTTCCACACGCTGCCTGACCCGCTTGTTTGAAAGGGAGCAGGAAAGGACTACACGTGGCCCGCCTGACATGACAGTTGGCGGAAATAGGAACGGAGTTTTCTGTAGCACACCTGGTTTCCGTAGCGCGTAAAGCACGTGTGATCTGTGGGTCCCACCAGATGGTGAGGCTTACAGAGCTAGGGCGTTTTGCAAAGCAGGGCCTGTACAAGATTCCGGTCCGCGAAAATGCACCAAGATTTACGACGATCCTACGAAAATGACGTAAATAGTCTTGAATGCGCAAATTTCCTACAGTGGTTGTTGGAATGGTTGGAAGGTGTCCGTGCAAAAAAAAAAAAAAAAAAGGAAAGATCTGTGGGACCCACGAGTGGGGGCTTACGTGACATCCAGCCCGTCCATTATTTGCACCAGCCTTGAGGTTATGCGCCCAAAATCAAGGATGGACAAGTCGCCTGGAAACTTCCTGAGGCCCACCGTGATATTTATATGCCATCCAACCGTTAAGTAAGGTGACTAATCCTGCGAGTAATGGGGGGAAATCAGCCTGATCAAAACCTTTGGTGGACCTCAAGAAGATTTCAGCGTCCACTTCCATACTTCTCCTACGGTATGGACCGTCCGTGACACTTGTGTTTTGGATCGACTCCGTTTTTGGGCTCACGTCGCATGGACGGAATGGATATCATCTACGCGTCACGGTTTGGGCCCACATAGCTTTTTATTGTAACCAGTGAAGTGTATGTGTGACAGATCCAGGGCGTTCATCAGCTGGGGAATAGTCTCAGCGTTTTTTGGCTGAGAAATCAGACGGTTTCACTAATAAGTAGGGCCCACATGGGCGCGAATTAGGTGTTACCACGGGAACAGCTTAGTGGGTGTTACACCTACCGTATGGTCCACATGGATGATATTTTGTATATCCACGCCGTCCATCCTTTTCTACAGCCCATTTTAAAACGAGGTTCCAAAAATTATGCAGACCTAAATCTCAAGTGGACCATACCACTAGAAAAAGTGTGATTGAGTGCTCCACCATTAAGT
Organism: Liriodendron chinense; assembly: GCA_003013855.2. Lineage (NCBI taxonomy): Eukaryota > Viridiplantae > Streptophyta > Magnoliopsida > Magnoliales > Magnoliaceae > Liriodendron > Liriodendron chinense. Next base: position 6,995,750 of record ML058513.1, read on the forward strand.
TTGTATATCTCAAGTGGACCATACCACTAGAAACTTACGATATTTTGTATATAGGAAGTTTTGGTAATGTTTATTTTCAATCCAAGCTCTTGATAATGTCAATAAGGTCTTGATGAAGGGAAAATATAAATATAAGGCTGATCCAAAAAATTTATGGCCCACAAAACGTTTTTAATGGTTATTCACCACTGTTTCTAGTGGTATAGTCTACATGAGATTTGGATCGTCTTAGTGTTTTAGATCACTTGCTAAAATGATTTGAAAAAACAGACAGACGGTGTCAATATATAAAAAATGCACCAACAAAGGCCCCCACACGGTTAAGGTAACACCCACTAAGCTGTTCCCAGGGTAACACCTAATTCGTGCCCCAGGTCAGAAACCCAAAAGACACTAGTGTACCTTCCTCCTTTGAATGTGGACCCCACGATCACACGGCCCACAATACTACGGCTCGTCATCTAGTGTGGGCCCCTGGATATGCATCTTTAATCTCTGTTGTAGATATCGGACGGTGAAGATCTTCAGAAGAGCGAGTTTCTGCATCGCGGCCTGTTTGCATCACCAAAAGATGACCTCGTACAGTTTCGACCGATCAGCATATAGTCGGCATTACGTTCGGCTTGTCTACCAAACGGGCAAACATGTGGGCCCCATCTTCTAACCAATGGTGGCTCGCGCAGACTCCCTTCCATCCCAGACCTTTTCTTTTTTACTTTACATTTCTCTATTTTATTATTTGTGGTAGGGTTAGGGTTTCATTAAGGTTGGACGGCCATAATTATCTTTCACGAATCCAAATTCCAAATGCCCCATTTTCAAGCGCCAAGTACAGACGCACTACACGTGCGGAATCAGCACATGCATGCCGTATCTGAGACGTTCATCGAATGATCCAACGTGGGTAGATGAAGAAAAACCCATCAAGGTCCACTAATCATGTGGGCCACACACATGCAACCAAACGGATAGATAGAAAATCGACAACCAACGGTCTGAATGTTCCGCTCACCTGAGGAATGGGCCACCGTGTCTATCTGGCTGCTAAAGATTCAACACGGCCACCAACCTTTGGAAGTCATTGGCACGAGTGGTGCTTTTGCACGTGGGACGTGCTTGTGTTTCATGGACGGTCCACATTCAAAAGATACGATTCTAGTAACTTCCAGAGATGTCCGAATAAAAACACACGTCAAAGTTCAAACGGTAACGTGCCATCCAAGCCTACGACGGGTGTCACGTTCATTTCATAGGACGCGGGTCGGACATTAAGCGTCCGACCAGATCTGTTTGAAGGCCCACCGTGATGTATCGGCTTATCCACGACGTCCACTCATTTTATGAGATCATGCTAAGGGAAAGGCCCAAAATTGAGACAGATCCAACAGTTCTATGGACCACACCAGATACGACTCTTGCATTTAATGCAACTTGAAATTTGGCTCCGTGCATTGAATGCGCATTTAATGCAACCAGGTTTACTATTTGGTTTGGTCGACTACAGCGTTGGATCTGACTTATTGTTGGGCTCATACCTTAACATGATCGTATAAGAGGGATGGACGGCTTGGATAAAATGATACATTACAGTGGGTCACCAAACAGTTCTGGTCGGACGCTTAAAGGTCCGACCAAGGTCGGACGCAATCCGCGTCCCATTTGATATATGGTTTTGGTGGGCGGGACTCCTGTGATAGTTAACCACCATTTAAGCGATATTTCAACTGCCGGCCTTGGGTTTTCCCAAACGTTCCGGACCGTCTAAACCTCTGACTCAAAAATTAACCATCTGATTTGCCGTTGAAATTTGACCACTCACTATTATATTTGTAACCGTTTATTTGGAAGCCATCAATTGGATGGTTAAGATTTCTCAATCAGTGCGATTTTAGATTTAGGCACCATCTAATGTATGGTTGCCCGGATTGGACCGTGTGGCATTACGAGGGACAGATGGGAAGAGGATGAGTCATCACGTGGTTTTGGTAGTCATGAGGAGCATGGAATCGTATAATATAAAATATCATATAGAAAGTCTTACGGTCCAAAATCCAGATTGGATAATTCCGGCAGTTACTTTTGGAGGCTGAATCTAGTGAGGAAGACGGAAGGGCTTGTATTTTGTGGAAGAGTTGGGCTGACTCTCACCAAAAGGTGGCCCACCTTGGTGGACCCTTTCAACTTGAATATGTATCTTTCCTTTTCGCCATCCCTTTTAAAAAGCTGAATCAGCGCATGCGTTCCAAAGGCGTGGCAGTGGATTGGGTGGTGACCACAACACCACCTAGCTAAGTGGTGTTGGGTGTTGTGGGGCCACTGCGATATATGTGTTTTATCCATGCCTTTCATTTGTTTTACTAGCTGAAGGGTAGTGTAAGTATCTCAACTATCGCTTACTGTGTGGTCCACTTGAGATTTATATTTACTTTATTTTTAGACTCTCGACTTAAACTAATTAGGCCCCACAGCAGTGTTGGGGCCAATAACCAATCCCCTTCCAATTGTTATTAGTTCCCATTGTGTGGGGCCCATCTTGATGTGTAAGTGTCATCCCACCCATCCAATACATGCTGCCTGCCATCTTGGGCCTGGACCTTAAAATCCAGCCTGATCCTTACCTGAAGTGGGCCATGAAAACCAGAAACACATAAACTTCCAAGCCATTCCACTACTAACCTCTGATCATAGGATATTCGTATTAGGACGTGGATTGTCCAGGAAAGCCTTCAGCATAAACTTCTTGTAATTGGGTGATGCCCACTATGATTTTATAATAAATTCACCCCGTCTATCTATTTTTATATATCATTTTAGGACATGGGATAAAAAAAATGATGCAAATCCAAAACTCAAGTGAGCAACACTACAGAGGATTGATCCTCCACTTAAGAAACATTCGTGGACCATGGCAGTTTTGGATCTAGCTAGTTTTTGTGTTTTTAGCTCATCCTAGTAGGAATGAGCTTATGAACGGTATGGATGGCATATAAACATTTGGATGGACCCCATATAAGTTTCAACAGTAGCCATTTATCTAACCACGTTTTCTTGTCTTGTGCTCCACTTCAGTTTTAGATTTGCATCAGTTTTGAGCCCATCTCCTAACATTATCTAGCAAAGTAGATGGACAGGGTAGATTTCCCCCGAACATCTAGGTGGGCTCCTCCTAGCTTTCCATCCCAACATAGCTTTCCATCTATAGGTTTTTGCGTAGGGCTGTTCAAGGTTTGGTCGGTTCAGGGGCAATAGCCACAATACCCAACCAAGCCAACTTAGTCAGTTTTGAATATTTAACAACTTAACTAAACTGATGAAACTTCACTAATCGAACTGGATAAATTCTAGCCAGTTCTATTTTGTCAATTTAATCACTTTCATGACAACGTTAAAAAAGTTAAGAAGATCCAAATTTTGATGTACTGCACCAATGTAAAAGCTGATAAATGGCCATTAAAACTTTTCATAATTATAAGCTACAAAAGTTTTGAATCTAAGCTAAAAGTGAAATTTAACTTTTCTCTTTATCTAGGTCTGTTTGATCTTATCAACGGGTTGGATGGAAAATAAACATTATAGATCTTATTCAAGTAGACCTTAGGACATTTTTAATGGTGAGCGCTCAATCAATATTGTTCCTATGGTGTGGTCCACCTAAGATGTGGATTGATTAATTTTTTAGAACACGTCTTAAAATGGATTGAGAAAAAGAATAGACTGCGTGGATATATAAGATATTATCAAGGTGGGCTATACAATACTGATAACATATACATAATAAATATAATTCAAATATATATATAGTCAATTCGATTGGGTTGAATACAATTTGTAATTTTCACAAATCGATAAGTGAACTAATATTCTCAATCTTTAATATAAAAAACTGAACCAATCCAAAATAAAATGAAAAATCGATCGAAATTGATTTTAACAGTTTTGTTGGTTTTTTAGATTACCCTACTTTCACGGAACTGCCCTACTTCTACATCCCTGGTGGAATTCAGACAGAGCTAATTTTTATTTCAACTGATCAATTTGTATCACCAATCAACAAGATGAGTAAGCTTATTATTGTAATTATTCGTTTATGGTCCATCTAAAGTGGGGCCCACCATTTGGAAGGTCCACTCTTAGCTACTTGTATTTTGAGTCTTGCTCTCTCGTGCGCTGCTCACGGGTTTGAGGACTCATCACATGTGATGTGAGTCCAAAATCTAAGACGTCCACGTGATGCATCACCTCAAGAAAATCCCAAGACTCAGCTTTCAACTTGATCCAAAACTTTGGTGGGCCGTAGCAGAGAAAAAGGTGAAAATCAAGGGAGGAAAGTGTTTACTTTTTCATGGCCCACCAAAGTTCTGAATCAGGTTGAAATCTAGGACCTAGGGGTTTTTTGAAGTGCTGCATCACGAAGATGGCTTAGATTTTGAGCCCACATCACGTATAATAAGTCCTCAGATCGGTGCTCACCATTTTTCTTTGTATTTCATAGTTTCATTTTTTAAGTGCCTCCCTATCAACCCTTATAGCGTGCAAGAACATAATAGTTTTTTGTTCTCTTTCTTTTCGAACTTCCTTTTCATGACCGGTGGTTCACCATCCAAACTTTGATTTTTTGGAGATGCTAAGGGGTTGCAGGGAAGAACCGTAATAGGGTAGAGCCGTCTCTTCATTGGACATGTGCCATGGATTTGTGCAGATCAGGCCCATCCATATACAGGAACCTAGCACAGATGGTTTATCTATTAAAAATCACTCCTATTGGACAATCACAGCCATAGATCTATGAACATTAAGGTGACGGTGGAAAACAAACATAGTTAACGGTGAAATGTACAATTGCTTGAACTGTATAAAAATAATGGATAGGATTCTCTCATGTGTTTTAACTTTGAAACGTAAACCATCCATCCTTCTACCAGTACATGGTCCAACCATAAAGACACATCGCCCTGCCACGTGTTCTGTGGAAGATTGCTCTCCCTACCGTATATCTCCCTTGATTTTATTACTCTACCAGCATGCAACCCTACTCGCACCAGATGTGGTGACGTGGCACAAGAGCGAGCAGAGTCGCAAATGAGAGTGACACGCGTGTGACCGGTCAGAGTTATCGATACTCTGGCTGCCTGTAGTGCTTGATACACATGCACTTAGAACTTGTACATATGGCACCGATTAACTCAAAATGACGGAATAAATTATGAAATCGCTGTTGCTTATCAAATTCAGAAAAAAATGAGATTCATGGAACAATTTTAACTGTTGATTTGTGAATACTCGTTTTGTTCAAATAGGACCGTTGGATATTTTTCATTTTAACCGTCCAATGGATGTCCACCAATGCAGTAGTCATATAGTTAAAATAAGCATAATTCTTGGGTCTGTGATACATCTAAGATGGGTCACACAATTTATGCAGTTTAATTTGAATTACTTTTATTTCTACTATGCAATTTCTAAGTGAATGTGTATCATCCATCACAGTCTGCCAGAGCATCAAAGTTCTTCTCTTTTTTTACACCGTCCATTTTTTTTTTTGTAACACCCATGGAACCGACGCGATGAGCTGGCTTAATGGATTTTTGTATCGGGACATCTACAAAATGGGGCTCTCATGATTTACGGTTTAGATGCTATAACTGCCAGGTTGGCACTTGTATCCATGTCTAGGAAGGACGCTAGTTGGGCCCAGGGACGTGCTCGGTCCATCATAAAGTTCCATGGGCCCACCACGATGTCGATCTAAAATCCACTCTCTACAATATGGTCCCAAAAATGAAGCAGATCCAACACTGAGGTCAAACACAAAATGAAAAACAATAGGATCGAATAGCATTAGATGGGATTAACAGCATTTATTACGTCTGTCAATACGGGATTAACATATTCATTTTCATGTCTTGCTGTAAATTTGTAAATTGGCAAATTGAAGTCTTTGTTTGGTGGACCGTAGAATTGTAGTCAACGGGTCACATTTCACCGTTGGTTTTGGTCATTTGTGTGTAAGATTTTTTGTAAAGTGAGCTTAATTGATCAACAAATTAGATTTATCTATGGGTTAGATCTGATGGTTGAGTATACCAATGAACCCCATTAAAAATGTGATTGATCTAAATTCATGTAGGGATGGTGTGCTACACCCATGTCAAATGCGGGCTAGCTCCCCCAATCCTACACACATTGAAAGCCTCTCATCACATCTTCGGTGCTTTCCTTGAGGTGTAAGTTGCGAAAGACGGTCAGCAATCAACTTGCAGCAATGTCTTCTCAACTAGGTGCTTTCCTTGAGGTGTAAGTTGCGAAAGACGGTCAGCAATCAACTTGCAGCAATGTCTTCTCAACTAGGTATGATTTTGGTTTTAACCACTTGATTCACATCTCTTATGCACGGCAAGGTCCTATCTATTTCACAATATAAAAATAACATTGTGCACATATGCAGCTCGATTGTCATATATGAAAGGTAGATATGAATGGGTGGCATTGATAAAACACACTTCAATGTGGGGTCTATTGGATTGATAATTCACCATTAGCATTGAAATATGTGATATGAGGATTAATCCAAACCTTTTGGTTGTTATCAAACACCATATGGAATTAACATGGAGCCAAATGCAATTCCATACCATCTAATACCGCTGCCCAAACAGGACCATATGCCATCCACCGTTGATTAGGTGATTCCCATAAGAACGAAGGCAAAACACACGTATCAGCTAACTCCAATATCTACAGGACCCAAGTATTCAATACTTTTGTTTTCTCATGTGGGGCCCACCTGAGTTTTGAATGTGCCTCATTTTGGAATCATACCTTAACAATGAGCTATAGAAGCTGACGTGTGATGTCTGAGATACATCGCAGTAGCCTGTAAACGTCACGAGTTCCAACTTCCACGCCCGCTATAGGATTTTTACTGAAATGTCCCTGAGGTGTGGCTATTTTTACTAAAAGTTCAATTTCTCATTTAGTTATATTTTTTTGGCCTTTTGAAGAGAAATTAAAATTTTATGGTAAAAAATGCCCCTCCGACCGATTCCCCTAGGGTTTGGTGGAGTCCCACTGAGCACATAGTGGTCAGGGGGCATTCTCGACTGTAAAATTTTCAATTTCTCATAAAAGGCCAAAAAAGATAAGCCGGATGAGAAATTAAACTTTTAATAAAAATAACCACACCTCAAGGCTATTGCAATAAAAATCCTGCCTATTTGAGGAGGGAGCGGATTAGGTATGGCGGAGGTAACATCATTAGTGGGTGCTTACGTGATCCTGGGGTCCACCTTGATGCATGTGTTGTATATCCACATGGTCCACCAATTTTACTAGCTCATTTTAGCATATATTCCAAAAATTGAAATAGATTTAAATTTAAAGTGGACCACAAAGCAGGAAACAATGGTCATTAGATGCCTACCATTAAAAACTTCCTAAGCCCATTGCAATATTTATTTCCATCCAATCTGTTGACCTAGATGAAAAAGGGAAAACACAAATATCAGCTGCATCCAAGACGTTTGTAAAAGTTTTGAACGCTGGGCATTCAATTCCTACAGTACGGTCCATTTGAAATTTGAATCCACTTCATTTTTGGACCATACTGTAAATTGAGCTGAGCTGTAAAAACTGATGGACAGTGTGAATATACAGCACATTCATTAAGGTGGGCCAACAGCAGGAGCAGATTAGGTGTTACCTGGGTAACCACCTAGTGGGTGTTAACCTTACCATCTGGGGCCACCTTGATGAATGTGTTGTATATCCATGCTGTCCATCCATTTTTTTCAGCTTATTTTAAGTACATGATTCTAAAACTTAAGTAGATCCAACTCTTATATGAACTACACATCATTGGAAACATTGGTGCATGACTATTAAAAACCTTTTATAAATGACAAAGGCTTTGGATCAAGTCTATCTTCGCATTTTCCATCCATTCACGTCTGATTAACCTTATCAACTAGCTGGATGGAAGATAAACACTAAGGGTCCTAAGAAGTTTTTAATGGTGGGCGTTAAATCACTACCGTTGTAGTCCACCTAAGACACTGGGCTACTAATTTATTTGGCACATAAACTAGTGATGATACTCCAAAACAATTAGATTATCAACTACATCACTAAAATTACTTTAATAAGGTGATCTGTGCCATCCAAATATTGTCCATTTAAATCAACGGTTAAAAATCATTAGTTAGTCACTTGGATGTGATCCTAGTGCTTGTGGCCCATCCGAGACTTAGAATTCCATCATTTTTCGCTAAAATATATATTTCAACAGCCTTATTAGGACTATTATGTCAAACGGTACATACATACACTAATAATAAATATTAAAGTTGAATTAGTAATTAAATTCAAACCCTTATAAATATCATACTTTTGGATTACATGCTATTTCAAATCTAAGGGTACCAAACACAAACTGAGGGTTTCAAATCCACGCTCCAAACAGGCCCTAACGTGGGCCCCATGGGGTAACACCTAATCCACTCCCCAAGGCAACAGTCACTAACGTGCTACCCAGGTCACAACTAATCCGCACCCGTATAAAACTCACCGTACACGTGGCATAATATAAACTCAAGCTGACTAAATTATGGACCACGTGGGCCAGCAGTAGCAAAGTCAGTTAGTCACCGTCCAAGAAAAAAAAAACAGATTGGTTGAACAGTGCCAACCTCTGATTGGTGGACACTTGTTCGTTGAAACAAGACCATTGGCTATTTTTTAAATGTCCGCCAACCGAATCAGCATATTTTTCGTCTAAACCATAAACTATGATTGAGACAGCATAAGCTAACTTGTATGACACGTATGGAATTTCAAAATAATTTCCTAGGCCCGCGTATCATCTATCACCCTCTGCCACAGTATAAAATTTTAACGCACCCCAAAGCTTCTCGCCTCTCGCTCCTTATCACTAAAGATCCAGACCGTTTATCTGAAAGGGCCCACCTTAGAGTTGTAGCGATCCATAGAAAAGTAAGTAAAAAAACAATAGTAGCTGTGTATGGACGGTGAGGATACCTTATCAATGAGTTGTTTTTCAAGTAACCCATGTAGAGAAAGATATTATAGATGAACGGCCAGGATCATTAATTTGTGTATTTGATGTTATAGTTGTGTGTTGCAGGAAAAAGGTCTTTATTTGCGCACGTGGGAAAAGAAAAGGAGAAAAGACACTAAAGGGGCTTTTGGAAGTGCTGAGTGGACGTGAGTGCTGTGAGAACTGCGCACTTTTACAGGGGCATCTTGGTCCTGTTGATGTGGATAAAGCGAAGGGACAGGTCGGGCACCAGCCTTTGGCTGCCCAGCTAGGGCCCAACGTTGCATGAGAGATGATGATTTCGGTGGGCCCCACTTTTGATGGACAATGCTAAGAAGCCTCCTGATCTTAGCCATTCTTTTTTGCTTACTTGGTGTGGACATGGATAACCGGTCATCATTACGTGTTATAGCGCTACAGAACGGATTTTCTGCCCTCCAACAGGAAGTTCCTTTGGGCAAAAGGGGGGTCTTACCGAGGGGCCCACCTTGATGTATGTATTCTATATACATGCTGTACATCCGTTTTGATAAATCATCCTAGGGCACCATCCTAAAAATGAATGACGCCGGTTTCCTTGGCAAGAGTTTCTTGCACTGAGATGCTACGTGGGGCCTACCGTGATATTTGTGAGAAATCCACCTTGTTCATCCACTTTTTGACTTCATTTATGGACATGTGACTGAAAATGAGATGGATCCAAAACTCGAGTGTCCCACCATGAGAGGAAGCAATGGGGATTCAGTGACCAAACCACCATTGAAACATTTATGCGGCCAAAAAAGTTCCGTATGAGACTAAGTTTTCTGTGATTTCACTTCATCCCAGTGGGAATGACTTTATAAACGGTTTGGATGATATATAAGGGTCTGTTTGATTTTCTAATTACAACTGTAAATGGTTGTAAAAGGGCCATGATTATTTTACCCTTGTAAATGTATGGTCACATCATATATGTTTAAGTATAATTATAGCTTTGTTGCATTGTTTATTTTACTCTAGCGTTATTGTGAAAATAGTGAATTGTAATAATTACATTTTACTTTACCTTCATCTTTTACAAGTGTATTTAACTCTCTGTTTACGGGCCATAACTCATGTGTAAATAAACACTTGCAAGCGATAATGATAGCTCATCTACCTCCATTTCATAGAAAATTAGAAAATCAAATGGGAGCCCAAGAAGGTTTCAATGATAAGAAACTCTTTCCCTTTTTTCCCTCTGGTATGGCTCACTTGAGTTTTGGATCCACTTCATTTTTGGTTGCATGTATTAAAATGATCTCGCTAAATGGATGGATGGATGGTGTGGATTTCTCACAAACATCATGGTGGGCTCTACCTAGTTTCCTAATGCAGGAACTTCCAGCTAAAAGCTTGAGCAAGAAACCACATAGAAAATGAAATTGATCCAAATCTCAGGTGCCTTAGGAAACAGTGGTAATTGACCATTAGAATTTTCTTGCTGGCTATAAAAGTTTTGGATCAAGCTAAATTTTTCTCCTTCATCCAAGTTTGTGTGACCTTGTGTGACCTTATCAACAGGTTGGATGGAAAATAAACATCACGAAAAGTTTATGGTAGGCCCTTGGAAGTTTTTAATAGTGGGGCAATCACTACCATTTCCTATAGTACTGGTCCACCTGAAATTTGTATCCACTTCACTTTTGGGCTCATGCCCTAAAATGATCCGGTAAGCAAATGGACAACATGGATTTAAAATGCATTCATCAAGGTGGGCCCCATAGTAAAAGCCACACCATCTTGGTGACATCGGGGCACCTAATCCCCCCCCCAATGTCGGGGCATGCAACGTAAGTGACAAATCCACGTTTCATGGGTTCGCCCCATTTGGCATCATGGATTTGGGGAGATTTGAGGAGTTTCAAATTAATCCCTTATACATTTGGCACATAAAAGCAACTGAAGGTTTCAAAAGCCCTCAAAAGAGGAGTTTGAAATCCAAGGTGGATGCTTGGACTGGGCTTGAGGTAGGTCTTTGCCTGGATTTTGAATTGTTGCCGGTGTAAAATTTTAATTTTTCAAGCCCAAGCCCAGCTCGTTGACATCCCTTTGAAGCTTGGATTACATCTAAAATCTTTTCAATAGTCGCATGTGTAACATGTGTATCACTAGGCTACTATTCTATTGGGCACATATAATATGCATAGCTTCTTTTAGATTACAAGGGATTCTCCCCAGTGCCAAAAACAACCAGGTGTTTCAAATCAAGGGTGTTTTGGATCCATGCTCCAAACAAGCCCTAAAATAGGATGCAGATTCAAGACTCAAGGGGGCCACACAGCTAAAAGAAACCCGCTAAGAATGGAAATATGCTCGCCATTGAAACCTTTTCAAAGTCTATCATTATGTTTATATCTTATTTAAACGGTTCATAAGGGTATTTACATTGGACAACTCAAAATACAAATACCAACCTGAATCAACACTTTAGTAGCCGCGTAAAGATTTCAACGGCCGGTATTCAATCCACATATTTTCCTTTGGTGTGATCTACCTGAGTTTTTTAATCATTTTCTTTAATCCCCACACGTTTGTTTTGTTGGGTGTGATCTACTTGGGTTTTTTAATAATTTTATTTTTGAAATCTTGTCCCATCATAGCTACCATTTATGTGCAGTCCACTTCCATCTATGAATAGGACTAACAATTACTTACCATAAATGAAATATACCATTTTGATTATAGTCCCTTAAAAATATTATATCATACGAAAACGCATAGATCCCGCCTTTGTAAAGATTCCCTAAAATTAAATGTCCAATGAACGAGCCACCAATTTAGAGGATTGTTCTAAAGAGGAAAAATATCAAGCCATGGGTGGTCCTGTCTGGGGCTATGTGGGGCCAATCATGATGTATGTGTTTTATCCACACTGTCCATCCATTTTTAAAAATCATTTTAGGTTATGAGCTAAAAAATGAGACTAGATTGAATGTTCAAGTGGACCACACCACAGAAAATAGTTGGGATTGAATGACTACCACTAATAACCTCTAGGAGCCACAAAAGTTTTGGATCAAGCTTATATTTATGTTTTCCCTTCATCCATGTCTATATGACCTTATCAACAAGTTGGATGGTAAATAAACATCATTGTCACTGGTGTGGTCCAGTCAACCTTCGATCTACCTCCTTTTTGGCTCATATTCTAAAACGATATGTCAAAATGGATGGAAGGATGGGATAAAAGACATATCACGTTGGGCTCCGGCGGATTTGGTGAGACCCCTGATCCACCAAGGTGGGTGGGACCCCTGACTGTGGGGCCCACCTTGATGTATGTGACTACATCATACGGACCATTCGTACTGAAAGTTCATTACAGGGCATGATCCTGAAAATGAAGCAGATCCAAGTCTCATATGAACCATAGTACAGGAAACAATGGTTATTGGCCATTAAAAAGCTCCTGCAGGCCACAAAAGCTTTGGATAAAAATAAGGTCTTTGTTAACTTATCAACAGGTTAGATGGCCAATAAACATTCTGGTAGAATCTATAAATTTTTAATGGTAGGGATTCAATCAAGACTATTTCCTTTGGTGTGGTCCATCTAAAATTTGGGTCAGCTTCATTTTTGGGATCATGCCTTAAAATGAGCTGTCAAAAATAGTTGTACAGTGTGGATTTAAGTCACATACATCACTGTGAGCCCCACAGTCAGGGGTCCTACCCACCTTGTGGATCCGGGGTCTCACTTAATACGCTGCCGACAGGACCGTCGGTCTCTGGCTAGGTCCCATTCTAACGGAGGTAGTACCCAATCGCCGTCCATTCATCAGGATGAAAGGCATTCCAAAACTCAGGTGGGCCTGATTGTAAATTGTGTCCCTGTGAAGTGTCCAGCTTGAATTTTGGATGGGGATGATTCTTGAAATGTAATTTGAACAAGACAAGGTTGGTGCGGGCAGTTTGGATTACATACCTGGTGGGCCCCACGCAGCAAACGAGTGGTGATTGCCGTACGTTCGGGCGGGGCCCACCTAGCTTCCAACCGCATGAACTTCCTGCCGTCGGGGAAGCGGATTGTGTCCTGATCTGTGGAGGGGCCCACCCTGATGTATCTGTTTATCAATGCCATACATTCCTTTTCTAAGATTATTTTAAGGCGTGAAATCAAGAATGAGGTGGATCCAATGCTCAGGTGGACCACAATATAAATAACTCTTGCATTTAATGCAACCAAGCTCATTATTTGGTGTGGTCCACATGAGCTATGTATCTTCCTCATTCTTAGTTCTTATACCTTCAAATGATCTTAGAAAATGGATGGACGGTATGGATAAACAGATACATCACGGTGTGACTCTCCACAGATCAGCATGAACGCTTTGCGTCCATACGGAGGAAGGACGCAATCCACGTCCTCATCAATGAGATTGGAATCACGGTTGAAGGAGGTGGAACGTTCAACTCCTCTCGTGTACTGCATTGTACTGCATTCGATACGCGTGTCTATAATATCTTTGATCGTTTGAATTTGGGAGAGGAAGAACCAGCGTGGTTTTGACTTTACAGGCCCTACAAACGTACTATATTTGCAGTCGCGCCGGATTTAGTACACGTGAGCTGTTGGAGAGCCTCCGAATCGTGACGGTTTAGGTGCTCGGACGGGTCTGGCGACCGGTCTGTCCGTTTTGCCAGACGCACGTGAAGGTTGATTAGATTTGTGTGCCTATATTGGTTGGGCAATCGGCCGGCTGTGAGGCAAGGATGGCATGAATTTTTCCTGGACTGTTTTGTATATTGGCCAACGGATCGGCTGTGTATGCGGGTTTCTTGCGCAGCTCGCAGTGCTGCGCAAGGTGTTTCTAATTTCAAATTTTTGCTTATTTAAGAAGTTGTAATCCGACTTAAATTAATATACTAAGGTGTCTGAGGTTTCCTAATTGTATTAGGAAGAGGAGCGAGGTGTGTGTGAGAGAGAACTTGGGGTTTTCTCTGTGGTTCGTTGCTTGTAGGCTGTCAATATCTATAATCTTCTTATATTCATAGTGGATCGCTTTGTGCCGTGGTTTTTTACCAGTTGAGGGGTTTTTCCACGTAAATTCGGAGTTGTGAATGCTTGTGTGTGATTGATTGCACCTTGTTTACTTGTTTGATTTCGCATTGCTTCATACGTTCGGCGTTCCGCTTCCGCTGCCGGTTTTCCCAACAAATGGTATTAGAGCTAAAGTTGGGGTGGAGTATATTCAAATCTGAGACGAGAAGATGGGATCGGACGCAAGGTTCGAGGTAGAGAAGTTTTCCAGGAAAAATAACTTTGAGCTATGGAAGGTGAAGGTTGAATCCTTCCTAGTTTAACAAGGGCTTGATGAAGCTCTTGGAAAGCGACCTGAGGCTATGAAAGATGATGAGTGGACGAAGCTCAACAAGAAGGCTAGAACCTCAGTCCTGTTAAATCTTACGGATGATGTTCTCTATCATGTCATGAAGGAGAAGACTGCGGCTGAAACAATAGCGAAGCTAGAAAAGGTTTATGCCAAGAAATCTCTAGAGAATCGCATGTGTGTGTTGATGCAGTTGTTCACCTTGATGATGACTGAGGGAACTGAGGTGGAGGACCACCTGAGCACGTTCAATAGGGTGGTTTGCAAGTTGGTGGAGATCGATGAACCGATGAAAGATGAATATCAAGCATGCATCCTTTTGAATTCTCTTCAGATTCATATGAGTCATTTAGGGACTCTGTGTGCGCAGTGAGGGAAACCATAAGCGTCGAGACAGTTATCTCAGTCCTCTAGTTGAGGGCGATGAGAAAGAAAAGCGGTGACGTGGCATTCCGTTATTCCTTAGAGGCACTAGTTATGAGGGGAAGAAGTTCTGAGCATGGAGGATATTCAAAATCGGGATCTATGGCCAAGGGCAAAGAGAAGGCTAAGGTGAAGTGCTGAAATTGTGGTCAGGAGAGCCATATGAGAGGGGATTGTCAGAATCCCAGGTTGAAGCAAGAGATGTATGAAAATTCTTCTAGAGAGGGAGCTAATACCGTAGAGGACTGGTGGCGATCTGTGTGAAGTTCTGACTTGTTTCTGGCAAGGGATCTCACGGTAGTGAGTGGATCCTTGATTCAGGGGTTTCATGTCACGTTTGTCTTGACCGGAGTTCATTCACGACATATAGGAAGTATGGTGGAGAATCGGATGTTTGTGGGCGATGGAGTCGCTCATAAGGTTATGGGTATTGATACTGTGTGCATCAGGATGTTCGATGGGGTCGAACTAGTCCTAGAAGATGTGAAGCACGTTCTCAAGATGAAGATGAATGCGATTTCTCTTGGTGCACTCGAGGCGAAATGGTGTATGTTTATCGGCCACGATCGTTGTTGTGAAGTGATGAAGAGAGCACTCGTGTGTATGAAGGCACGGAGGTGTGGCCATCTTTATATGTCGATCGGGAGCACAATTCACGATGGAGCTGCGGGAAAGACAGCGAAATCCACAGTTGCTCGTATATAGCAAGTGCTCATGGGCCACATGAGAAGAGCGGTAAAGGGTGTGAATTTGCAAGGTTAGGGTTGATGGTGGTACGAGAAGCGGTGGAGCTATGATTGAAGATGAGATGACGTTGCGAGGATGTGTTGATTCGACGTTCGAAGCCTCGGTGGAGATTGTTGGAGAGCCTTCGAACATCGTGCACGATTTAGGTGCTCATACCAGTTTGGCAACCGGTCTAGGCCGTTTGGCCCAGATGCACGTGAAGGCTGGACAAGATTTGTGTGCCCAGACCGGTCAGGCGACCGGTCGGCTGTGAGGCAGGGACGGTGTGAATTTCCCCTGGATTGTTTTGTGTATTGGCCGACCGGTCGGTTGTGCGAGCGGGCTTCTTGCGCAGCTCGCAGTACTACGCAAGGTGTTTCTAATTTCAATTTTTTGCTTATTTAAGGAGTTGTAATCTGACTTAGATTAGTATCCTAAGGTGTCTAAGGTTTCCTAATCATATTAGGAAGATGAGAGAGGTGTGTGTGAGAGAGAACTTGGGGTTTTCTCTGTGGTTCCTTGCTTGTGGGCTGTCAATCTCTGTAATCTTCTGATATTCATAGTGGATCGCTTTGTGCCGTGGTTTTTACCCGTTGAGGGGTTTTTCCACGTAAATTCGGAGTCTCTTGTGGTGAATGCTTATGTGTGATTGATTGCATCTTGTTTACTTGTTTGATTTCGCATTGCTTCACCTGTTTGACGTTCCGCTTCCGCTGTCGATTTTCCCAACATGAGCCTCATGCCTTATGGTTGGCTAATTTAGATTTTCTAATCGTGGATGCCCCCAAAGAGTCTAGATCAACTACCCTAGTCTTTCAAGTGTGGGCCATAGAAATCGATGGCTAAGAAAAAAGTGCACCAGCAGTCGGCATTCAACAGAAAAACAGCCCAAAGAGCAAAGGGCAAGTATCATCCAATCAAAGAGAGTTTTGGACATCAGACCACACTTCTGCGTGTGTTGAGATTTTTTTTTGTTTTAAAATAATAATAATAATAATATAAAATGTTTGAATTTCATTTTCCCTTTGAAAACAATTTAAAAAAACCAAAGCAAATGTAATGTTTTCTTTAGTTCCACATCGGATAGAAATGATAAAAGATTTTGGAATATAAGTTGGGATTTTTTTAGTATTTTTACTTGGAGAAATAGAGAGATCCTTAGGTTGCGTATGCATTGGAACACATGCACACACATGTGCTCAGGCGTGAGCAATGCAGTGGTAGTGGCGCTAGTTGGAGCACTTCTTATGTGCACATCTTGCTGCAGAGTAGTTGGTCCTTCGCGACCTTACGCGCACCATCGCGAGGCGGTACGAAGGTAAGAATAGAGACCACCTACGAAGAGAATAGAGACAACCTACAAAGAGAGCCTTATATTGGGCTAAGATTCTGATTGTGGGAGATGTCACTATTGTGTATGAAACGGTCCAACAATAGTCATAACCATGCAGAAACTGCTATATTAATACAGCAGTGGTTATAACCATGCAGATGCAACAATAAAAAAAAACAGCCACAAATGACTAGTTTTTCAACAGTCTAAAACAGCTAAGTTATGAGCCCAGCCATAACCCCCAACTCTAGGTGCTTATATAAGCAATGGGCTGCTGGGTTCAACAAATTTAGAACAACAGTTACTCAAACATGGCTACGGAATCGCTCTTCTTTTCCACAAATTTTGTATCTGCCAGAGAAAAACTATGTTAGTCGAGTTCCAATCAAGGTCTATTCATAACTATTGTACGCAAGACGTGATGGTATCCTGAAAGCAATTCGTCACTGATCTCTGATTTAAAGGAGAGAGGGTGAATCAAGCTTTAAGAACAACATATCTAATCAAATACGTCAGCCTGATTGTTAAAACTTTTTTTTATATATTTAATTTTTGGAATCTAAATTCTATTATCAGAATAATTTTTTCAACAGCATGGACGAGGATTGCCTGCGACACCAACCGCAATTCAGAAGCTAGGTAAGCTAGGTGGAGCCCTCCTTGACGTGTGCAAGGAATCCACATGGTCCATCCGTTTTGCCCGGCTCATGTCATGACATCAGCCCGAAAATGAGGCATATCAAGGGCCAAAGTAGGCCACAAGGAAAAAAGGAAGGAAATGCCTACCGTTGATACCTTCCCTAGCTACGGGCTTCCCCACGATGTTTATATGCCATCCAAACCCTTCATAAGGTCATTCCCACTGAGATTAACGAAAACACATAAATATTAGCCTTCATCCAAAACTTCTGTGGCCCCACGAATGTTTCAACTGTGGGTATTCAATCCCCACGATTTCCTGTCGTGTGGCCCACTTGAGTTTTAGATCTGCCTTACTTTTGGGCTCATGGCCTAACATGAGCTGGAAAACGGATGGACCAGGTGTATTCCTCACAAACATCACGGTGGGCCCTGCCTAGCTTCCGACCGCAAGCAATCCCAGTCAGGTCTGAGTTACCTAACCGTAGGACCTACACGAATAGAAGAATGCCACGCACGAAGAAACTCTAGAAGCGTAGACAAAGAGGTCCACGTGGGGGGTGGGGCCCACCTGATTGTCAGCCGAGTCAAAAAATCGATCATTTTAGTCATCGGGTGGGCAACAATTGCCCATCAATGTTGGACCTTTTATCATTATTTATTATTTCTCCACTAAAGCGTGGCCTAATCGATGAGCGGACCAAGGCATGTTCATGGTGATTCATCCAACCTGATGAATGGCCCAGATCTTGCACGTGTTCCACATGTGCAGGTCTCCCCCTGTTTGGGGACGTGAAAATATTTTGAATATAAACAGTGGTTGCAATGGGGTGTGTTTGGGCTATGGCCCACAGCCAGACACCATGGGCCTAGCACAGCAGGCTCAAGCACGAGCCCCAAAAACTGTTTGAGATGGGCCCGCCCTCGAAATTGATCAAAACCCCACTTCCCCACGTGAATGTTCTTAATCCATCCGTTGATCAAATGGACTGCACATGTACATTGAAACAGAAAATGAAACCAGGAGTCTGTATACAAGATGCATGTATTGCCTAACCAAAGATTGGAACAGCATATATCAAGGACAGAAGACATGCAGATCCAGAAAAGGGCTGGGCTGGGTGAGGCTAAAATGACTTAATATTAGCCCTTCACATGGCCTAAGCTAATAGATTCGCCCAGTCCCCACCCTCAAATATAATAAGAATCAAATGCAATGCCATATTACCATGTCATTCATGGTTACAAACCCCTCATCATTGAGATGCACCAACGCCAAAACGCATTTTTAGCACGTCATGTAAACACTCAGTCCCATCCATTTCACTGGCTCAATGGCTAGATTTTTGTACACGTATGGACCAATCGCGGGGCTGAGTCTTCTCAACCAGGAGAGAATGGTCATTCTATGGCTAACTATGCTTCCAGCGACTGAATAGCAAGCTTGGCGGCAACCACAGCGATATGCTGCCTGACCAATTCTAATGAATTGGTTAGCCTTTCGGGTGTGTCTTTCAAATCCATCCCCCGTAATTTCTCTCTCTGCAAAGCTAGCAATTCTGAACTCGTCATTCCTGTCAATGGGCATACCAGCTTTAATTACTATTTTCTATGCTAAGTTTGGTTAATTGCCAATGGGAAATTTTAACAGCACACAGAATATATATATGCATGAAAAAATAAAACGGAGAACCATAAAAGCTTCAGATATCCAAAAAATGAAATGCCTATATGTGTGTCAACATCCAAAGAAACTCCACCTAGTAGCAATGCGCCAACCCAAGCCCACGTAGAGTGTTAATCATAGTTTTAAAATTCACTCGCTCAACAGGAAACTCATCCAAGTCAACTCCACTCGGTGAGATATCAAGCCGAATGGACAACAAATCGGGATGACTCAACTAGTTGACTCAATGACTCAGCCGAGTCAGCTTGACTCGGCGTGACGCTCTTAACCAGTTTGTCAATTACTATGTTGGTATTTTGTTTTCCATTTTTTTATTACTTACATAAAAATGCCTATTTGAAATATTTGTCACCTTTCTTAATATTTTTAATTTAGAACTATTAAATATTGAGTTGATTTTGAGTCGAGTCTTTGAGTCATCCCGATCTGGCTGAACATTGAGTTGAGTTGATTTTTTGGGTTTTTGAACTATGGTGTTAATGCCAGGAGACAACTATTCATTGAACTT
Organism: Liriodendron chinense; assembly: GCA_003013855.2. Lineage (NCBI taxonomy): Eukaryota > Viridiplantae > Streptophyta > Magnoliopsida > Magnoliales > Magnoliaceae > Liriodendron > Liriodendron chinense. Next base: position 7,015,471 of record ML058513.1, read on the forward strand.
TCTCCAAGCAATCAGGATTCATTAAGTTCACCCAAAGTAGTTTGGGACAAGGCAGAAACAACGATGGTCCAAGGATACTTCAGACCTATGGGTCCGGTGCCGCCTATATCCGTTAATGAGCTATGCCACAACAACCTCTTGTAACTACAAGTGGGACGACCATTGCCTTGAATTACTGAGTAGGGATATGTGATTCCGAGCATCCAAATAACCAGAGTACCTGGCTCAGGTTAATCAGATTCTTGAATAAGGATCACGCATTCACTTTCACGGAACTCATAACTGTAGATCTACATGGGTCTCCACGTGCATGGGGAGAGAGAGAGAGAGAGAGAGAGAGAGAGAGAGAGAGAGACGGCCCAGTTTCAATAGTGGGCAACCCATCCCCACTTTTTCCATGTCCAGTGCCCCACCCAAGTTTTAGATCTGCCTCTTTTTTGGGCTGATGTCCTAACATGAACTGGCTGCAACAGATGCACAGAATGGATCTCACACAGTCATCACGCGGGCTCCATAGAGCTTCTATTGCATGAGCTTCCGAATACTCTTATCTACATGCAACTAATCCCAAAGAGGAGAAGTGGAAGCAGCTACTCATCAGCCTTGGTGCTGGCTACAGGCAAAGAGGAGGAGAAGTGGGAGCAGGCTACTCATCCACCTCGGTGTACAGGCAAAGAGGAGGAGAAATGGGAGTGAGTTTCTTCACGTCTTGGTGATGGCAATACTCATGGGGAAATTTTCTTTTCTTCTTCTTCTTCTTTAATTCTGCTAGGAATTTCAAAACCATGAACTTTCATGTAAAGGGGTACTTGTATTTGAGAGTGTAGACACTAGGCAAAGCAAATTTGGCATCTAGCGAGACACTATGTCCATGGATACTAAGAAAAATCAATAATTTGGAACCATAAAGCTCAACAACATAGAAATCACTAGCACGGGACCACAAATGGTAGTAAATAATAATATGAAGAACCAAAATTAGCATAGATATATTAAGAACAGACAAGCATGAGAAAATAAATATCAAGCAAAGACCAATGGAGTTTGCTTGCAAGAGGGCATGACTCAATTTTCAGCAGCTAAGCGCGCATGTAGAGTAACTGATCGTTTGGCTAAGCAGTTCCTCAGCTCACAACAGCATTGCTCTATTGACTGGTATCAGCATCCAAACTCAGGATTAATCAAAACCATGAAGGTTAACACTAGGCTGGCTACCGAAAGTAGATGAGAAACTGAAGTAGATTCTACTCCTGTAGCAGTTTTCAGAGTTGGCATTATTCATCAGAAAGAAACCACAGCTCAACTTGTGGCAAGGTGGTCATCATGACGGATTTAGTATTCAGTTCTATAGGACATTTTACTCTGGATGAGTAATGATCTAGAAGTTCTTTCTCCATACGATTGAGAGTTGTTCTCATTTTGTTAGGACAAACAACGCACAAGCTTTCAACTGATGCCGATCATTTTCTATCATTGTGACCACATGCACATCTTTTCACCTAGGTTGTTTGCAGTAACTACATCATTTTACTAATGTAACACTTTCAGATTTGAAAATTACCGCAGTTCGTTTTACTGAAACTCTCTTTCACTTTTATGAACATGCTTGTTTTTAGTCAATTGAATTTTTTAAATGTAATTTAACTGAACCTTTTAGTGTAATGGCCCTACAATTTTTACTCTTCAAATTTTTTTTTTTAATTATTATTTTGATGCATCCAACAATTCATATATAGCTGGCTTAGTTTGTTACATAGAAGCAGAATGCCATTACAAACCTTCGAAATGCACTTCAATAGTTCAGATTTTGAGTTATAGAGACGAAGACACAGGAATTGCAGCAAATGTAGCCCACAACATAAAATTATAAGGGATAAAGAAATTTGAAATATGAGACACAAGTTTGGTTTGCAAACTATCCTACTCAAGGTTCAAAATCGGCGCACTGTATCATTCTCCACTGATACAGCCCCATATCGCCCTCTATCAGGCTGTTTTGGGCCGGGCCGATAGAGCTGCATCATTCATGGACGATACAACTATGTATTGGGAGATAGATACTGGACGATACTTCAACATTGATCCTACTATGATGTCGTACATGAAATCCACTGACAGAATATTCAAGTGATCATTCATTAAATGTACTACCAACTACCAAGAAGCAGCAGCTTGAATGTAGACACACACCTGAAACAGGTTGGAGTGCTGCAAAGGAAACACGCTCAGCTAATGATGGAATGAAAGCTTTATCACACTCTACAATTGGTTCTTTCTCAGCCCATCTTAGAGAATTTGTAACAGGTGTCTGCAACAGTTCATCCTTGGAAGCCTAACTAATTGAGATTTATGAGCAAACATTTTATTATATTATGCAGCAGCGAAGAGCGATGATAAAAATGACAATGAAACATCTGAAGTTAAGAAATGACTACCTTCAATTTAATTTGCAAGCTATTTAAAATGTAGAGAGCTTCTGACAGCTCCATCACCGTAGAATTTATTTTGCTTGGACTATCTGGAACATTGTCTTGCAGTGGTATGACAACTCCTCTCAAGTAGGGTTCCGTCTGAGGCAGATTTTCATTACGATTGAGAATGAAAACCAAGTAAACTGTAGCAGACACTCTTCATGAAAGCAACAATATGATGACCATCCTGATGTTGTATGCTCCAAGGCAAAAAAACAACTATATTCAACAAGAATGTAGTCCAGTACAAGCAATATATGCCGTGAAGGTCTCCTTTAGTCTGAATTTATCTCAAAAGATGATTTTATCAAGTTGTAAACACAAATGAGGTTGACAAAGATTTAAAAATACATTATGATATGCCAACTTTGGTGCACATCGTGAACAGTGAATGCCAGCTCGCCAAGGGTGGGCGCACACCTATCTCCCACTACCCAAAGATAGTGGGCATGAATCCAGTGTGAATTCCAAAACGGGACTTCCAAATAATGTTCCCATCCACCGTTCTTGGACAGTGGAAGATGGTGTGCACTAACTCTCAGTGTGCAATATGTGCACAAAATCTTTTCCTTCAGATATGGAGACTGTTATATACAATTGAACAATAGCATTAGATCAAGAAACCTAACGATTTACACTAGAGTTCTAACTGTTCAGCCAAGTCAAAATTCTCTCTCCTTAGTCCCAGTTTATGAGCCATGAGAATTGTTTCAAAATAGCTAAAGAATAGATCGCATAGAAACAAATGTCAATGCTAGACAATCCCCCATATAGTCTTAACTCTATCGCATGTGCTCACATAAGTCTAGAACAGTTTACAGTATCAAATTCAACAAGTATATATGAGTGAACAGCTATTGACACTTGGGAGTATGTCCATGTCTTATTCACAAGCATTTGTGCTAATTATTTGCAGAGGCATGATGCTTAAAAGTAAATTAAATTGACGCAGCTTTGGCATTTTTTTTTGTCTTTTTGTCTTCATTTTTCTTTTTCTTTCTTTCTTTCTTTTTTTGGTAGTGCTGAGCAAATAACAAACCCCAAGAGAATCAATGCTATAAAAGGGAATTGCTAAACTGACTCAAAAACTTGTATTGGATCCATTGATACCAGCAGGAAAACCCACTTGTAACTGGAAAGGAAAGGCATGGTTTAGTAGGAAAAAAGGAAGGAAAGGTCTGACACTGATCCATATGATGCTTAAAAGTAAATTAAATTGACGCACCTTTGGTTTTTTTTTTTTTTTAAAGCGGACCAAATAACAAACCCCAAGAGAATCAATGCCGTTAAAGGGAATTGCTAAACTAACTAAAAAACTTGTATTGGATCCAATTGATATCAGCATGAAAACCCAATTGTAACCGGAAAGGAAAGGCATGGTTTAGTTGGAAAAAAGGAAGGAATGGTCTCACATCACTGATCCATGAGATAGAAGTTTGGTCAGGAAAACATGTAGCACAGCCAAAAACACAAGAATAAGTTTTTCAGCAATTTAGATGGAGGCCTTGAAAGTCATTTTAGACGAATTTTGTGACTTCAGTACTCATATGAGTTTTTCTTCTCAGAACCATGTCACTGACATTGATAACATCTCTTTTGGATGTAAGTCCATCATGTAGTCATTTCCACCAAGCATCTCTTTTACCTCACCTTGCTTTCTATAACCACAGGTTTCAGTAACTAAAGCACTTCAGATCCAACAATTCAACAAGAAATTGAAGTACGCTTCCCTTGCCTTGCACACCCAACTAAAACTCCTGCTTTAACTCCCCTCAAAAATCAAAGCATCACCATGGCCAAAAGCAACAAGCCTAAACATGAGAAGTAAATGATATTCATTTGCTGTGCTTATCCTGAAAGTAAACTTACAATCAATGGAATGCAGACAACTGAAAATTATATTTCACAGATATGTAATAATGTATACTGTGCATGCAAATTTATCAATGTTTAGTCTTTAGAACCCCACAACAAAACCATGCCTGACACTCTGACAGTAACATTTTGGACTTAACATAGTTTGAATGATGTTGTTAAGGTTATAGATTCTTTATTGACACATACAATAGTAAGGTCATATATCTCAATGGCTACAAGATACAACAGTGACAAAATAAAGAGAGGTGGAAGAAGTTTTTTTTTTTTTTTTTTGGGGATCAACTTCATTGGTAACTCACTTGTACGAATTTCACGATGCTAACACGACCAATGCCCCTTATAGAAACTAATGCTCCAATTTCTAGTCGTTCTACCTGAAACATTAAATGGAAATGTTAGAACACAAAAATACTCATAAAGAAGCTAAATGCTTGTCAATGCCTAGAATCTTACATTTTCTACTAGGACCAAACAACCATATCTGGCTGCAAAGGATGCTCCAACTGAATATCCACTAGTAAGAACTGGCTCTAACACAAAATGCACAAAAAGCTTCTTCTTTGAAACTAATGACTGCAACCAAACAGAACCAATTAGAGACGTGAAAGAACTCCCTCTTCTTTTTAATTTTCTATTCTTTTATTTTTCTTTATTTTTGGTATCCACACCTAATAGACTTAAGGGGAAAAAAAATATATCCATGTTATTAGCGGTCTCTTTGAACTTCCTTGCCATAGTAGAATGGTCATGTCATGGAAGTAAAAGAAATAGTAGAATCATGCGCATCTTAACACAACATAGATATATTACATTCATACTTTGAAAATATAAAACTCTCCCCACCATACCATTTACTTCTAGAGCACTTGCATTTTGTTTAGTCCAGTCAAACTGGAAAATGGAAAAAACTAAGAAAAAAGCGACCAATAAACACTCTTAGCACCAAAAGTTATTCGACTTCATATGTCAAATGATATTGCAAGAGGTGGTATAAGGAAAGAATGGTACCTCTTCTAGCAATGCAAGAAACCTAGCTTCAAACAAGTGCAGAGTCTTCGTCTCTGATGGAACAAGAACCTAAATAAAAATTAATACAAAAAAAAAGAATGGGAAAAAATCAAAACCTTCCAAATCTTAAAATTGGAATCTTGGGTCACAAGAAAGAAGAAAAGGAGCCAGTAAACACTTCCACCATCCACAGATGGTAGGTTGGAATCCCAACACATTTCAAAATGTGATTGAAGTTAGGTGATGGGTGTATCCCGAGTCCTGAGTCCTGACTCTTGATGTGCTATGTGCACAGATGTAGGGTGGTCAAAAACTAATTCCTTCAGTAATAAAAGCATTAACAGAAACAGGGTTCACCACAACAAGCTCTTCGTTCATGACCTGAACCCAAGAAGTTCTTGAAATTGTAAATCGGTTAGCATTGACAGTGAACTTTGGAAATTGAGGAGGCCATAAAATGTGGAGTAATATATTGATCTCATGATCGTTGACAAAACGACAGATAATTCACATGATGAGAAAAAAAAAAAGAAAAAAGAAAAAAAAGGCCAGGTTGTATCAGGGCAGCTGAACCTCAGAAGGGTGCTACGACTCATCCACGATACGCATGCATACTAATTGGACCTTCCAATTATGGGCCTCGTTGTGGATGGACCAGTTAGTCTAAAGCACAATGATATGACATTTTTAGCCAACTGAAAATTTCCTCTTCCAGATGCACCATCGACCATCTTCCTTTTAACAGACCAGTCAATGGTCACCAATCAGACAGGATCATCAATATGATAAATGGCTATGCTCCCTCCACAATGGGGCCATGCAAACATGCACAGTGGATTGTTTTTACTACCCAAGTGAGGTCCGGCTGGGCAGCTTCGACTTCTCCATAAAATTAAAGAAACTAATGTGAATATGGTAACGTAGATCCTACCCAAACCTTGTCCACACATGCTGAAACTTATTATCAATCATGGATTACTCTTTCCACCTTCTGGGAGGAACACAAGAAGGATAATTCCAAATTGTGAGAGTCCATGGATAGGGGTGCAAACAAGGACAGGGTAAGGCTTATTGGGCCTGGCCCATGATCTCGGCAGGACCTAAGCCCACTAGTTAAGAACCTGGGCTGAGCCCAGTTCAGCTCAGACCGCTAACCAACTACCATTCCAGCAATGTAAACAATGCCAGCCAGAGTCGGGTCGCCAGCTGGTTTTTTGGACGGGACTAAGTTCAACGATGGAACTGGGCCGATCCAGTCCACTTGAATCTTACGTGACTAGCTTATCCAGGCCTGGCCATGGGCTAACACCTCAGCAGTTCCAGCCCACCAGTAAGGAATCTAGGCCCAATCCCAGCTCTCCCAGCCCACCAGTAAAGAATCTAGGCCCAAGCTCAGATCGCCCCGCCCAATAGAGAAAAGAAATGATGGCCAAAGCAGGGTGGTCCATCCCGTCTTTGGACAGACCAGATTACACGATGGAATCTGGCCGGGCAGGTCCACTCAAATCCTACGAGACAAGTTCTACACCGAACAATCTAAGAGAGGAGCCCAGCAAGGGTCTTGATGGCCTGGCCCGCGATAGACCAGGTCCAGTACTGGCCCATTTCCCAAGAGGCGTTTCCTTTTTCTTTCGAGTCCCTAACAAATCATGATATCTGCAAATAAAATTCAACTAAAAGGAAGAGAAAAAAAAAAGGGAGAAATGAAACTACACCTCCTCTGATTGAAAGGGAAGAAGCGGAAGATCTGAAAAGCACGCATTCTTCGATGGGCGGTTACGGCGATTCCGGAGGCGATTGAAGTTCCCAGGGATGGTGATTTTGGGAGAATTGGAGGAGGAGAGGAATGGAGAAGACAAGGCGGAGAACTTGAGAGAGTGATTAGGGTTAGGGTTCGAAAGGTGATGGAGTGGCGAGATGTATTGTAGGGTTAGAGCCCTACCACAGCAGTTCATGGCTGTGGTTGAAATGCTTTTGCTTATCTAACGAGGGAAAAGAAAACAGCTCTAACGGTTTCTACAGATATCCTCCGTTTGGGGATCGCGACTTGGCTGGGATAGGTACCATGACGTGGGGGCCACATCGATGTATGCGTTGTATATCTACGCCGTCCATCCGCTCTGCCAACTCAATTTATGATATGAGGCCAAAAATGAAGTAGATCCAAATCCTAGGTGGACCACACCACAGGAAAACGTGTTGATTAAATGCCCGCCACTAAAAATTTCTTGTGGGCCACAAAAGTTTTGGATCTAGCTGATATTTGTTTTTCCCTTCATCCAGGTCCACGTGACCTTATCAACAGGTTGGATGGCAAGGAAACATTAAAGTGGCCCTAGGAAGTTTTTAATGGCGGGAAACGGTTTTTACTGAAGGTGGCAACTCATCCGCCCTACACGTGGCAAGTATTCACAGAGGATCCTAACATGATTGAACTAACAATGGTTGGACTTTTCGGATGATGCTTACCATCCAATTGTCATCCAGCAAATGGGCGGTTGAACGGAGTGGTTTGTGTTATTCATGGCATTTTTTTAGGATCCTGACCATCTGATCAGTGTGTACGGCCGTGTTTAGTTGATGCTCAATATAAGATGGGGCTTATGGGATGGACGGTCTTGATTAGCAAGCATGTGTGCTATCCATACGGTGAATGGGTTGCTACAACTTAGTAACCCTCTATTTGGTTAAATCCATGTACGGTGTTTGGATGCCGAACGAGAAGAGGCCAGGGAAAATATAAAATAGCACTTTTCTAAATCGAGGGATTCCATTTTTAATTATCCTATTAGATGCTGTAACGCCCCGAATTTACCGTAATTATTTTAAAATTTTCTGAAATTTATTTCTATTTTTTTTTATATTAAATACTGGCCATTGATATTAAAATTCAAATACAGGACATCCGTAGGAGATCGTATGGAGTACCCTTTATTAAAGTTTCTTAGAATGACCTCATTAACAATATAGAAGAGTTAGATTTCGTTAAACTCGAATATTTACAAAAATTACAAACATGCCATTAGTTAAACTTAAGTTAACTGACCATTTTTAAGTACGCATGTTTCTAGCGATCATTAAAACGCAAAATCCTGGATTTGAGCTTTTGGACACATATTAACCATACACATCAAATTTCAGCCCTTAAATCATAGTAGAAGTGGTCCAATTGTCAAATCAGGCCTTAACCCTTGATTTTCATGTCCATTGAGTGAGGAAAGTAGATGGTTAGTCGTAGTCGAATATTTTTCTTCATATGAGTGACTTGGATCATCTTTATCATGGACCAATAGTGTGATTTGATTGCCCCACATTGATAAGCCTCTTTCTTATGTGCGAAATTATCCCGTTCTAGAAATTAACGAGTTACCAACTCTTCTCAAATTTGAACATTTCAATTTACCCACTTCTCACCATCAATCGCTTTTCAAATTTGGACCACCCATTATACTCATATGACTACGAGTTTACACAAAATTTGGACCTCGATCTATAATCCTACACCGTTAAACCACAAAGTCAGCTCCTTCCTTTTCCGCCAAAAGTTGGAATTTCAGATCTAGGCATTTCTCACCATCAATCAACCACTAAACTTTGTACAATTGTTTGCCTATCATGACTACATACTTTTTCAAAATTCGGGCCCTGATCATCAAGCGTAGACCGTTAATTGAGATATAGCCCATTTTAGCACCCGTTAGGCCATTTTTAAGGATCGGCCAATCTAGAATGTGGATCATCAAGAAATTTACGTATTCTGACTCTCCTTTTCGAGCTTGATAAGATTAACGGATTGAAATCGATCAAAAATATCAGAATATTAAGATTTGAGAAACCTACCTTGAGAGGTTGTTACACAAGACCCCGCGTGCACATCCCTCTCCATATTTCTACTACGCACCTCCAAACCCTAATTCCAACCCTACCTCTATATATAGGGCCCCTCTTAGCCAAAGGTGACTCCCACCCACGAATTTGAGAGAGGGAGAGAGAAAGAGAAAGAGAAAGAGAGAAAGAGAGAGAGAGAGAGAGGGAGGAGTACCATCTTGCCATTATTTCATCATCTTGTATCTCTAATAAGTCGAAGATCATAAGGTGAGAACTCCTTTAAGATTGGATTAATAATTTCATATTTTGTAGGTTCATAATTCTTATGTGTTTTTGTTTACATGTGTTTATTTATTATCTCCTTAATTAACTATATATGAATACTTTTAGATACTTTTTTTTCAATCTCATGGTGATGAGGATATTCATTGGACTTAGAGAACTAGTAAGGAATAGAATTATGTTTGTTGCACATATGAGATTTGTGTAACCAGCTTTAAAGGGACCACCTTTCTTTCTATACTGTATAAAGAATGGTTGTGATTGTCTAATGGAGATTCTTATATTGCTATATATATTCCTTTTATATATATATGGATGGACCCTGATCTGTGGTGATGAATATCGGAACACCCGGTTAAGAGGTTGCCCTAACCTGAGACGATGCTTTTAGCTTGTCCGGTTAAGTGGCCACCCTGATCTGTGGTGGTGGTATCAAGATCGCCCGATTAAGTGGTTGTTAAATCCATTTATTACTACTACTATTATTATATTTACTATTATTATTATTATTCCTAAAGTTGTTAAGGATCTCCATAAGACGATAGTTGAGTATGGTTGTTATGAAGCTTAATAGTACGGGCCGCCATCCTGGGATGTGATGCGTCGGTTACGACTATTTTGATGAGTGATGAACCATAAGGAAAGATGTGGTGGTACCAAAGGTTGGTTAGACGATAAGTGGCTTGGTGTAAATTGGAAATAATAATAAAGAATGGCTAACTCATGCATGCACGTGGCTCCATGTGGGTGTATGGATTTGAGAATAGGCTAGAGCGTCCTACTTCTCCCATACACTGTCACGTGTGGATTTGGGCTATGAGTGTCCCGTTTCTCACGTGGTCGGGCAAAATTATGGGCTTGCGTGTCCCAAAACCCCTGGCGGCATGTCTAAGGATTCCTACGCTGGGTCATGCATTATCATGCATTGCATTAAGAAAGAGTAATGGATGTTTTGTTATGATTTTTATGCAATTATTATTTCTAACCTTAAAGTAGTTCTTCACTATGCCGCTTTTGACGGTGTTTTGTGGAAATAATTTAGAACATGTAGGTAACGATCCTCAGGAGCCCGAGCCTCAAGGAGACGATTATGATGGCTCGTGGGAGCAGATGGTGGAAGACGAGACCGCATAATCATTCATAGTTCTAGCATTTATTTAATATTTGAAATTGTAATAAGTCCCAATGGGAGGACGTAGTTATGAACATGATGTTTAAATGAATGATGGTTACATGGTTTGATGATTTAGTTTAGTTAATGAAATAATATATAAGTTTGGTTTCACCGTCTTGCTCTTGATTTTCCAAATAGTATGAAATGTGCATGTTTGTGTGAAAATTATGTAAGGGGTATAACCCTCACACATTCCAAATAACCTTAGGAATTCGGCCGTCGTGATGTACACGGGAGCCGAAATCTTAGGGTGTTACAAGTTGGTATCAGAGCAAAATGGGACCTCTGGGCGAGAAGCCTAAATCCATATCATAATTAACTCATCTTAGGGCTTAGGTCCCCAATGACTAGAGACAAATCATTTAGATTCAATCCTATTAATGGTATGTAATGTTATGAACTTAGAGACCCACACTTAGGTTCCTTGAAAATTTACTAGCGTAGTCGTGGAACTTAGAAATCTCAACATTTTAGGATTTTTGGAAAGAAATTTTCATTTTTTTTTAAAAATATTTGGGGCTCTCATCTATTCCCCATATTTGAATCATTGATTCATTGAATCTTGTGAATTTTCTCCATAAATAATTAGGAGTAACTATTTTATTTCTAATTATTTCAATTAGGGCAGATTTTTAGACCCATCTGTAATTCTGACATTAGAAAATGTATTTTTAGATCTCAGAAAATTTTATAAATTTTTCTGGAGATTCCTAACTCAGTTCCCAGTATCTGTATAAAATTTCAGATCAATCCAATCTGTAATTAAATCAGGAAAATTCTGACAATAGCACATATGTTGTGTAAAAGTTTGCTGATCTGTTACGTTTTTCAGACTTGTGGGGGTCAGAACTATACTTTATCATGAGATTTGTATTCTTAAAAAAATTTGAGGTATTCCCCACATAATCATCTATCTACCCTCCAAATTTCAGAGGAAAAGGACTTCCGGTTTGAGAGAAAAAAATCCGAGAGCGCGATCAGGTCCTGGGTATCAAATTCCCAAACTACGAGCTAGGTGAACCTCTAACTCTAACTTTCTGATTTGAGTTCATTAGTTTTCACCTTAGAAGTGACGTCTAACCTATAGAACACTTATTTTCAGCTTGATGGCCCCTAAGAGGAAATCTTCAAGAAACATTCCCGCGGCCTCACCCCAGCCTGAGTCACCACCCATGGCTAACACTGCGAGTCCTAATACAAATCCACCAATGACTTCAGTAGGAGGAAACTCCAATGCTCTACAACCTTGGGAAGCCATGTTAGGCGCACTCGATCGTCTCACCGGTATCATTCAGCAACAACAGGCCCAACAACATGAGCAACAAACCCGACACCAGGCCACCCTCGAACAACTGATAACGATCGTGACCCCTGGCCAAACTCCGATTCCAACCTCTACTCAAACCGCACCTCCGCCTCCAGTGGAAACTCAGACAACCACACCAACACCCCAAAATCAACCTGAAACATTTCAAGTACCCCTAGCACCTAGACAGGCTCCTCCGCCAAATCAACCTCGGTTCATGCTTCCTGAAGAAACCATCCTGATTGAGAAGTTCCTGAAGCTACATCCTGAGAAGTTCCATGGAAACCCTGACCCTACCAAGGCGGATTATTGGCTTAAGCAAGTGGCTAAGGCACTGGACACCCTGGCTTGCCCCATGCAACACCGAGTGACCCTAGCTACATACCTATTAGAGGGGGCGGCCTACGTTTGGTGGCAGGCAGCAAAAAGAAGAGTCCCAGAAGGATTCCAGTGGACATGGGACACTTTCCATGCCAAGTTCTGTGACAAGTTTTTCCCTGAAGCATATAGGAAAGAGAAGATGTCGGAATTCCTGAAACTAGAGCAAGGTAACCTCACCGTAGCCCAATATGAAGACAAATTCGCCGAGTTGTCAAGTTACCTACCCTCAGCAGTAGAAGACCTGGACTACAAGATCCACAAGTTCCAGGAAGGCTTGAGACCTAGTATTCGGTCAAAGATTAGCATATTGAAGCTGCGTACTTATGAAGAGATCATAGATCGAGCAATGATCGCTGAGAAAGACACTGAACGCTATATCCAGCAACGAAATCAAACAAGACAAGTAGGCCAGAAAAGCAGAGCAATACCAAACCCACCTTCCATTCCTGACAAGAGGCCAAGACTTGCACCAACCAATCAGCAACAGAACCGGGACCCCTTCAACTGTCACTACTGCGGGAAGCTAGGACACAAGGCCATCAATTGTTTCAAGAAGGCTGCAGATGAGAAGAATGCCTCCCAGCCTAAGGGGAGTCAACCACAACAGCAGAATCAAGCACCCAGACCACCTGCAGCAGCCCGTCCTCAAATGCAGAAGAGAGAAGCACCAAATCCAAACCAAAAGCAACAAGGACGTCTCTATGCTATGGCTCCACCAGATAATATGGAAGAAGACCCCCGCGCCATCGAAGGTACTATCTTTATCGGCGATGATCCAGTAGTTGTCTTATTTGATAGCGGTGCCTCCATTTCTTTTATTGCTGCATCAGTTGTGGCTCGATTAAACTTAAAGGTAGAATGCTTAGGTGAATCTGTGGTCATAGCAACACCTATCGGTCGAATTATAGAACTAAGAAAGGAATGTCGAAGGTGTCCTTTAACCATTGGCAGAGTTAAATTCGAAGCAAATCTAGTTGTATTGAACATGAAGAACTTCGACGTGATCTTGGGAATGGACTGGCTCTCTAAGCACCGGGTGAACTTGGATTGCCATGCCAAGACCATATCATTGTCTCTCCCGAGCCACGACCCGGTAGTGTTTCAAGGTAAGAAGAAGAAGGAAGTAATCGAACGGTTGATGTGCGTCGGAGAATCGGTTGAGCTATCTGTCGACCAAATCCCCATAGTAGCTGAATTCCCTGAAGTATTCCAAGATATTCCTGGTCTACCCCCGAAGCGTGAAGTAGATTTCGCCATTGATCTCGTGCCTGGTACAGCACCTATAGCATTGGCAGTGTACCGCATGGCTCCTGTAGAATTGCAAGAATTGAAGAAACAATTAGAAGAACTCCTAGAGCAAGGATTTATTCGCCCCAGTGTATCTCCCTGGGCCGCGCCTGTCCTCTTTGTACGGAAAAAGGATGGTTCGCTTCGCCTGTGTATTGATTATAGAAAGTTGAACCAAGCCACTATTAAGAATAAGTATCCTCTTCCGCGCATAGATGATCTTTTCGACCAGCTAAGAGGAGCCCAGTTCTTTTCGAAGATTGATTTAAGGTCCGGGTACCATCAGCTAAGAGTGAGAGATGCAGATATTTCCAAAACGGCATTCAGAACGAGGTATGGACATTATGAGTTTGTTGTTATGCCCTTCGGACTGACAAATGCCCCAGCAGTATTCATGGACCTGATGAACCGTTTATTCAATCCCTATCTAGATAAATTCGTTATTGTTTTCATCGATGATATCCTCATATACTCGAAGAGTAAGGAAGAGCACGCCGAGCATCTAAAAATAGCTCTACAGACACTGAAGGACAACCAATTGTATGCTAAGTTAAAGAAATGTGATTTCTGGGAAGAAGAAGTGAAGTTCCTTGGTCATGTAGTCACTCGCGATGGGATAGCAGTCGACCAGTCCAAAGTTGAGGCGGTCCGCCAATGGATCCAACCTACCTCAGTCACCGAAGTGCGAAGTTTCCTAGGGCTTGCAGGATACTATCGTCGTTTCATTAAAGAATTCTCAAAGATCGCTCGCCCTTTGACCGAGTTAACTAGGAAGAATACTCGCTTTGTCTGGAGCACGAAAGCAGAAGAAGCTTTTCAAAGACTAAAAGAACTATTAACAACAGCCCCAGTTCTAGTATTGCCCGAAGAAGGAGTAGAATTTGTGGTCCATACCGATGCCTCACGAGCAGGCCTGGGTTGTGTATTGATGCAGGCAGATAAGGTAATAGCTTATGCCTCTCGCCAATTGAGACCACACGAGCAGAACTATCCCACACACGACCTAGAATTAGCAGCTGTGATCTTTGCCTTGAAGATTTGGAGACATTATTTGTATGGGGAGCAATTCAAGTTAAACACCGACCACAAGAGCCTGAAGTACTTGTTTCAGCAGAAAGATCTGAATATGCGTCAACGAAGGTGGATGGAGACACTTAAAGATTTTCAGATAGAGTTGTGCTATAACCCTGGGAAAGCTAATGCAGTGGCTGATGCCCTCAGTAGGAAGAAGGTGCATGAGACAACAATGTCTTGCATCCTCAAGAAGTGGGAAATGCTAAATTTTATAAAAGATTTTGATGTAAAATTAAACATTGGGAGCCAAGTAGTGAAAGTGAATAATATTGTAGTAGAACCGACATTGATGCGTAAAATCATTGATGCTCAGAACCAAGACGATGAATTGCAGGAAATAATGACAAAATTTATGGCCGATGAAAGAAATGTAGATTGGCGAATTGGATCAGATGAAGGCATACGTTTTCGCGACCGTCTATGTGTGCCAAATAAACTAAGTTTGAAGAAGGAAGTGATGGACGAAGCACATCGCTCGAAGTTAACGATTCACCCGGGGAGCACGAAGATGTATCAGGACATGAAGAGGCAGTACTGGTGGAACAACATGAAGCGAGAGATCGCAGAATACGTATCTAAGTGCCTCACGTGTCAACAGGTAAAAGCCGAGCACAAAAAGCCAGGAGGATTGTTGAAACAACCGGAGATCCCTACGTGGAAGTGGGAGCACATTACTATGGACTTCATCACGGGTTTACCCAAGTCGAGAAAGAATCATGACGCCATTTGGGTGATAGTAGATCGCCTCACCAAATCAGCTCACTTTGTCGCGACCAGAGTGTCGGCGAAGGTATCAGAATTGGCGGAGTTGTATGTGAAAGAAGTTGTACGTTTACATGGGGTACCGGTATCGATTATATCAGATAGAGATTCACGCTATACGTCATCATTATGGTCAAAGATGCAACAAGCTATGGGAACGTCACTCAAGTATAGTACAGCTTACCACCCACAGACGGATGGTCAGACGGAACGTGTGAACCAAATTCTAGAAGATATGTTGCGAGCATGTGTGTTGGACTTTAAAGGAAGTTGGGAAGATTACCTACCTCTGGCAGAGTTTGCTTATAACAATAGCTTTCAAGCAAGTATAGGTATGGCACCATTTGAAGCACTGTATGGTCGCCCTTGTCGCACGCCTCAATGTTGGGCTGAAGTAGGAGATCGAAGCTTGATTGGGCCGGAAATTGTTCAAATTACCTCAGAAAAGATTGACATTATTCGGAAGCGCCTAAAAGTAGCTCAAAGCAGGCAAAAGAGTTATGCAGATAACCGACGGCGGAATCTGGAGTTCCAAGAAGGGGATCATGTATTTTTAAAGATATCGCCTATGAAAGGAATGCTGAGGTTCGGACAGAAGGGAAAGTTAGCTCCACGTTTCATCGGGCCATTCCAGATTCTTCAACGAGTTGGTGAAGTAGCCTATCGCTTGGCCTTGCCCCCGCAGCTAGCAAACGTCCATAACGTTTTTCATGTATCGATGTTGAGGAAGTACAACAGAGACGACGCTCACGTGATCGAATGGGAAAAGATCGAAGTACGTAGTGACGGGTCATACATCGAAGAACCACTGCGTATCGTGGACCGAAAAGAGCACGTACTGCGAAGGAAAGTCATTCCACTAGTAAAAGTTGTATGGTCGTTTCACGGAGAAGAGGAAGCAACCTGGGAGACCGAAGAAGAAATGAAGAAAGCTTATCCACACCTTTTCGCCGTACATTCAGGTAACTTCGAGGACGAAGTTTAGTTTTAAGGTGGGAGGAGTTGTAACGCCCCGAATTTACCGTAATTATTTTAAAATTTTCTGAAATTTATTTCTATTTTTTTTTATATTAAATACTGGCCATTGATATTAAAATTCAAATACAGGACATCCGTAGGAGATCGTATGGAGTACCCTTTATTAAAGTTTCTTAGAATGACCTCATTAACAATATAGAAGAGTTAGATTTCGTTAAACTCGAATATTTATAAAAATTACAAACATGCCATTAGTTAAACTTAAGTTAACTGACCATTTTTAAGTACGCATGTTTCTAGCGATCATTAAAACGCAAAATCCTGGATTTGAGCTTTTGGACACATATTAACCATACACATCAAATTTCAGCCCTTAAATCATAGTAGAAGTGGTCCAATTGTCAAATCAGGCCTTAACCCTTGATTTTCATGTCCATCGAGTGAGGAAAGTAGATGGTTAGTCGTAGTCGAATATTTTTCTTCATATGAGTGACTTGGATCATCTTTATCATGGACCAATAGTGTGATTTGATTGCCCCACATTGATAAGCCTCTTTCTTATGTGCGAAATTATCCCGTTCTAGAAATTAACGAGTTACCAACTCTTCTCAAATTTGAACATTTCAATTTACCCACTTCTCACCATCAATCGCTTTTCAAATTTGGACCACCCATTATACTCATATGACTACGAGTTTACACAAAATTTGGACCTCGATCTATAATCCTACACCGTTAAACCACAAAGTCAGCTCCTTCCTTTTCCGCCAAAAGTTGGAATTTCAGATCTAGGCATTTCTCACCATCAATCAACCACTAAACTTTGTACAATTGTTTGCCTATCATGACTACATACTTTTTCAAAATTCGGGCCCTGATCATCAAGCGTAGACCGTTAATTGAGATATAGCCCATTTTAGCACCCGTTAGGCCATTTTTAAGGATCGGCCAATCTAGAATGTGGATCATCAAGAAATTTACGTATTCTGACTCTCCTTTTCGAGCTTGATAAGATTAACGGATTGAAATCGATCAAAAATATCAGAATATTAAGATTTGAGAAACCTACCTTGAGAGGTTGTTACACAAGACCCCGCGTGCACATCCCTCTCCATATTTCTACTACGCACCTCCAAACCCTAATTCCAACCCTACCTCTATATATAGGGCCCCTCTTAGCCAAAGGTGACTCCCACCCACGAATTTGAGAGAGGGAGAGAGAAAGAGAAAGAGAAAGAGAGAAAGAGAGAGAGAGAGAGAGAGAGAGAGGGAGGAGTACCATCTTGCCATTATTTCATCATCTTGTATCTCTAATAAGTCGAAGATCATAAGGTGAGAACTCCTTTAAGATTGGATTAATAATTTCATATTTTGTAGGTTCATAATTCTTATGTGTTTTTGTTTACATGTGTTTATTTATTATCTCCTTAATTAACTATATATGAATACTTTTAGATACTTTTTTTTCAATCTCATGGTGATGAGGATATTCATTGGACTTAGAGAACTAGTAAGGAATAGAATTATGTTTGTTGCACATATGAGATTTGTGTAACCAGCTTTAAAGGGACCACCTTTCTTTCTATACTGTATAAAGAATGGTTGTGATTGTCTAATGGAGATTCTTATATTGCTATATATATTCCTTTTATATATATATGGATGGACCCTGATCTGTGGTGATGAATATCGGAACACCCGGTTAAGAGGTTGCCCTAACCTGAGACGATGCTTTTAGCTTGTCCGGTTAAGTGGCCACCCTGATCTGTGGTGGTGGTATCAAGATCGCCCGATTAAGTGGTTGTTAAATCCATTTATTACTACTACTATTATTATATTTACTATTATTATTATTATTCCTAAAAGTTGTTAAGGATCTCCATAAGACGATAGTTGAGTATGGTTGTTATGAAGCTTAATAGTACGGGCCGCCATCCTGGGATGTGATGCGTCGGTTACGACTATTTTGATGAGTGATGAACCATAAGGAAAGATGTGGTGGTACCAAAGGTTGGTTAGACGATAAGTGGCTTGGTGTAAATTGGAAATAATAATAAAGAATGGCTAACTCATGCATGCACGTGGCTCCATGTGGGTGTATGGATTTGAGAATAGGCTAGAGCGTCCTACTTCTCCCATACACTGTCACGTGTGGATTTGGGCTATGAGTGTCCCGTTTCTCACGTGGTCGGGCAAAATTATGGGCTTGCGTGTCCCAAAACCCCTGGCGGCATGTCTAAGGATTCCTACGCTGGGTCATGCATTATCATGCATTGCATTAAGAAAGAGTAATGGATGTTTTGTTATGATTTTTATGCAATTATTATTTCTAACCTTAAAGTAGTTCTTCACTATGCCGCTTTTGACGGTGTTTTGTGGAAATAATTTAGAACATGTAGGTAACGATCCTCAGGAGCCCGAGCCTCAAGGAGACGATTATGATGGCTCGTGGGAGCAGATGGTGGAAGACGAGACCGCATAATCATTCATAGTTCTAGCATTTATTTAATATTTGAAATTGTAATAAGTCCCAATGGGAGGACGTAGTTATGAACATGATGTTTAAATGAATGATGGTTACATGGTTTGATGATTTAGTTTAGTTAATGAAATAATATATAAGTTTGGTTTCACCGTCTTGCTCTTGATTTTCCAAATAGTATGAAATGTGCATGTTTGTGTGAAAATTATGTAAGGGGTATAACCCTCACACATTCCAAATAACCTTAGGAATTCGGCCGTCGTGATGTACACGGGAGCCGAAATCTTAGGGTGTTACAGATGCACAAGAATTTGAAACGTTGTACAATTTCCAGTGATCCAAACCGTTCCTTTGGTGGACCCTGCTTTCATTGGACGTACAGCCAGCTTAGAAATTAGAGATTAATTGATGCTAATAAATATCAAGCCGCTTTGAAAAAAGGGTTAGCGGCTCGAGTGGGCCCCACTGTGGTGTGAATGTAAAATCCATCCCAGCCATCAGCTGTGTCACCCCCTATTAAGCCCAGGGCTGCACAAATCCCTATACGTAATTCCAGTGAGATCAAAGGATGGAAAAGTACACTGGGCAAAGCTCACTCTCCAAACATTTCTATTGGTGTGGCCCACATAAATCACAGATGGACTGAAGTTGGGTCTTAGGCCTAAGATTTAATGTGGTAGCTAATGGTTGGAGGGAATTTTATATAATCATCATGGTGGCCTTGTAAAAATTAAAGGTGGTCTCTTTCCCAACTTTTTCCCTTGGTGTGGCTCACCTGGACCAAAGGTCAACATGAATTTTGGCTCAGAGAAGCATAAGATGACACATCTAAATGGTCAAAGAGGACCTCAAATACACATCATGGTGGGCCCGGTGAAAAATCAAGGGCCGCAGGGACCTGTCTCCCACCTCTTCCAGAAAACAGTCATATGATAATTTCGGAGTCGGATTGTGTCCTTCATGGAGCCCACCTTGATGTCTCTCTGTTTATCCACTCCGTTCATTCCGTTTCTAATATCATGTCGACCATATTAGATCAAGAATGAGGCAGGTCCAATGGTCAGATCGACCACACCATAAATGACTCTTGCATTTAATGCAACCCGAGCTCAGTATTTGGTGTGGTCAATCTGACCGTTGGACCTGCCTCATTCTTGGTCTCATATGGTCGGAATGATCTTAGAAACGGAATGGACGGAGTGGATAAACAGATACATCACGGTGGGCCCCTCCACAGCTCAGTAAGGAAGGACTCAATCGGGATAATTTCCAATTTCCTACAGGTTGCTCCTATCAGTGAATGCCCCGTTCGGCACCATGGATTTGAGAAGTGAGGAGAAGTGGATTCCATGATATGAATTCTCATCAATTTCAATTCTTATCAATTCTAGATTTTCTGTTTGGCAGCTAAGATTTGGAGAGAAATCAAACATGAAGGAATGAACGGTGTAAATTTTAATCCCACCGTATGCCCATCATATTAGCCTCGATTTTTAAATCCATGCCATTCATCCATTTTTACGGATCATTTAATGCCAAAATCCAAAAAATAAAGCAAATCCAAATCTAAAGTGGACCATAAAACAAGAAAAAATGGAGAGTAAGACCTTTATGTTGCACAAAAGTTTTGGATTAAACTGAAATTTGTGTGGTCCCTTCATCTAGGTCTTTGTGACCTTATCAACAAGTTGGATGGAAAACATACATCATTTTGGGTCCTATAGTTAGGACACATTACGGTGGGTCTGGAAGGATTTCTCTTCAAATCCCACCTTTTTTTGGAGAATTTGAAAAAGGGGTAAAAGTGCCTTTTTGAGTTCTCTTGGAATCATCTCAAATCCACTTCTCATCAAATCCATGTGCCAAACAGAATAAAGCAACCAGTTTCTCCTCCATTCTCCTTAAATCCATGGTGCCAAACGGGCCATTCACTGAAGATCTCTTTAGTGCACTGGTAAGGTTAGCCTACACATGACGTGGGCCCCATTGCATAAAACAAAGTACAGATATAGATATGCTGTTGGACCGAAGTCAGCCCATTGAACTTAAGGCAGAAGAAAGACTTTATTGGATACCCACCCTTATTTTTTACAGGATGCACCATAATACCTATGTGAGATCCATTATGATCATTAGATGTGTAATCCCATTTTAGGTGCAGAACCAAAACATTAGATTGACTGTGTTTCTGGTGGGCCACACCTAAAGATATAGCCGCAAGAGGGATGCAAACTGCGTCGGACCTTTAAGCGTCCGACCAGATCTGTGCGAGGGCCCACCATGATGTATCAGTTTATCCACACAGTCCATTCATTTTCAGATATCATGTTAAGGGAGGGGCCCAAAACTGAGGCAGATCCAATGGTGTTATGGACCACACCAGAGACTGCTCTGGCATTTAATGTAACTTGAATTTTTATCTGTACATTTAATGCGCATTTAATGCAACCCAAGCTTACTATTTGGTGTGGTTAACTACAACGTTGGATTTGGGCTAATACCTTAACATGATCTTATAAGAGGGATGAACGGGTTGGATAAACAGATACATCACAGTAGTTCCCAAACAGTTCTGGTCGGATGCTTAAAGGTCCGACCACCTTGGTCCACCTTGGTCCATCCCTGGTGGAGATATGCCATGCACCCCATTTGATTATATACAATCCGCTCCAACATTAAATGCCACCAAAAACCTAGGTCGTTAGCCCAAAAATCAAGCTTCTTAATTCAGGTGGCCCACACCCAGGAAACAATTTAGAGGGTGAGATATGCCATGCACACCATTTCCAATTGTGTAGTCCACCTAAATAAAAAATCTGAATATGAGGTGACACACCTGTTGGGTGGGGTGGATTTCGCATAAACATCACAGTGGAGCCCACTAATTCGCCACCCCTTTTTTCCAATGTGATGTAAAATAAAACTTTTCATATATTTATTAACATTAATTAATCCCCATGTTTTAAGCTGGTCAGAAAGGATCAATTAATGCTAATAAATATAAGAGGAGAGAGTGAAGTTCAACCGGTTGGACGTCCAACCAGCTTTAAAAATGGAGATTAATTCATGTTAATAAACATAAGGGGGATTTTATATTACCTCACTTTTGAAAAAGAGTAGCAGCTAGGTGGGCTCTACCATGGTGTTTATGTGAAATCCACCCTGACCATCAGGTGTATCTCCCCATGTTAGACCTAGGGCTGAAAAATCAGCCCCATCCTCAATTCAGGTGGACCACACAATTGGAAATGGTGTACAGGACATACCTCACCTTTCATACTGTTTCCCTTGATGTGGGCCATATGAATTACTAAAGGATCTTGATTTTTGGTACATTGGCTTAAGTTTTACTGTGCCATTTAATGGATGGAGTGGATTGCATATAATCATCATAGTGGGACCAATAAAAATCAAGGGTGGACGTTCTCTTCCAATTGTTCTCTTGGTGTTGGCCACCTGACATGCAGGTCAACCTGATATTTGGTTTCTAGGACTAAAATGAGATTAAGCATCTGATGGTTGGAATGGATCTCACATGCATGAAACGGTGAGTCCAGTAAAAAATAAGGGCCGGTGTCCAGTAAAATTCATTTTCTGCCTCAAGTTCAATGGGCTGGTTTAGGTCCAACTAGCGGAACTCAAGTTCAACAGACTGGACTTAGGTCCAACCAGCGACATTTATATACAACATCTAAGCCGTCTAGATAGGTTGATCCTATCATGAGAACTACCTTTTGGAATACTCTGTAGATAGAACTTGCCATTGCACTAGGAAATCTTTATATGGTAGAGCCCACTTGAACTGTAGATAGAACTAGCCATTGCACTAGGAAATCCTTATATGGTGGGGCCTACTTGATCTGTAGACGGAACTGACCATTCAACTAAGAGATCCTCATGAATCATGATAGGAACGACTTGATAGAAGGACTAGATGTCCAATGCATTTAATTCTTTAGAAGTTGTCACATGGGTGGACTGTAGCTTTTGGTCCAACCCGTTGCGACTAAGAACACCTCTTTTGCTGGCATATCAGTGTTTTCTAGAAACAGCAGGGAAAGGATGCACACCCTTGATTTTTCATGAGGCCCACATGATGTGTGAGATCCTCTCCAGTCATTAGATGTGTCATACTATGTTAAGCCCAGAGCCAAAAACACAATGCCTTGAGTGAGCCACACCAAGGGAAAGAGTTGGGAGAGAAACATCTGTTCTTGATTTTGACAGGACCCGCCATGATGATTATATGAAATTTCCTCAGACCATTTAGAAGTCACACTGAAACTTAGGCCTAGAGCCCAAACTTCAGTCCCATCAGTGATTCATGTAGGCCACACCTGAGGAAACATCTTGGAGGGTGAGCTTTGCCCACTAACCCCACCAGTGGATGGGAGCATCATGTGACTGACCGGGTGTGTGCGTTGCATGACTAACCCAAAAAAATAAATAAATAAAGCTTTTCCCTGTACCCTGTTTCCAATGGCTTGGTCCATTGGAATCACATGTGGGGTTGATTATTGGCCCTGCCTTAACATGGGTGATATAGCTGATGGTTGGGGTGGATTTCACATTAACATTTTTGCGAGTGGTCAACCATTTTTCCACGAAATTTACATTAATAATCCCTAATTTATAAGCTGGTTGTAGGTCCTACTTGAAATTTAGCTATTCATTGATTGTTAAATAATGTTAATAAATAGTGGGAGAGAAGCAATGGGATTCATCGCTTAGGCAGGCCCTACCCTGTGTTTATGTGAAATCCACCCAACCTCTAAGTGTATCATCTAATGTTAGGCTGAAGTCCCATAAAATCAGCCACATCCATGATTAAGGTGGACTATATTATTAGAAATATCATACAGGGCAATGCTCACATTCTAAAATGTTTCCTTTGATGTGGCTCACATAAATCATGGATGATCCTTAATTTTAGGCCTCACCGTGAGTTTTAGTGTAGCATCTAATGGTTTGAGTGGATTGCATATAATCATCCTGGTGGGCCCTAAAAAATCAAGTGTAGATATCTCTTGCCTAACTGTTTCCCTTGTCATGACCCAATTGAATCACAAGTCAGCCTTGATTGATTGGCTTTGGGCTTAACATGGGATTGCAAATCTAATGGTCAGAGTAAATCTTACATACACATCATGGTGGGCCCGTAAACGTCAGACAAGATGATATATTATTCATCCAAAGAATAGTTCAAGTCCAGCAGCTTGAACACAAGTAATAGTCCACTCATAAGATAATAACTTCCCGTATTTAGTGCATGACACATCTAGCCCTTCCAACAGGTTGGCCTCACCACAAGGATCTCCTAGTGCAATGGTCAGCCTTATCTACACATTAAGTGGACCACACTATATAAAACAACTTTCAAACATTGGTAAATTGCAAAACAAAAGTGTGGTCCATTCAATGAGTGGATGCTGAGGAATTTTTTAGAAGGTGATTCTCATGATGGGCGAACCCATCAGACGGGTTCAATGTTACATTTACATAAAAGGTTGGAAATTATTTTCAGATTGGACCTTAACCTATAGCCTAGTCCATTGGACTTGAGACATTTGTTCAAAGAGGGGAAAAAATAAATAAATAAATAAATTACCCTAGGCCTCCATTTGATTTTTGACGGCGGCCCACAATTATATGTATGTGAGATCGACTCCAACCATTAAATGTGTAATCCCATATTAAGCCCAAAGCCAAAAAAGCACTGAGGTGGGCCACACTAGGGAAACAATTGGGAGAGAGACGTCGACCCCACCATGATGATTATACACAATCCGCTCTAAACATTAGATGCCACACTAAAACTTAATTCTAGTGCCGAAAAATAGGCCCACATGTGATTTAGGTGGGCCACACCGAGGAAACAGTTAGGAGAGTATGCTTTCCCTCTACACTTTTCTCCAATCGTATGGTCCACCTCAATAAGGGATGTTCGGGGTAGGTTTCACATCAAACATTATGGTAGGGCCCACCTGATCTGCAACCCTTTTTCGAAGTGAGGTGAAATAATTCATCTCCTGCGTATTTATTAACATTAATTAATAGCCAATTTCAAGCAGGTTGGACGTCCAAATCGGTGGACCTGAGACTCTCTCTCTCTCTCTCTCTCTCTCTCTCTCTCGTGAGAGCTTCCCATGAGGTTAAGTTCTATGGGCCTCAACGTAGTGAGTCTAGGATATCCACACCATCAATTAGATGCATCCTTCCATGGTAATCCATGGGCCTAAAAATCAGGCTAATCTATGGCTTAGGTGAGCCACATAATAGACAAAAGTTGGGTGTATGCCCACCCGTAGAAACCTTCCTAATTGTTTGAAGGGCCAACTGATATGTGATTCAGACATCCAACCCGTCTATTGTGTGCGTCCGATTTGGATAAAGGGTCACACCAAATTTCATGCAATTCCTAAACTCAGGTGGGTCCCACCAAGTGCCTTTAGATGTTTTAGGCATGATTTCCCATCAGGTGTGGCCCGCATGAGTTCCGAATACGGCTAATGTTTGGAACATCCCATTAACTAGAGGGGACCCACCAAATGCATTGTGTGAATGTCCAACACACATCATGGTGGGGCCCACACTTGTGCAATTTAATCCATCCGTCCACCCACGTAAATGCTCTTATTTGACTCGAACCAATCAGATGCAGGTCTGGGTCTTCAAGAATGAGATCCGGACCTGACGTGACTCGAAACATAGCTTGTCCGGGTATGGGTTCATAGGAACGACCCACCTGTTGACAGACATTTAAAAGAGAAGGCTGTATCCTCTACAAACGTTGTAGATGAACTTATTCTGCAATTGCTACTCAAGTGCATGGATTAGCGATTCAACTGCCTGTGTAGAGTCCATTGCTGTTGTGTGTATGCCGTCTGAGCCCGCGCATCAAGTGATACCTACTGTGATGATGGTATGCCTGAAAGGTCATTCCAATGCGATGATTAGGTGGGCCACACTTAAAAAAGTAATGAACAACCACCCAAAAACCCGACGTGATGGTTTGGTAACGAGGTGACCCTGCTGGATAGCTTAGATGTCATGCACACTACAGTGGGCCCCACACAACATTCATAGAATAAGCTCATTCTACAATGTTTGTAGACCATCACCTCTCGCCGCATGAAGCAATGCACCCACAATATTTACCACACACAAACTCTCCTTCAAGTCCATCCACCCCATGAATCAGATGCACCCTTCCATGTGGGTCACAGGCTTAAAAATCAGGCCAATCCATGACTTGAGTGGGCCACACCATAGACAACAGTTGAGAGTGCATATCCTCCCATTGAAACCTTCATGATTGTTTATAAGGCTACTAAGATGTGGTTTAGAAATCCTTGCATGAGGGGTCACCACAAGTTTAGAAAACCTTCATAATGGTACAAGTACACCAACATCGAACACATGGGTCAGCTTTTGCACTCTGCAATCTGACATTTAAGCAAGTGCTTAGAACACACATATGGGTCTATTTTTCATCAAGAAACCTCTTCCTTTTTTCCTTTTTTCTTTTTTTACAGATGATGATATAACTTTTTGTAGCACAAACATATGTCTAATCACATTTTAATCATAATCAGAAGTAAGACTATTATGGTATACAAAATTCTGGAGTTTTTGGCTAGTCGAGCCAGGACCGGACCGGACCCATTTTGAATTTGCTCAAGTACTACTAGCGCTTGCATTGGGATCAAGGATCTCTCCTTGGTTCTCTGATTCTACCGGTACTTGAGGAATGCCCTGCATCTTGCCTTCAGTCAGTATGGCCGGAGGATTTTGAGACTCGGTCGGTATAAAAGCTTCAATGCTTTCCAATGGCTTGAATTTGTTGATATAGTAACTAAGAGATGGTCCCGAGTATTCTAAGGTTTGTATTTGAGGTGGCGAGTTCTTACCGACCTGGAGAAGTATTGAAGAAGCTGCTGCTAGGGAGATGAGACCCAAGCCTGCAGCAATGGCTGCCGTGTTCTCAGCTCCATCTGATGAAGTACCTGCAGTTCCAGAGCTGATTGCACTCTCTGCTACGTAAATTACCTGGCTGCAGAACGTAACAATTGAAGTTATAAGGCACAGTAGTCTGAAGCATATGAAATGGAGAAGAAGATGAGATTTCTGTACGCTCTTTTTTTTTTTTTTTGGTGGGGGGGGGGGGGGGGGGGTTTGGATGCACCACCGGATTGAATTGCAATTATTAGTTTGATAAAGTTGAAATAACCAAACTGTGGTATCCTTGGCTTTGATATTGAGATCTACTTTCCAAATTGCAGTTACATTGTTAGAAAGAGTTAAGTTCAAATAGGTTTGCTGTTCTTAGATTTTGATATAATAGACTAAAGGCAGTGTGATTCACATTTTAAAGCAAAAACTTGACAATTGCAGATTAGTTCGCCCAATAGACAGAATTCTACATAGTTTTTCATTCAGTGTGAAATCTTCTCCTTATAGAGGAGGTGTAAATGTAAGGTGTGGTGGGAAACATGGTTCAAAAACTCACTAACTCAACTTGGTTGAGTCAAGTTATTTTTCAAGCCAAGTTACTGGGAAACTCAGTGCTGCACCTGAACTCAGAGAGACTCGAACTGAGTTGCTTGCCTAAGTGGTGGGATTTTATATATATTGAAAATAAATATGTTGATCTTTAAGTTGCATTTTACATTACAATACAGATCTAACTATTTTAAATATCTATTAACATTCCTAATATTTTCAATTTATAATAATTCAATATTGAGTCGAGTCTTCAAGTCAACTCGACCTGGCCGGACATCGAGTCAAGTCGAGTTTTTCAACTATGGTGAAGCTTGGAAGATTTTCTGGCCAGCATAGAAAACTTTTGTGAATATGTTATTCTGAGGTTTGGACGGGAGAGGAAGTAACTGAAATTTAAGGGTGACATCCCCCTGAGAGAGAACACCGAAGCTTGGAAGATTTTCTGGCCAGCATAGAAAAGTTTCGTGAAGTCGGGAAAGATATCTCTCAATCTCTCGATCTAGAGAGAGAGAGAGAGAGAGAGAGAGAGAGAGAGAGAGAGAGAGAGAGAGAGAGAGAGAGAGGACACGTGCACATACTGGATACAAACATGCATAAGCCTCTGTTGAGAATAACCTCCCTTAGCTAATGTTTTGAAGTTGGCTGGGAGGGTACTGTATGCAAACATGCCCAAGTCTCTGTTGAGAACAACCTCCATTACCTAATGGTTTGAGAGAGGGTACATTGGAGGTTGTGAACAATTTACTGGTAATGCACGGATATATGATTTTTATGAAAGCTGGCTAAGAATTTTAGCTTCATGGTAGTTGGATATACACGTACTGGTCATGATCATATCAATGTGTAAACCATGAGATTCTTGAAATCACATCGAGATAATTCATGCACTACTTTTGTAAAAACTACCAACCAAAAGCTTCTCGAGATCAGGTATGAATAGTATCTTGAGTTTTCAGTTCGGACAAGTGGGTCCCATGGTTTATTGATCCAGATCACGGGTCTATTTGGAACCATCTTAGATGGACCATGAACTGAAAATCACCTCAATGGAAAACTTTACCTTTCAAATTGTAGCCTGCAAATAGACAGTTAAGAAGAGAAACATCGAAAGACCCAATTTTGGCGGCTAGGGTCTTTGACTGAGATTTTTGGGGATGATCCATCATTCAGTGGCAGTGGCACCCAACAGACCAATGGTTTGGATCACTGAACCATGGGCTGCACTTCTACAACATGAAAACCTGAGTATACTGTGTTCATCCTAGCCTTAAGCATCATATTGATTGATCCTTTTCCAAAAAGATCTCAAATCATGTAACGTGCCTATTTCCTGTACTCACAGGCATGCATAGGTGCACACACATGCACATGCACACACCTGCTTCCACATGCATGCATGCCCACAAACGCGGACACCGGCATGTCTTAGCCTTTATATACTACTAGTGACCTCCAATGCTCCCCTGCGCGAGCACGCAAGTTTAAGCCTTCATATATTCATGAAGGTGAGAGAGGGAGAGATCTTACGTATCCTCTCCTCTCCTTAATTCTTCTTCTTCTTCTTCTTTTGTAGAAGAGATGATTTACAGGACGAGGGGACTGATTACAATAGAAAACTAAGAGAGAAAAGATGAGCAATTAGAAATCTAAGCCTAATCTGAAATATGGTGCACCACAAGTGCACACAATCTGTGTACACTAACTTACACATCATTTTATGCTGAGCTTGATGATGAATCAATGATGGCTTTAAGGCACACCATTGATGTGGCTTTGGTGAAGAGATCTACTAACTGATCTTTTGAAAGAACAAAAGCGGAATGCAAAAGCTTGGCGGCTAATTTTTCCCGAATGAAGTGGCAGTCGACTTCAATGTACTTCGTGCATTCATAGAAGACTGTGTTGGATGCAATATGAATGGCTGCTTGATTATCGCAATGTAATGAAATTGGGAAAGATGTCGTGAATCCCATACCCTGAAGAATGGCTTTCGCCCATGGGAATTCACAAGTTGCATGAGCCATTGCACGATATTCGACCTCGGCAAAGGAGTAAACAACAACAGATTGCTTCTTATTTTTTCAGGTAACTAGATTTCCTCCGACAAATATGCAATACCTTGTAACAGAACGCCGGTCAGAGGAAGAGCCAGCCTAGGTAGAAAACTTTGATGTTCAGATGACTATGATTTGAATAGAGAAAACTACGACCAAGTGCAACTTTTTAACTAACGAATGATCTGATAGACTACTTCAAGATCATAACAACGATGTAACTTGGCTTACAATTCCAACAGCGTATGAGATGTCTAAACAAGTAAAGCTTAGATAAATTAAGCGACCTAACAGTAGATGATACATGCTCGGATTATCAATTTCGTCTGATTGTCTCCCATGCAATTTATGATTTACTTTAATAAGTATGTCAACATAGTGAGCACTAAGTAAAACAGCCCCATACTGAAGATCGAGCACATACTTACATTGAGATAATAAAAAGAAAATTCACACTTTGAGCGAGCCACTTCAATTCTAAGAAAGTACTTCGACAGCCCTAAATCCTTCATCTTAATTGATATCCCAAGAATTTCTTAACATTGTTTATCTCAGTTATGCTCATGGAAGTTAGAATAATATCATCATCATATCCGACAAGAATTGTTGTGTTGCCATCTATATGTTTCACAGACACAAAAAAGCACTTCTTTGAAGTTGGATGTTGGAAATCATATTGCCAAGCTTTTCAAACTAGGCCCAAGGCAACTGTTTGAAGTTGTATAAAGCTTTTCGAAGACCAAAAACTTTGCTAGTCTCCCCCTTAGGGCCGAAAACCGAAAACTTTGCTAGTCTCCCCCTTAGGCCGAAAACCGAGACAAAAGGCCAATCTCCCTCTTGCGCCAAAAATTTAGAGGAAGGGCAAGTCTCC
This sequence comes from Liriodendron chinense, assembly GCA_003013855.2. Classification (NCBI taxonomy): domain Eukaryota; kingdom Viridiplantae; phylum Streptophyta; class Magnoliopsida; order Magnoliales; family Magnoliaceae; genus Liriodendron; species Liriodendron chinense. Next base: position 7,045,812 of record ML058513.1, read on the forward strand.
CCCTTCATGAATATCGCCATGTAGAAACGCAATTTTGACATCCAATTAATGTAAGGGCCAATTATGGTTCACGGCGATAGACTGCAGACAGTTTAATTTTGCTACCAGAGCAAAAGTGTCATCGTAATCTTCACCATACTTTTGGGTGAGGCCTTGGCAATTAGTCGTGCTTTCTATCAGCCTATCGATCTATGTGCCTTGTATTTAATGCTAAACACTCCCATGTTTGCCTAGTGGAAGAGTAATTAATTTTCAAGTTTTTTGTTCTTCAAACGCAGACTTCTTTTCTACCATGGTCACTTTCCATTTAAGGTCACCCAGGGAATCTGCAATCTTGGTCGGTATAGAGACAGACGATAGATCAAATGTAAGACTGATAAGAGGGGGAGAGATATTTGTGTGAGGCAGTTACCAACGGGATGATGTGTACAAGGCCAAGTTCCTTTGCGAAAGGCAATTGGGAGATCCACTTATTTTGGTTCAACAGTTGAAGAGTGGTGGTGTACAGGAAGAGTAGGAATTTTCTTCCTTTGAGAGTAGTTGTTGATTTCTTTAGTTTGAATGGGGCTTGGCACATCTTCAATCTAAGACTTGTCTTGTGAATTAAAATAAGGTACATTTTCAAAGAATGTTATATCCTTAAAAACGTATCTCTTCTAATGTACAAGGCACTAACATTTGTACCATTTTTTAGAGTTTGAATATCCTAAGAACACAGATTTTATTGATCGTGGTCCTAGCTTGGAACGGAATGGTCTAAGAATGTGGACAAAGCATGTGCACCCAAACACTTTCTGTGGTAGAGTAAATAAAGATGCATGAGGTTGCAGGGCTTGTAATGGGTAATTATCTTTAAGAACATCAATCGAGTTCGATTGATTAAATAGGTAGCAAGAAGAATGGCTTCATCCTAATACTTTGGCACTAACATGCCTATTAGTAAAGACCAAGTTACCTCTAGTAAGGACCCATTTTTATGTTCAATCATTTTATTTGTTATGGTGTGCGAGGGTATGAGGATTGAAATTCTATACCACGAGTTACAAAGCATTTTTGTAAATCATGGTGTAAATATTCTCGGGCATTGTCAAATCGACATGTTTTAATTTTGGTTTTGTATTGGGAAGAAACTATTTGATGAAACATCTTAATAGTCAATGGGACTTCGTCACAACTATTTAGAGAAACTCATGTATATCATGAGAAATCATCGATAAATGACTAGGAAGTATTTGAAACCAAATACAAAGGCTAGGTGGAGCAGGTCCCCATAAATCTGAATGGACAAGTTGAAATGGATGCAACGTCTTTGTATTGCTCAAAGGAAAAGTAGTTCGACAATGCTTGGATAACCGACAAGTTTCCCATTGTAAGTAATCATTTTTATTGAACTTTCTAGGAAACAAAAGACATAAATATTGTTAAGATAAATGACCTACACGGGTGTGCTATAAGTCACCCAATTTTTATTCTTGATGTTGCAAACTGAAACATGAGCAAAACTAGGTTGTTCTCGATTGTGAAGGTAAAGTCCTTATTTTCACGACCATCACCAATCGTCTTTGTCGTTGTCAAATCTTGAATAACACAATGGAACGGATAAAAAATGAGACAGCAATTCAATTGTTTACTTAGGGAGCTTACAAAAAGAAGATTAGATGCAAATGAGGAAATATTGAAAAAATAGTGAATCAAAAAGAAGGAAAGTTCCCTTTTCCATAGCTTTAAAGAAGGAACCATCAGCGAATCTAATATTACTTGAGATGGGAGAGTAGGAAGTATATCTGGTAGTCATACATGTCGTGTGGTCATATGCCCCTAAATCAATGATCCAGGATGTCTGAGAGACGTGATTCAAAGTTATATGCTCCTAAATCAATGATCTAGGATGTTTGAGAGACGTGATTCAAAGTTAAAGAAGTACATGACTGCCCTATCTGGTCAGTAACAGAGGTGGAGGCTTGGAGAGTTGTCACTTGTTGTTGTAGCTCACTGACTATTTTGTTCCTTGGCTCTTAGTCACTATGGGCAGAAGATTCTTCAGTAGTGCTCACATTAGCAGAAGAATTTGCGCTAATGGCCTTTGGATGAGGGTTGGGATGAAGTACCCAACAATATTATTGTACATGCCATCTTTTTCCATAGTGTGTGCATCGGAGCTTATCTTTGTCCATGTTTCCTCGTCTAGTTCCTTGCCCCTTAGCACTTTAAAGGGGTGTTTAATTTTTCATTTCCTAGGTAAATACCCAATAAATACGACATTATTACTTTTTACAACTGTTTGGAAGTTAATGAGTATTTTTTCCTTGAAAAGCGGTAAAAAAAGGACCAACTTAAATTTGTGGGCCCCACCGTGATGCACGCCAACCATCGATTTTACCGGAACATTTTAGGGCGTGAACCCAAAAATGAGGTTGATCCAAAGCTCAAATGGCCCACAATACAGGAAACAGTGGTTGTAAAACGTCCACCATTGAAAAGCTTTTTCTTCCTAAGGCCCACAAGATTGTTTATTTGTCATCCAACCCACTCATAAGGTCACACAAACATGAATAAGGGGATTATACAAATATTAGTTTGATCCAAAACTTCTAGGGGGGCCATGAAGTTTTAATGGTATGCCTTCAATTCCCACTATTTCCTGTTGTGTGCTCCACTTGAGCTTTGGATCTACCTCAATTTTCGGCTCATGCCCTAACATTAGCTAGCAAAACGAATGAACAGCATGGATAGGCCACACATCATAGGGGGTCACACATGAAATTTGCACCCCTCTTTTTTAGCGTTCAAAAAGTAAACTGTCACAGTCTCATTGAAAATGGTGTGGGAATTACACTAGTAAATAATTATTACCTATTTCCAAGGATTTACATAGGTAAATAAGAAAACAAACAGCCCCTTCAAGTCTGTAGTCAAGGATGATCATTCTAGAACGATCGCTTGGCAAGCATTCTGTCGTTTAGCCTCTAAGTATGTAGTTATATATAGATTCAAGGGTAAGAAGAAATTCTCTCCCACTGCTCTTTCTCAACGGACATATGGTGGAGTGTGTTCCGTCTAGCGGGCATTAACTGGATTATGCCTTTGTCCTTGGATCAACTGTTCTCTTCTTGGCATGCAGAAGGCGGAGGGGTGCTGGGAGATGGAAATGGTGGTGCATTCTTCTAGCGGTTTTATGGGTGTTGTGGGCGGAGAGGAATAATAGAGTGTTTAGAAACACTGCCTCCCCCTCGACTGTGGTTTTTTCCAAAGTGTTGGGGGGGGGGGGGGGGGGGGGGGGGGTTATGTGTAAGGCTTTTTTTTCTTTCTTTCTTTTTTTTTTTTCGCTTCAGGCTGTTAGCCTGTTTTGTTTCCTTTCGACAGCTTTGCTGTCTTTCAATAAATTGTTCGTCTTTCAAAAAAAAAATCTGTATGCATTGAGGTTCGAAGTCCGATCAAAGACCAATGAGGAAATTAAGATTCTAAGTTGTCTTATTTGATTTTTCAAATCTTCCAATTCTAGAATAGTTGATTAACAATTACCCAATTCCCCCCATTTTTGTTCAGCTTAGCAAAGTACTCTTCCATGGTTCTATTACCTTGTTCGAGATTGTTAATCTTTGTGTGGAGTTGAGAAAGGTGGGCTAAGTCTTCCTAGTGAGAATTCATTTTTGCTACTTTATCCCATACATCCTTTGCGATTTAGAGAGAGAGAGAGAGAGAGAGAGAGAGAGAGAGAGACCACGAGTAATGTTGGGTTGCATGGAATTTAGCAACCAAGGAATAACAAGCCAGTTTTCACTTTCCCATTCATCATAACTGGGATCATCAAGATTGGGTTGTTTCTTGATTCCTGTAATGTATCCCAATCTTTTCCGTGCTCCAATATACATATATGATGCTTGAGACCATTCCAAATAATTGGTGCCATCTAGTTTTACGGTATGATTGTAAGACTAGGGTTATTCGCTTGTCCAGATGGAAAGGGTCCTGGGGGTAGATACAGTGCCTGTTGGGGGCCTGCACGTCAGATACATCATCAACAACTTGTCCAAGGGGCAGATCTGGCGTCAGATGATGGTCCAGGTGGTCCAGGAGTCAAATTTGATAGTGGATGGAGGTACCTACGTCAAGTCCAACAGCAATGGGTAGCCCTAGAGGCAGATTGGGTGTCTATAGTAGGACCGCACATCAAATCTGGTGATAATAGGTGGCACACATGGCAGATCTGATGTTAATGGAGGTTGTAGGACTTGAATCCGATGCCGAAAACGAAAGAAGATGGGGAATCCGGCATCACTAGAAGGATTTCAGCTCAGGTTCAGCACTTTTGGCAACAATAGAGAGGTCTATATGCTTGATTCCGGTGACAACAGAGGAGCCCAGATGCAAATCAGTGGTTCTGACAACAGCAAAGGTGGTACCCAGTAACATGGGGAGATTTTCGGCTCAGATCTGGCACTTTCGGTGACAACAGAGGTGGTTGTGCATGATTCCATGATGTTAGCGAGGACCCTGACTGATCCGTTATCAGAACAGAGTTCTGATGAGGTTTTCAGACACTAGACTGTTCTGGACCCAAAAAACCAGCCGGAAGATGATTACAGTGAGATTGAGAGACTTTTCTGGCGGGATTTGCAGTTAGAGAAGCTGCGATTCCTCCTTCCAGATAGAATGATCGGTGGGAAATCCCTTCTGAATAGGTCAATAATGCATTATAACTACATCTATAGGATGGTGATTGAAAGATTATCTGACTTTCACCATCTTACAGAGGGGTCAAAAAACCTTCAATTGACTTTCAAAATAGAGGATGGGAGGGAAAAGAAGAATCTAGGAAAGAAGAAGAATACTTGGAAAAGGATTGGATCAGTAATACTTTGATACCATGTAGATTAGATTGAGAACAGAGAGAAAAGAGGGATGAGAAAGAGAGCAGGAACATGAGAGGAAGGAGAGATCTTTACATATCCTCCCCCACCTTAATCCTTTATTTACAGAAGAGATGATTTACAGGAAGAGAGGACTGATTACAATAGGAAACTAAGAGAGAAGAAAAGAGCAATTAGGATATCTAAGCCAAATCCGAAATATGGTACACTCAAGTGCACAAGGATTTGTGTCCACCACAGGTGCACACAATCTGTGAACACTGATGATTACGATTAACAAGAATGAGAGAAGTCATTTTAAGTGGGAACGAAACAGGCCCGAAAGGTGCATGCTTGTGTATTTATATAATAAAGGAACAAAATTTCAGAACATGAATATGATTAAGAGGCTCAGCGGACTTGTTCAATTCTGTAACTGTTCACAAATCCCCTTTATGACTTAGGTGTAATAGTTGTTCTAATACAGCATGAGGAGCATGATTTGGTGGGCTCACGAGACAATGTATTTGAGCAGAAACCTCTATCTGTGGATCACTTGTGCTCAGCAGTAATGTCTAGCATCTGCCTCTCCATCATCATCATCATCATCATCTAACCCTTATACCAATGAATCAGGGTCATCTACATGAATCTTGTTCTGCTATTCCACTCTATCAAGAGTCAAGAGCCATACTTCAACTAGACCATAGGTCATAAAGTCTTTTCTCACTACCTCCACCCATATCCTTCCAGGCCTTCCCCTTGCCCTTTCAAGGCCATCAACTTGTACCCACTTCTAACCGGCAGTTCTTGGTCTCCGTTGCACATGACCAAGGCGTAGTAGTCTACTTTCCCTCATCTTATTACCTATTGATGCCAAGGGTTTTACAAACAGTTGATGGTGGGAACCGTTACACATTACAATCTATATTGTAATGTTAACAACGTTGGCCGTTATGGCCACCATTACTGTTATCGAATAACTTCATTGGTGCTACTCCTAGGTTCCCTCAAATGCATTCATTTCTAATTTTATCGTTCCTCATCTTGCCACTCATCCATCTCAATATCCTCATTTTAGCTACACTCATCCTATGAACATGCTGTTCCTCATCTGCCCAACATTCTGTCCCAGAAAGCATGGCAAGTCTTTTAGCTATCCTATAAAATGCACTTTCAGTTTGAGTGGTACACAACGATCACATAAAACTCCAAAGGCACATTTCCATTTCTTCTCCTCAGCTTGAATCCTATGGGCAACATCCTTCTCAATCTCTCCACTCTCATGAATTATAGACCCAAGTTATTGAAAGTGGTCATTTTGGGAAACTTCTTGGTCAGCAATTTTAATTCATTCCTCATTTTAATTCATTCCTATTGTTACTAAAATTGCACTTCATATCTTTTAGTCCGACTAATTTTAAATCCTTTGGATTCTAAAGCATCCCTCCATAAATGTAGCTTTGTGTTTATGCCCTTCCTCGTCTTTTCAATCAAAACTATGTCATTTGCAAACAACATACACCATGGGTTCTCTTCCTGCAAATGCCCCAGTGAACTCGTCCATAACCAATGCGAAAGGTACGGCTCAATGCCGACCCTGATACAAGCCTAGAGTAATTAGGAAGTCACTTGTCTCTCCACTAGTGACCCTCACATTTGTTAAGCTCCCTCATATATATCCTTAATCACATCAATGTGTCCTCTTGAAACTCCTTTCTTTCCCAATACCCACCAGATTAACTCTTTAGGGACCCCATCATATGTTTTCTCTAAGTCAATAAAGACTACCCACCAGATTAACTCTCTAGGGACCCCATCATATGTTTTCTCTAAGTCAATAAAGACCATGTGGAGATCTTCCTCTCCCAATATTTCTCCATCAATTGTCTAAGCAGGAAAATGACTTCAGTGGTAGACCTCCCAAGCATGAAACCAAACTTATTTTTTGATACATTCACCTCATGCCTTAGTCATTGCTCAATTAGTCTCTCCCAAAGTTTCATAGCATTGCAACTGCCTCTCCATGATGACCCTTTAGATAGTATTTGGATGTGGATTAGTAGTTGCCCCATGTTGGCAAGCGAGTGTTATCAATGTGCGGCTCTGTGATAGCCAGTTTCCAAGATTCCATGTAAAAGAGGAAGGTTGGTGTTTGATGGGTAGCCAATTGCATAACTCCTACCTTTCAAAAGTTGACTCATTGGTAGAAGGCTAATATGGTGGCTCATTGGTAGAAGGCTAATATGGTGATCATGATGATGGATAAGAACGATAAGCTACACTACAATGAGTGTTTGCCATAAATAACTAAATTTTAAGGATGCACCCAATACAGATGGTATACATGCACTACCATTCCAGACTGTAAAAATATCATGGGCCTCAAATGGGTGGGGAATGGCATGGATTGATCGTGGGTCAGATGATCTTAATCTTTTGATTGCACACCTTGAATTTGGACTGTCCACCATTTATTTTAACAATCCATCTGCTGAAACAAGCAGATGGCTAGGTTCACTCAATCAGCATGCAGTGTAGACCCAGAACAATATATCGTTAGGATGAACAGCAATGGGGGTCAGTGCATTGTCATTCTAGTGTACTCATGAGTCGTGACCCAATCACAACCCACAAGTTAGGACAAAAGGAGTTGGACTTGGAGATAATGGCGCATCAGATAAACAATCGTGCTAGAGGGTCGAGTTACATCCTTGTCCATTGAATTTCAGATGCTTTCCATTATATGTGAGCCTTTTCTTTTTTACTTTTTTTTGAAAGCTGATAAAGTGGGATTCTAATGAGATGAAACTACCAACCTCAACAGAATAGATGTTCGTCTGTCCAGCAGTGTCCTTCTCAACATAGCCAGTCCAACCCTTCTTGCGTGGTGGGAATGTTCCAACCACTCTCGTCTTCTCCCCAGCCAGCCACTCCATGCTCACCTTCCCGACCTACATTTCATACAAAGACCATCATCAGTTACATGTCCGTATATTAATGTAGACCATCATCAGTTACATGTCCGTATATTAATGTAAGTCTAGATGCAAATGAAGAGTTCAAATCTATGCCGATGACAGGAGAAATCAGATAACCTAAAAATTAAAGTTGTTATATTTTTGAACAAAAATTCCCATTCCCATAAAGCATGCTTCATTTACAAAATCTAAAAATGCAATAAGAAGATCAGAAACAGAAGAATAAAAAGATCAGTAGGACTCAAGATGTCAGAATTTTGAATATTTGCAAGCTTGCTTAACACCTACTTATTTTATTTTCCATTATCCCATTGTACAAGAGTATTTTTGGAACGCTTCACGTATTTGAGTTTTGTGGCAATTACCATGGGTAGACCAGCATTGACATTATGAGGGAATTTTGGGTCATTTCATAAATACCAGGATTTGGTTCAAAATCTCACAGTAGGATTTCTTGTTTAGGATTGCTGGTTTTCTTCCTGCAAAAGGGTTGGCTTATCAATTTTGTATCTCTAGCGTGTTATACAATTTTAACATCATAGATTCTATGATTTGAGTTTTAGATTGGGTACTCAGCTCCAATAATTGGAAGAGACCTGTGTCAACTAAAACTTAGTGCACAATTACTACATAAAAAGCACATTCACAATCTATTCATCGAACTTGAACCATGATTACCACATAAAAAACACATTTACAATCTAAACAGAAACAAGGAAGCTAAGCTAACTGTAGTGCCCAGGTTTTAAATTAAAAGCTTGAGTCTCAAAAATGTGACCCGAGTCAAAGTCATCTTCAAACTCGGTCAAGTATTTAAATGATATTTCAAGTTTAAAAGACATGTAGCCTGAATTTTCAAGTTTTCTGAGTACTTGAGTTCTTTGAGTATTAAGTTTAGTTTTGTAGTGCCCATTTGAGTTTTTCAATTACCCGACAGAGTCCAAGTGCTTGATCAAATTTACAAGTACACAACCAAGCATTTGTGGGCCCACGAGGTGGTGTCTGTGAGATGCAGAATGGCCACGAGGTGGAGCCCACTGTGGGACGGTGCGATTCGGGGACCCGTGCGAAACGGGGGTTGCCCACGGGGAGGACTCACCTGGGTTTGCCTGAGAGAGCCTGCATATAGAAATAAATCAGTCCTTCCCCATCAGCTTTGGAGCTTTTAGTGCGCTGGTCAGTTGTCCGCTATCAGAATGGTATCAAAGCGAGAGCCCAAAGATCAAGTCTCTTCACCGGCGTGAGTAGATGATGCGGCGCATCTTGGTATGATTCCAAGGATGCACCGTATCTCCATGCTGGGGTAGGGCGGCCCGCGACCCTTGCGAAGCGGGAATTGCCCACAGGGAGGTCTCACCTATCAGTCATGCTGTTTGCAGCCACCTACCTGACACGTGTCAGCAAATGGCATTGGATGCATGCATGCTGGCCACATAGCTGACACGTGTTAGCCAGTGGCACTAGATGCATGCATGCCAGCCACATAGCTGACACGTGTCAGCCAGTGGCAATCCCTAGTGGGGCCCACCATGCACGTGGCATTAGCCACCCTCATGTCAAGCAGGGTGGGCTAGTAGCCCACCACCTCCACCTCTCCCATCGTCTATATAAGGGGTGGGAGGTGCAGAGAGAGACGAGAAGAGAAAGAGAGAGAGAAAAGAGAGAGAGAGAGAGAGAGAGAGAGAGAGAGAGAATAGGAAATTCTTTCATGTACGGTGAATACGTGTGACACATGGTACACAAGTTTTGACATAAAGAAGTGTCTGCTCTAGTGATTGATCGAGGTTGTCTGCATCGGCATACCATCAACGCCATTGGATCAAGTAAGTGAATAGGCTCATCTTCCCTTTGTAGTTGATTTGAGCGGACCACCGATTTCCGTGTTTCAGCTCTCAATACAGTCGCGTAATCGCGTCATTTGGTCCATACTCATATCAATGGGCCTAACCCGCCACGCTATCCGTGTACGCCCAACAGTGGTATCATAGCCACAATCGACGCGGTTCCGACAAAGGAAATTATAATTCCGCACAAATCACTGCACAAGGAATAAGTAGCAAATAATAGTAAAATAAAAGTATTTTGGCATTGTATTAAATAATTTTTTTTTTGTGGGCGTCACCTAGCTATTGCCATGGAAGGATTCTTTTATTGTCCTTTTGACTTTCATTGTTTTTGCTACACCCAATCGGGTAAGTGGAACTTTTGAGCCAGATTGACAATAACCGAATTGCCCTCATGTCAAATTGTTTAGGTGATAATGTTGTTTTTGGACCACTGATGATGATTGCGCATGAATATATTAAATAGATTTTTTTTTAAAGTATTTTTCTAATTAATTGATATTATACCCTCTTTCACATTGAATCAGTGATAAATGGCGTCTAAATCAATTGTGGCCAACCTTATGAAAGAAGAAAAGTTTGATGGCAATAATTTTGATGACTGGAGGAGGGCTGTTAGAATTTTGTTAGACGAAGAAGATGTGTTGTTTACATTAACGACTGTTAAGAAAAATCCATATATGAAAAATGAGGATCAACCCATAAATAAGTTAAAAATTGAGCAGCATGAGTATAAGAAGTAGGCGAAAAATAACAGAGCAGCTAGAAATAGTCTTCTCGTTTCCATGCATAAAGAATTGATTCCCACATATGAGATTTATAAAACTGTTAAAGAAATGTGGGATATCTTAACTAGTTCATATGCCAGAATATCAGACTGTAAGATTAGGACAATGCAAATGGAATTCGATTCATATAGAATGCCTTTAAGGATGTTCCATTAAAGATCATATTAAGAAGATGGAACAAATGATGACCGATTTGCGAAATGTAAGCTGTACTATGACCGAAAATCAGAAAATCATAGCCATGTTTCGATCTCTGCCTGATTCTTAGGCCCACATAAAAGATATCCTAAACCATAATGAGGCAATGAAAACGTTCAAGGATTTAACCCATCACTTAGAACATGAGATTGAATCTACGGCCGTTTAGTCTAGCAGCAGTGTTGTTTTTATTGCAGAAAGTGGAAAGAAATTTAATAGATCAAAGAAAAGGTCTAGAAAACCAGGTAGACAGTATGCTCCCACTAGACAATACAATCCATCTTATCATCTACCCATTCAACCTCGTTTCCATCCACATCCTTCTCGTTACCCAAACAGACCACCTCAAACACAGCTACGTCCATCTCAACATAGTCCATACTAACCTAGTTACCCACAAATTAAACATGCACAACCATCGCAACCTTGAGATACATACATTGATCCCAGGCCACTAGGAAGAGAGAACAAGAAGAGAGCCAAATGACAAGGTAATGGCTTATGTTTAGCATGTGGAAAGCAAGGACATTGGGTTAGGACTGGCCCTGAGCGAAAATGGTAATTATCTCCCCTTCACTTGTTAGTTATGTCTGCACAGAAGTATTGATAGCCGATTTAAATGTTAACAAATGGATTGTGGATTCAGGAGCAACAAGACATGTAACAAAGAACAAAGATGGTTTTGTAGATTTTCAGACTATCCCACTCGGAAGTCATAAGCTTTACATAGGAAACAATGCATCAGAGGATGTCGTTGGAGTTGGTATATACCAGTCTCGAATCAAAGATAGGACACTCTCTTTTACTTAAAGATACTCTTTTTGCTCCTGGAATGAGAAGAAATTTAGTATCTGCTGAGAATCTAGTAAAAAAAATTTTGATGTAAGATTTTGTAAAGAAAGAGTTTCACTAAGAAAGAACAATGTAATACCTTTTTGGGGAGAATTGTCAGGCAACTAGAAAACCTTTTCCTAAAGCAGAAAGATATAAAGAACTTTTGCAAATCATACACAGTGATATATGTGGTCCTTTGAATGTTTGAACTCGAAATGGGTGTAAATATTTTATAACTTTCATTGATGATTATTCACGATATGGAGTAACATATTTGATATTTCAAAAATTAGAAGCACTTGATTGTTTTCAAAAATATAGATTGGAAGTAGAAAATCAGCTAGACAAAAGAGTGAAAGTATTAAGGACAGATAGAGGTGGAGAATACACGTCTAACATCTTCAAATCGTATTGTGAAAGTCCTGGTACTGTTAGACAATATATGATGCCCCATACTCCTCAGCAGAATGGTGTAGCCGAGAGAAGAAATAGAACATTATTAGATATGGTTAGATCCATGATGGTTCACGCAAACTTACCTATTAATTTTTTGGGAGATTCATTGTTAACAGCCACCTATGTATTGAATTTAGTTCCTTCGAAATCTGTTCCCAAGATACCTTTTGAATTATGTACTGGTAGGAAACCTTCATTAGGCGATTTACTTCCATGGGGTTCTTTAGGTCATGTTTTACTTCCCACTCCAAATAGAAGCAAATTAGACAAAAGAATGATTGAGTGTACATTTATTCAGTATCCTATTCACTCAAAAGGGTATATGATCGTATATGAAAATCAAGGTAGATGTATTGAAGTTGAGTCTCGAGATGTAACACTTGTAGAAGATAAGTATCCCTATAAAAAGAAGCCTAGGATAGAAATAATACTTTATGAGACACCTAATACAATTTAAGGAAGCGTGAGTGGTAATATGAAAAATAAAAATCAGGGCATTTTTATGACTCGTGAAATCAGTGGGAGCACATCAGCTAATGATCCAGAATTACTACGCAGTTTAAGTGGAAAAATTCCTAAAAGATATTTTAAGATAGAAGGTGAATTATATTCGTGCATCGCAGCAGATGAAGATGAACCTGAGTCATATCAAGACGCGTTAGCATCTCCAGATTCTGAAAATTGGATTCATGCCATGAATGAGGAAATTGATTCAATGATAAAAAATCATGTTTGGAAACTAGTTGATCTTCCAGTCAGTCGAACAACAATTGCAAACAAGTGGGTATTCAAAAATCAAAAGAAAAGCAAATAGTTCAATTGATAAATACAAAGCTCGTCTGGTAGCAAAAGGCTTCATGCAAGTAGAAGGAATCGATTATGAAGAAACTTTCTCTCCTAGTGGCTAGGTTTACATTGATTCGTATGATTTTAGCCATGGTACCGTACCTGGATTTAGAATTATATCAGATGGATGTAAAGACGGCATTTTTGAATGGAGACTTGCAAGAAGATATTTATATGAAACAACCTGCCGGATATGTTGACAAGGGTCAGGAAAACAAGATCTGCAAACTCATAAAATCAATATATGGGCTGAAACAATCATCTAGGCAATGGTATATGAAATTCCATGAGGCTATTATTTCTTTTGGATTTTCTACGTGTGAAGAAGATCACTGTGTTAGAGTCCCTTGATATACATTGATGCGCCATCCTCTAACAGCTCAAGCTTTTAGATCAAGTGGTGATTTGACATGGTATCAGAGCGGAAGGTCCTGTGTTCAAATCCCGGAAGTAGCAAATATGGCACCGGTAATATATTCTCCCACAGGGGGTCGTTTATGGTGTGAATTGTGATTATCCCTCCACCTAGGTGTGAGCTATGAGTGTCCCTCCACCCTTGCCTAATGTGTTTCCGTGCGGAGTTCTACCCTGCACGTGCGGGAGAGTGTTAGAGTCCCTTGATATACATTGATACGCCATCCTCTAACAACTCGAGCTTTTAGATGAAGTGGTGATTTGACACACTGTGTATATGTAAAGCGATCTGAAAGGTACTTCTTGATATTATCCTTATATGTTAATGATATTCTACTAGCTGGCAATGATATAGGAATGCTTCTCTCGACCAAGGAATGGTTATCTTTGAATTTCGAAATGAAAGATCTTGGTGAAGTAAATTTTATATTAGGTGTGAAAATTACAAGAGACCGCTCGAAGAAATTTTTGGGGTTGTCACAGATATCTTATATTGAAAAGATCTTAGAACGATTCAAGATGCGTAACTCCAAACCTATTGAAACGCCGATGGATAAATATTCTAAATTAAGTCGAAACATGTGTCCCTAGTCCAATATTGAAAAGCAAACTATGTCATCTGTACCAAATGCTAACGAGCCTTATGTACGCCATGCTTTGTACCAGGTCAGACATATGCTACGCTGTAGGTCTTGTGAGTAGATACCAAAGTAATCCAGGACAAGCACATTGACAAGCAGTAAAGAGAATTTTTCACTATCTACAAGGAACAAGAAATTATATGTTGTGTTACCAAGGTCCTGAGTTAAATGTGCAAGCTTATTCTGATGCATCTTGGGGAGATGATCAAGACGAAAGCAAGTCCACTTCTGGATATGTGTTTATGCCGAATGGAGGAGCTGTTTCATGGAGCAGCAAGAAACAATCTTCGACTGCACTCTTGACAATGGAAGCCGAATATATCGCATGTCGCGCAACAATACAAGAAGGCGTGTGGATTATGAGACTTTTGAGAACTTTTAAGTATTCCTACTGCTAAAAGTCCCCTCCTAGTTAAAATGGATAATACATCGATTGTTAATCTCACAAAGGATCCAAAACACCGCGAGAAATCTAAGCACATCGAAATTAAATATTACTACGTCAGAGATCAGGTGAGAAATGGACAAGTTATACTTGAGTACATTTCCACCAGAGAAATGTTAGCAGATCCCATGACAAAACCAATTGCTAGAGATATATTTGAAATACATGTAAGGCAAATGGGACTGAGGAGACTTTGATGTATTTTGTGAAAGTGGAAGTTGTATACACACACACACACACACACACACACACACACACACACACACACACACACACTATATTCCCTAGTTGATTGTAATGGTCGAAATTCAATTATGCACTATTTAAGACTTGCAATTGAGAAATGGAATAGAGTCTGTGTACTCCTGAGAGTGGGTGATGTAAATTATTAATATAATATATTTCGAATGAATTTTCTATATTTCTCACATCAATATTCATGTACAATCAATTCTTTTAGGCCTTAAAATCATCAGTGACAGATCATGTGTTAGACTTTTGTTTATTTTTCGTCGGCAAGCCGGTCTTCCCCACTCGCACGGGAATTGACCAACCCCTGGCATGCGCTTAAGAGGCATGTTCAAGATGAGGAAGCGCAAGTCAAGACGCGACCGCCTCCAATCACAGCTATATATATAGACATGTTTTGGATCCCTGATATGTTAGATATGTTCATATATATTTCGCATATATTAGTACTCATTAGTCTATGCATCCACAAGATAGCTTAGTGACTGGGGATAAGACCTTGGGAGTCGAATGACATTCATAGTGGTAACAAGGTTAGGAGTTGTTAGACTATAACTCACGCGCTTTAGGCGGGACCTCTATTTCCTGATAATGTCATGGCCTGTATGAAGCCAGGTTAAGAATTGATGAGCCAGAACTCACGCGCTTTAGGTGGGACCTCTATTTGAGATTAGGAGTTGCTGGGTGAGACTCACAGTGCTTTAAACAGGAACTGTGCATTGTAGACCCAACGTATGCCTAGAAATATCTACTTGCGGCGTGGATGAGTACCACGTGCTCGGAGCGTTGAGTTAGACTCCACTTCTAAACCGATTTATCTACTGGTGCCTGATCCGATCTGGTCAGTCCATTGTGTGAACAGGCTAGTCTTGTAGGTGACCCTTGTGCCCTCAGTTAACTACATTTGCATATAGGAGGATAAGATTGGGTGTCGCTACTTTAGTGTACAGAACGATGGTCATGATTAATTCGGCCTAGGATGTACTGCTAGGAAAGCGGCTTGGTCGATTCTGAATTACATAGTTGCAGTGGGAAAGACCCCTTGACAGTGACACCAGGTTCCTAGGAGGCTAGGACCATGATTACGCACTTTAAGACTTATCTGCCGCGGCATTATCGAGCTTTATAGAATGATGATTTGCAAACTGTTTTCATAAATTATATATGTGTAATTAACTTATTTTGAGAACTTTGAATAATGTTTGCAAAATGATTAGTGATTTGAACTCGATAAGAGGATAAGTGCGTATGTTGAGCGATCCTAGATCGAGGATTGTCTCCATCCAATGTGGTCATGCGGGTCTAGGGTAGGCTTTTTGGAGAGTTTGGGAGACCATGCGCTGGTGTGGTGGTGACTTAGTGTATAGTTACCTATGTATAGAAAATCTGGAATCCCGGCTGGTCCCACTTCCCTGATTCTTACTCCTTGCACGCAATCTCAATCGGTCCTGTTGGAGCATAACCTATAGTATTGTGTTCCCCACTACGGGGTTGAGTGGGAGATGTTATTCATGCTGTTTGCAGCCACCTGCCTGATACGTGTCAGCAAGTGGCATTGGATGCATGCATGCTGGCCACATGGCTGACACATGTCAGCCAATGGCACTAGATGCATGCATGCCAGCCACATAGTTGACACGTGTCAACCAATGGCAACCCCTAGTGGGGCCCACCGTGCACGTGGCATTAGCCACTCTCGTGTCAAGCAGGGTGGGCTAGTAGCCCACCACCTCCACCTCTCCCATCGCCTATATAAGGGATGGGAGGTGCAGAGAGAGAGACGAGAAGAGAAAGAGAGAGAGAGAGAGAGAGAGAGAGAGAGAGAGGAAAAACAAAAGGAAAATAGGAAATTCTTTCGTGTACGGTGAATACGTGCGATACGTGGTGCGCGAGTTTTGACATAAAGAAGCGTCTGCTCCAGTGATTGATCAAGGTTGTGTGCATCGGCATACCATCAACTGCCATTGGATCAGGTAAGTGAATAGGCTCATCTTCCCTTTGTAGTTGATTTAAGCAGGCCGCCAATTTCCGTGCTTTGGCTCTCAATACAGTCGCGTAATCGCGTCATTTGGTCCATACTTATATCAATGGGCCTAACCCGCCACGCTATCCGTGTACGCCCAACATCGCCTAGGTTTGCCATTTGGGCGCAACTACCACAAAGGGGAGTTTCTGCAAGCAGGTCCATAACGTCTCCAAAAACCAATCCGATTAGTTTTTGGCGAGTGGGTTATGTGTGGAATCAAAGAGGGGTTGTCAAAGTGGGCTATGTGTGGAATCAAAGAGGGGTTGTCAAAGTGCATCCAAACGCGCAGCTGGAAAGATGTTTGGCTCAAAGCAGCAGTTAGGTGTCAAAACCCCCTTTTGAGGGTGTGTGCAAATGGGCCCTGAAGATAACTTGACCCAATTTTCAACCAACTCCAACCAATTTACCGAGTTCTCGTAGTACTTGATTGAGATTGTAAACACAGTAACACTGCCAATAACCATGTAACTTCACTTTAAATGGGGTGAACTATATGGATTCTCTTGGCAAGTTGACAGAAAAATCAGAACCTGTCAGCAAAATCAATGCAAAGAAATGGTGGCTACAAGTTGGAAAGATAAAAGAGCATAAATCAACACCAAGTAACAACTTAAGCTACTGGCTATATGAGCATTTCCATGTATTACAACTAACAGCTACACTGAGATTTGATTTGCAAAATGCATAAACTTTCGATAATGGAATTCATAGAAGTTGGCACTTATTTCTAACTTGCACTGAATTTGTATGCACTATTTGAATAGAATTGAAATATTAGTTCTGTATAGTGGAAATGAAAATTTTGTAATTGCCTTCCTTGGGACTAATATCCATTGAAATGCTAGAATCGAAAGGAACGTAATTAAAATACGAAGGCTACTGAAGCATTATGAAATTAGGTACTTTAAATTCAATTCCATACATCCATACACAGCCGTAAGGTTGGAAACGAGCTCCCAATAAATAAATAAATTTAAAAAAAAAAAAAAACAGAAAAGAAGATTGACCACATATTTCTTCATGGCCAAAAAAGAAAACAAAAATCACAAAAGTAAATATCATGATATTTGGTGCAACCAAAGGCTCCCTTAGTTACAGTTGGAGAAGGTACTAAAACTACTCATGACCCACTAGAATATCAGGAAAAATTCATTACCAGTTCAAAAAGCTAAATAAGAACATGTCCTATTGATATAATTGCTATAAACTGAAAAACGAGCAATTGCATGGAAAAGATGTCTATAGTAATCTGTTGAACATGATTTCAAAAGGCCCCACCACGATTAAAAATAAAATAAAAGGGGAAAAAATGTCGTATGAGAATGCTTACATTATGAGAATTTCATTCAGGCAAAAAAAAGAAAGAAAAAAATTTTAATGGAGGAATGCTACTGTGATAATGCTTCATGGAATTCTAAGAGACACTGACAAAAGCATCCACACCATATATCTGGCACATGTACATCGATCAGGATCGTTGATTTGTGGTCAGTAGCCTTAAAATCAAGGTGGGCAAATATGGTAGCCATCTAGCCCCCCGGCTTGAAAATGGACAATTAAGAATATGTTCAGCAAAATATAGGTAGCGATGCGCATTCAATGGGAAAAGCTCAAAAGGATCAGAAGGTCCGGACTGTCCAATTGCTAAAATTATTAGGATATATCCTACCCATTTGATCGCTCACCAGATCAACAGCGAAGCCCATGATAGTCACATTTATTTAAAATAAAAATAATAAAAAATAAAATAAAACCATTTTAACATATACAAATTCTAGAAATTAAAAAAAAAAAAAAAAAACGAAAAACACCCACTAATTAGCGATGTTTTAAAAAATCATATAAGCATTAAAAAAGAAAAAATGGAAGAAGACCCATTTCTAGTTTATGAAAGAATTCAAGAATAACCAACTCAATCCCAAAAATAAGCAACATACGCCGAAACATGACATAAGAAAATCCAATAAAAAGCTCAAATAATGCTAAAAAAAGGGAAAAAGATGAAATTGAAGGAGACCCAATTCAAACTCAAAGAAAAGAGAAAGAAATTTCACTTCACCTCCTTATCTGGAGCACATTCTTCCTCATTGCAGTCAGCTTCTTCTGAGGAAGCTCTAACAGAGAAAAGACCAGTAGTGTTTGTCCTTGCCTTTTGATATTTTTTCAGAATCCTATGACAAGGGAATGCACATGTGTTTGCAGAAATCATGGACTGAGAAGCACAAGCCATTGAAGAAAATATATACCAGTAAGACAGGTTTTTTTTTGTTTTATTTTTTATTTTTTCTTTTTCTACTCCTTTTTCTTCTCTGTTTTGCAGAGAAGGAGATCTTTGGGTTGGGTTTTGAGGTTAGTTTTGAATGGATTTCGTGTGTGCCACGTGTCGCAAGTCTGCACTCCCATTTTCTCTGGCAATCTCCACTTCTCTCCAGCTCTCCCCTCTTGGTGGGAGAAGACATGGATACACTGCGTGACTACGACTATCCATAGCCCGCACATTGACCTCCATGACTAAATTTAAATAAATAGTTTTAATTTGGTTTTTTTATTATCATAAATCAATTTATTACGAATTTATTAAGAATTATTTTTATATTATGTTATCATAAGCTCGATAAAGCCTAGTTGAGTTGTCCTAGGGCCTTGTGCATTCAAGGTAATTATCTCAAGGAAATAACATAATCGACCTCATCATGTCCCTCTCTACAATATTAGTAAGTGCTGTGGCTAATTTCCACCCCCAAATTGTATTTTTAAGTTGATTTATTCATGTATTCATTATTACCGTATAGAATTTATGATCATAGGGTCACTCTTCACCAACAGCCATGGCCTTTGAATCTTTGGTTTGAATATGCGCCACCAAACATTTATGGGCGCACAATACCACTCATTCAGCAAATGTTTCTCACCATTGTCCCTGTGAAGTTGAACCCAACGGAACGTTAGCATGACCCAATTCACAACTCAGCCTGACCCGAAGTCTATCCCAAGGTGACCAACCTGAACCTAACCGAACTCAACTTGAACCGACACAACTCAACCCAAACATATGTGATTGGGCCCAACCTGAACCTAGATTGCAGCCTACCTCGTAACATAGGATCCAAGCCACAAGTTTCTTATCCCATCATCTAAGATGCACACTGGGGTGAGGGCGCACCCAGGGTTTCGATTGGGCATAATTCCCCCTTATGACACTATTCGTGTGATGGTTTGACCCATCTCTCTGCTGGGTGCATGGTAGGGTGGGAATCGGATTGCATGCGGAGTAACTCCGCACGCTCTTATCGTGCGGAGTAAACTCAGTTGGGCCCACATAGAATATATATGCTTCATCTATTCCGTCCATATGTTTTTACAGCTCATTTTAGTGGTTGAGCCCAAAATTTAAGCATATTCAAATCTCAAGTGGATCATGCCACGGGAAACAGTGGGAATAATGATTTCCACCGTTGAAACCTTCCCAGCCCTACAGTATTGTTTATTTGTCATCCAACCTGTTCATAAGATCACATGGATATGGATGAAGGGAAAAAACAAATATCAGCTTGATCCAAAACTTCTGCGTCCTCCAAGAATTTTTCAATGGTAGACATTCAGTTCACACTTTTCTAGTGGTGTGGTCCACTTTAGATTTTAATATGCTTCATTTTTTGGTACCATACCTAAAATGCTCTGTTAAGATGGATGGACGGAGGTAGGTGATGTACCAATTGGGTCTATTCTATGTTGAATAGTACCATTCGCCTGTAATAAACTCCTGATTGCAGGAATATCTTGTAATCTTAGATGTGCTCAATGAAAAAGCCCCATATGTTGACACAGGTAAGCCCTTGAAGAAAAGAGCAAAATCATCATTTCTTATAAGAAATTTTGCATTTTTATTATTGGTCATATACCTAACATGCGCACATAGACCATCATCATTGAGCCACGGAAAAGATTACAGAAGATTCCATATCCTCTGATTACAGGCAATTTGCATCTTTTTATGTCTCAACACCCATGCCTGCTTAGACAATCCTGGCCATTGGATCATGAGCTACAAATGCCATGATGCAAAATCACACTAGTCAACAGTTGGTATATTTCGTTGGGTAAAATCGATGAAATGAAGGTGATTCAGTGTAATTGGAAGAACTGTAATATAATAGAGCCACTATTTTTAACCACAGGAAGGGTTGCAGTGGGTTGGGCGGCATGCCTGGCACGCAGGCTGAACCCCTCTTAAGACTCGGCTTCAATCTGCTAGCTTGGTCTATTGGCAAGCTTGGGCATCACATGCATGACCCAATCAATTTTCGATCTGAAAAGAGTTTAGCCCAACTCATATATGTGTCATATGAGTCATATCCCACAAATATGCTATTCCAATCCAAGGTCCTACGGGCAGGTTTCCCAAGCCTAATCCAGCCCAAACCTTGCCCATTGCCACCCCTGTGGCTGGGTGGACACCGATTGGGTACTGCCCCACGGAATGGACAGGGGCTCTCAGGGGCGACCATGACTTATGGGTTTCAGGATATATACGATCCAAAAAATGAGGCAAGGTCCAAGGCTTAAGTGGACCACACCACTGGAAACAATGGTGATAATGGACACACACCATTGAAACTGGGGTCCACCGTGATGGTTAATTGCCATCCATCCTGTTCATAAGGTCACATCAACCTGGATGAAGGGAAAACACAAATATTAGCTTGATCTAAAGCTTATGTGGCCCCCAAATTTTTTTTAACATTTGCTGTTTAATCCCCACCGAGTGGTCCGCTTGAGCCTTTGAACTGTCTCATTTTTTTATTCGTACCTAAATTGATGTGGAAAAATGAATGGACGGTTTGGATAAAACCCATGCATCACGGTGGCCCCTTACAGCCCCCTGTCGGTTACGGAGGCGGATTGCGTCATGAGTAACTCAGTACGCTAAGCGTACTGAGTAAACCCTGAGGGGTTCACCGTGATTTATGTATACCATCCACTCCGTTAATCCATTTTTACAGATAATTTTATGGCTTGAGACAAAAATGAAGCATAATAGAATATTAAGTGGAACACACCACAGGAGATAATATGAATTGATCCTGTACCACTGAAAAATTCTTGGGAAATGCGGAAGTTTTGGATCAAGCTGATATTTGTTTTTTCCCTTCATCAATGTCTTTGTGATCTTGTGAACAGGTTATGACAAGTAAACATCACTATGGGCTGTAGAAAGGTTTCAACGGTGGAAATCATTATACCCACGATTTCTTGTGGTATGGTCCACCTGTGTTTTGGATATGCTTCGATATTAGTTTCAACCCCTTAAATTATTTTAAAATTCAGATGGATGGTGTAGATAAACTGCATACATTTACATTGGGCCCAACTAGGTTTACTCAGTATGATAAGAGCCTCCTGAATGACGTGGTATTTGGTAAACTGAAAAATAAGGTCTAAAAATTCATTTAAGCTCGGAAAACTTTAAGTACTTAATTTAAATATTTATAAGTATTGAAAAATATGTTTGATAATTTGTTAGGAAAAAGTTCTGATATCTGAAAATTAATTTAAGCTTTGAAAACTTTAAGTGCTAAATTTAAGTATTTATAAGTACTGAAAAATATGTTTGATAATTTATTAGAAAAAGTTTTGATATCCTGAAAATAAGCACTTTTTTCACAAAAACTTGTTTGGTAAAAACAAATCACAAATATCTAAACATTAGTAGTTTGTCATATTTGCTCCTATTGTCTCAATTTTTATCTTCTGTAGAATATAAAATGAAACATGTTATTACCATGCCACAAAATTTAGTAGGCTTATTTTTATCGCATACATCTCTCAAACATAACCTTTTAATTAATAGACCATATGTTATACTCTTGTTTATAAAATAATCATAACTCTTTGATGAGTGGATCGTGACATCTCGCACTAGTGAGATATTGAGCCATCCATCTATAGGGTCTCATCCACAACATGCTTTTAAATTAATGACCTTGAATAAAAAATCTATTTTGACTCCGGTAAAAATATTAATGTCGCATCAAATAAGTAGGCCACATATGTAGAATTTTTTTATCTTATAGGTGTGCACGCCACTAAATATTTAGCATCCATTATTTAACAAATAAAATAATTTCAATTGTGTATCATGCACAAAAGCAAATTAAAGAACAGATTAAATTATATACCAAGGCCCCCGAAAATGAAACAAATACAAATTTTAGGTGGATCACACCACAAGAAACAGTGGTTATATTGACAAGGTCACAAGGGCCCGGTGAAAGGAAAAAAACAAATATCAAATTGATCCAAAACCTTAAACTTTTATCGCTCTAGAAGGTTTTTAATGGTTAATACTCATTGTTTTCTCTAGTGTGGTCCAATACTTGAAATTTGTATCTAATTTAATTTTTGGACCATTCCCTAAAATAACATGGAAAAATAGATGGACAGAGTGGATATACAAGTACGTGTCGAGGTGGGCCCTACTGTCAGAGTCTCACCTACATAGCTAGTTCTAAGGTTGTAGCCAAGTCACGCGCATGGTGGGGTAGTCCGGTAGGAAAGCGGATTGCGTTGCCATGCATCACTAAATGCATTGGTATGTCGACATCACTAAGTTAGGTGGGCCCACTATGATGAATGTGTTATATCCACACTCTTTATCCATTTTGCAAGATCATTTTATAGAATGGTCTACAATGAGGCAGATCCAAAGCTCAGGTGGAAGCCACCACAGAAAGTAGTGGAGACAATGATGACCACCCTTGAAACTTTATAAGGGCCCACCATGATGCTTATTTGCCATCCAACCCATACATAAGTTACAAAGACCTGGATGCATAAATATTAACTTGATCCAAAATTTTTGTGGCCCCAAGAAGTTTTCAACAGCAAGCGTTCAATCTTCATTCCTCTACATGGTATAGTCCACCAAAGCTTTGGATGTACTTCATTTTTGGGCCCATGACTTAAAATGATCTCGCAAGATGGATAGATGGTATGGATATAACAAATTCATCATTGTAGGGCCCACAGAACTGGTCACTTCTATCTACACAGCTGAGGTAGGTGGTGTGTGGCACACCATGCAATCCACTTCCGGGGCCGGTAGCAAATTGCATATGGATTGTCTATGAAACCGAACGGAACCCACTGTTATGTTTGTGAGCAATCCACTCATACCGTCCATTTTTACATATCACGTTAGATCGCCGACACAAAAAATGAGGGAGATCCAAATTTTAAGTGGGTCACACAATAAGAAACAGTGTGGATTTCAGTCCGCCGTTGAAACATTCATGGGCGTTGGAAGTTTTTCTTCAGGCTAATATGTTTATGTTTTCAGTTAATCCTATTTTCAGTTCATCTCAGTAGGAATGACCTTATGGACGGTGGTATGAATGGTATATAAACATCATGCTTCACCCACGAGAGGTTTCAATGGTAGGCATTTTCCCACACATTGATGCATGTCGTGCAGTCTACTTGAGTTTTGGATGGGCCTCATTTTTCTAAACCACGTCCTAACTATCTGAAAAATCAGATGGATGGGGTGGATTTCTCACAAACATCAACAGGGCCACCAAATTTTCCTAAGGTTTTCGTAGCTAATCTTCGTTTCGAGCGGCTTTACCGCTTTAGCCGACAATGTAGTTCCAGCATGCTGTACAACACACCACCGACCTCCGTCTTAGGTTAACATCACTAAGTTTTCCGGAGCCTATCATCATGTATTTGATATATCCAAACCGTCCGTCCATTTGGTGATATCCACTCAGGACATCATCCTAAAAATAAGGCAGATCCAAACTCAGTGGACCACACCACAGAAAGAAGGGGGATTAAACATCTATCATTGAAAACTCTCAGGGGCCACAAAAGTTTTGATTCAATCCAATATTTTTGTTTTCAGTTCGTCCATGTCTTTGCAACCTTATGAACAGGTTGGATGGAAAATAAACATCATGGTGGGCCTTAGAAAGATTCCAATGGTAGGCATCATTGTCCTCGTTGCTTTCAGTGGTGTGGTCCACCTGGACTTTGGATCTGCCTCATTTTAGTATAAATTACTATCGTTGAAACTTCCTCAGGGCCCACAGTAATGTTTATATGACATCCATACCGTTCATAACATCACTACTAATTGGATGAACTGGAACACAAATATTATCCTGATTCAAAACTCCCGTGGCTCCACAAATGTTTCAACTGTGGACGTGCAATCCTCACGTTTTCAACCCACTTTAGTCCAGGATCTAGTTCATTTTTGTTCTCGTGTCCTAAAATGAGCTCCCAAAATCTATGAACGAGGTGGATTTATCAAAAAAATCACTGTAGGCCCACCTTGGGTCCCAGCGCGAACTTCCTGCACAAGGCCGGTGCGAATTCCCTGAGAAATAAAGTGGGGCCCTTGGTGATTTTTTTTGATAAATCTACCCTATCCTCCGCTTTTGGGAGCTCATTTTAGGACACGAGGACAAAAATGAATCAGATCCAAGACTCAAGTGGGCCAACCTAAAGGAAAAGGTGGGTAGGTAAATTATTACCGTTAAAACCTCCCTGGGCCTACAGTGATGTTTATATGACATCCATACCGCTCATAACGTCACTACTGTTGGGATTAACTGGAAATACAAATATTATCCTGATTCGAAACTCCCGTGGCTCCACAAATATTTCAACACATTTTCGGCCCACTTAATTATTAGATCCCGTGGCCCACTTAAAATGATCCGGTTAATTTTTGTTCTCATGTCCTAAAATCATCTCCCAAAACGTAGTGGATTTATCAAAAAAAAAAAAAAAAAAAAATCACTGTAGGCCTTGCCGTAGCTGCGAGCGCAGAAACTTACTGCACAAGGCTTTTGCAGTAAATCCGCGCCCAAATAAAGCCGACTTGAGTACTGACACTGCCAGCAGCGTGGTACCATGTGGGCTCCACTATATCTGTGTATTTGCCATCCATCCATTTTGGATCATTATTTTAGGATCCAAATCTCAAGTGACCACACTACAGGAAACAGTGGTGATTGAACGCCCACCATTAAAAACTTAAGACCCACGGTAATTTTTATATTTGCCATCCAACTTGTTGGTTAGGCCATAAAAACATGGATAAAGGGACAAAACAAATATCAACTGATACAAGACTTTTGTAGCCATCAAGGAGTTTTTAATGGTGGACATTCAATCACCACTGTTCGTGTGGCTGTGGTCTACCTGAGATTTTAATCTGCCTGATGGACTAGTGCCTTAAAATGCTGGAAAAATAGATGGACGGCGTGGATTGTGGGGCAGCAGTAGCACCGTCCAGTAGTCAGTCTTTACTGGCAGTGTCAGTAGGGAAACCGCGTCTGCTTAACCAGTACAAACTGATTCCTGGTGCGCAGTGTTGATGTGGTCCCTGAGCAGGGGGGCGCGAATTAGGTGTTACCCTCGGAACAGCTTAGTGGGTGTTACCCCTACCGTGTGGGGCCCATCTTGATGTATTTTTTATATATCTACAGCTGTTTATCTGTTTTTTAATATCATTTTAGGATGTGATCCAAAACCCTTAGGAATATCCAAATCTCCGGTGGACTATACCACTACAGTGATGAATAACCATTAAAAACGTTTTGTGGGCCATAAAGGTTCTAGATAAATCTGATATTTATATTTTCCCTTCATCAAGACCTTATTAACATTATCAAGAGCTTGGATTGTAAATAAAAATTACCAAAAACTTATTATGGGCTCTTTGGAATATTTAATGGTGGGGCACTCAATCAAACTGTTTCTAGTGGTATGGTCCACTTGAGATTTGGATCTGCATAATTTTTGGAAACTCATTCGAAAATGGGCTGTAGAAACGGATGTACAGAGTGGATATATAAAATATCATTCATGTGGCCCATACGGTAGGGGTAACACCTAATTCGTGCCCGAGCAAGGGATGTACATCAGCCAATTACGATGGAGATTTCACGTGCCCTGAAAAGAGGTTCGGATCAGGCTTATAACTTTAAGAGGTCTGCTACAGTACGTTCATCAGATGAATTGGTACTAAAGCTGTTGGATCTGAAGTCATCTCACTGATCCCAACCTTTTTATAGGGTGGACCACACATCTGATGGCTAATAACTGAAAAACATTCAAGATTGAAAAGACTATATATTTAAAGTAAAATACATCATAAATGGGCCCAAATATACGGGAGCGGATTAGGTGAGACCCTGGATCCACCGAGGTGGGTGGGACCCCTGACAGTGGGGCTCACAGTGATGTATGCGCCTAAAATCCATATTGTCCAACCATTTTTACAGATCATTTTAGGGCATCATCCAAAACCTTAAATAGTTAGGTATACCACACCACAGGAAACAGTCAGCGATTGAATCCTCACCATTAAACACTTGATGGATTCCACCGGAATTTTTATTTTCCATCCAATCTGTTGATAAAGTAAAAAACACCTAGATGAAGAGACCACACAAATATCACCTTGATCCAAAGCTTTTGTGGCCCACAAGAAGTTTTTAATGGCCTATTACCACTGTTTCCTATACTACGGTCCATCTAAGATTTGGATCTGCTTCATGTTTTGGATCATATATTAAAATGAGCTTTCAATACAGATGCACGGTGTGGATGTAGTCAAATACATCAAAGTGGGCCCCACAGTGGGTACGATTTTTTAAATAATAGCCATTCATGCTACAGCCAGATTTGTAGATGGCACTGATCAATACTCGCCTTGCCACGTGGAAGACAGAGATTCGTTCTCCGCTTCTCTCAAGTGATTACTTTGATACTCTGACAGAGTGTGATGGATGATATGCAGGCACTCGGAAATTGCATCATAAACCAAGTTTAGATGCATCATAAACCAAAAGTTATCATCTGACCATCGGATTAGTGGACACTTAATGGACGGTTAGAATGTAAAGTATCCAAATGTCCACGACTCAGAATCAACGAATATGATGTTGGGAATGTGACTTAGAGATAGTGCATTCCATAATTTAGTTGGTTTAATTCGAGCACTTATATGCCACGTGTAAATTTCTTAGCGCCTGCGTACTGAGCTTGTCGCTGTGCCAGAGTATCAAACAACTCCCGTTCACTAGTCGGGTTTGACCCAATCGGGTATTCGGGCAACAGTGTACAAAACAAATGGGGGAGCGGATTGCCTGTGAACCACGGGCTGCGTGGGGTCCACAGAGATGTCTATGTAAAATCCACTCTGTCCATCTGTTTTGAAATACCATAATAGGACAGGATTCTTAAAATCAGGAAGATTCAAAACTGAGGTGGGCCACACAAACAAAACAGTGGGAGCAGCAACATCTACCGTGTCGTGTCTTCCTTACATCCACGCCGTCCATCCAGTTTGACAGATCATTTTGGGATATGATCTCATAAATGAATCAGATCCAAATCTCAATTAGACCACACCACAAGAAACAGCGGTGATTGGCTGATTAAGAACTTCCTGTGGGCCACAATAGTTTTGGATTAAGCTGATATTTTTGTGGTACTTTCTTCTTGGTATTTTTGACCTTATCAAAAGGTTGGATGGTAAATAAACATTCGGGTCGCCCTGATAAGTTTTCAATGGTGTGGAATCCATCACCGTTGTTTCCTTTGGTGCAGTTGACCTAAGATTTGGATCTATTTTATTTTTGGGATTCTACACTAAAATGAGATGTCAAAGAAGATGAATGGCGTGGATTTAAGGTACATACATTAAGGAGGGCTTCTCAGGGATCCACCGAGCTTGGTGGATCCGGAAATCCCAGACATGGCCGTTTCTTATCCCAGCCTACACTGTATGGCAAAGATGACTGAAACGGGGTGCAGTGGATCCCTGATCCACCGATGTGGGTGGATCCCTGACTGTGGGGCCTACTGTGATGTATGTGCATCACATCCACAGTGTTCATCTGTTTCGATAGCTTAGCTTAGGTCACGATAAAAAAAAAAAAATTTAAAAAATTGAAGCAAATCCAAATCTTAGGTGGACCTATAATACAAGAAACAGTCGATGATTAAATACCCATCATTAAAAACTTATTGGCGCCACTGGAATGTTTATTTTCCATCAACCTATTGATAAGGTTATAAAGATCTGGATGAATGTAGCACACAAATATCAAGTTGATTCAAAACTTTTGTGGCTCACAGGAAGTTTTTAATGGTCAATCACCAATTTTTCCTGTGGTGTGGTCCACTTGAGATTGGGCTAATTCATTTTTAGGATAATGTCATAAAATGATCAGTCAAAATGAACGGACGGCAGTGGATGTGAGGGACATAGATCAAGATGTGTCCACAGTCAGTAATTCATCCACCTCGGTGGACCCGGAGATCCACCAAAGACGCGCCCTTGAAACAGGAGAGGATTGGGTGTGGCCCGACCTTACCTAAGACAGTGCCGCCCATTACCCAGAGCCCATTTTGACCAACGTATTCTTTATCTATGCCATCCATCTGATTTGCCGGGCCATCAGGGCATGAGCTCAAAATGAAAAAGATCTATATGGACCATACTATAGGAAAGAGTGGTGATTGAATGTCCTACGGTTAAAAACTTCCTAATGCTAACTTTAATGTTTTCATAATGTTTATTTCCCACTTAACTTATTGATAAGGCAAAATAAAAAATAAAAAATAAATCTGAATGAAGGGAAAAAAAAAAAAAAAAAACAAATATCACCTTGATCCAAAACTTTTGTGGCCCATTACTGGTCAATAATCACCACTGCTTTCTATGATATGGTATGGTCCACGTATGAATTGGATCTACTTAATTTTTGGGTTCATGCCACCATGGGCAGTATGAATGTAGAATACATACATCAAGGTGGGGCCGCACCACCTAGGGTGAGGCTGGGGTGCACCTAATCCGCTCCCAGATAAGCAGGTTCAAATATTCCAACGTAGGAGGTTTTTCTTATCCCTTTCATGGTAAATAAGGGAGGCCTATTAGCTAGTGACGGCTTCACTAGCTATCTCACCACTGAAGTGATGTCACCAAGCTCTTTGGACCCCACCATGATGTATGTATTCACACCATCCAATCAATTTAGAGGGATCATTTCAGTACATGAGCCAAAGAAGGAGCCAGATCCAAAGCTCAAGTGAACCCCACCATAGAAAACAGTGGGAATCGAATGTCTGCTATTAAAAACCTTATTAGGGGCCATTGAAGTTATCAATCAAGCTGATATCTATATTTTCCCTTCTTCTGCATTATTGTGAACTTATGAATAGGTTAGAGTCCAAATAAACATCATGGTGGGCCTTACTAAGGTTTTGACCAGTGTGCATTATTGTCCCACTACTTTTTTTCGGTGGGGTACACTTGAGCTTTGGATCTACATCATTCTTGGCTCATGCCTTAAAATAATCTATCCAAATGTATGCATCATCGTGAGGCCCATGTGAATTAGGGCCCGTTTGAATTGTAAGCTACTTTTCAGATAAGTAACTTATCTTGGTTTTTACTTAATTAACAAATAAGTGCGTTTGATAAATAACATGCTTATCAACCAAAAAGTAGAAAAGCATGTTTGTTTCCAACATCATTCCTCAAGTCTACTTGGTCCTTGCACATCCACCATCCATCGTTTGGTGTGGATTGTTCAGTGTGTGGGGCCCACCTTGGATGTCGAGTTATTTGCACCATTCTTTATGTAGGGCCTACCTTTGATGTTGGTCATCCATCAAGTGGGCCCACCATCAATATCCACTGCCCATCATGTGGAGCCACTTTTAATGTGGATCGTCCCAAATATGGGGCCCACCTCTAATGTGGGTTGTCCATCATGCAGGTTCTACCTTGGATATGGGCCACTCATCATTAGGGCTGACCAATGGTGGGCGTTAATGACCACTATTTCTAGAGGTGCAGTCTATTTGAAATTGGATTCTGTTTCATTTTTTGGGATGAACCAACAAGGTTGGATGGTGTGGATTTCATGTGCACAACATGTAGGCCCTACTACCTAGTGGGTCACTCAAAACTAGTTGGAAAAATAGATGAATGTCATTAGTAAAACACATCATGCTAGGCTAAGGAGGTTTCAACCGGTGTCATCAGTATCACCATTGCTTCTTGATGTAAGGTCCACCTGAGGTTTAGATCTACCTCGCATGTTAGCCCCACTCACATCCAAAACAAATGGATGACGTGGATCAAATATATCACAGTGGGCCCAATAAGCTGGATGGTCAATGTGGGCTGGGCGGTTGCCACGAAAATCAGCACTTTTACAGCTATGGACGAGCACGTCTTATTTTAGCCTGTGATGAAAAAATAGAAAAAACAAAATAAAAATGCTGAAATACTTAACTAATTTTTAGCAAATAAGTAATGATCATTATTTATTAACCAAACCAACTTATCTCAAATAAGTTACTTAACTACCACCATTAGTAAGAAAAACAACTTATTTGGTTGTATCCAAACGGCCCTTAGTGAACTACTGAAGCTGTCGGCAGCTAATCTGAATCCCAGCTTATGAACAACATGTATCATTGAAACGTGGTCCAGAATCCGTGAGCTCACAACCTTATATTACATGGCACGCCTGCAAGCTGGAGTTCAGCGAATTCTCCGCGTTCAGGCCTGCATTTTCCTAGGTTTACTTGTATACACTTAGGACATTGCAGTAAGATGCTCGCCGTTGGATCTTAGAGCCTATTGTCCTACAACGGTAAGTTGTGGTGCATTCTACCGGATCTCGCATTAAAAGTTCGAGAGTAAGTTTGTGCAAATACCATTGGTCGTATGCTTCCATCTAGACGAATGGCACGTGGAAAAAGGAGGGGGAGAGAAAAACAAGGGGACAAAGGTTCAGCTACATGCATGACGCTGCGATGCAGAGACTAGGGTTTGACAAGGACGGCTCATGCCCACTTTTCTTTCTTGCACTCGCCTACTCAAGCTTTAGATCTATTTGGTTTTTATCGCAATAGTGTAATAATTCCTGCCTCTCGAGTTACCTGACACTGTCTTCCGTGCAAGCTACACGCATAGGAAAATCAGCTACATGGTTGAAAAATGAATGTTTGTTCCCTCCCTCCCTAGAATAACCATATGGGAAAAAATGTCAAAAGCTAGCATATATAGTAGAGAGCTAGGGTGACTCTCTATTACATTGAGGGTGTGTATTTTACAATTCTCCTGCCTAAATGCATTTAAATAAGTAATGATTAATTATCAATATAATTCTTGCCCTTTTTTTTTATACTGATAATGAGTAACGAAAGTTTTTATAATGATAATGAGTATACTGATAATGAGTAACGGAAGTTTTCTGGAAACTAAAATTGAGGATTGTATGAATTTCACGTGGAGCCGATTGTGATATATGTGGCGTATCCACACCATCCATCCATTTTGCGGCCTTACTTTAGGGATGAACCTAAAATTGAGGTAGATCCAAAGTTCAAGTGGACCTACACCACACGAAATCGTGGGTTGAATGCCTACCGTTAAAAACCTTTAAAAACCATGATTTCCTCTGTTGTGGGCCACTCTAGCTTTGGATTTGCATCATTATTGAGCTCATGCCCTTAAATATTCCGATACAATGGATGGACGGCATGGATATGTCACAAACCTTACAGTGGAGTCCACGAACTTAAGTCCATCCTTTTCAAATGGCTTTTTAAGGAGGAAATATTCATTTTTGCCTAACATGTGTAAATGGTAATTATTACCATTTACCTATCAAAGGTGGAACTGACATAGGGTAAGCAACTGTACTATATATATTGTAGGCAGTTTTTGACATTTTTTTATTTTACCACATTGGCCAATAAAAGGTTAAATTTGCATAAAAATGTATTTGGTTAGTAGAAAATTGTTGTGCACGATAGATAACTTAAATTAAACACACTTCATTCACCGCTTTTAATGCTGGTAGCCCTTGCCAATTTCTCCTCCTCCCAGTGTGTACCAGGAGGAGGCCATGCAAAGCTATGAAGGGTCTACATTATTTTAGGGCGCAGATTGGGTATTACCTGGGTAACACCTTAGTGGGTACGGTGGGGCCCACCTTAATTATGTGTTGCATATCTATGCTGTCCATCTATTTTTCCAGCCCATGTTAGGACATGATTCAAATCTTAGGTGGACCACACCATAGAAAAAAAGTGGTGATTGAAAGCTTACCATTAAAAGCTTCCTAGGGCCCACATTAATGCCCAACATAATGTTTATTTTTCATCCAACCCTTGATAAGGCCAACCAGAACCAGATGTAGGGCAAGTATAAATATTAGCTTGATCGAAAACTTAAGTGGTCCATATAAAGTTTTTAACAGGTCACTAACCACTTTTTCCAATGGTGTGGTACACCTGAGATTTGGATCTTCTCATGTTTTGGAATCACGCCCTAGAATGACATGGAAAAACAGATGGACAACAATGGTATGCAAAAAAATCATCAAGGTGGGCCACCCATACAATAAAAATAACACCCACTAAGTTGTTCCCCGAGTAACACTTAATCCACTCCCATTATTATATATATAGAATCTATTCTATATATTCCATGATAATCATTATTGGAGTTGTACAAAAGATAATGTCAATTTAAATGCGTAACACCAGTGGAAACAATGTAAAATTACTCCGAAAATGCTAAGTGCAAACAGTGCGCACTGCTAACATGAGTTTTTTGTAGGCTGATTTTTATATATTCATTTCATTGTAGCGAGTTATAACTCATTAATGGGTTTGATGAAAGATACACCACATGGTGGCTTGCATACAAACCTATGAGTGCATACGATTCCCAATGCTCCATGTGGCGTGGCTCATTCGAGTTGTCGGGATCTCGCTGATTTTTGGACTCAAGACCTAAAATTGAGTATATAACCTATAAAAAAAAAGTGGATTTAATGTTTAAATCATGGTGGATAAAACAGGTGAGGTTTGTTCTCTCCTCTCGAGACATCTCTTGTTTTTCTCCTACCAGATATATACAAGTCGAACCCACAATTTGGTGATCCAATTCATGGTTGTAACAGGATTCACTGAAAATGCTTAGTTGTCGAAGACCCCGCAGATGTAATTAAAGATCCTTACCCTTCATGAGGTGTCCCAACAAGTGGACCACTATGACAAAGGTAAAACAAAGCTTCACAATCGATTGAAAAGACCAAACTATTCTACAAATAGGGTAATCCAACTAGCAAGATTTTTGGTGAGTGGCCCATCCAGAGTGAGGCCCATTGTATCAGCGGAGCTGATCACTTTGCTTTAGCCCAAGCTCAGGCAAACTGAGAATCCTAACTTAGGATACAAACTATCAGCTACCTTCACTCTAGTTAGGTGGCATGACATGGAGCTTGCTTAGGTCCCATTTCAATACTCCATGAAGGAATGTTAGTTTGTAAAATGAGGCTATGCTTGGGTCCATAAATGGACGCGTCAATAAAGAGAATGGGACCATGGGGCAATGTTTGGCGACAAGGTTGCAATGGGCCGGACATCCCCACCTGCCTGTAGGGCTACGGCTAGGGCTAAGGACCCAAAGCTTGGGAGTAAGGTCTAGGCCCACGCTGGGCCAGCCCAGGGTCAATGATAAATGGCCGGTCTGTTGGCCCGCTTCAATCATCAATGGGCCAGAATCATAAGAAAAGAATGGTTGAAAGACTCTTGTGGGTGGTCCCATTCAGCATACATATACATTTCTAAGTATGCCTTGTTGGATCGATATGGGCTATGTTTCAATGATCTAAATCGTTTGTAGGATTTTTTACTTATTTAAAGATAGCTGGTCTAACCGGGGTCAGCCCTATAATGCTAGAACCAGGGCTCGGAGCTCAGTTGTAAACAAGTTGTGCTTCTATTGGAAACGGATTGCGTGGTGTGCCGGTGCTGTGATGACATCACCAAGTTTTGTGGGGCCCAGCATGATGCACTGTATTATATCCAAACCGTCGGTCCATTTGGCGAGATTGTTTTAAGGCTCGTGCCCAAAAATGGGACTGATCCAAAGCTCAAATGGACTACACTGCAGAATGCAGTGGGGATTGAATGTGTATCATTGAAACCTTCTTAGGGTCATAAAAGTTTTGGATCAATCTGATATTTGTTTTTTTTCCCTTCATCCAGGTTTGTGTGACCTTATAAACAAGTTGGATGGAAAATAAACATCATGGTGGGCGCTAAGAATATTTCAACAGTGGAAATCACTCTCTCCGCTGCTTTTTGTGGTGTGGTCCACTTTTGATTTTGGGTTCATGGGTTCAAGCCACCCCTAGTCGAAGAAATAAAAACAAAAAAATTAAAAACATAAACAATGGACCACAACTCAGGTTTGGGTTGGGTAGTTAGGGTCCTCAGGTTGGGTTTGGGTCAGGAAACGCCAACCAATTTGAAGTCGGGTTGGATTCAGGTTGAGCAAATTCAGGCAGGGAAAAATCACATGCATCTGGGTCTGGTTTGATCTACAGAGGAATTCGGGTTTGGCACCTTGGGTTGGAGTTTGGGCTGGGTCAGGTTGGACTGTAGGTTGGCTCCTCGTGAGGTCAAGTTGTGCTTACACCCTTAACCTGACCCAGCCCACCTTGAGTTGCATCCCCGGTTGGTGTATCATCCAAACCGTTACTTTATGGACCATAGAAAGCTTTGTGGGCACCGATGTTTCACCAAATGGGTGCAAGGTATAAATGGGTCAGCATATTTGGATCACTGAATGAGCCTAAATGGGTTAGGATCGTTGGATGGAAATTGGGATTGCGTACGGCTGGTATGCTTTATTGTACTGGGTAAACTCTGTGGGGCCCACCATGAATGTATGTGGCTTACCCACTCTCTCCATACGTTTTTTTTTCAGCTCATTTTAGGTGCTGAGCCCAAAATCAAAGGATATCTAAAGCTTAAGTGGACCCCAACACAGGAAACAGCGGGAATAATGATGTACGTATCGAAGCCTTCTTAGAGTCCATAGTGATGTCTATTTGTCATTGAACCTTTCGGTAAGGTTATACAAACATGGATGAAGGAAAACACAAATATCAATTTGATCCAAAACCTTTTCAGACCTGTTAATATTTCAATCATAAGTGTTCAATTCACGCCATCTCATGTGGTGTGGTCTACTTGAGCTGTGGATATCCTTCAATTTTGGGTGCATTCCCTGGAGAAACATAACTCATGGTAGCCCCTAAGGAGGTTACCAGTTTATGCTTTTTTCATATTGAGTAAACTCTGCTGGGCCACTGTGAATGTCTACGGTTTATCCACATCATCCGTTTTCCAAGTTATTTTAAGGGTTGAGCCCCAAAATTGAAGCATATCTAAAACTCACTCAAGTGGACCACACAACATGAACCATCGAAAATAATGATTTCCATTGCTGAAACCTTCCTAAGGCCTACAGTGAAGCTTATTTGTCACCCAACCTGCTCATAAGATCACACAAACTTCTGTGGCCTTAGGAAAATTTCAACAATAGATGTTCAATTCTCACTATTTCTATGGTGTGGTCCATTTGAGCTTTGGATATGCTTCGATTTTGGGCTCCAGGCCTTAAAATTATATATTAAAATGCATGGATGTGGTGGATAAAATACATAAATCATAGTAAGCCCCCACGAAGTTTACTCAGTGGATGGGGGTGTACATGGGTCAGCATTTTGGATCACTGAACTGTATGTAAATGGGTTAGCTGGGCCCAGTTGGTTTGGGTTTGGGTTTGGGTTTGGATCACTGAACTTAGAATCGACCCATTTAAGCATGTATTTATTTTTGTTTGGGTTGGTATCCGGTTGGGCTTGGTTAGGTCAAAGTATTAAAACAAGAGAGAAAAATATTAATAATAAAGAGGCAATTTATTTAATAAATCCACACCTTATGCTGTCCGTCTTAGATAATGACGTCAATCTATAACTGTCCTTTGATGGACTGATTCCATGCTAGATGTGACAGTAGTTCAGGCAATCTTTTGGTATTGCTGGCAGATCTGACCAACGATCATCAATTATCACTAGACATGGTCACTGATCATCCATTGTCACTTGATCTGACCATTGATCTTTTAATATCACTACATTTGACCATTGATCTTGGATCGTTGCTAGATCGGACCATTGATCTCCAACCGTTACAAGATCCCTAACCTAGATTATCCAATGACCCACTAGATCTAGTCATTGATCATCCATTTTTGGCAGATAGGACTGCTGATTATCATCATCATGGTTGATCTTTCATTTGCCACCGTTGATCACTGATGTGGGACTCTTGTGGGCCAATCCTTTATGTGCTTGCCATTGATCCTTTGCCTATAGACCATCTAGATCGAGCAATTTGCGCCGTTGGATCACACTTTCAAAGATTGGATTTTATTTGAAGCGACGGTGTTGATAAAATAACTCCCATCTTGTATGGATGCATTCCAACACATGTAAAAGTGGATTTTACGCATGAGATTCAGCTGCGAGCTAGTAAACGGCTCAGATCATGAAAGCATGATTCATGTATACCCTTCCAAATCTCATGACTTGGGGTTAGATGGTGGTAACTCATCAGCTTAACAAGTGGCACATCAATATGAAGCTATCCAGACCATCCAAACAGTGGGTACTATCTTGGATGGATGAGATCTCTAAAATTATTAGGATCAATCAATACTAACCATCTGTCTAGTGGTTATAAATGGATGGTTAAAATTAAAGCAGTGAGTTGTCAAAATTCAAAGAAAAAAATCAGATGGTTAAGAGGAATGTTTTTTCTTTTTCTTTACAATTATCAATCGACAGTTTCTCCAATGGTTTGGACGGTCTGGATTGATGATAAACCATCACATGGGCCCGATCAAAGAGGGGCCATTATTTAAACGGCGTACAATCAACAATCATGGGAGTGGAGCCCTATATATATAGACGAACCATTTCCCTATTGTAACAAGTTGTTTTCAAGAAGGATTCGGATGGTCACTTCTCTTCTCTCTCAACCTTCTCAAGAAGTAGAAGGAAGCCCTTCATATCCTTCTTCCAATAATGCCCCTCCCTCTTCCAACAGTACCGCCCCCACCAACGCCTGGAAGAAGCCCTCCAAAGGTGGGGAAGCAACACCAGCCGTTCATCCCGTGATCGATCCTTCCTCGTGGCCCTCTCTCTCCGATTCTTCCAAGAAGCTTCCAGAGGTGTTTCTTTCTCCTTCTTCTTTTCTCTTCCTTTCTCAATACCTTCAAACGTCTTATTTTTCTTTATTGACCATTTTGCCCCTATCAGCAGCCACATTCCTCGGAATCTCCTTCAAGTACCCCGACTCCAGAGACGGCGTCTCCTCCTCCCATCGAAACCCTACCGGAGCCCGCTTCTACAAGCTCGATGACGACGGCGGCGGCGGCCTCTGACTCCGATCAGCTGAACAAGATCGCCGCTCCGATGCCAATGCCGCCGCCGCCTCCGGTGGCCCATTCTCGTCCGTCCAGATCGCCAGTCCATCAGCGGTACAACCACCATCAGCGGTTTTCGTCGAGCAACCAGAGGGGCGCGCCGTTCCATAACAACAACTTCATCAACAGGCGCCAGCAGCCCCGGCCCCCTGAATGGAATTCCAATCGTCGGGCATTTGTCCCCCGGAATTTCAATCACAACCAGTATCAACATCAAGGGTTTAGGGTGCAGCCCCCGCCAATGCCGCCTCACACTCACCCTAACCCCGTTGCTGCTGTTGTGAGTCCTTTGTACTACGGATCACCTGCGCCCCATCCTGCGGATTATATGGTTCCTTATGGTTACTTTGGCGAACTGCCATTTCAAGGTAATCTGTCTTTATCAAGAATCGCTGTAGTTGTATTTTCCCTCCTATTTTCAATGGTAATTTGTCTTTATCAAGAAATCATTGTAGTTGTTTTCCCCTTCCTATTTTTCCAAGGTAATTTGTCTTTATCAAGAAATCTTTATTGTTGTTTCTTGTCCCTCCTTTTTAATTGGGAGCAATAATGAAGCTTCATTCTACCAGATGTATATAGGCCTTTGTACAATGGTCCTGCTCCGTACCCGGACCCGATGAGAGGAGTGGTGATGCATGGTCCGCCTTTTCCGGTTTATACACCACAGGCAGATGCTGACGTGTGCAATGCGCTTCTTCAACAAATTGAATATTATTTCAGGTAATTTCAAAGGATTTGATTGTTAGCAATTTCATGTTTCTTTTTTTGTTCGGTTATGGTGGAGAGTTTGTTGTTCTTGTGCTTATGCTGGGAGTTCCGTTGTGGGGAATTACATATGTGCAATATGCAGCGACGTAAACTTGGAGACAGATGATTACTTGAAATCCCAGATGGATGGTCAAGGCTGGGTTCCGGTTCATCTTATTTCGGGCTTCAAGAGGGTGAGCGTTCTGAATGCTTTTGGTTGCTTCGTTGCATGTTTACTATTTGCTTCCAAAGCCTTTCTTCTTGTAGAATGTGGGAATTATATGTATGCTGGGGGATAGTCAGTAGTTTCATGTTATCATTATTTGAAGGCTTTTCAAGAGTGTTTCTGGGAAATCTGTTTTTTCTATCTTTTTTCCCCCTTTTGATAAGTGGTTTCTTTTTTCTTTATTTCTTTTTAATTTTTATTTATAACATTGCATGCGTGCACTGTGAATACTTTTGGGTTCCACTTGTTAGATGGTTCTTGAGAGAATTATTGTCAAACTGATGTCTTTGTGGCTTTTTATTGATAATTTAAATGTACAATGCTATTCTTTTTAGTTGTTGTAGTAATTTGAACTTGAAGTGTCTTTACATATCTTGCATCCTAAGTGGATGGTTGCAGTTTAGAAGCTTCCTCTCAAAACTTCTATCAGGTATGGTGTCTTTAAGGAATTGCGAGTCTTGGGTTATTCTCCCATGCTGTGGCCCAGCGGAAGCAAGATGTATGCTTGTACTTGGTGGGCCATCAATTTCCAGTGACTTTCTAGTTTTGACTTGAGGTAATAGGAAAACCTGGTAGAGAATGATTATGACTAGGATTGCTTATGACATGCCTAATTTCAGTGGTAGTTCTCTTAGAAACCCTATTCTCCTTGGATGGTGGGTTTGTTAGAGATGATTGTGGCTTGGTGAGAAGGTTTTTGGTTAAGTAGATATTGGAGCAGACTTGGAGATCTAATAAAGCTTCTTTTTGGTTGCTATTGTGGGAGGCAGTTCAGCGAATATCATTTTGGTGGAGAGTTATTTGAAGAAAATCAAGATCAAGAAGCTCCATTTAAGATTAAAGCTGAAATTTTAGTGGTGATTATCTTGCAGTTTACTGGTGGTGTTGTTTGGGCCACAAAGATGACTTTCTTTGTCAACTACCAAGGCCAGAGTGAGCTGTGAGTCTATAATGGTCCTACTATAGTCACTGTCGATTCAAGCAAAGAAGAAGGACAGGCTCTTTTCTAAAGTCTTAAGATTTTCCATGTTTTGTGTGGATTGATTATCAGGATGGTTATTCAGATGATGTCATTGACTTTGGGAACTGTTGGAAGGAAATCCGGATCAGGTGCTGGATGGTAGAAGCCCGCAGCTGGGACTTTATACTGAATGGCAATGGTGGATAACTAGGAAACATGGGGAGTCTGTAGGAAGAGGAAACTGCTTAGGTCAGTTCTGTTGGCAGTTTGTTTTCTAGCAAAGCAACATTGGTGTCTTCTTTGCAAGGCCTAGTAGAGTTTTCTTGTCTTTTGGATCCATTTATTGTGTAAGGCAATTTGTGTAATGTCACTAGGTGGGTTAGTTGTGAGAAAAATCAGCATTAGCTGCAAGGTGGAAGCTAACACTCAAGTTGAAGTTTGTGGCAGATTGCTTGAAAATCCATTCTTTAGAGACAATTGAGCGAAGGTGAGAAGGGCATATGCCTATCCTATCACCATTGAACAAGAAGTTAGAACTCTTTTATGTTAATGCATTGAAGAAAAGTTTTTCTTTACTTTTCCTTTTTCTTTTTTTCTTTTTTGTTTCATCATCAACCTATGAATGAATGTGACTTATGAAAACATGAATATTAATGGAGGAAATTATTCAGTAATTTGGGTCTCAGCCAATCGAATTGATGGAAAGCTAATGTATTGTTCTAGGTTTCAGATTAGTTTTCTTCACGTCGAGTTTTACTAGCTTCTTCCTGTTGGATTTTTATTACACCCTTTTGGATGCTTGGAACCTGACTTCCAGTAGTCAGGTATTGCAAATTTTGCTGACTTTCAAAAACAATCGCCCCTACTTTAAACCCATCTCCCTCTTCTGCTCCTCCCTTTCTCTCCACAAGGGTCATTTTCCGACCATTTTATGAGTTCCAGGATTTTGACATTCACACACAATATCTTGGGTTCCATGTAACTCCAAAATCTTCATCCAGACAACAATAACCCCACTTTGTGAAATTCTTTATTCATTTAACAGAGGAGGTTGACTTGGCCTTGTAAGTCAACTTCTGGGCATCCAAACAACCCCTTAGATATGGCCTACTTCGAGAAGGTTCATACATATTCAATAAATGTGTGCAATTGATACGGGATATTACACCAAACGGAGGAGGTATGATAGGTGCAGGCCTCCAAATATTTAAGTGAACTAAAGTAAATACTTTGGTTCAAAATTGGACATTTTATTTGGCTTACAAGTTAGAAAGGCGGATAATAATGTGGAACAAGAGGTCATGTAGAACACAAAGAAGTATCACAAGGCAATGAAGAATCAATGGCCAATTTATTTTAAATCATGACGATATGAAGTTTCTTTTCGCAAAGATGTCCTGTTGAACTCTCCAAGTTTTCTCAATGTTTGCTGAATAAGAAGATAACTCAAATTTTGTGTTCGGCCTGGATTTAGTTATGAAGCTGGAGGAGGTGTTTTATGAATTCTCAGAGTAGAATTCAATGTTGCGGGAAACTGTTTCCTTTGCTTTCCCACTCCAAGAAAGGAGTGAAACCTACTTTTTAAAGAGTCAAATGGTGGGAAAAAAGTTTTTCTCAGATGTGACGTTTTAAATGGCAAAATTGGAGGGAGAAGATGTTTCCCTTTGTAGTATTGCTTCCAAGCACTTCCAAATGCAAAGGCAAAACATTTTCCAGGACTTTTCTTTACCAAAACAAGCAAGTGCAAACAGTTTACTTTTCCCAGCGCTGATGTGAGTTGACCACCTGCTTATGTCACAATTTTTCCTTCCCTTGCATTCCCCTAGTTTACCCTTATTCCAAACAGGCCCTTATTAAGAATCTGAGGACTGGAACAGAAACATTGGACAGCCAGGAGGTAAGAGACCAGGAAGCCTTGAATCCAATCAGATAGGAAAAGAGAGTCAAAACTTGTCCAAAACTCATATTGCCTGAAAACAATATATTCAATAGTCAAAATCTTTCTTTCTTCTAAACAGAGGCAAAGACACTAACCTAAGTTATTATCAACAAGTTACCAAACTAACTGACTAATCGCTAATCATAATTACTAATTATTTTAAATATATCCAAAATACCCCTACAAAACAGCCAAAACATATTAATGGTTTAATTCATAAAAAAATTTTGGCTCAATTTTGAGGTCCAAAATAATAGAAACTCACAAAACTAGTAGAAATAGCAACTGTAGGCCTCTAAAGATTTTAAAAACAAGTTAAAGATCACCTCAAATAGATATATGAGCATGAAGGGATGCCTCTTAGAAGTTGACTGTTTCAAGGTCTTGCAGGATTGAAGATTTGGGCCTTTTTTCGGCATTAGTTTGTCGTGGTTTCAATTGACTTTTTCGCTCCATTCCACTTTTTTAAATGGCATTTTATTGTTCCAATACTATTTCTTGATCTAGAAGACTTGCCACTTTAGATTGTGCACCATTCTGCCCTACTGGGGGAAGAACTTGTTCTTAAGCTTGAAGCATGATTTTTTTGATAAAGGTCTTCGTCTTGGGTAACTAGTGACTCCAAAAACTGCTTCTTGCCAATGTTTGCTTTTTTCTCTAGCTACCAATATCCGTCTTTAAAGGATCCATATGGACAGTATATTATCTGTCGCTGAATCTACATCTTATTCTGAAAGAATGACAATCACCATGAACTGGTCGGCTTCCTCAACATCATCTTTTTTAAAATCTTTCAGTAGTTCATTATTTTTGTCACCTGTTCTCAGTTGGCCATTTTGGTGGATAATTGATGATCCATTGTAACTCTGCTTGACTACTGTTATACACTCAAAAGGGATTTGCGAACCCAGTGCGTGGGCTTAAGAGGGATTAAGTGGGATGGAATTGCATTTGGTTCTGTGCAAATTCCATGGGATGTTTGGAGCCCCAAGGAAAGGAATGGGATTAGGTGGAACGGAATTACACTTGGTCCCATGGGGATTTAGGTGGATTTTGAAATTCACTACAGCTGTGGGCCCCACATCGATGCACATGCTTTTTTCCATGCAGTCCATCCCCATACATCCTTTACACCTGACATTTGAGTTTTATCAGTGTGTAAGTGACCAAAATCAGTTATGAATCTGGTCCATTGATGACAAATCCACTGTCTACCAAACAGGATTTTGCTTAATCCATTGCTTTTGTATGTGTAAGGATGTGATTCCAGACATGGACATTGGATGGTTAAAGTACCATGGGATTTCCAGACATGCAACCATTGCGCAATAATGGTGTTAATCCCATCTAATTCAATTCCATACCATTTAATACCGTGACCCAAACACCCCCTTAAGAGTGTAGGATAAGACTATCGGACCTGAGTATGGGTAGGTGTGTCTGAATATGTCAAGGATCGGATTCGGTGGATCATTGAAGTGAAAATTCCCATGATGTGGATAAATCATAGAATGGTTACTGCTCATATGTATGATCATGATCATGTTAAAATAATTCTATATATATATATATATATATATATATATATATATATATATATATATATATATATATATATATATATATATATATTTGTTGCCCAATTTGTATGATTCAGTATGTTCACTATAAATTTTATATAGCCAATAGTTCTAGAGTTCAAAATCCTTGTAGATTTTAGATTTCCAGTCTTAAGGCAGGGGAGTCCTATACACAACCATCTGTATATTCAACTCAAAGACTCTAGCTTTTCAAAGGAACTTGGTTTCCATGTGGACTTCCCATCTAACACACACCAAGGGCTCCATGCAACAATAATAGTATGAGTTGAGCAATCCTTTGTAAACTATCTATTCTTATAACTTTGCTGACCTCTGTGGATGTCATGGCCTTGTATATCTTGTGAAGCCATGGATATCAATTCTGGCATGATGATAACTGCTCTCATACCACATAGTGCAGTCAAGAATCATAGGTGAACCAAAACAAGACAAGAAGAGTGTGGCCAACAAAATCAGGTGTAGATTCCTTGTGGCTCTAGTTGGTCCTTTGGTTTTCACAACATCGAAGTGGGTATTAAAGAAGGTTTGATCTCATTGGATATGTGATAAGATGGCTGACTGAGAGTTGTTTGAGGTTGTGACATATTTCACATACTTGTAATTGTCATCGAGCTGCAAGAATCAGTGGTGGAGTTGACTTGAAGGACTACACTCATGAAGTATTGTTGCATGGGGCTGAAAACCCTCAGGGCTTGGGATCTCGGAGGGAAGTTGATTTCAGGAGAATCTAATTCTAAACTTTTTTAGGATACGAACTCCTTTGAGGTAATGACAGTAACTATGAAGAGATCTTTCAAAAAAAAAAAAAAGTTAACTATGAAGAGATATAATGGACATTCCATTGTCCAATGCCCTTCAGAAAAAAAGAAGACGTTCCATTGTCCAACATGCATGGTAGAAACTTTTGCTGAATGGGACAAACCACCCATTGCAATGATGTGACCTAAGAAACAGTCAAGGCCAAGGAAGGGGACAATTGCGGTGAGTGTCTGTGTCAGGAAGTGGCTTGAGAAAGGCTTGCTAGTTCATCAAAATAACCATATGAACGTCTTGATATGGAAGGAGGGATTAGCTGAATGTGTTTTTAAATGAAGATATTGTGTGCGATGATCAATTAATAGCAGCTTTTGTTCCTTCTGAGAAAAAGGATGAAGATCTAATGCTTGAATGACTATTTCATGAGCTAGAGAGAGGCGAAAAATGGCATGAAGTGGGGTTGCAGCTTTTCTTATCAAAGAAGATGACCTTTTCTATGAGAG
Source organism: Liriodendron chinense (assembly GCA_003013855.2). Classification (NCBI taxonomy): domain Eukaryota; kingdom Viridiplantae; phylum Streptophyta; class Magnoliopsida; order Magnoliales; family Magnoliaceae; genus Liriodendron; species Liriodendron chinense. The sequence goes on from ML058513.1 coordinate 7,090,514, forward strand.
CACCATGCTTGAAACTTGAGGATGAGCTCTTCTTCAACTTGGGGAGTAATACAAATGGAAGTGATGGACAAGAACCTAGGATTGGTATGAGAAGGACATTGGACTGCTTGGAGTTTAGAAGTTATGAACCAAGTGAATCCTTGATGAATAGATGGCAAGCAAAGATGTCTGGATCTTAAGCACCGTAGGCTAGCAAAACTATAAACTTTTAGTAGGGCATAACTTTGCATTCATTCATCTGTTTTAGGTGACCTTTAGCTTGTTTGAAGATCTCTTCAATATCTATGGCAGTTTTTTTTTAAAGATGATGATTTTATTAGATTAAACACCAAAGCCTAAATAATACAATCTATAAATGTTACCATTCAGAACATAAAACAGGAAAGGGTCAGCTTTTGCCTATTACATTTGATGCTATCCTCCATCTCATTACATTCAACTTGGCCCTATTGAACACCTCTAAAATCTGCCCACTCCAATTCCTGAAACATCACTTGTTCCTTTCCGACCAAAGGAATCAGATTCCGGCTAACATGGAAAGTCTCTAGTTGCCTTCCCAGCCTTACATGGACCTCCCCCATGCCATCCCAGAAGAAAAAGCTTGATTGACCCTGGTGATGCCCATGCTACTCCAAATAATTCAAAGAACATCTCCCGTACTCCTGGCAAAGAAAGCATCTTCCTCCTATGTAAGTTGCCAACCACTGTTCTTCCTATGAGCCAAGCTAGAGCTGCCACCTTGGGAGGGGCGCCATATTGCCACACGTAAGCTGTATGACTAATCTGATTTTCCGATGTTAACCCGGTGATCTGCAACAACTATTCTAAAAGATTTTTGGAATTCTATTACTTTAGGCCTGAAAATTAAGCCTAATAGTAAGAAAAAACATTCATGAATTTGGGGGTCTCTTTTGGTGCTATTAGATAAGTGGTGGTTAAAATTAAAATTAGCAGGAGAATCAAGGGTCGTGACTAGAAGTTAGTGTGGGCTTATTATGTAATATTTGGCTTTATGGAGGAGATTTTGAAGTGTTGTTTTCTTATAGTTAGAAAAATATTTACGAATTTTGGAGCTTCTTTCGGTACTATTAGATAAGTGGTGGTTAAGATTAAAATTAGCAGGAGAATCAAGGGTTGAGACTAGAAGTTATTGTGGGCTTATTATGTAAGAGAAGGTAGATATTGTTTTATTATTGAATTTATTGCTTTATGGAATATTTGGCTTTTTGGAGGAGAATTTGAAGTGTTGTTTTTTGTCGTTGTACCCTCATTCTTGTTTTAATTAGCCTATACTTTATTGCATCATAATGCTGCCCCAAAAAGGATCCGCCATGATGATTTCTACATTCATCAGCATTCCTTTCACTCTTAGTACCCTTCACCCTTCCATTGTTCTCTCTCAATATGCATCATTGACCTTGTCAACTTCTTAAAGCTACCGTAGATCATAAGGGCTAGATGTGCACTATCTGCAATTTGAGCAACCACCTGGGTGCTGCAGTTGGACTCTGGTCCAAAAGGGCATTGGTTAAAGTCTGCAGCTGCCATTATTTTTTAAAGTACTCTTATACATAAAAAAGAGCAAGTTTAGTTTTATGTCTTCTTTGTACCACAAATGAGGGGTTGTATGAGGGATACACTTAATGATTTTCACTACCAACTGAATTTTGAAACGTCATATATTGGACTTATAACTTTGTTGCTGAACTAGAAAGGTACCAAGTATTTTCCATTGAAATTTACTGGTTGGGTCTTTTAGTATGCACACGCACATGTTATTAAGTACAAGCAGGAGCGCAATATACAGTTGATCTTCTCATATAAACCCCAACAGATGGTAGTAGTGTAAATGTGTAATTGCATCCACCTTTCTCAAAGATTTTCTGCATCCACTTCGAACTGCAAATATTAGAGAGGAGTTCTTCAACATGTTTCACGTTTCCTTGGCTGCTGACATAAACAACAATCTTGAATATGGTGGGTTCACTTCAGTGCTTTCAGTAGACATGATTTGCTGTGTTGATTGTTGTCTTTCCAATTGGCCTCTTCTGAACACATTCAAGATCTAATGCAATAGACTTCTGTGATAGTTCCACCAACTTAACATGTTTCCTCTGAGAAATAATCAGGCCCATGGGACCAGTTGAGTGGTTAATTCTCTTTAGTTTTTGTTAGATAACTGAGTTGTTTGGGTTCCTAGAGATCCCAACATGGAGACCAGCTTATTGAAATGGGGTATGATCTACAATGCTCGGAGTTCCACCATATCTTCCATTCCTTTGAAAGATTAGACAGGCAAAGGAGATTTCATGTTTTCTCATCAATCTACAAAATCCGCATGCAGCAATGATGAAAGCAAATGGTAAAAGTTGAGTACGAGTTGATCCTTAAGAAATAAGGAATGCAACTGGAAAAGGGAAAAGAACAGAGACGTGAGGGAGGAACAATGGAAATAAATAAGGGGATTTATACCCCTTGCTATTGAAAATTGAAAGATATCCTTTCCCTTCTTGATGAAGATGAGGAAGAAAAAGGAAGTGAGCTGGTGGGGATAAATAGTTAAGAAACAAAGAGAAGGAACTAAGTTGTTGTGATGTCATGATCTGTTATTTTTCATGAAGAGAAAAAGAAAAGAAGGGGACTAATTTAGCTCTCAAGTCAAGCCAAAAATGATGTGAATGAAGTTTTGGCCTCCAGGGCAAGAGGTATTTGGTCACATGAAATGCACCAAACATTCGAAAGGTGTTGTCTAACTTTCATACCTTCTGGTCATACATGTTACTAAGGAATTATTTGCGGTGCCAAAATGACATGTGTGTATCTGATTAACACATCCTTCCTATGAAATAAAAAAGAAAAAAAAGATGTTGTAAAGAGATTTTTGAAAATAAACTTCAGGTGCTAATAGCGTGTTTTGTTTTCATCACTAGATAATACATTTCCTAATTATGAATGCCTAAAGTCACTTGTGTTTCTGATTGGGCCGAGCTAAGAATGGCCTCTTACAAGTTCGCAGAGCGACATTCCAGTCTTTTGGTGAAGTTATTTTTTATTTTATTTTTTTATTTTTGAAAAATGACGATTTTATTAAGCAGAAAAGCAAGAAGCAGAGATGATCAAAGTGCGGAGTGACACTCTCGTCGCTCACACAGAGGATGTAACCAAGATACAAGCTCAAAACCTCCAAAAGTACAGGAAAGCACAAAAGTAAGATAACACGGGCATGATAAACTACTAAGAGCTTTATCAAAGTCCCCATCCCACCATCCTGAGCATCCATAAAAGTTCTACCTCGGAATCACCCAGCTAATGATCATAGACATGATACATCTTTTAAGCATACCAATTGATTTGCAGTTTTGTGCATTTTTTCATCAAATATTCTTATGACATGTTCACCAGTGAGCATCCATGGAACTCCTGCCTCGACAGCACCCAACTTAATGATCTTAGACTTGGAACCTCTTTTAAGCGAACCACCTGATGGCCTTTTTTCATCAAATGTTTTTCTTTTCCCTTCTTTCCACAACCCCCACAGAACCCCAAAAAATGCATAATCCACAAAGCTCCTTTTGGCTTTTGAACAGCTTGCAGCGCCATTCCATGAGCAAGTCATCAATGGACTCTCTTGCCCTTGAGCTTTGTTACCTAGAAACTTTCAATGGCCTGGCATGGGAATAAGACCATTAACCAGATGTCTGCTTGGCTCTTGAAGGGATTTGGATATTAGTTTCGTAGTGGAGAATTCCCTGATACCTTGAAAGATGATGCCCAATCAGTTCCTATAGCAGGATAGGATGTCAATTTGGCAAAGATGTTCTTAACTGTGATGTGCCTGCACTAAAGCGTTTAAGAGTTTCTCTTGTTGGTCTAGGGAGAGTAGGGGACTCCGTGCTTGGTGATGAATGACCTAAAATGACTGAGGACATACATTGTTACTGCATGCACTCGAGGATTAATATATTAGAGAAAACCCTCTCATGTGCAAGAAATCTAGAGAAATAGATCTGGTTTCACTTGTTAGATTCAACGGTAGCGACGTAACTTGAGAAGCATTGTCATCTCTTTTCGCTGTAGAAATATGCTTTGGTGCTAAATTGTTTTTCCCATGTTCATAACAGTTTGCGGTGTTGTTGTAAAGATACAGAAAGTTCAACCATAATTTCAAATGGTTTGCTAGTCATATAGGTAAGCCTGTTATCTGGTATGAGATAAATTTATTCTGGTGGTGGTTTTATTGTCATGCAACTCCGATTTTTTTTTTCCTTGTATTTATTTTGTGAAACAAAAGCCCTCAGTCACAACCGTAAAGTGTCAATCTCATTCCTACTATGTATAACGCGAGCAGCCAGAGGCAATTTTTTCTGCGCAATTAGTTTTTGGAGAGAAGTCTTAAACTGTGGATTTTCAAAGGACATCATGGGAAGGGATTTGAATTGAAGGTAAGGACATTTAGGTAATTTGAAGGTGTCTGGCTGATTAGGAACCAGTGAATGGTTGGGATTTTACTGGCTTGGACCATCGATGGTGTAAACTTTACCTGCTCTATAGAGGCATCTTTGTCATTTTAAAACGTTGATATGAGTAGCCTGCACACTTTAACTGTGTGTATGCCGAACCCATACCAAAATGAGGTTTACTAGAATACACCCTGATATATTCCTATGGGATGCATCAGGACTTTAGCCTTTGGATCTGAGGTCGTCTTTCAATGATTCTAACTGTTTACTTGATGGATCTCACTCTCACCTTAGGCTATATACAAAACATAAAATCCCTTTGATCATTTGACTCTTTTCCTTTGACTCTTTTCCTTTGAATTTGGTCGGTCTAAATAATCAAAGGGTTGAAATACTTCAATTGAGAGCTATTTTGGGTATCCCTCACCTACAGTCATGCTCATCATATAGTCGGTTTTGGTCATATTGGAAAGGGCTCAGATCCAACAGCCATGTCCCAACATATCCTTTCAGGCGTCATACTCTACTAGAGTATCAAATTACTCCCCCACTTTAAAATTCCTCTTATCATTTCATATGCTCTATTTATTTGTTCGTTTATTTATGTACATGCTATTTTCACTTTTGCAGGTTAAACGCATGACTGAAGATATTAATCTGATTCTCAAAGCTTTACGGCCTTCTACTGTTGTAGAAGTACAAGTAAGTCCCTTTGACATCAGTCATTTTGAACTGAGTGTGGTGATACTAATAAAATAAAATAAATAGTTTTGAAATGTGCAAGTCACTTATAGCCATTTTTGCTCAGGGGCACAAGTTGCGGAAGCGCAGTAATTGGATGGCTTGGGTTCCAGCACAAAGCTCTTCGAGCCCAGCACATTCCCCCCAAAATAAGTTGGTAGCGAGCATGCAGAGTCTTCAATTGGATGTGGAATCCAGGGTGGAATCGAAGGCAGCGGACTCACATGCAGTTGACTCTCTTCCTAGCATCATCTGCGCTACTGCTCATGGCGATGATCTGGCGAAAGAAAATCCCAGTACCAAACGGCGTGGGGGTTGACAGCCAAGAAAAAAAAAGACCCAGAAAGCTACAGGTTTGTGATGATGACTATGATCCTATATCCCTATCATTCTTCTTCTGATTGTCTGACATATCTCTCTCTCTCTCTCTCTCTCTCTCTCTCTCTCTCTCTCTCTCTCTCTCTCTTCCTATTTTGATGATGTAGGGATGGATATGGTGAGGACCCGGAGGTTCGAAGAAAAAACACCTCTGCATTTTAACCTGACCGAGAAAGACTAATAATAGAGAGGTAGGGGGACTCGAACCTAATTTTGTTTATATTAGTGTATAGTTTCAGCTCTTCTGCTCTACCTTTGCTGGGGGTCGGCATGGATGGAATGGCTATCTTACTTTCATGTATAAGAGTAGCCGGTTATGGCATGATGCCTTAGAAATTGATCTCCTTTTGGCCATCCTTGCCTTCATATGTGGGTGGGAGGTATTCTTCAATCTGACCAAAAATTCTTTATGGACCGAGGCGTCTACATAATACAGGAAGAAATAATCGAGCTAGTTGGTATTGGTGGGAATGGGTATACCTTCTTTTATGGATAGGTGGGACTATGGTCTTCTTCTTCTTCTTTTTTCTTTTCTTTTTTCCTTTTTAAATGGAGGTCAGTATGGGACTGAATGGGGAGTATTTCAAGTTTCTGCATCATGCTGAGGATTTGATTTCTTCGGGCCATTGTTGCCTTCGAATCAGGGGCTGCTTACTCTTCAATCTGATCAAAATTCTTTACACAGGGAGGTTCTATGCAAAAGAGAGATTGTGTATTGTTTATAGGTCTCTCATTTTTCAGACTTCTCAACTATGGATTTTTTTTTTTTTTTTTGGGTGGAAGTTTGGATGTATGTGAATGTATATTAACCTTCTTTCTTTATTTTTGTTGTGAACATGCACCACCGACACACACAAGTGGCCTTTGCATCCCCACATGCACAATTGCACAAAACCCTTGGAATATGAAGGAATTGTATGATGCTAAATCTAAGCATTCTGGAGTGAAACCCAAGTTCTCAGTTGGGCTCTGTGATGACACTGAATTGGCAGGTGGTTCTGTGATGTGGACCCCTTTAGTCAATGTGCATCGATCAGTCCCTACAGAACTTTCATTCATTCGTTACTCTTTGTGTGGGCCATCGACAGGTGGGTTAGGATATTCTCGTCGAGATGTTTCAGGCATGGTCCATCCACTGTGTGATAATGACTCATGAGATGGAATGTCTGGAACACAACGGACTGTTGCCTGTTCGCACAATAATTGGGGTGGACAGACGATAGTGACAGGTAAAAATGAATAGAATCTGCGAGGAGAGTGAATGGGCCCATCTTATAGCCAAACATGACATGGGCGCATGTGCAGGAATCGGAGCACGTCTAATTGCATCCTATAGAATATATTTTGGGGGCACAGATTATCCATGATGAGCCCAAAAACGAGGCAGATCAAAATCTCAACTGATTGAATGTCCACCATTAAAAACGTCTTGTGGGCTACAAAAGCTTTGGATCAAGCTGATGTTTATTTATTTATTTATTTTTGTTTCCCTTTATGCAAGTCTGTGCCCGTAACAACGGATGGCAAGTAAACATTATGGTGGGCATTTAGGCCCTATGAAGTTTTTAAGGTGGGATTCAATCAGCACAGGTTCCTATGGTATGGTCCAACTGCTATTAGGATCTGCTTAATTTGTTGATTCATACTTTCACGGTAGCTGGCAAAATAGATGGACGGCATGGAATGTGATACATACATCACCGTGATGTATATATTTTATCCATGTCATGCATTATTTTTACAAAACATTTTAGGGCATGAACAAAAAATGGAGGCAGATTGACGGCTTAAGTGGACCACACCATGGGAAGCAGTGGGGATTGAAAGTCTACTGTTGGAACTTCTTTGGGGTTATGGAAGCTTTGAATCAAGCCCATGTTTAAGTTTTCCCTTCATGTAGGTTTATTTGACCTTATGAACATGCGGGATTGCAAAAATACATCACGGTTGCCACTAGGAAGTTTTCAACTGTAGAAGTTCAATCCCCAATTCCTATGGCGTGATCCACTTGAGCCTTTGATCTTCCTCCATTTTGGGATGATGCCATGAAATGATTTGGCATAATAGATGAATGGCGTGGATAAAACATATACATCACTGTGGCCACCATAGAGCCCATGACATGACTGCATCTTTAGCTAGGTCTTGGCCGGGTAGTACGCATTCTACGTCCAATGGCGTAGCATGGTCTTTAACTAGACTTCCTTTTTGCATACAGGCTGTGTGGGCCCATCATGAATGATTTTTGTGTTTTATCCACGCTGTCCATCCATTTTGCCAAATCATCTTATGACATGAGCCTAAAATGATGTAGATCCAAATTTTGCCAAATCATCTTATGGCATGAGCCTAAAATGATGTAGATCCAAATCTCAAGTGGATCACACTATAAAAAACAATCGCCAATCATTACAAATTTTTTGAGGGCCACAAGTTTTGGATGAAGCTGTCCCCATGTTTACACTTCATTTAGGTTTGCACACCTAATCAACAGGTGATGGATAATAAACATTACGATGGGCCATGGGAAGTTTTTAACGGTGGGCATTCAATCTCCACTGTTTCCTACAGTGTGGTCCACCTGAGATTTGGATCTTCCTCATTTTTGGTCTATGCTTTAAAATAATATCAAAAAATGGATGGACAATGTGGATAAAACAAATGCATCATAATAGACCCACATAGCATTGACCAATAGTTTTTTTTTTAATTTATTATTATAATTACATCTCATTAATAATAATTACATATCTTTAAAAAGAGATTGCACACTGCCCCACGCAGGCAAGGGCATTGTGGGGCCCACTATGATTTATGGGTTTTATCCATGCCGTTGAATCCATTTTGAAAGGTAATTTTAGGGTATGATCCAAAAAATGTGGTAGATCCAAGGCTCATGTGGGCCACACTACAGAAAGCAACGAGGACAGATTCCCACAGTCGAAACCTTGTTAGGGCCCACCGTGATGTTTGTTTGCCATCTAATATGTTCATAAGAACGAGGGCAAACATAAATATCATCTTGATCCAAAATTTCTGCAGCTCCTAAGAAGTTTTTAATGGTGGGCATTCAATCCTCATTGTGTGGGCCACTTGAGTCTTGGACATGCCTATTTTTCCGACTCATGCCCTAAAATGATATGCAAAAACAGATAGACAGTGTGGATAAAACCCATACATCAGTGTGGGCCCAATAGAGCTCTGCTTAGATTGATTAACAGACGCAGATAGACAGTGTGTATAAAACCCGCACATCAGTGTGGGCCCCATAGAGCTCTGCTTAGACTGATTAACAGACGCAATCACGCTTCAGCTATCTATTTTACTTTCTTATGAAAAAATATAACGGAACGGAAGTCATGAAAAAAACCAACGGAAAGTACCTCTTTGGCTCTTTGACAATGACAATAACTTGATTAACAAGGTATCTAGATAAAAATGTAATTTAAAAAGGTACCGAGTTTAAGGTATTAATGAAGTACTATTTTGTAAAAATCCCTAATTATTATGGGACAGGCTTTAAAAATCAAGTCTCTCTCTCAACTGTTCCTAACTCGTGATTTCAATGGCCGGAGCAGATTTCACATACACATCAAGGTGGGACCCCTGTAAAAAAATAAATTAACGGTGGCAAAGGCCAATAACTAAGGCCAACATGTAATTAAGGTGGAGCACACGAACCGAAACTGTTGGAAGAAAAGAACCGAAACAGTTAGAGAAAGACGCCCCCCCTGATTTCATAAAGCCGACCACGATGATGATATAAAATCCACTCCATCCATTAGATGCCACACAAAAACTTAGGCCCTATGCCCAAAAATCAGGCCCATATGTGAATCAGATGGGCCCAAACAGTTTGTAGGGTGAAAGTTGCCGTTGTATATTATTTCTAATTCTGTGGTCCACCTAAATCAAGGATGGGGTTGATTTTTGTGTCCTGGGCGTAAAAAAGGGTGACACAACTGGTGTTCAGGGTGGATTTAACATAAACACCATGGTAGGGCCGGATTCAGGCTTGGCTGTGCATGAGGATGGGTATGCTTATTGAACCTCAACATTCAGACCAAGCCTGTCTCAAGACAACAAAGTAAACTACATGCCAGAGAAGAAAACAGAAAAAGAAAAGATAAAATTCAGGTGACCAAAAAGAAAGAAAATCCAAGGATGATAATAAGCATAATGGAAGGTTCCAGTCAACACAAAGCAACAAGGCGACTACAGCAGTTCTATTACAACAGACAATTCTAGGACTGGCATCCATGAGTGCTGATATGCAAAAGAAGACACAGGAGTACATGCGCACAACAGAGTAATGGATGGATGGATGTGCGGAATCTTTGACATGCCTTCCTGCAAACAGAGTAAACAATTCAGCTTCTTGAATATCAGTATGCATTTGGATGAAACTGTTTGAGTCCCAACAGCAATAACTAGCTGAAATGATCATATATCATTCATATTGAAGGACCAAGCTTCAAAACCGCTTTGAAGTCGGGACTTGAAAGGAATGTAACTGCCATTTGAGGGCTACTTCCTCAATGTAAATACAAAAATACCAAGTTCATGGTAATGCCATCATTTCCTTCTAAATCAGCAAACTGAATGTTGCATCCACAGAAAAAGATGAAAAAACAAAAAAAGGACAAAAAAGAAAAAAAGAACACGGCCTGATACAAAAGACAACCATTTCTTTAGGGACCATAAAATCCACCCAAATAAAGAAGAAAAAAAAAGGGACCTTGTTTCAATACCTTTTTCAGCCAACTCCTACTACTTGGGGAGCAGATTCGGACCTGACCCAACACTCAGTTTGGTCAGGCTGTGACCTTGGGTCCCACCTTGATCTGTGTTGTATATCCATGTCGTCCATCCATTTCCTGTCGTCAGGCTGTGAACATGGGCCCACAAGAACTTCTAATGGTCAATCACCACCATTTCCTGTGGTGTGGTCCACCTGAGATTGGATCTGCTTCATATTTGGGCCCATCCCTAAAATGAGCTGGAAAAACAGATGGAGAGCTTGGATATACAACACATACATCAAGGTCAGTCCCATGGTCATGGCCTGACCAAACCCGGTGTTACCCCAACCTGACTGAATCCGCTCCCTGCTACTTGAAGTCACAGGTGTTGTGGCCTTGAACAAGTCATGATGTATCTCCCCACAATGTTTCTGGTAGGAAGAGGTCCCCTGTAATCAGAAGCCAACGAAGACTCAAGTTCTGTAAACACGAAAAAATGATCAACTAAGGTCATCTTTCATAGAGAAATAGAGTGCTCACCAAACATGAGAATCAAAGCTGATGTTGCGATGGTCGCCCATTACAAAAACATGATCTTTCGGCACTAGCTGCACAAGCAAAATAACATGGAATAATGGCATGAAGCAATAAGTTGTTTAAAGCTTGCCAAATGAAAAGAACTGGTATGGTAAGGGGCAGGCCAAGCAGACTGCGCATCGTCTGAGGCTCATGAAAAAAATCTCAGTGATATCATGAAGCTCTCAGATGTCAACAACATGGAGCCAACAAGGCTGATTCTCTTACATTCTCGCTCCCCACTCTCTCTCGCTCGCTCTCCCTCTTTTGTCATGCGATGGTGAACTCTTCACTAAGAACTGACAAGAACCTTGCCTACTCCAAAATGTTGTTCAAGAAAACGCTCTGCTGGAAGCCAAAATATAGATAATTTGATGGGAAACAGCATGGGAAGAAAATAGGGGCACACAGTTGCACTCAATCTATATGTTGGCCGTTCTGCTAGGAAATCTTCAATCTGGGCAATTCCATTAATATAGAGCGACCCATGATGAACCTGCATGGCAGATTAAAAAGGAAAACATCAACATCTTAAAGAAGAGAAGAAAGAAAGAAGAAAACTTTCTGATACCCTATAATATCAGGGAGATGGATTGTGTACTGTAATAGTCCCCCCATGAAATTGCAGTGTGTAATTGTATCATATCATGGAGATGGGTTGTGTGGTGTAGTTTCTATTAAAAAAAACTAAGGGATGTTTCACAAGACTAAAGTATTTGTATAAAAATCAAAAGGCCTTGATTAACACAATGTTACTGACCCCCCCTACATTTTCCATTCCGTACCAGCATTCCTGATGATCAATCATTTGCAATCTGGATCACTATTTTGGTTACATACACCTAGGGTAGATTAACTTTTAATGTCAATCTATATTCACATTATAGAAGATTTATACTTCGATTTATGCAACGACTGGATATACGTAAAACATTATGCATGTGGGATAAATAAAATAATATACATCATTTCATATATAAATTACAATATCAGTTTGTATAAAAAACTGCAATGGATATGACTATTGCATGTACTCGAGAGAACTACATCTTCCCACCCCTGTGAATCTAAGTTAACCTTGGTGTAACATAGCATCAAGGTCCAGGAGTACCAAATCTAGGTTTTGCGAGTCTACTTGAGATCTCGAATGCAGTTTCAAATTACAAGTGACACTTGTCTGAAGTTTGAAGCAAATAAGAAAATAACATTTTAAAATCTCCCTTTTAGTCTATGAAAATTGCAGTACTCACTTTTTACAGCCCCTCATTGGCTGCTGGAATAGGGAGTGGGCCACAGAAGACATGGATGGTCCCATCAGTTTTTAGGTAGGGCAAAAATAAGACGACTCAGGCAGGTCCTTAGCAACTAGGCAAATTCATCCCAGTTAGTCTCAAAAAAGCACATAATGAGTTCCAATGTAAATGTGACCCAAATGGGAGCTGATCATGTGAACTTGGGTGAATACCAGGTCAACCTGCTGGGTTTTCGAACTACATAATGCAACTATATCATGGTAAATAACACATCTATCATGGCAAAAATCCCAGCAAGAACCTTTTAGTCACAACTAGAGGAACAGAGGAAGTAAAACTGTATGGGGAAGTGTGAACATCAGTGTTTTAAGACCAGGATGGATGGTTGGACTGATTTTCGCCAGAACTTACCATGGTTGGACCGATTTGCGCCAGAACTAACCATGGAAATGGGTAGGTCACCTAGAAACCCATTTTGGTAAAAAAAACCAACCATCCGGTCCAACTGGTTCAGACACCTGGGTTAGGCATTTCGCCTAGTTGGACCAGCCGGCTCAACTGCCAAATTTTGAAATTTTTTGGGTGTGGCTCGAACGAAATGACCAACTATTCTCTACGTGAAGCAAAAACAGTACCAACTATGCCACATGCATTTAATTACTTGATCCCTATAATTTCATTTTTCTATAGACATCAAAGATTGGATATGTCAGACCACTTGTTAGACCCGTCTGAACTGAACTGCTGCAAAAAACTAGCCGAGATCAAGTCCAGTCCCATAAACATTGGTGAACAGTATTTCCAAATCATACAGATCTGGGAAAAAAAATCAGTAGAAGAAATTGGAACGATGCATCAATTTCGAATTCTAAAACTAAATAGAAAGTCAGTTGAAATTTTAAGTTCATTAAACTGCTTCAAGAACAGTATTTCCAAATCATACAAATCTGGGGAAAAAAAAACAGTAGAATAAATTGGAACGATGTGTCACTTTCAAATTCTAAAACTGAATGGAAAGTCACTTGAAATTTTACGGTCATTAAACTGCACCAATGTCCATTAAAATGAAACAGCTGCATGGAGTCAGCTCACAGGGCAGACAAATTAGAAATTAGAAGAGTCAAGATATTGTTCTAGTTTGGTATACATCTTGCTATAATAGGATAGAGTAAACAGAAAGCACAATTTTTTTTTCCCTTTATCTTTTTCTTTCTTTCTTTCTTTCTTTTTTTACACAAGAAATTCCTATCCTTAGAGCCTTAGTTGTTACATGTATAACAATTAAGCAAACATACAAGGAACATGGGACATAGGGACATACACTAAGAAATTTATATTACATGAGGTATACCTCAACAATGTCTCCAGCTTTTGCTACTATTCTTTTAATGAAAACGTCTTCCTTCTTGAATCGTGTATCCTACACATTTTCCCGTAAAAAGAAAAGGATCAGATTTAAACACAACAATAATAAGGGTAAAACATACTAGTTCAATTCACGAACCAAACCTGTAACACTAACTCCTTGGGTGCTCTGAAAAGTATGATATCATTGACAGCAGGGCTTTTGACGTAATATGAAACCTGAAATAGGAATTTTAATTGCAGATAGATTTTTTTATTCTAGTTAGTATTTCAAAAAGAAAATCCCTTATACATGAGCCTATCATTTTTTTAACATAGAACATGAATGTTGTCAAATTGGGAGGACCAAAATCAAATCAGGATGGCATTCCCTCTAGAAAATTCAATTTGATCATACAATCTAGGATTTTAGACAATCCAATAGCAAATATCAAATCCTTCAATAAATAACTAAAAATTGCAAAGATCAAACTTCACAATTTTAAAACCGGTTGATGATCTCGAGCAGCTATTATTACACTTACAATTTAGAACCAGCACTATGGCTGGCAATGAGATTAACAGAGCTCCACACCTCAGGTAAGCTAAACACAACAAAGCTAATGACTGTAATCAATGTATTAAACCACAAAAATGCAGCCAAGAAGACAAAGCCATATGAGGAGGATCTATCGGCCTTCCAATTGATGGAATATGGTGAAGGATCAATCATGTGTCTATTGAACTCCCCTGGGGCAGATATTTAACACCGAGGAGTGAGACTGATCAATATAGGGCCACGACCTCAATGAGACGTCCAAATGGATGGAATTTTAAGGGGTTGTTTGTATGCCTGTAAATGGTTTGAGTGGTAAGTGTAAATCATTTACAGTCTATCCTATTTGGCTGTAAGCTGTAAATGAGTTACAGGTAAACGATTGTCTGTGTTTGGATAGCCTGTAAATTGTTTAAAGTCCTGTAAATGGAGAGCCAATCTTTCCATTTATAGACGTTAGGCCGTAAATGAAGAGCCTATAAATGAAATTGCAGCTTTTTGCCTATAAATCAAATGGGTCTGAAAGCTGTTAATGATTTACAGCCTGTAAATCATTTACAGGCATTTTCAGCATCCAAACACAAGACTGTAAACCATTTACCTGTAAATCATTTACAGTTAGCCACATTTACAGGCATCCAAACGACCCCTAAGGAGAATGATCAGATGGTTAGGATTGTACCACTAGAATCCACCTCATGACACTATCGCATGACCCATCAACAAGCCAATCAGCAAGCTATAAAGCCCTTCCTGGAATGAGATATCATATAATGCTCCAACTGAAGGTTTGTAAAGCACATTCGGACTTTCAGTTTGTATATCTGGGGCCCATGTTTCAGCAATCCAAATCACTGTACAAAGGGTATCATGTTAGATGGCCCATCAACCAAACATCTCTCAGACTGAAAGATCCCAACCACTGAATATCCAGCCATTTTCTTTGTTAGGCGTCTATTTATAGACCACCTATTGATGGAATCTCGAACTTCATCAGTCTGAATGGTACTGTACAAACATTGCGCCTCTCATTGGATGAGACAACTCTTCCAAAATCTTTGTTAGCTCAAAAAACCCAACAAAATTATTGAACTTAACACTGTCAATTCATAGAAAATACACTCATCGATCACCAGAACTCAATTCGCATTCGAACATTAACTCCATTATGATTCTTTTACTGATTTTTTCTAATCAATTCCATCGTCCAATGAAGGAAAAAAGGGGGACGGGGAAGATCATCAGGAAAACGTTCATTTACCTTTTCAGCAATTATCCGATCACCGACGCGCAGAGTAGGATACATTGACCTCGATGGTATGAAGCGGATCTCGACAAACATCAACAGCGACCATACCATTCCAAGCAAGATAATGCTCTTCAGCGCGTCAAAACTCAGCCACCGCAAGAATCCCCATCTCTTCCCCCCATCGCTCCCTTTACCAGTCGACGTCGTTGACACCGACCGATCGGGCGGGGACATCAGAAGCTCATTGCAGGGCATCCATCGAGTCAACGTCAGGAAATGGAAGAACTCTGACAGTTTCAGGAAACTCATGGTTTTGCAGGAACGGACGGTGGATGATGGTGATGGTGATGGCGATGGTGATGGGATGGCGATACGATCAGGCCTCGAAGGGTTTGAAACGGACGGTCAGGATGCGGATGCGGCGGAGGCGTTGGAAAGAGAAAGAATGGACGGTATGGATGGAGCAGAAGAGGGGGAGAGTGAGGATGGGGCCTGGGGTACGGCTTTTGAGCTCGAGAAGCAGATCGAGTAGGTTCTTCCCGTCTGACCAAGATGATGAAGGTGATGGTTCGTCTATGGATGATGATGAAGATGATGATGATGATGATGGGCAGGGGGAAGTACAGATGAGGAATGCTAAGAGGAGAAGGTAGATGAGATCTATAGGCATAATTCGACGGCTGTGATTAGATGTATCGGGAGATGGGAGTCATGGCCTCTTCTCTTCTTCTCTTCCTTTGCTGCTGCTGCTGCTGCTGCTGCTGATGCTGCCGCAATGAGAAAGAGAAGGAGAGAGGCAGAGAGGGAAATGAAACAGACAGACTGCCTGGTGTTTTTTTTTTAACGAGAGAAACTTCGATATTTTGGCAAGTGTGTTATGGACCATTGGATATTTTCAGTTCTAACCGTCCAATAAATGTCCACCAATCCGAAATTCAGATTATCAAATAAGGCGTAGTTTTTGGTCCATGATACATCTGATCTGTGGAAATAATTTGGACAGTTTAATTTAAATTGCATGATACTTATAAGCAATTTCTAAGAGCCCGCGTATCATCAATCAGACTCCCTCAGAGAATTAATTTCTTTACTAATTTTGCACCATTTAAAAAAACATGGTGATGGTTTATTCTGCTGACACGTGGCGGTGATTTAGAGATATCCAGATCACTCAAATTGTGAGGCCCATCGTAGATGGAACATGTATCTAAGATTACATGATCAAGCAATATTAACCATCCATGTTTGACACTGTGCCATATGTACGGTGAACTAGCATGCGAGTATCGACAGGGTTTGTTTGTCCGTCGCGATTCAGGATTTATCGACAGGGTCCTCTGATTTGAACGGTCCACATTCTTTTTTTGTACCATAAGCAAGGTAACCTCTCGTAGTTACACTTCACTGGTGATCCTAACCTTTGAATTTTAGAATTGAATGCTGTTCATCGAAAATTTTCATTTTCATGGTTCTAAATTCAGTTACAAACAATGACTATTGCAATCTTCCTCTCAGCCTAATTATCTTAAAATAATCCGCATCACATGTACCACAAAAAGAACGGTTCCGATCATCGATCCACTCAGAATGTGGGCCCCTATGGTTGGCGACACGCTCTTGATCCCGAGTCGCGCAAGACGCAAAACGAACTGCTACAGCCCACCGACGACGCAGCGACTGTTGTCTCCTTGGGAAGCGCGTCCCTCTTCCTTGGCAGCTAAGTTTTGCGTTTTAATTATGGTGATTGTTGAGCATGTTCTTTTTAATTTGTGGTGTCTCATTTATCGTTCTCGTGGTAGACTGTTAGGTTGATCTAGGCCATCCAAATCATAGGCTCCATTATGGATGAAGCTTAACCTTTAAATTGAGTTGTTAGAAATATCCTGAGTATCCAAGAGACGGTTTCCCCATGCGAAGTGAGACGATTAAAATCATACCACCCACTTCCAATAGGCATATCTTAGCCGTCCAATTCTCTCAATCAGTTGGACGGACAAGATATGCCTCTTGGAAGTGGGTGGTATCATTTCAAATGGCCCACTATACCTGTTTGCCACGATGGATATGACCACGAATTTAAAATGTGTTGAATTACAACCGGAGTCAAACGTTTGTTTGAGACGGGTTTCGGACGGGAGCGGATATCTCTGTGCCTATAGCTCTGTGGGGCCCATAGAGATGTTCATGACAAATCCACTCCGTCCATCTGTTTTGGAAGACCACGGAAGGTCTGGATTCTAACAATAATGCAAGTCCGAAACTCATGTGCGCAATAACACACGAAAACGTGGATATTGAACACTTAGCGGTGACAGAGCTTTGCATCAGGATGATATCTTTTCTTACAGTTTATCTGAGTGTTAATAATTCTGTGAACGGTTTGGATGACATATAAAAATCATGGTCAGCTCCAGGAAAGTTTCAATGATGGACGTTGGTATTCCCACTTTTTGTTGGTGTGGCCACATCTGAGTTTTGAATCTCTCTGATTTTTCGAATCCTGAACTAAGTTCGTCTTTAAAAACATATGGACGGAGTGGATTTGTCACGGAAATCTCTATGGGCCCCACACAGCTATGGGCACAGAGATATCTCGGTGACCGGGGTCACAGGTAATACGCTCCCGTTTCGGACAGCCTTCTTTGACTCGAAAAATACATGGGTGCTCCTGCAGACTGTGATTATCCATATACCTGCACTCATCTACTGTATATGGCACATATTTGGATAAATCCAAACCGTCAAAATTGTAGAGAGGCTGTAACTCAAAATTGGTTTGGATTCATTGATCTATGTTCAACTGAAAAGACTATAATCAAGAGTGGTTTACACACGCGCACACACCCCACACACATGCGCATTCACACCGCAATGGGTGCTCGAACTAATGACCTCAGTGTTGAAACTCTGCTGAGTCTACTACTAAGGCATGGCAATTGGTGCACCACACGTACTCTCCGCCATCCTTTTAAATCCTCTTCTTTCTCATCTTCTCCACCGTTCCTCCTATCAGGCACACCTATCTCAACGATTCTTTCACCCTTCTATGCAATGGTGGAGATCTCTGCTACTCTCTGGTGGAGAGTCTTCATCATATGAGTCCATCTAACGGTCGCACAGCCGGTCAGCCAATGGACAATTTCTGTGAAGATACTCTCTAGATGATTTTGGCATTTTTCAGACTGATCGACTGATCGATCTGAGGGTGCTCAGACCAGTCGCCAGACAGGTCTGAGTTGAGGCAGCGGCTTGAAAGTTTTTTGGCAAAAACTCTTTGGACAGTTGCGACTGGTCATTGGAACTTGCGGGATTTGAGTATTTTGCGCAGTTTCGCATTATACTTTTCCAAATTCGAATGGACTTCTATATATATATATATATATATATATATATATATATATATATATATATATATGCTTCATAATTGTGTTTGGAGTGATTCTAAGTAATATCTAGGTAATCTAAACAAGATTAGGGCTATTGGAAGAGAGTTTTGAGTGCCTTGTTCATCTTTGGGATCTACTCAGGTAGTTCTAGCTTTGTAATTATCTGAATTCATAGTGGAAGATGTCGCTTTGTGCCGTGATTTTTTTCCTGAAGGGTTTTCCATATAAAATTCGTTTGCTTTTGCGTCGTGTGCTTGTGTGGCTGTGTGATGATTGTTTGATCTTCTTCGTTGCTTCAGCTGACCGGATTTCCAACGCTCTCAGACAATACCTCCCTGGAGTTGAGAGACATATAAAAGCACTACAGGCTAAGGAATCATCAACTTCTTAGTCAATGGAGGGGGGCGACCTCTCCTACTTGTTCATGGCATTGGCGCGTCTGTTTGCGATTGGCAAAAGGTATTTCCAACGCTCTCAGACAACACCTCCCTGGAGTTGAGAGACATATAAAAGCACTACAGGCTAAGGAATCATCAACTTCTTGGTCAATGGAGGGGGGCGACCTCTGCTACTTGTTCATGGCATTGGCGCGTTTGTTTGCGATTGGCAAAAGGTATTCTACATGCTTCAAATTTCTTTCCAATGACATTTTTGTTGTTTGTTTGGAATTGAATTTCTTTTGCAATAAGCTCTATGGATAGTTGTCTTGGTAATTTCATAATTCATGCAATTTCCTTCTATAACACCGTTCAACTTTAGCAAAGTGGGCCCACCAAACCAAACCTGTTACTGTGTGGAGCTTGGTATTGTTCATAAGGACTTATGTTTTTAGACTATGGTTGAGAGAGTGAGATTTGATACCAGGTAAAATCATTTTTCTTGATTTTTTTTTCTTTTTTGATTGGAGGATTTTTTTTGTCCCTCCAATTTGAATTTTGAAAAGGAGGGGAAAATTGATGTTTAAGTCCACGTTGAGTTTATTTTAGGACTTAAATTTTTCTGAAAAAAATAACGGCCACGTTGAGCTTATCAGCTTTGGACGATTAAGTCTTAGCCTGGCCTACTTGAGAAAAGAACCTAGATTTTAAGCCCAAACCCACCCCTCAAGCCTGCTCCTCCAGCCCAAGCTTGGCCCAATGGGAGCCAGGCCCAAAAGCCCATAGGGCAACCCAACCCATTAACAGCCCTATTCAAGGCCAAGCCAATTGGGTGGTGACCCCAACACCACTCAACTAGGTGGTGTTCAGCACTATAAGGCTCATCATGATGTATGTATTTTTATGCATGTCATCCATCCATTTTCCAACTCATTTTAGTGTATAACCAAAAAATGAAGCATATCCAAAGTTCAAGTGGACCACATCACAAGAAAGAGAATTATAACGACACCCACCGTTGAAACCTTCCCAAGGCAAACTGTGATGTTTTTTTGCCTTCCAACGCGTCGATAAAGTCACAAGATGAAGGGGAAACACAAATATCAGCTTAATCCAAAACTTTTGTGGCCCCCAAGGGGTTTTTAATAGTAATTGTTCAATCACCACGGTTTCCTATGGTGTAGTCCACTTGAGTTTTTTATCTACTTCATTTTGGGATCCTGCCCTAAAAAATGATTGGAAAAGCCAATAGATAATATAGATAAAGCACATACATCACAATGAGCTCCACAACACCCAATACCACCTAGCTGAGTGGTGGGAGAGATTGGCTGAGAATTGGGGAGTAAAGCACTTACCATCTTTTATCGGAATGGTACATGACTTTGTTGCGACCTTGAGCTAGAGATGCGTTGAGGTACCTTGACTGTGGGGCCCACCTCAATGTATGTGTTAAGGTACCCTGACTGTGGGCCCCGCCTCAATGTATGTGTTGCATAGAGTTGTACACAAGTCGAGTCAAGTATTACCCCTACTTGGTGCTCGACTCAAACACACCTACCCTTGCTGGTTAATCGACTCGACTCGACTAAGTCGAGCATGGCTCTGCTCGGTTAGCAGGCCGAGCGAATTCGAGTTCGAGTTCGAGCCGAGTTTGAATTACTAATTTACTACAAAGTACAAACACAATCACAATCACAATCATTTATTCAAATTACTGATTCACTACAATCACAATCACAATCATTCATTCTAATTACTAATTATCTACAATCACAATCACCCATTCTAATTTCTAATTCATTAGTCAATAGTCACAATCACAAATTCACAATTACAAATTCTAATTATTAATTTACGATTATACAGAAATACATTATTCATAAACACACCATCAACTTAATATCCTCCATAGGATCCATCACTATCATCATCTGATCCATCGGAGGAGCTGCTATCTATTTTTTCATACACATATTGATTCACCTCATTTGAATCAAAAGGTGAAGAAAGTTTTCCTCCGTGCTCTTGTATAGTTTGAACCAGATTTTTCGAACTTTCTTTATGAGAAGATTTATATGTTGTACCCAAAACTCTATAATATTCACCGAGATGAGTGAGGAACTTTGATTTATCACTATTCTTCTTTTTCTTACATGTACTCGATCCTGCTTCATCATCATATACTCGATGATGTGTCTCTTCTATACTGTGTTTAAAGGCCAGTTGAAATTGTTCTTCTTCTAAAGCATCTATGCTAGCTTCATCGATTCTCCCTACATTAGAAGGTTTGGATAGGGTAGATGGTTTCTTATTTGAATCCAGGAGGATCTGAAAAAGAATTTGGACCTCCTTTGGGGATTTAGAGCATGATTTTGCATCATCACCCCACTATGACAAGTGTAATCGAAATCGATTAGTTTTATCAATCATCTTTGCCCCATACAAACTACATACAATCTTTGTCCTTCCTAGATATTGGGGATACTACTCGCGAACTGTAATCTCAAACATTGGTCGATGGGTCGGATGATGACGATATCTATATTCATTTTTTTAAGGAAACAAATGTGTATGCTGGAAAGAGAAGCAATATAATAACTTGACATAAAGACTAAAGAGAATCAATATAATATATTGACATAAGAACTGCAGAGAAACAACATAATAAACAAAACTAGATAAGCAATAATGAAATATAAAAAGTATAATGTTAAGATCCAGACTTACAGTGTTGTTTAAATAAAGTTAGAAAATAAAATTACATAACTTTCATCAAAACATAAATAAATCAAAATTGCCTTCATATTGCAGGTATGGATGCAGTTGCAATCTCATCTTGGACCTCGTTTTATTCATCTTCTTCATCTTCTACATTATCATTACCTTCCGAAATCGGACGCAACCAGTCTTGTGTACCAATTAATGCTTCAATTGTATTTGGTGAAAGTGAGCTTTGATGCTTGCTGACAACCCTATTTCTCGTGCTAAATATCAATTCTGATGCCGCGGTTGAAATCGGTATAGACAATATATCCCGTGCCATCACCGATAATGTATGGCATTTTGATTTGCTTACTCTAATCTTCGACCTATTCCTATACATCAAAGTTCAAACGCATAACAATTGTTTCATTTAGATACATCTCCAACTCTGATTGTTTTATATGATGATCCATTGTCTTTTCTTGTTGTAAGAAAGAAATTTAATCATTGAACACATCATCATTAGTCACAAAAACATCTCCAGCGTAAACTTCTGATGCACCTAATGTGGTTGAAGTAGTAGCATACGTTTTGTACAAATCTTCGAATGTGTCATAAACTTTTGAAGTTTCTATTGTCGTCCTTTACGGAGAATAAATATTCTAGAAAATAAACCTAATCATGCCCACATTATAATGATGATCAAGAACAACTGTTAAGTCCATCAACAAATGACATTTGTCCCAATATTTATCAAACTTCTTTTTCATGTTACTTGTCATCTCTTGTAAGAAATTTGGACTCACAACCACATTTTTTTATAAGGCAACCATTATCTTTCAAAAAGACAAAAGAAACAAATTTACGGTTGGATACTTGTTTCCTAAGAAAATCTTCGTACACTCGTAAAAAACTTTGAGAAACTTTTGAACTTCTTTAGCTTTATTCTAATCATCTGCATTCAGCAACCAAGTATATAATCTGTCACGCGCCGCATATTTAGAAAATGTAATATCGAATCTCATCGCCAGATCCAACATCTCATAGGTCGAGTTTCAACGTGTACATACATCTAACTTCAACGCTTTATGCGATGTAACATTCAAACATTGGATAATGTCATTCCATATATACAATCTCAAAGGCGACTCCTTGATATATTTCACACTCTCTTATGTTATCAAGAGTGCTTTCAATCGTGTTCAGCCTTCTTGTACAATTAAGTTCAGAATGTGGGCACAACACCTGACTTAGAATATTGTTCAATTGAAAAATAAATTTTTAGTTGTCCCGAAATTGTTACGGAGACATGCAATTATACTGTCATTTGTTGATGTGTTGTCTAATGTTATTGCAAATATTTTTTTCTCAATGCCCCATTCTTGTAGACATTTGTAAATGCAATCAGCAATATACACACACACACACACACACACACACACACACACACACACACACACACATATATATATATATATATATATTATTGTGAGGAGGAGGCAGGTAGTAGAAGTTTAAAATCCTCTTACACAGCTTTCGATCTTCATCGACTTAATGTGCAGTTAATAATATGTATCACTTTCTTTGATTGAACGACGTCCACAGATCAAACGTCAAACTAATTCTAGACACCGATGCCAACACTTCCTTTAGTTTCATTTTTTCAGTTGAGTACATCTTCATGAACCATCTCTTCACCGTGAAGCGAAAAATCTTTTCGACTTTAGGATAATGAAATTTATAGAAAGACATGAATACTTTGCTCTTTACCATTTTGAAATATTTTTCTTCAACAATTAATAATTGAGCAAACTACTCTTTCAACTTCTCTTTCTCAAACTTGTGCATTGAAACAACCTCTTGGGATACGTCCCTATCAGACTTAGTAAAAGACAATAGTTGTTGGCCTGCATGTAGTTTTTGGGGTCTCTTCGAATAGGTCTATCTATCTCTGTTTAAACTTATTATCGACCTCAAAAACTAGTTCTTAGTGTTTAATGTCTTGCAGTGGTTATATTTGACTTTCAACACATAATTCATCATGACTTCTTCAAAGTCATCCCACATTGTTGATCTTTTCTTTTCTTTGGCCGTCGTTGAGGTCGAGTCCCCCTCTACAATCAAAGGAGATGTGGCTGACGCACCGGCACAAGGGGTAGTTAAGATTTCTTCACTAGCCTCAAACCGTCAAATCATAGAGAGGCTGTAACTCAAAAGTCATTTGTATTTAACGATCTATGTTCAACTGAAAAGACCATTGATCAAAGGTTGGGATCATATAATCAAATTAAATTTAGGAGCGTGTCTTACTGAAGTGGGTCCCACTGTTTGGATTGGGTTATAGATTTGCAAATGCATGTAATCTGGACCACTAGCTAATTGCTCCCCCTGGTGGACCATGGCCCAAAATCTCCTCGATATAGAAATCTTAACCTGTAAGTTTGTGGCCCCCAGATAGAAGAGAAATGCAACATCGGTCCTCGGTCAACTGAGAAAAGTCTCAGTTTTGATGAGTAGATTCTTCCAATATGAGAGATGTTAGGAACGCATCGACCATCAACAGTGGGATGCTATTGACCAATGGATGGTTATCTGTTTTTGCAGGTCACCGATGGAAAACTTGGGATCTCAACAATTCTTTCACCCTTCTAAACAATGGCGGAGATCATTGCCACTCTCAGACAACATGTCCGTAGAGTTGAGAGACATATACGAGCACTACAACACAAGGAAATGGAGAGGCCATATCATCAACTTCTTGGTCAGTGGAGGGGGCCCACCTCTGCTACTTGTTCATGGCTTTGGCGCGTCTATTTGCGATTGGCAAAGGTATTCTATATGCTTCAAATTCCTTTCCAATGGCATTTTTGTTGTTTGTTTGGAATTGAATTTCTTTTGCAATAAGCTCCATGGAGAGTTGTCTTGGCAATCTCATATTTTATGCAATTTCCTTCTATAATACCATTCAACTTTAGCAAAGTGGGCCCACCAAACCAAGCTATGGTTGAGAGAGAGAGATTTAATATCAGGTAAAATCATTTTTCTTGAATTTTTTTCTTTTTTTGATTGGAGGAATTTTTTTTTCCTCCAATCTGAATTTTGAAGAGGAGGGGAAAATGGTTGTTTAATTTTTAATTTTTTGAAAGAAGTAATGGCGACGTTGAGCTTATTAGCTTTGGACAATTAAGTCATAGCCTAGCCCACTTGAGAAAAGAGACTTAGATTTTAAGCCCAAAGCCAGTCTTCCCGCCCAAGCTCAACCCAAGGCGGGCCAAACCCGGAAACCCATAGGGAAGCCCAGCCCATTGACAGCCCTATTCAAGGCCAAGCTGATTGGATGGTGACCCCAACACCACTCAACTAGGTGGTGTTCAGCACTGTAGGGCTCCTCGTGTTGTTTGTGTTTTATATCCATGCCGTCCATTCATTTTTCCAACTCATTTTAGGGCATAACCCAAAAATGAAGCATATCTAAAGTTCAAGTGGACCACACCACACGAGCCTTTGAAACCTTCCCAAGGCAGACCGTGATGTTTATTTGCCATCCAACACGTTGATAAAGTCACATGGGTGAAGGGGAAACACAAATATCAGCTTAATCCAAAACTTTTATGCCCCAAGAGGTTTTTAATAGCAATTGTTCAATCACCACAGTTTCCTGTGGTGCAGTCGGCTTGAGTTTTTGATCTACTTTATTTTGGGCTCCTGCCCTTAAAGATGATTGGAAGAACCGATAGAGCATAGATAAAGCACACGCATCACAGTGAGCCCCACAACACCCAACACCACCAGGCTGGGTGGTGGAAGAGATTGGCTGGGAATTGGTGAGTAAAGCACTCACCCTCTTTTATCAGAATGGTATATGACTTCGCTGCGACCCCGAGCCAGAGATGTGGGTGGTACTTTGACTGTGGTGCCCTCCTCAATGATGTATGTATTGAGGTCTCTTAACTATGGGGCCCACCTCAATGTATGTGTTGCAAATGTAGACTAGTCTATCCATTTTTCCAACCCATTTTATGGTCTGAGCCTAAAAATGAAGCAAACACAAATCTTA
Source organism: Liriodendron chinense (assembly GCA_003013855.2). Taxonomy (NCBI): domain Eukaryota; kingdom Viridiplantae; phylum Streptophyta; class Magnoliopsida; order Magnoliales; family Magnoliaceae; genus Liriodendron; species Liriodendron chinense. The sequence goes on from ML058513.1 coordinate 7,116,339, forward strand.
GGTGGACCACAAAATACAAATCACCGATCCTAGAATGCCTTTAACCCACGCATGTACCTTGAATGAGAAAAATCATTTTTAAGTTGTCCACTCTTTGGGTCCCTACTCATGGCTTAGTAGTCCCAGTGGGTTTCAACACTGGGTCCTGGGTTTGAGTACCCATGTGGTGTGTGTGGTTGTGAGGGTGTGTTACCAAAAAAAAAAAAGAACGTTGTCGGCTCTATATTATATAATGGCCGCCAAATATTAGACCAGGCAGGCCAATGGCAAGGGCGCCTTTTATCATGGGATTGAGCCCGGGCTAACCCGGATGCCAATTGGGCTTAGGCTAGCTGCGGGCCAAGTTAGAGAGCCCACCTGGGACAGCCTGCTGCCACCTCTAGTTTGGGTGTGCCCCTCCAGTTTTGGTTCAATGGAGAACATGAGGAAGCACACACAATGGACACGGTGGATCTGACGCACATACCCCACAGGCCACACAATAGCTTGGTACAAGTGCCATATGAAGACGCCTGGTTTGAGTTGGCCCCATCCACTCGGCCCATGACATCAACGGGCAGGATAACTTGCACATCGACATGTAGGGAGTTGAGAGCTGCACGACCCCTTTATTCCCATCTTTACAATATACCATACAGACTCCATTCGTGGGTGTACGTACATAGAGGCTCAGGCCAATGGCCCACTCCATCACAACCATACATTCAGATTATTACATATGCATTTTCCTATACACAGTATCCTTGTTTTACCTATGGCGATCCACACGTGGCATTGCTTACCACAGAAACCTCATCAGGCTTCTCTATTGCAAGCCAGTGGCAATCGTCGAAGTCGCACTTAGAACCCCCAGGTGGGCTCTCCACCACATCAACTGGCCTGACGAACGTGGGGCCCCAAGTTGGGGTCCCATCCTCATACGAGTTGTGGGTGAGCCGCTGTATCCCAGAACCGTCCGATCTGGCGATGAAGATATCCCCATACGGCTGGTAATGGTGCGGATTCGCAATTGGTTCAGCTGATACCCCAGCATAATCACTCGTGAATGTAAAGCTCTTCGAATCAGGGCTGAACCATGGATGGTTCGTCCTGCCACCGTCCGCGCTGTGGACCACCTTCTTGAGGCCCGATCCATCGGGCCGGATGAAGTAGATAGCGAAGCTGCCTCCGCCTGGATTATGTCGATCGGACGCGAATGCGATCCATTCACCGTCCGGCGACCAGTTGCACATAGTGTCCGTCCATGGTCCATCTGTCAGCTGTAGGATCGACGCCTTCTCGCCTTCGATCGCGTCCATGATGTAGAGGTTCTTGTGGCCTGATCGGCCCGATCGGAACACGACCCACTTCCCATCTGGTGATGGAGAGGGGAACGCATTATTTTCGCCTCCTGTAGTTAGTTTCTTGTATGAGTAGGATGAGAAGGATAGCCCATTTTCTGCCTTCTCTTCAAGATTGATGGAGATGACATCGACCTTGGTGCTCTCTGACGCGAATTTGGGGCCGTGGCTGGTGTAGATCACGCCCTTCCGTTTCCAGTCCCAGGCAGTGGCGAATGCGGTCCCGGTGAAGACCTCCTGCTTATCTGAGCCGTCGCTGTTCACCACGGAGAGACCCGGGAATGAAACGTAGGCGATTCGGTCTCCGTTAGGGGAGAAAGAAGGGAACGAGCCATCGATCCTGAATAGAGAGACGCCGGGCAATGGGTTGTGGAGATTCTCCAATAGTAGAGGGCTTCTGTTGCTGCCGCCTCTGCATCTGTGGTAGCCAATTCGGGTCGAATCCGGTGAGATGAATGGGTTGAAATGGTGAGTATTGGGAGAGATTAGCCTGGTGATTTCGACGAACACCCTTTTTGCAGGATCGAACAGCTCGATGTGACGGAATTCAGAGGTGGGTCTTCTGGTTGCGATCGAGATGAATTTTCCATTCCGAGCAGCGGCAGGAGTGAATGCATGGAAGCCGGCCGGTGTGACTCGTTTGACGACTACCGATTCAACTCGGATTGGGCTTCGTCGAGGGAGGACTGCTTTGTAGATGCTCCACCATCCGTCGTCGCTCTCGCGATGGAAGAAAAGGGTCCGATCGTCGGCCCAAGTAGGCCAGCCGCCGTGATCGACGATCTTCACCCTATCCGATCCGTCGCGGGTCCGAAACACGTAGATATCGGTTTTGAGATCCTCAATTTCCCCTTCCCATCCCCTCTCCCCTGCAGAAGCCACAGCCGTCCATTCGCCCGACGGGGAGACCGCCGGGCTGAAATCGGCGATCCCATAAGGGGTCAACCGCTGGGTCCCACCGGTCCGGAGATGGGACGAATACACCGCGGCCCAGCTCTGCCTAGGCACTTCCGACTTTTCATGCGTCGAGACATATATCAGATGATCGCCGGAGATCGACGGCCTATCTTTCATCGAAACAGGGTCATCGTTCGATTGAGATTGCAGCAGGGGAATCTGAACACGAGACGGGACCTCCTCAAGAGCGGCTCTTCTTCCCTCCTCCTCCGATTCAGATGGACGGCTCTGATGAAGGTAGGCGTCCAGGTAGATGTTGGAGGAGCCGTTCCGCTCGGTGACGTACACGACTGCTTGGTTAACGTTTGGGTGTGGTGAGGAGAGGAGGGCAAGGAGCGAGGACGGGTCGTCGGGGAAGTGGCCGTTGTAGTTGACGGACTCTCCGTCCGTTAGTAGCAACTCTTTGGACGGTGTTGATTGGGAGAGGAGGGAGACGGTTGGGAAATGGACGGTGTAGATGTCGAAAGCGTATTGAGCTCGGCCCAGCGTAGTGAAGACGATGCTATTCCTTCCATCTTCACTGCTGCACGAGAAGAAGTGAAGCAGCAGCTGTAGCAGCCGCAGCAGCAGAGTGACAGAATTTCCGGATTTCATCTTTATCGTCGTACTCTCTCTCTCTGCCAGCGATCACTCGACCGTGATAAGGTAATTTTATTCGAGAGTTATTTTCGTGCAGGTACCTATCTTTTTTGCCCTAGTCGGATTAGTACCAAATTTTAAACTTATTCCAAATCAGTACCTAAAGATAACTTTAGTCATATTAGTACCCAGCGGCTATCTTCCTTATCTATATGATACAAAGCCATACGGTATTTCTAAAAAGGCGATATTATCCCTCTTTTTAATTGCAAACAGAGGGATACATGTGTGTAATCTCAGCCTGTTATCGAAAGCTATATGGGGCCCACAGAGATGACCTAGACAAATTCACTCCGTCTATCCAATTCTGTTCATCAAAAGATTCTAATAAATAGAAAAAACTTAATCAACTGGGCCACACTGTATGAACAGTAATATCTCAAATGTACATCATTTAAACCTTCATTGAGCCAATTTCCATTGTTTTATATACCGTGGTCCACTGTAGATTTGGATCTGCTTCATTTTTAGGCTCACCCCCTAAGTTTAATAAAGAAAAACGAATAGACGGTGTGGATATACAACAGACCAGCAAGGTGGGCCTCACAAATTTACAACCATTAAAATACAACTCGCTTAACCCCTCTCTCCAGGCACGGCTTTGCTGAATCCCCGAATCCACCGAAGTAGGTGGATCCCTTATCGTGCCATCCACTGTGTGATGTGTGTGTATTACATCCACGTCGTCCATTCATTTTGAAACTCATTTTAGAGTATGATTTTAAAAATGAAGTAGATCCAAATTTCAGGTGGACCATAATACAGTAAACAATGGTACTCAACCATTAGAAGCTTCTCGTGGGTCACAAAAAGTTTTGGGTTAAGCTGATATTTGTTTGGTATCTTCATCCTTTTAAACAGGTTGGATGGAAAATAAACATTCCAGTGGCCTCCATGAAGTTTTTAATGGTGTGGATTCAATCGCTACTATTTCATGTGGTATGGTTCACATAAGATTTGGATCTGCTTCATTTTTTGGATACTGCTTTAAAATGAGCTTTCAAAATGCATGGACGGTGTAGATGTAAGGTACATACATCAAAGTGGCCCCACAGTTGGGGATCCACCCAAACCGCGCCCCCTCTCCACCTCTTGGGCGCGGATTTCCTGCAAAAGCCTTGCGCAGGAAGTTCCTGTGCTGGGAACCAAGGTGAGGCCCAAAGTAATTTTTTTTTTTTTTTTTATAAATCCACCCCCGTCCATCCATTTTGGGAGCTCATTTTAGGACATGAGAACAAAAATGAACCGGATCCAAGACTCAAATGGGCCAAAAATGTGAGGATTGAATGTCCATAGTTGAAATATTTGTGGAGTCACAGGAGTTTCGAATCAGGATAATATTTGTGTTTCCAGTTCATCCCAGTAGTAGTGACGTTATGAACGGTATGGATGTCATATAAACATCACTGTGGACCCCAGGGAGTTTTCAACGGTAGTAATTTACCTACCCACCTTTTCCTTTAGTGAGGCCCACTTGAGTCTTGGATCTGGTTCATTTTTGTTCTCATGTCCTAAATTGAGCTCTCAAAACGGATGGACGGGGTGGATTTATAAAAAAACATCACTCTTTGGCCCCACCTTATTAGATGGTTAGAATTGTTCAATAGCAGAATATTGGATCCAATCCATCCATGAGGTGGGCCCCACTAGCTGGCCTTGCTTGTAATGCAATGGGTCCACACGACGTGGTTAAAACATAAACATCATAGTGGGTCCCCAGATCACGCCCAGTAAGGGCGTCCGGCGGCAGCAGCGTCCTCTGGATGCTGTCTGCTCCAGCGACCCTTTTTATTGTTATTATTGTGCTTTCCCAACAAGGTGGGGTCAATATGGAAAATCTAATATGTCCATCGAATTGGCCAGCTCATGGCCTGCCTAAAGAGATCTGGTTTAGACATAATAGATAACATAAAAAATCACAGTGGGCTTAAGAAGGTTTCAATGGTAGAAATTATTCTAGTTGGTATGGCCCATTTGAAATATTGATCTTCTTCATTTTCAGACCCACAATCTAAAATAAACTGGAGAAACTGTTAAATTGTGTGGATCTAACATATACATTATGGTGAGGCCCACGAGTGGCCATTAGACAACTGCCAAAAAGGGCAGGGACTTGACCCCACCGTTCCATGTGGTGTGTTCCACTTGAGACTCGGATCCGGCTAAATGATATGATAAAATAGATGGACACATGAATGAAACACATATATCATTGTGGGGCCCATGAGTGGGGCCCTCCTTACCACCCAAAAGGGCTTCCGCCCTTGTCAACGCTAGACAGCAGCGTCCTCTGGATGAGCTGTCTGTACAGCAAGCACCATCATCATTCTATATAAGTAGGGGTAAATGCGTCTTTTTGTGACAAAATGAATGTATACATTACTCCTCCATTAGTCAATGTCAACAAAATAGTAAGATGTTCATATATTACAAACTTTAGGTACTGATTTGGAATAAGTTTAAAAGTAGGTACTAATCCCTCTATGGCCCAAAAGATAGGTACCTGTACGTCAATAACTCTTTATTCGATAAGAAAAATGATTCAGTGTTCCTGGAAGTTATGGTGCTCTGATTTAATAAATAGTTTTATGTTCTTAATTTCTATTCATTAATACAAATCTGAATTTAGCCCATCCTAGTTATAACATTTAGAATTGTTACAATAATCCCTGAGGATCAACCTCGGTTTTACCGAGAATTATTACTACATTGCAGCCTTGCACTTGAGGCGAGCGAACAAGTTTTTGGCGTTGCTGCTGGGGATTAGATTAATGGTTCTGAATTTTGTAATTAGGGTATAGTTAGGTTATGATTTATTACTTTAGTAGGTTTTTATCAGAATTTTTCTACTAACAGATTTTGTTTGTTTTGTAGGATTTTCTTCTTTAACCTAGTTCTTCAAATTTGGTAACACCGTTCTAACTTAAACTCCTTTAATTTTTATTTTGTAGTTTTTTGTTTTTGTTTTCAGATTTTAGGTTTAGTTTAGTTTTTGTGTGAGTTTATACCCCATTGGGAGCGTGATCATACATCGCGACTTCTAAGTGAGGGAGGTTTAGTTGAAGGCCTGGTTAATCACAGACAAGTGAGAAAACATATAGGAAATCCTGAATTATTTGAAATCATGGCTGAGAATGAACTACATAATGTTGAGAATATTGAGCATGATGCACCACCGAATAGGATGGAATGTAATGAGAATGAGGAACGCTATGTTCCTCCGGTTAAAACATTGTGAGATTATCTACAACCAGAGAAAATAACCACGTCTTCTTACATTGTTTTTTCAACTAATGTAGGAAACATGGACCTTCAAGCAAGAATTATCAAATTACTTCCGAAATTCCATGGACTCAATTCTGAAAGTCCATATGCGTACCTGAGTGAATTTGAGGAGATAGCCAACACCTTTCAATTTAATGATGTCTCCCAAGATGTAATCAAACTGGAATTGTTTCCCTTCTCTTTAAAGGACAAAGTCAAATCATAGCTTCAATCACTTAAACTTAGAAGCATCGGGACATGGGCTAAGATGACCCGGGAGTTCCTTAAAAAGTACTTCTAGGTTTATAAAACTAATGCACTAAGGCGGACCATTATGAACTTCTCTCAAAGCGAAGATGAAACATTTTTTCAATGTTGGGAGAGATTTAAAGATCTTTTATTGGAGTGCCCACATCATGGTTATGAAAAGTTGCGCTTGATTGACTTCTTCCATGACGGATTAAGTTCAAATATGCGCCAATTTGTCCAAATGATGTGTAATGGTGAGTTTTTGAACAAAGCTTCCGATGATGCTTGGGATTACTTTAATATGCTAGCTGAAAATGCCCAATCATGGGACATCTCTAATCCAACTAGTAATCCCAAGTCAGCCCAAGAGAGAAATGAGTACATGTATTAGATGGGGAGGACAATTTAAATACAAAGGTGGCGGGTCTCACAAAGAAGGTTGAGGCCATAAAATGAGGAATGTTAACATGATAACCACTAGTGAGGCCGTTGAGAGTGTATGTGGTATCTGTGAGAGTGATGTTCACTTGACAAAGGATTGCCCAAGAATTCCTGCATTTCAAGATATCTTACAAACTCAATCGAATGCCACAAATAATTATCAACGCCCCTTTAGCGCACCAAATTTTAACTCACATAATCCTGATTGGTGGTGTGAACCAAATGGAAGAAATTGACCCATGATAAATACAAACAATGCCTCCTAAAGGTCTCCTCAAAAGATCACTCTTGAGGATATATTAAACGCATTCATGATTGGACAAACTCAGATAAATCAGTCTAACATGTAAGTCATGAATGAACTTAAAATCTCGATTAAAAGAATTGAGACACACCTAAAAGTTAGGGAGAAAGGGACCTTTTTGACCCAATCTCATCCTAACCCCAAGGAACAATTGGAAACAAACACCAATTCTTCAACCTATCCTTATGTGGAACATGTTCAAGCCATCACCACTCTTAGAAGTGGAAAACAATTGAAAAATCTGAACCGATGAAGGCCATAAAGCCTAATGACCCGATTAATTCTAAGAGCGATGGTGAATTGAACAATGCTCCACAAGATGAAGAGCTAGAGCGTGTGTATAAACCTGTGGCCCCATTCTCGGCCCTCAATGTCTTGTCCCAACCAAAAGGCCAAGTAAAAATCAGGACATCCTAGAAGTCTTCTAACAAGTCAAAATCAACATTCCCTTGTTGGATGCTGAAATTGCGGTTTTACCGCTTATAGAGATACTCGGAGATATGTCTAAGGACTTAGAGGGGGGGTGATTAGGACCTTTTTAAAATCTTTTTCGCCTACTAACATATTTTATCAAATAAAATAAAGTAAGTAATAACACTTAGGCTTCCAAGCCAAAGTGGGTCCAATCACAAGACTAGCAAATGGTTAATCAATAAGCAATCCTAGTCTATAGTATGCATAGGGAAATAAATGATTCAACTAATCAAGATCCTAACCTATGCAACTTGTGTAGACTTATGAGAGTGGATCAATGAGCTCAAGTCTACACGACTAGTAAAGGTACATCTTGTGTGTGGATGAGCCTAGTACGTGCCTAGCATACATTCCTATCAAGCATTCATAATTAAACAATTAAACTAACAATGCTAAGATATAAATGTGCTCAATTCAATCACAAACACAAGCATGTATAGTGGTTCGACTTTGGGTCTACTCCACTCCCGGTTCAAGTACTCAACTCCTTTGAGCACACCAGCATTCACTATCGGAGGTTTTAAATGAGGTTCACCTCTCAACCTTTACACGGAGGTTTTACCGGTTCACCTCTCAACCATTACCGGAGTTTTGGACAAAGGCTAACTCTCAACCCGACGCACGTTCACTCCCGTGTCGGAGGCTCCCCCTTGGAGACTTAGTTTAGGCCCGGCTAACGGGCCAAGGAACGGACTAACGTCCCTAGGTCGAGTTTGACAAACAAACTCTAAATGGACTCTCAATAAAGACAACCTACTTGTCGGATGAGCCCCTTGTATAGCGCCGGTTTGGGTTGCTTGATCTCCGCTCTCCCGTGCTTCAATCAACTTCCCTTGCTCCCTCGATCGTGTTGCCGTTGCGTCGCCAATGCCTCAGCCACACTTGATCAAACACCTTGCATGTGATGCCTTTGAAATGCCCAAGGTACTAGGAGGGTAGGTTTGAGAGCTCTACAACTTAGTGGGAATGGGTTGCCTAGAGTCTCTCTCCTACAATGATCTCATCTTAGAGTTTTAGACAAGAATATACCAATCAAGACAGCTCCAAACTCTAGAGATCAAGAGGGGATGAATGTCATCTTCTTCATGAGCTTGAAATGCTCTAATCTTGTGTTAAAGCATAAGGAAGATGCCTTGCATAGGTTGGGAATGAGCCTCAAATGGTCTCCAACAATGGTGGCTTCACTCCTCTCGAAATCCCTCACCAAATGCCCAAAAATCGAGCTCCTATATATAGGAAAAGTGAGCTCCAACGGGCAAAAAAATGGCTCTGCCGACCTGTCCCGACCGGTCGGCCAAAAGCCAAGAGAAGACAGGGAGTACGCTGTCTGAATGGGGGGTCTATCCGACCGGTCGGACCAGCCCAGCTGACCGGTCACGACCGGTCGGCCCTCCTGAAGCCTGCACACACAGCAGCTTGCTGTTTGGTCTTGCCGACCGGTCTTGACCGGTCGGACAGGCCTGGTTCAGCTCAGCATTTTGCTGAACTTTGTACATTCCAACCCACTCTCTTAGGCCAAGATTTAGGTGATGTTTTAGGACACCTAGGGCCAATCTATGATGACTAAAAGTTCCCTAATATGGTCAAGGTCATCAAAGAGGTTAAGGGGTTGGGTTTTGGTCCAGGTTAAGGCACATCAAGGCATCACTTTTACCTGTATCTTCTTTCTTTATGCAGCGGGGCCATCTGAGTCTTCGGTCTTTGTCTTCATTGGGCTCAACCGACACTAGACTCACTGACGTAAGTAATTGACAAACAAGGTGCACTAGTATGCCACAGAAAAGTGCACTAACAGATGCAATTAAGCAAATTCCTTCATACGTTAAATTTCTAAAAGACCCATGTGCCGTAAAACATAGGCAAAACGTGCACAAGATGGCATTTTTTACGGAATAAGTGAGTACTATCATACAACAAAAGACTCTCCTAAAATTCACAGATCCTGAAAGCCCTATAATCTCTTGCATTATAGGTGACTTCCGGATCAATAGAGCACTTCTCGATCTAGGGGCTAGTGTTAACTTGATTCCTTACTCGGTATATAAGTAACTTGGGCTTGGTGAATTAAAACCCACCAAGATAACTTTACAACCTGCGGATCACTCCGTTAAAATACCGAGAGGGGTAATTGAGGATATGTTAGTCCAAATCGATAAGCTCTACTACCCAATAGACTTTATCGTTTTGGATATACAAGTGGTTACAAATGTATACACTTAAGTTTCCGTCATTCTACGCCGACCATTCCTAGCAACCACTAATGCTATAATCAATTGTAGGAATGTGGTTATGAAAATATCCTTTGAAAATATGATAAGGAAGCTAAATGTGTTTAATTTACATAACCAACAAGAGGATGTGGATGAGGATGAAGATGAGATGATGATGAGCCACCCTCAACTAAAATTTTCAAAACCTTGAAAGTTTGCTTGTCTCATTCCAAGGAAGAAATAAATTTGGATATTAATGAGACCTTGGAAGAACCAAAATATGAAAATTTGATTGACAAGTCACCAAACACTAATTTGAGCAATTTTGTCATGCAGGAATTTGATGGATTGGTTCTTAATTACACATCGGCCTCACCCAGTGGTCTGGAAGTCACTAAGGACACACATCAGTCCCACAATATCACAAGTGGTTATCATAAGCAAAAATATCAAAGGTACGTGCTCTCAGTGAATGACACACTCTATGGTGGTCTAGAGCCAGCGAAAATACCTCGAGGATACGTGCTCTCAGCAACCAGACCACCCGACGGTAATATGGCTCGTCATCACACGTCCCGTCTGTGCCATAGTATGCATGATTAAACCAACCATTATTATTTCAATTTACAACCAAACCAATTATGACATTCCCTTACAACTAGTGGCCTTTCATCACAATAATTCTCCAAAATATTTCTGCATGAGTCCAACTAGGGACATAATCAATAATTTATCTCACAGGACCATTGGTCCATCAAGTCCATCGGGAATCCCAACAACTCATCTTAATAGGACATTCAGCCGAACGAGTCCATATAAAGACATCATCAAAAATATTTCCATACTAGTCCAGCTAGGGGCATAATCAAGATCTCATCTCATTTAACATTTAGTCCAACAATTCCATCTAAGGACACTATCAGGAATCTTTCCAATAAATCGCTTCCAAAGGCCACCAGTTTAAGGTCCCATCAAATATAGGTGATCGCAACGATTCAAATTCACATTCCATTTTCATATTCTAAACATGAGGAATGAAAATGACAATTTCAAAATTCGTAAATAATTCACAGTTATAAAGAAATTCACATATAGCAAGGTTAAACATATGATTTATGGCAAAATCAAACAGCAGAGGTAATCATGAGACAGAGTAAAATTTTCAGTCATATATGAATAAAACTATTACTTAATTAACATGAAGGCGGAAAGCTCAAGGGGAGGAATCATCACCTTAAGAATTGAAGCATCTTCCGATATTGCTTGAAATATGCACACGCGCGTTTGAACTCAACCCTACTACGTTTTAGACCATTTATAAGGTTAGATTGTCATATCCATAATTTATACGGTTAAGATCAACCCTATGGTGGTGGCTCTAAATTCAAGTTTTAGAGTTTAAATGGCCTATTTAATACTCTAGGAAGGTGGTGGATTCCATGGATGTGACCCCACGTAGATTTTTAATTAAACAGACTTTACATGCACAAATTGTTTTGGGCTAAGTTTGGGTCCGATTTGTAATCACAAGGGGCTATCTTCTGGAGAAATAAAATGACCACTTCACAGACCAATGTATGGTCTTCAAAACTCATAAGACGGATCCCTTTGTTTGTGTGTGTTTGTGTGTGTACAAACATGGGTACTTGGAGTTGTGCGGAAATGGTAGTGCAGAAATGATTTTGGCCCAACTTTGGACACGTCCCACCATCAAACGGGATCACCTTTTGGTGTGTTGTCAAGTCCCCCTGGTAGACTCATGCGTGGTCTCTAAACCCCATAAGGTAGGGCCTGCTGGATATGTATAAATATTTTTTGGTGAGGGGCCAAACATGAGCACTTGGAATTTCTGCACGGAAATTCTTGCACAGCTTCGCCCGACCCCATTTTGGAACTTAATTTCTGATCATGTGGGGTCCGCTTTGGCCCAGGTAAAATGTCATCGTTATAGCCACACATACAGTATTCAAGGTCCAAATGGTGGTTTCTACATTGCTTCCACTTGGGGCCCACCAAAGACAGCTAAACAATCACGCCGATTGATCATCCTATCCATCCATAAATTAGAACTTCCTTTTATAGCCATCTATTTTCTTAGTTGCTTTCAGGATAGATAATATCGTCCGATAAGAGCTATCCTTTAGAAACGCTAGTGTGGTGTGGCACGTGCAGGCTGCCTATTGGTAGGTTATTACCGTTTAAAAATAATGGGGACTCTTCAACCGTACGCATATAATAGTTGCACGGTAATCCACAAGTACCAATTGTTGATAGAATACGATAATAAAGAACACCAAGGTAATACTGTCCACTGGATTTTTTTTTTTCCGTGAATTTCAACCATTCGGTGATAAGGTTGTTAACGGGCGGGACCTGGGTAGGTCTCGGTCCGGATTTTGAACTGTTTGGGGTCGGGCCGTCAGTCCGGGCCTATTCAAAATTTTGATTTTTAAGGCCTAAGCCTGGCCCATTGACACCCCTATTCAGTGATAGCATCTAAAAATAAATGGTTTGAGATAAGTATGATTTTAGATCTTCTAATGGATTAACACCACGTGTAAAGAGTATGACGCGCCTCATTTTGAGAATATTACAATTAACAAATTGTGTATGGGCTGTCCGAGGTGCATGCCACGCAAATAAAGTGAGCAGAACCGTAGGATCCAAGCCGTCCATCACGAAAGTCATATCATACAAATTGACATGTCATGTAATCAGGCAGATCAGCTTGTTGGATTGTCCTCAATCAAGAAGCAAGCCAGCAGATAGAAGAAGTTTATTAGAGCTCTATTCCGTTCGTTCCCTTTGCCTTTGTCTATTGCCTCTTGTCTGTGTGGGGCCGTGGGCAGTGCTTTTGCCGTTGGTTTCTAATTTCCACGCATTTCCTCACTTTATAGGAAATTTTGTCTCTTTAGGCCATTCAATAAACGAGGGGATCTAAATCTATAACATATTCATGAATTCACAATCAATAACTAATGGCTCCACTTTCACCATCCAATACGTTTCAGATCAGGCACAAATATAGGTTAATGACAGGCCCACCTAAAATCCTACACAAAAGTATGCTAAAAGGATACGAAGGGTATTTAAGTACTTGCAAATTCCCTACTGTTTTTATAGGGAATGGACAAGTAATGGGGATGTCCGTCTGACAACCACTTTGTACCTTAGTTTCTCCACCTCATTAGTCATTATAAGATGTGATTCTAGAAAAAACTTAGGTGGTCCACACCAGGGAACAAGGGAGCAGATTGGGTACTACCCCCATCGAGACTTAGCTAGAGATGGACGGTCCTATCAAGGTCTCCGTACGGCCCACCGTGATGTATATGTTTTATCCACGCAATCTCATCTTAGACCTCGTTCTATTCCTCTTCCTCATCTTCTACATTATCATTACCTCCCTAAATCGGACGCAACCAGTCTTGTATACCAAACAATGCTTCAATTGTACTTGGTGAAAGTGAGCTTCGATGCTTGCTGACAACCCTACTTCCCGTGATAAATATGGATTCTGATGCCGCGGTTGAAATTGGTATAGACAATATATCCCACACCATAACCGATAATGTATGGCATTTTGATTTGCTTACTCTAATCTTCCACCATTTAAATACATTAAAGTTCGAACGCATAACAATTGGTTCATTCAGATACATCTCCAACTCTGATTGTTTTATATTATGATCCATTGTCTTTTCTTATTGTAAGAAAGAAATTTAATCATTGAACACATCATAATTAGTCACAGAAACATCTTCAGCGTGAACTTTTGATGCACCTAATGTGGCTGAAGTAGTAGCATATGTTTTGTACAAATCTTCAAATGTGTCATAAACTTTTGAGGTTTTTATTGCCGTCCTTTTCGAAAAATAAATATTCAAGAAAATAAACCTAACCATGCCCACATTATAACGACGATCAAGAACCACTGTTAAGTCCATCAGCAAATGACATTCATCCCAACACTTATCAAACTTCTTTTTCATATTACTTGTCATCTCTTGTAAAAAATTTGGACTCACAACCGAATTTTTTTATAAGGCAACCATTATCTTACAAAGAGATAAAAGAAACAGATTTGCGGTCGAATACTTGTTTTCTAAGAAAATCTTCGTACACTCGTAAAAAAATTTAAGAAACTTGAGAACTTCTTTGGTTTTATTCTAATCATCTGCACTCGGCAACCAAGTATATAATCTGTCACGCATTACATATTTAGAAAATGTAATATTGAATCTCATCGCCAGAACCAACATCTTATAGGTCGAGTTCTAACGTGTACATACATCTAACTTCAACACTTTATAAGATGTAACATTCAAACATTGGATAATGTCATTTCATATACAATCTCGAAGGCGACTCCCTAATATATTTCACACTTTCTTATGTTATCAAGAGTGCTTTCAATCTTGTTCAACTTTCTTGTACAATTAAGTTCAGAATGTGGGCACAACACTTGATTTGGAATATTTTTCATTGAAAAATAAATTTTTGGTTGCCGCGAAATTGTTACAGAGACATGCAATTACACTGTCATTTTTTGATGTATTGTCTAATGTTATTGCAAATATTTTTTTCTCAATGCCCCATTCTTATAGACATTTGTAAATGTAATCTGCAATAGATATACTATTGTGAGGAGGAGGTAGGTGGTAGAAGTTCAAAATCCCCTTACACAGCTTCCAATCTTCGTCGACTTCATGTGCAGTTAATAATATGTATCACCTTCTTTGATTGAATGACGTCCACAGATCAAACGTCAAACTATTTCTGGACACCGATGCCAACACTTCCTTCAGTTTCATCTTTTCAGTGGAGTACATCTTCATGCACCCTCTCTTCACTGTGAAGCGAAAAATCTTCTCGACTTTAGGATTATGGAATTTATATAAGGACATGAATACTCTGCTCTCCACTATTTTGAAATATTTTTCTTCAACAATCAATAATTGAGCAAACTGCTCTTTTAACTTCTCTTTCTTAAACTTGTGCATTGAAACAACCCCTTGGGATACATCCCTATCAGACTTAGTAAAAGACAATAGTTGTTAGCCTGCATGTAGTTTTCGGGGTCTCTTCGAACAGGTCTGTTTGTCTCTGTTTAAACTTATTGTCGACCCCGAAAACTAGTTCTTAGTGTTTAATGTCTTGCAGTGGTTACATTTGACTTTCAACACATAATTCATCATGACTTCTTCAAAGTCATCCCACATTGTTGATCTTTTCTTTTCTTTGGCTGTCGTTGAGGTCGAGTCTCCCTCTATAATCAAAGGAGATGTGGCTGACGCACCGGCACAAGGGATAGTTAAGATTTCTTCACTAGCCCCAAACCGTCAAAATCGTAGAGAGACTCTAACTCAAAAGTCATTTGTATTTAATGATCTATGTTCAACTGAAAAGATCATTGATTAAAGGTTGGGATCATATAATCAAATTAAATTTAGGAGCGTGTCTCACTGAAGTGGGTCCCATTGTTTGGATGTGGTTGTAGATTTGCAAATACACGTAATCTGGACCACTAGCTAATTGCTCCCCCTAGTGGACCATGGCCCAAAATCTCCTCAATATAGAAATCTTAACCTGTCAATTTGTGGCCCACAGATTGAAGGTTGAGAAGAGAAATGCAACCTTGGTCCTCGGTCAACTGAGAAAAGTCCGAGTTTTGATGAGTAGATTCTTTCAATATGAGAGATATTAGGAATGCATCCACCATCAACGGTGGGATGTTGTTGACCAATGGACGGTTATCTGTTTTTGTAGGTCACCGATGGAAAACTTGGGATCTCAGCAATTCTTTCACCCTTCTAAACAATGGCGGAGATCACTGCTACTCTCAGACAACACCTCCCTAGAGTTGAGAGACATATATGAGCACTGTAACACAAGGAAATGGAGAGGCCATATCATCAACTTCTTGGTCAGTGGAGGGGGCCCACCTCTACTACTTGTTCATGGCTTTGGCTAGTCTGTTTGTGATTGGCAAAGGTATTCTACATGCTTCAAATTCCTTTCCAATGGCATTTTTGTTGTTTGTTTGGAATTGAATTTCTTTTGCAATAAGCTCTATGGAGAGTTGTCTTGGCAATGTCATAATTCATGCAATTTCCTTCCATAACACCATTCAATTTTAGCAAAGTGGGCCCACCAAACCAAACTATGGTTGAGAGAGAGAGAGAGAGATTTGATACCAAGTAAAATCTTTTTTCTTGAATTTTTTTCTTTTTTTGATTGGAGGAGTTTTTTTTCCTCCAATCTGAATTTTGAAAAGAAAGGGGAAATGGTTGTTTAATTTTTAAATTTTTTGAAAGAAATAATGGCCACGTTGAGCTTATTAGCTTTGGACAATTAAGTCATAGCCTAGCCCACTTGAGAAAAGAGACTTAGATTTTAACCCCAAACCCACCCCTCAAGCCAGGTCCTCCAGCCCAAGCTCGACCCAAGGCAGGCCAAACCCAGAAACCCATAGGGAAGCCCAGCCCATTGACAGCCCCATTCAAGGCCAAGCCAATTGGGTGGTGACCCCAACACCACTCAAGTAGGTGGTGTTCGACACTATAGGGCTCATCGTGATGTTTGTGTTTTATATCCATGCCGTCCATTCATTTTCCCAACTCATTTTAGGGCATAGCCCAAAAATGAAGCATATCCAAAGTTCAAGTTGACCACACCACAGGAGCCTTTGAAACCTTCCCAAAGCAGACCGTGATGTTTATTTGCCATCCAACACGTAGATAAAGTCACATGGGTGAAGGGGAAACACAGATATCAGCTTAATCCAAAACTTTTGTGCCCCAAGAGGTTTTTAATAGCAATTGTTCAATCATCACAGTTTCTTGTGGTGCAGTCCACTGGAGCTTTTGATCTACTTTATTTTGGGCTCCTGCCCAAAAAAAAGACCAGAAAAACCAATAGATAGCATAGATAAAGCACATACATCACAGTGAGCCCCACAACACCCAACACCACCAGGCTGGGTGGTGGGAGAGATTGGCTGGGAATTGGTGAGTAAAGCACTCACCCTCTTTTAGTGGAATGGTAGATGACTTCGCTGCGACCCCGAGCCAGAGATGTGGGTGGTACTTTGACTGTGGCACCCACCTCAATGTATGTGTTGAGGTACCTTAACTGTGGGGCCCACCTCAATGTATGCGTTGCATATGTAGACTGTCTATCCATTTTGCCAAACCATTTTATGGTCTGAACCAAAAAATGAAGCAAACACAAATCTTAGGTGGACCACAGAATACAAATCACGGATCCTAGAATGCCTTTAACCCACGCATGTACCTTGAATGAGAAAAAGCATTTTTAAGTTGTCCACTCTTTGGGTCCCTACTCATGGCTAAGTAGTAGTCCCTATGGTTTTCAACACTGAGGTCCTAGGTTTGAGTACCCATGCGGTGTGTGTGGTTGTGAGGGTGTATTACCAACAACAAAAAAAAAAAGGAGAACGTTGTCCGCTCTATTATATAATGGCCGCCAAATATTAGACCAGGCAGGCCAATGGCAAGGGCGCCTTTTATCATGGGATTGAGCCCGGGCTAACCCGGAC
Organism: Liriodendron chinense; assembly: GCA_003013855.2. Taxonomy (NCBI): domain Eukaryota; kingdom Viridiplantae; phylum Streptophyta; class Magnoliopsida; order Magnoliales; family Magnoliaceae; genus Liriodendron; species Liriodendron chinense. The sequence goes on from ML058513.1 coordinate 7,133,778, forward strand.
GCCAATTGGGCTTAGGATAGCTGCGGGCCAAGTTAGAGATTCCACCTGGGACAGCCTGCTGTCCGCTGCCACCTCTAGTTTGGGTGTGCCCCTCCAGTTTTGGCTCAATGGAGAACATGAGGAAGCACACACAATGGACATGCTGGATCTTATGCACATACCCCCGATTCCACACAATAACCTGGTACAAGTGCCATATGAAGACGCCTGGTTTGAGTTGGCTCCCATCCACTCGGCCCATGACATCAACGGGCACGATAACTTGCACATCCACGTGTAGGGAGTTGCGAGCTGCACGACCCCTTTATTCCTCATCTTTACAATATATCATACAGACTCCATTCGTGGGTGTACGTACATAGAGGGTCAGGCCAATGGCCCACTCCATCACAACCATACATTCAGATAATTACATATGCATTTTACTATCCACAGTATCCTTGTTTTACCTATGACGATCCACACGTGGCATTGCTTACCACAGAAATCTCATCAGGCTTCTCTATTGCAAGCCAGTGGCAATCGTCGAAGTCGCACTTAGAACCCCCAGGTGGGCTCTCCACCACATCAACTGGCCTAACGAACGTGGGGCCCCAAGTTGGGGTCCCATCCTCATACGAGTTGTGAGTGAGCCTCTGTATCCCAGAACCGTCCGATCTGGCGATGAAGATATCCCCATACGGCTGGTAATGGTGCGGATTCGCAATTGGTTCAGCTGATACCCCAGCATAATCACTCGTGAATGTAAGGCTCTTCGAATCAGGGCTGAACCATGGATGGTTCGTCCTGCCACCGTCCGCGCTGTGGACCACCTTCTTGAGGCCCGATCCATCGGGCCGGATGAAGTAGATAGCGAAGCTGCCTCCGCCTGGATTATGTCGATCGGACGCGAATGCGATCCATTCACCGTCCGGCGACCAGATGCACATAGTGTCCGTCCATGGTCCATCTGTCAACCGTCGGATCGACGCCTTCTCGCCTTCGATCGCGTCCATGATGTAGAGGTTCTTGTGGCCTGATCGGCCCGATCGGAACACGACCCACTTCCCATCTGGTGATGGAGAGGGGAACGCATTGTTTTCGCCTCCTGTGGTTAGTTTCTTGTATGAGTACGACGAGAAGGATAGTCCATTTTCTGCCTTCTCTTCAAGATTGATGGAGATGACATCGACCTTGGTGCTCTCTGATGTGAATTCGGGGCCGTGGCTGGTGTAGATCACGCCCTTCCGTTTCCAGTCCCAGGCAGTGGCGAATGCGTTCCCGGTGAAGACCTCCTGCTTATCTGAGCCGTCGCTGTTCACCACGGAGAGACCCGGGAATGAAACGTAGGCGATCCGGTCTCCGTTAGGGGAGAAAGAAGGGAACGAGCCATCGATCCTGAATAGAGAGACGCCGGGCAATGGGTTGTGGAGATTCTCCAATAGCAGAGGACTTCTGTTGCTGCCGCCTCTGCATCTGTGGTAGCCAATTCGGGTCGAATCCGGTGAGATGAATGGGTTGAAATGGTGAGTACTGGGAGAGATTAGTCTGGTGATTTCGACGAACACCTTTTTTGCAGGATCGAATACCTCGATGTGACGGAATTCAGAGGTGGGCCTTCTGGTTGCGATCGAGATGAATTTTCCATTCCGAGCAGCGGCAGGAGTGAATGCATGGAAGCCGGCTGGTGTGACTCGTTTGACGACTACCGATTCAACTCGGATTGGGCTTCGTCGAGGGAGGACTGCTTTGTAGATGCTCCACCATCCGTCGTCGCTCTCGCGATGGAAGAAAAGGGTCCGATCGTCGGCCCAAGTAGGCCAGCCGCCGTGATCGACGATCTTCACCCTATCCGATCCGTCGCGGGTCCGAAACACGTAGATATCGGTTTTGAGATCCTCAATTTCCCCTTCCCATCCCCTCTCCCCTGCAGAAGCCACAGCCGTCCATTCTCCCGACGGGGAGACCGCCGGGCTGAAATCGGCGATCCCATAAGGGGTCAACCGCTGGGTCCCACCGGTCCGGAGATTGGACGAATACACCGCGGCCCAGCTCTGCCTAGGCACTTCCGACTTTTCATGCGTCGAGACATAGATCAGATGATCGCCGGAGATCGACGGCCTATCTTTCATCGAAACAAGGCCATCGTTCGAATGAGATTGCAGCAGGGGAATCTGGACACGAGACGGGACCTCCTCAAGAGCGGCTCTTCTTCCCTCCTTCTCCGATTCAGATGGACGGCTCTGATGAAGGTAGGCGTCCAGGTAGATGTTGGAGGAGCCGTTCCGCTCGGTGACGTACACGACTGCTTGGTTAACGTATGAGTGTGGTGAGGAGAGGAGGGAAAGGAGCGAGGACAGGTCGTCGGGGAAGTGGCCGTTGTAGTTGACGGACTCTCCGTCCGTTAGTAGTAACTCTTTGGACGGTGTTGATTGGGAGACGGTTGGGAAATGGACGGTGTAGATGTCGAAAGCGTAGTGAGCTCGGCCCAGCGTAGTGAAGACGATGCTATTCCTTCCATCTTACTGCTGCACGAGAAGAAGTGAAGCAGCAGCGGTAGCAGCCGAAGCAGCAGAGCGACAGATTTTCCGGATTTCATCTTTATCGTCGGACTCTCTCTCTGCCAGCGATCCCTCGACTCTGATCTTCCGACTCGGATAGGGTGAGTTTAATTGGATGAGAAAAATGATTCAGTGCTCCAGGAGCACTGGAAGTTATGGTGCTACTGATTGCATCAGGACACTTGTACAGTCCAATCAACGGATTTGGAATGTCCATCCCGACCAGCATACATTTCATGGCTGTTATGCAACAATCATGCCGATTGATAATCCTATCCGTCCATAAATTAGAACTTTTTTTTTATAGCCATCCATTTTCTGAGTCACTTTCAGGATGTATAATATCGTCTGGTAAGAGCTATCCTTTAGAAACGCTAGTGTGGTGTGGCACGTCCAGGTTATCACCGTTTCAACCGTACACATGCAATAGTTGCACGTTAATCCACAGGTCCAATTGTTGATAGAGTACGATAATAAAGTACATCGAGGTAATACTGTCCGCCGGATTTTTTTTTTGTTCGTGAATTTCAGACATTCGGTGATAAGGCTGTTAACAGGCCGGGCCTGGGTAGGTCTCGGTCCGGATTTTGAACTATTTCGGGTTGGGCCATCAGTTCGGGCCTATTCAAAATTTTGATTTTTAAGGCCTAAGCCCAGCCCATTGACACCCCCTATTCGGTGATAGCATCTAAAAAATAAATGGCTTGAGATCAGTATGATTTTAGATGTTCCAATGGTTTAACACCACATGTAAAGTGTATGACGCGCCTCATTTTGAGAATATTACCATTAACAAATTATGTATGGGTTGTCCGAGGTGCATGCCACGCAAATAAAGTGAGCAGAACCGTAGGATCCAAGCCGTCCATCACGAAAGTCATATCATACAAATTGACATTTCATGTAATTAGGCACATCAGCTTGTTGGATTGTCCTCAGTCAAGAAGCAAGCCAACGGATGGAAGAAGTTTATTAGAGCTTATTCTGTTCGTTTCCTTTGCCTTTGTCTATTGTCTCTTGTCTTTGTGGGGCCGTGGGCAGTGCTTCTGTCGTTGGTTTCTAATTTCCAGGCATTTCGTCACTTTATAGGAAATTTTGTCTCTTTAGGCATTCAATAAACGAGGGGGTCTAAATCTATAACCTATTCACGAATTCACAATCAATAACTAATGGCTCCACTTTGATACGTTTCAGATCAGGCACAAATATAGGTTAATGACGGGCTCACCTAAAATCCTACACAAAAGTATGCTCAAAGGATACGAAGGGTATTTAAGTACTTCAAATTCCCTACTGTTTTTATGAGGAATGGACAAGTAATGGGGATGTCCGTCTGACAACCACTTTGTACTTTAGTTTCTCCACCTCATTAGTCATTATAGGATGTGATTCTAGAAAAAACTTAGGTGGGCCATACCAAGGAATAAGGGAGTGGATTGGGTACTACCCCCACCGGGACTTAGCTAGAGATGGATGGTCCTATCAAGGTCTCCGTAGGGCCCACTGTGATGTATATGTTTTATCCATACCGTCCATCTATTTTGAAAGATCATTTTATAGCATGATTTCAAGAATGAGGTATATTGAAGGCCTAAGTGGGCCACACCACGGGAAGCAATGGGATTGCAATCTTACCGTTGAAAACTTCTTAGGGATCACATGAGTTTTGGATCAAGCTAATATTTATGTTTTCCCTTTGTATAGGTCCATGTGACCTTATGAACAGGCGGGATGTCAAATAAACTTCACGATGAGCCCTAGGAAGTTTTCAACAGTAGGAATTCAATCCCCACTGCTTCATATGGTGTGGTCTACGCTTCCAATTTTCCTCATTTTTGGGCTCATGCTTTTATAATAATCCTCCAAAGTGGATCGATGGCATTGATAAAACATATAAATTATTGTGGGCCCCACATATCCCCTGACAGGACTGTCCATGTCTATGTAGGTCCCGGTGGGGGTAGTACCCAATCTGCACCCTCTTATGAATAAGTTGGATGGTATATAAACATCACTGTGCGCCCTAATAGCATCTCAAAAGTGGGCATTAAGTCCCACTCTTTCTCATGGCGTATCCATCCTGAGTCTTAAATCTATCTCAACTTTTGGGACTACACTCTAATGGCCCGTTTGACACCATGGTTTTGATGAGAAGTGATGAGAAACCACTTGCTTTCTTCTATTTGGTGAAGAAGATTTGATGAGAAATGAATTTTATAGGAATTTATGAAAATTCAAAAAGGTATTTTTAAACGTCTTTCTAATTCCTTCTAAAAATGTGGCATTCAATGAGAAATCCTCCCCAACGTAGGACCTAGCACAATGTATATTTTTCATCCAACTTGTTGATAAGGTCACAAAAACATAGATGAACGGACCACATAAATATCAGTTTAATCCAAAACTTTTGTGCATCATAAAGGTCACTCTCCACTTTTTTCTATTTTATGCTACGATGTGGATCTATTTTATTTTTGGAATCCCAGCATAAAATGATCTATAAAAAATGAATGGACAGCATGAATTTAAAAATTGATGGATAGTGGGATCAAAATCCAAAATATAGGTGGGCATATGGTGGGATTAAAATTCACACAGTTCATTCCCTCTTGTCTAACTTCTCTCCAAATCTAGGCTATAAAATAGAAAATCTGAAATTGATAAGAATTGGAATTGATGAAAATCTATATCATGGAATCTACTTCTTATCACTTCCTACCAAATCCATGGTGCCAAACAAGCTCTAACATGAGCGGTAGTAGATTATGTATGGAGTGGATGCCAAACGTGGGAAGAAATGGATGGTCAGAAAAAGAGATAGGCAGCGGTCGGCATCCAATGTGCACGTGTTACTCATATGATGAATGGGCCTGATTGATATCTATGGTATACCTAACGAATTCCCGGATTCATGCACTTGTCACCAATCCAGACCCTCCAAAACATGGGGTCTTACTCCTGACATGATCTTGGCCTTTGGCCTAAGATCAGACTGGCTATGCCATCCGTAGATGGACACCCGTTCGTTGACTTTTGACGAACTTTCAATTTAACTGCTTCTTTAGCGGCCACCACTCTTTATTTTCTCAGGACAGTGGTTTGGCTGGCGACCCAAACACCAAAGCTCTGTAGGCCCCCACCACGATGTATTTTATCCAGGCCGTTCATTCATTTTTACAGCTCATTTTAGATCATAATCCAAAAAAATGAGGCAGATAAAAGCCCAATCGGACCACACGAAAGTAAACAGTGATGATTAAATGCTTAACATTGAAAACAACTTGTGCCACAGTATTTTTGTATTAAGCTGATAATTTGTGTTTTCCCTTCATCCAGGTCGTGTGACCTTATGAACAGGTTGGATGTCAAATAATCTTCATGGCTTCTCCAGAAAGATTTCAATGGTGGGCGTCATTATCCCCACTATTAACGGTGGTGTGGTCCACTTGAGCTTTGCATTTACCTCTAAAATGATATGGAAAAATGAATGGACCGCGTGGATAAAACACATACATCATGGCAGAGCCCGCGGAGCTTGACAGCAGCTAGCAGGCTGGTGTTGGGATCACCGGCCAAACCCCATCCCCCCCCCCACCCCCCCCCCCCCCCCATATTTCTCATTATGACCCATTGACGTCAGGCCCCACGATGGACGGTTTCGATCCAATAACATATTTGACACATCACACACATAGTAGTGGCATGCTTGATAATTGATCGTGGGTGAAACAGGACCGTAGAGCAGTTTTTACATATGATGATCTGAACCCGTTCATGGTCTGGATTCTATATCACCGGGGCAATAATGATAAACATTTATCCAGCGAGGATTGCCTATGGAGATGCATATTTATGTGATGGCTTATATTCAAATCCAAGAGTCAAATATCAGTTTCTTCAATGGAGAGTGATTACGGGCGGTAAATGGTAGGGTTTTAGACGTGTTTAGCCAAAACTAGTCCCGCACATTTATTAAACGGGTCTGGGTCCAAATTTTAAACTCAAAACCATTTGATTAAATGGGCGGGTCTGGGTCGGGTCTAAGTACAGTTATACACAAGTCGAGTAAGCTTTAAAAACTCGCTCGACTCGCTCGAAAAATGCTCGACTCGACTCAGATCGGAAGTGAGTTTGAGCCAAGCTGAGTCAAATTTCTGGTGCTCGAATGTGTTCGAGCGAGCTTCGAGCAGGGCCAAGCTCTATTCGGCTTTTAACTCGTTTATAGACTCGAACTCGGCTCGATTTGATTCGACTCGGCTCGGAGCTGTTCTATATATAAGGTTTTTTTTTTCTTTTTTCTTCTTACCTTAATCATTTTTACTTTTTACCCACCCGAGCGCCCCCATTTTCAAACCCTAACCCTAACCCACCTTCCCCCTCTCTGAGCTAGATGGCCGACCTTCAACTCCAAGCCGGCAACCTCGATCTCAGCTTGCCCTACCTGCCGCTCGACGCCGGCCACCCCTTGTTCACACCTTGCCCTCTCATCGCCAGCCACCCCCTATTCGCACTCTACCCGCTCGATGCCAGCCACCCACTGTTCTCAATCACCCTGCCCGCTCGTCGCTGGCCACCCCTTGTTCTCAACCTTACTCGCTCATCGACATCGGTCACCCACTGTTCTCAATCACCCGACCCGCTCGTCGCCATCCATCCCCTGTTTTCAACCCTACCCACTCGTCGACACCGGTAATCCCCTTCTCCCCCCTCCATTATTTTTCATTAAATTTCGGGTGATCGGCTGGACTTAACAAACCTTGCTTGAAAACATAAACTCGAACTCAGTTCGAAAAAATTGAACTCAGACTTGGCTCGAAAACTGGAAATCGACTCGAACTTGAAATCAACCCAAACTTGCTCGGTCTGCTGACCGATTAGGGGCCTTCTCAACTCGGCCAAGTAGAGCCGAGTAACGAGCAGGGGTAGGTGGGTTCGAATCAGGGTGATGCTCGATTCGACTTGACTCGTGTATAACTCTAGGTCTGAGTCACCCCACCTGGTAGAGGAAGATCCACCAAAACCCATTTATAAATGGGTTAGGTCTAATGGGTCTGAGTCTAAATGTGATATGCAAGCATTTTTACCATGTTTAAAATCGGGTCTAGATGGGTCCCTTGCAACATAAACCGAACCCGCCCATTTACTAAATGGGTTCGGGTCGGATCGGGTCAGGTTGGATTGGGCCTGGCTACTATAAAGGAAACTGGATCTAGACCTATTTAACATGTGTTCTTGAACCTACACCCATACCATTTAACAAACAGGTTGGCTCGGGTATGGGTAGCACATCGGTTATTCTGACCTATTTACAGCCTTAATTACAAGACTATATCTTTCACGTGGTACTAATGAGAACATTAACGACCTCATATCAAAGGATGCATTCCAAAGTGGAAGCCGCATACAATTCGGGGGTTGTGCGCCGACCAGGTGAGGCAGGGGGTACTTAGTGGGTGAGGCCCTGACCGTTGGGCTCACCTTGATGTATATGTTGAATATCCCCACCGTCCATCCGTTTTGTTTGGTCATTTAGGGCATGGTCCAAAAAACGAGGCAGACACAAATCTCATGTGGGCCACACAGTGGGGATTGAATTCCCACCATTAAAAACTTTATGAGAGCCACAAAAGTTTTGAATGAAGCTGATGCGTTTTCCCTTGATCCACGGACGTGACCTTATCAACAGGTTGGATGGCAAATAAACATTACAATGGGCCGTTGGAAGTTTTTAATGGTGGAGTTCAATCACCACTGTTTCCTGTGGCGCGGTCCACCTGAGATTTAGATCTATAGCTTTTTTGGAAGCATACCCTGAAAATAGCTGGCAAAACAGATGTACGGTTTGGATATACAACACATGCATCAAGGTGAGCCCCACAGCCAAGGCCTCACCCACGAAGCTGCTACCCCTGCCTCACCTAATCGGGCACCGTACCCTATGAAAAGGTTTGCTCGTATACATCCCACCATTTGCAGTACCATACGTTGGGACCTTGGCCCTTATTTGGGTTATCTCCCAATTATCCAAACCGTTTATAAGACAAGTCTCACTTTACGGTGGAAGATTACAAATAAAAGCTCGGTGTGGGAATAATTCAACGCTTTTGATAACTTTGGCTCTTTTGATTTGAATATGAGCGTTCGCCATAACCTTTGTATGTTCAATGGTTCAAGTATTCAATCTGAAAGTTTTTATTTTATTTATTTATTTATATTAACTGGGCATCCCTCTCAAGTGTCTTTTCCTAGAGTCGCAGTACACCGTAACCTCTGATGTATTCTGCTAGTTTTGTACCATTTAAGAAATGATGGTTACTCTTTCGACCCAACAGGTGGAACAGTTGCACAGCTCGTATTGTTGATCCAGCCCGATCCAAATTGGGCCTATCATATCAACAGTCAGGTTAACCAAGCCACTGGGGGCACATGCGGATATGATTCATTCATTTTGCCTTTTAATTGAAAAGATTTTTCCTCACCATAATAACATAAATAATCCAATTTGTGCACACCCACACCTTTGGGACAGTTGTCAGACTAAGTGAAGATAACCTCGTTTCATTTCAACATTGAGGTCTTGCTATCGATTCCCAATGTGGGGGTGGCTAACATTGAAGTGTAACTAATAGTGTGGGTGTATGTACTTACAATGAGATGTTTGTACTAACCCCCCCTAAAAGATAAAAAAAAAAAGTTCAATTCACGCGATGTTGAATGTATATCGAACAACTATTAAGAGTTCCTAAAGCTCCTTATAAGGCTTGTTGGAAAACTTGCTATTAGACCTGATTAATTGCTCTTTGTTATTTAAAATGAATCAACGTAAAGATGTTATCCTATGTTTAGCTAAGATAAAAAATAGACAATGTTGTATTGTAGATTTAATTTAATATGTGTTGGGTTGGTGACGGCTCGAAGTTCTTCTAATTTCCTCCTATTTATAAAATTTTGATATGATTGCATGGAAAGAGATCTTCGTAGTCACTTCTCCTTTTTGTTGATGTGGAGATAAACGTCTAGGCCCAAAGACAATTATTGTCTATCAGACAACACCAAGTATGCTAGTTGTTCATCATAGGCTAACTATTGATTGCGTGCAGGTTCTACTCTTGTTACATAGACAGGAGTTTCTCTTGAATATGAATAATGCGAGCAGTCATTACTTCGCTCTTCAAAGATTTTGGCCATAGAGGTCATGCACAATGCCATAATGTATGGATCAAACTCAACATTTGGTGTGATTATGTTTCGGCTGAGACCCAACTTTGTTCATGAGACCATCATGGTAGTCAGCTACCTTTGCCACATGAATGTGATACATGATACATGTGTCATTTATTTAGCCAATTAAACTTACTTTTTTTGGGCTACTCACAACTTTACAATTTTTGTTCTCATTCGGCCATCGGAATAGTTGAAAAATTCTTCCTTCTATCCCTTGTTGAGATTTCATTGCTACATGGCATTATCTCAATTGCTAGATCAACTACTTTAAATTCGGACAGGCTAATATTTTACATTAAATCATCCATTTCATAGATATTAAAGAAGCTTTTTTTGTATACACCCTACCCATGGTGGGGACTTTAGCCATTGATTGTAGATCATTATTCATAATCAAAGTCATTTATACTGTGAGTCTCACTTTATATGATCATAGTTCATAATCAAAGTTATTTACACGAGGAGTCTCACTTTATATGATAGAAAGTTTTCAATTAGATTACTCCAACTCTTTGATAATTTAGCTCTTTTATATTCAGCATGAACGGTCATCATAACCGTTTTACAATGACACCGTAAGTCCAAGCTAAGAGTTTTTCAGGATTCCCTCCTTAAGGTAAGTCCTACCAAATGAGCGGTATAGTTCATTGGCAAAAACCAAATCCAAAGGTTAATTAGACTCCTGCATGTCTTATTGCAATACGTCCGGATGCATGGGAGCTAACCACCTTTAAAGATGCTCTTCTTAGTAGTAAAGATGCACAATTTGAATAATTTAGATAGCTGTACATCAATGTCACTTCCTACTGAATGTGTCATTGTCAAATGATGCTAAAATTACAGGGGAATCTAGCCCAAGAGGAAAAATTACCCTTCTAGACGACCCGGATTAGGGGGTGTTGCCCACACACGGTGGTGACGTGTTGGGCATTGTAGGCCCCACCGTGATTTATGTGTTTTATATCCAGACCGTCTGTCTGTTTCTCCAACTCATTTTAGGGCATGAACCCAAAAATAAAGTAGATCCCAAGCTCAAGTGGACCGTACCACAGGAAACTGTGGGATAGTGATGGACTTGATTCCGTAGTGACCCCTCCTTGTATGGTACTTGTCGAAGCTCCATAGGCCCCTCCATGATGTATGTGTTTTATCCACGTTGTTCATTCATTTTGCTAACTGATTTTAGGGTATCATTCCAAAAATGTGGCAGATCTAAAGATCAAGTGGACCAAACCATATGAAACAGTGGGAATTGGATGCCGTGCCGCTTGAAAACATTTCGTGGGTCACAGAGGTTTTGATTGTGGCTCATTTTAATTTTTTTAATGTTTTTTCTTCAACCGGGTTTATATGACTTCATGAATGGGTTGGATGGAAAATAAACACCACATTCGACCTTAGGTGGGCATTGATATCCCTACTACAATGTGGTCCACTTGAGCCTTAGATCTACCTTTTATTTGGCTTGTACCTTAAAATGAGCTTGCAAAACATGAATGGACGGGGTGGATAAAATATATTCATTATTGTGGGGCCCACAAGGCCTGGAGGGGTCACAATTGAATGGGAGTTGTATAGTGAGACCAAACCATTGACATCTTCCTAAGGGGCACCATGATGTTTATTGACCATCCAACTTGTTGACGAGGTCACATAGACAGCATCCTTTGTCATGAAGCATGGTGACAAATTTTCTTTTCACAAAATCTTGGGAAGATTTTCAAATTTTCGGATTTTTGAGATATTATTGGAAATTTTTCTTCGGAAACATAGAATATTTAAAAATATTTATTGCAAGCTAATAAATAATTAATTTTTTAATATCTATACTCAAATAAGAAGCATCTTAATGGTTTTATTTTTTTATTTTTTGAGTTAGTACACACTCACATTGTTAGTCACCCTGCAATGTTAGCCACCTGACCGTTGGGAATTGACACTGTGTTGAGAATAGGTTATCTTCACTCAGTCTACCACTATCCCAAAGGTGTGGGTGTGATTTTGGTTTTTTATTAATAACGGTAGCCGATTAGATGAGACCCTGGATCCACCGACAGTGCGTGAGAGTGAGACGGTGATACCCCCGACTGTGGGGCCTACTATGATGTATCTGACTACATCCATGCCGTCCATCCTTATTGAAAGTTCAGTGTAGAGCGTGATCTATAAAAACCGAAGCACATCCAAATCTCAAATGGACCATAGTCCAGGAAACAGTAGTAATTGACCATTAAAAACTTCCTATGGGCCACAAAACCTCTGGATCAAGATCATATTTGTGTGGTCTCTTCGTATAAGTCTTTGTGACCTTCTCAACAGGTTGGATTACAAATTAAATACATTCCGGTGGACTCCGGAAGTTTTTAATGGTGGGTATTCAATCATGACTGTTTCTTCTGGTGTGGTCCACCTAAGATTTGGGCATGCTTCATTTTTGGTATAATGCCCTAAAATGATCTTTGAAAATGGTTGGACGGTGTGGATTTAAGGCACATACATCACCGTTAGCCCCCCACTCAGGGCTCTCACCCGCCTCGGTGTATCCGGGGGTTTCACCTAATCTGCTCCCCCAATTACCCACGGAAGGCTAATGTATCAATCAAGAATGCCTATCATGTGTCTGCTGTCATGGACGTCATCCGAAAATCCTGTCACTTTCTTGATCAATGGCCAGGATGGTTTGATCTCATTCATTTTGGACCATTTGCCATTCACAGGGATATTTTCATCCAGATGAACAGTTCTGTATAATAAGCGACCACGTCAGCTTCGGGAGAGCCCCAGAAAGGTGGATGACGAATGAAATATCTATTATGGATACAAGTCCAACGCGAAATCCCAAATGTTATTTTCATGTATTACAATGTTACATCTCTTGTAATACATGTATTACATCTCTTTTGTCTTCTTGTGTTTAGTGGGCCCAATGCTCGTGTTGGTGGTTCTTTTAATTGAGCGCGGATCGGCTAGTTCCAGTGGGACTAGCGGTGGTTTCAAATCTCTGTGGGCCCCACCATGATATGTGTGTTTTATCCACTCCGTCCATCCATTTCTACATCTGATTTTAAGGAACAAGCCCAAAAATCAGACAGATCCAAATCTCAGGTTGACCACACTAACAGGAAAACAGTGGGGATTGAACATCCACCATTAAAATTTTCCTAGGGCCCACTGTAATTTTTATTTTCCATCCAACATGCTGATAAGGTCAAATAGACCTAGATGAAGGGAAAAAAACAAATATCAGCTTGATACTAAACTTCTGTGGCCCCCAAAAAAGTTTCAACAGTAAGCGTCAATCCCCACTGTTTTCCTTTGGTGTGGTCCACTTGAGATTTGGATCTATCTGATTTTTAGATATGTAGCTTAAAATCATATGGAGAAATGGACGGACGGTGTGGATAAAACACAAATATCATGGTGGGGCCCATAGAGATTTGAAACCACCCCTTATGCTAGTCCCACTGGGACTAGCCGATCCGCGCCCCTTTCAATTACGGGGGGTTTTTGTAGGGACCACTCGGCTGGACCATGAAGGGGTTCATCACCTCTATACTGACATGTTTAATGTTGGGTATCGAATCCAAGCCAAGCATCCACTGGGTCACTCAACTAAGATGGCCCGTGTTTAAATGCTCACCGAGCAGACAATCCTAGCCGTTAGTTTTTTCTGCTGAACATTTACCATAGACCAACGCGATATTGTCATCCGTTTGATGTTTTAGTATTTCAAAAAACTATATAGATACAAAATTGTTGAAGTATTCTTTTCACTTTTTAGCTGCAGCCTGCAGATATTAACTTTTAATTTCACTTTAGAGTGGTTAGAATTTAGAAAGCATTTCAATTTCACTTTATTGACTTTTAAAAATGCTAATGTCATGCTCTTAGCGGAATGCAAGTATAAAAGTCACGCCTCAATGGACTTTTTTCCCGCCGATGGTTAACACATGGCCATGGCACAATCCTAGCCCAGTGGGATGTCACCGTGTGTCAACACTATCCTACAGATGATGGGAGGCGATGGCACTAGAAGTCTCCAAGTCATACCCTTAGTGACATGTAGTCAGTCAAAAGCAACACGACCACGACTCGGAGTTACATGCATGTTTGTGGTCGAGCGTGAACATCCTTCTGCGCATGCATACACGGAATGATGCCCACACTTTTGTGGTTGTTTCTGTCTATCATTTCTGGTTTTGATTTGATTGAAATGTGGATTTGACTTATAAATAATAATATGTATAACTTGAAGTTGCCACTAGTCTAAAAGAAGCTCAGGATTAATGGCTAGAAACCGTAGAATCGCTTAACGATTGGGAAATTATAAGATCCCCCAACACAAAAGTGACTCTTGCAGTTGGTCCACGGCCGTAGATTCTGAGTAAGAGCTTTAGTTACGAAAAAAGAAGGGGTTAGACGCCATTTTTCGTTCGTGCAATACACAGTCTCTACTTTACAGGGCTGTATAGTTTTTAGGGGGATTCAGGGGAAACTTTAAATGCTGCGTAATCAAGCTATACTTTACAGGCTTTTTAGAGCTCGGGTAGGCAAAAAACAGAAAAGAAATTGTGGACGCTCGCCTTTCTGCACTCCCGACCCTCCCTTTCGAAAAGGGGTCACGCGAATCGCCATTTGCCACTGGCTCGCCTCTTTCTCTAGGGCTTTTTCGGTTGTTGTGTTATCGGGTATGTTTAGATGAGTTTGTATAAGACCAGAGTCGCCACTAACCAGTTACTTCGAATCTACAGTCGGCTAGACCCCGTAGAAACGTTAGAGAAAAGAATATGAAGATTCATTCCTCTAAAATTACTCCTTTTAATCTGCGACCGGAGATTCAAGGTAAGGGATCATGGTTACAGGGTGGGAAGGTGTCAGGCACCCACTCTGCCTGTACTGAAGTACGGTCTTTACTTCACATAATCGAATTAGTACTTGAAAGTCTGATTTAATTCTCGTTCATTCTCATGAATGATATGATGCATGAACATAGGTCTGAACAGTAAGAGTTTCTGATGGACAGATTTCAATTAACATGCAAGCCCAGAGCATACGCTCGAACTGACAGGTGTTTTATGCGAGATGCATGCTGTGTGTTTGATCAGTCAAAACTTCTGATGAATGAATTCTAGGTGAACCAATAAATTTCAGAGCACACACTAAGACTTGATCAAGTATTTGTAGTGAAATGATAAGCAGGGGGTTGGAAGAATAAGAAATGTTGCACTTATGCTAAATGCGAATGAGATAATGTTGATATGAGAGTGGCTGGATGGACAGAGGTTTAGCAAGGGGTTAGCTTCAAGCGGCTAAAATCGAGACTTAGATGGCTTAAGAAGCTTAAACCAAGGTCAGGTTAGGCTAGACCAGGGCTAGACTCTTCTCACTCGGGCTCTCCTTGGTGGAGGAATGGGCTAAGAGAAGTGGAGATGGACTCAAAATCGACAGGTTTTCTGGGATGTTGAGGGATGCTGAATACGAAGGGGGAATTGGGTATTTATAGTTACGAGCAGTGGTAGCTCTTATAAATATGGATGGGCGATCAGTTAGACGGCCGCCAGTACAGCTGTTTTGGTTCAGCTTTGAAGTGTAGTTGCTCCAAACCTGAAGCAGAAAAAGAGCCCAAGGTTCGAGTTCGGAGCTGCTCCAAAGCTGCGGCTTGGAAGTAGGTGAGTCAACTGGGTTTGAAAGATGGGTTTAACAAGGTGAGTTGACTGGGTGCGAGGGCTGGACTGACTCAGTGAGTTGACTTGGTGATTTGACTCAGCGGGTTGACTCAGAAGGTTAACTTTTTGGGGATTTTTATACTGGTTTTTTCTATGGATGATTTTTTAGGCTGGTGTTTTTTGGGTGAGTTCAGGCTTGAGCTGGGCTATGGATTGAGGCTTACAATGGTGAGTTGGGCTGGGTTTGGACTTGGGTTTGAGGGTATGGACCTCCATCCATTCAGTTATCTTAATCAGCTTTGTAGCCGAAGGTGAAGTGTCTACATAAATAAAAGCAGAATAAAAGTGTGAGTGAGTGTAGATGTGATAAATGGTAAGGAATGTGCGGAGTGGAATACGGTTTGATTCGAGATGTGAGAGGGAAAATGAGAAATCAAGTACCCTTTTGGTCAAAAGGGATGGCCGTATATCCCGAATTTCGACTCTACTCGTTAACTTCGGCCTGTAACAGTTACTCTTGAATTCTTAGAAGAAGGAGACAGGGATAGAAAGTGAGTTGTCAGAGAGTCATAGTTTCAACATCTATCGGATGGTCAAAAGCTACAAAACAGAGAAAGAAATATATTCTCAGCCCGAGGTTTGGGCGTTTGATTGGGCATAGCCTTTGTACTGCACCATTTGCTCCAAGCTTCTTGACTCCGACAATGCTCTCTTTAGGCTCTTCGACTTCTCAGAAAAAGAAAAGGAAAACGATTATCACCATTGCTCTCTCCTCTCACCCCTCTTGTGTCTCTGTCTACAGCCCTTGAGCCACTCGACATTGGTCTGCTTAAATAGGTTGATTGTGGCTCGTGCATCGCAGATGGTTAAGGCCGATAGTACGTCGCGGGCACGGTGGTGACACAAATTGGATGAGTGCGTGTAACGCCCCTGGTTTTCATTACTCGAGTGTTGAGCCCGAGTTCTGAAAACCCGAGTGTAAACATTCAAAGATCCACTTTACAGTATAATTTTTTTTAATTGCAATGGAAGCAAATCAAGACATGTAATGTCCAATATAAATCAAACTGTATAAGTGGCGCCCATGGGGCTTATACAAATCAATTGTCTCAATATTACATTAATTAAAAAGGAAACCAAAAGAAAGAAACACTGCACGTAGACTTGAGTCGCACCACTGTTCAACTTCTCATCCAAAGATACCTGCATCAACTGTTATGGTTCGATAGCGTTAAAACGCTATCATAGTGAGGTAAAAACCCTCCAAAATTACCAGGCATGATAGCAGTTAAGTAAATATCAACTAAAGATAATATATTGCACAATAAGCAATTTGTACAATTTCAAATAAAATGACATTTAAAGCAATCAAATGTAACGATTCACTCATATTACAAATACCAACAAATTATAGCATTCAATCCATACATTCTAACTTTAATTCATTTACATGAATGTGTGCATGCACATGTTCTTCAACCTGAGGATGTACATCCAGCTGGTGAATTTCAAACCTGACAGTAACATGGCTCGTCACCAATGTTACCCGCAATGCAATGCATATCAAACCAACAGTAATGTGGCTCGTCACCAACATTACCCGCAAATGCTATGTATGTATGATGTATGATTAACCAGCTTTTATTAGTCCAATTTACAAAACAAGCAATTAAAAGCTCACTGGTCACTATGGGGGGTGCGCAACCCAGCATAGGCCGACGGCTCAGGCATAGCATCCCATAACACCATCCCCGGCCCATGAGACGTCCAACAAAATATACTATAGTACAAATTTTATGATTATCTACAATTAGACAATTAACATTACTATTTTGTGTGTGTTCCAAAGTTTTCAACAAAAGGATACTCTTCTTCGTCCAAGCCACCTGAAAAACAAGTCCATTGATGGACACCAACAAGGAAGGATCTTTCCAACCAAAGCCACATGGCATCAAGTCCATTTAAGGACACCAACAATATAAATTTCACTAAATGGCAACAAGCCATTCTCTTAGAACACAACATATAATATTTCACAACTAATTCTCCCAATAACATCCTCAATTCATGTACAACCCATCCACTAAAATCATTTAAAACTAACCAACAAGTAAAAGTTGTATCCATTGGAATCTAAGTATGAAACAATTAATAAAAGATATTCATCACAATTTATCCAAAGCAATTATTTCAATATATATAGGAATTCAATTGACAATATGTATTTAAACAAACAATACTATACAAGAAATACTCAATTTAATTAAATTAGTGGAAAACTTGAAAGGTGAGAACGTCACCTCACAGCCGACAAGTCGAATTCCTTAATTGGAAAACAATCAAAGTGAGGTATTTTAGGAATTCCAAATTCCTACAATAATTAAATAAAATATAATCAATACTACGTTTTTCGTTTATTCGTTTTCCAACCAGAAGTTTAAGAGTTTACAAACCCCCAATTGAGTTAGTTTCCCAACTCAACTAGGCCTAACAATCATTCTCCCACCTAGTCCCAAATTCAATTTAGATTAACACCATTGGATACAACCCTTCGCAAATCAAATAATCCACACAGAGATTAAGACCATACTTCCACTTAACTTCAAAAGATTAGATTTTATTTAATTCACAAATGCAACTGGAGAGGGTAATCAAAACTATGTTTAAAGGGTTAAAATATAATTAGATCACCACCACCAGTCACTGGATCGTTTTAAACTCGACCAATCACCCGATTGAGAACTCAATTGAGCTCTAAGGGCTAGATCAGAATTTCTTTGCACTATCCTCACAAAATTTCAAGTTGAAATAGGAGTTTCTAGTGGATTAACTCAAATCCATCAGATCTAACTCATACTCGATTGATCCGAACCAAATAGAATTACTGAGCATAACCAGCTTCATACATCTGAACTACAAACACAACAGAAGTTCTTACCTCTGCAATAACCTAATCTGAAAAGGATTTAAGAAAACCAGCAACAATCACTACCCAAATGCAGAGACAAAAACGAACTTCCGCTCCATTGAAACTGGTGTAGACATCATCGCTGAACTGATTTAGTAACTGAACCATCCTCTAGCAACGACCCTGAATGAGATTTGAGAATGACACGCCAGTCACGAGGCCCACCTAATACACGAACCAGATCTAAGACAGGTGGTTGAAATGAGTTCACCTACTGCGACATCTTGCTAGAGAATCGGCCGAAAATCAGTGCACCACTGTTGGAGGTCGGAGAGGAGGTCGATCCGGCGGCTGGAATGGATGGGGGAGAGATGAAAAGAAATGGTTCAGATGCCCCAGATCTAGGTTTTGGATGGAACAGTTGCCAGACAAAAGGAAGAAATGAAAAAAAAACAATATTGTAGATATACTAGGCATTCGATCCATGTGAAGGGACCCTCAACGGCTGAGATTTGTCTAGAAATCTATCTCCTATAATGTTAAGAACGGTCCAGATTATAGGGAGCGGTGTAGACGCGGATTGCCCATCCGACACTTCCGGTTTTGGCAAAACACTACATATAACTAGACTTTGGCTAGAAATCTACTTGCATATGGTGGATCCCACTCACGAAAACCACTATGGTTAGTTGGAACACCCAAGGCTCAATAGGACGAACGGTTCAGATCATCCCAAGGTGGGCCACAGAAATCAACCTCCATCGATTTGTAGGTTGCTGGAAACACAGGAAATATTTGGACAGCCTGACTTCAGGCCCAATTTGCTACAACACTAACAACTAGAGGCGAAAATCTCCACCAAGCTTTTGATTAGGCCCATCGTTCGAACCAAATGGACGGCTCAGATTGGGCAAGACAATGCCCAAAAGTGGGCCACACTAGACACAAACGGATGTGCGTCCGCGCGTTGTTGCCCGTTTAGGTGGGAGAGTGAAAAAAAGATAGAGGGAGATTCCTTTTTTGGAGAGAAGTCGGGTCAGCAGTTGCTGACCGACTTTGGTCATATGGTGCACCTGAAGTGCACATACATTGGTGCACGTCACACTACAAAGTGGGGTCCATGGTGATGTTTTCAGAAATCCACGCCGTCTATCCGATACCACTGATCCTGTTAGGGCCTCAGACCAACATTGAGGCAGATCTACAAGTTAAGTGGGCCATACAACATGATTTATGCTTTTAAAAGATATTTTCAACAATTCAACTGTTAGCTTGCTTTCAAATTTGATTTCCAACCGTTAAAATGTTCTGGAATTAGTACAACTTAAACCACACATTGAGATATCACATATTAACACTAATATCCTTCTAATAACACACTATCAATGTTATTTATGTCATTATTATTATTATTTTGATACAAATTGTAAGAGTCGCCCTCAATAACACCATTCACAAAAATAGACCCACTCTCTTAGCCACACACCTAACTCTTAATTGTTTTAATCAATTTAGTGGTCCACCTTACATGAACTAGTGTGTCTACTTTTAAATTTTTCGATAACCCGATTATTGATTTAACATGAATTTCATTGAAAAGTAAATTGAAACCACACAATTAATTATCTAATTATTAATTCCATGGTAACACTTGAGTAATGAAAGTACAGGGTGTTACTGTGCGCGGTGCTTGGTTGCATGGCCAGCGGAGAGAATTCAAAACCGAATACTGTGGGCGGGTAAGCCAGGATTGGACGAGTGTTTGTACGTGGCGAGACCCGGACGGTCCAATCTAGATGCAGTCACTCGAAATCTACATCCGTAGATACAGTTTCTCGTAAATTTAATGCATCCATAGCTGCGTCACTCGGAATCCACATCTGCATCCATAATGCATTGCGATTGCATTGAAATAGGTACCCTTGTTCCCCAACAATATCTAAGGTGATATTGATAATGAATAAGTATAAATTATATTGATTGTAGATTCAGGATCGATTCTACTCAGGTCGTGACAGAATTAACAGAGTAATCGCCACTATCAATAGGTGAGTACATCGCAACACGTTTCCTAGTCATTTTAATTAAGTTGTGTGATGGACATAATATGTGATATTGATTAATTCATGTTTGTTTAAATATTATTTAAATAATTTTCATTTATAATAGATGTCATGAAATGTTTTCTCTCAAAAGGAGAGATGGAATGTACAGATGTGAATTATTGTATGGATGTGAATTATTGTATGGATGAGTTATTGTGCTTGGAGTTCGATTCTGGAAGACCGGTAGGTACTTAAGTACCCGGTTACCCAGGGACCATCCTGAAAGCCCACTAACATGTGAAAATCCTCCCTACAAGGAAGGGGGAGTCAATTGATGGGATCCAATCGAAACAATTAGAAGACTGAATATATGCCTACTTGATGCTTCATTTCATATTAAACTCATTCTTTAATTAATTATGTATTACATGTATTTGATGGCATGTGTTTATCCTGCTTAATTAAAATGCATGTGAACCGTATTGGGTTACTCACTGGGCTTTCTAGTTGACTTTGTGAATTAAAAATATACGGATGATGTGGATGTTGAACCTTTAGAGAATGCCCTTGATAATGAAATGAATCTGTTGACACTGAAAACTGGTCAACGGACGATGTGAGATGATTTGTATGCGGAGGAACGATCGTCACCACCGATATCCTTCGTTAGGATTGAAAACTGGGCTTGGATCAGAGGTTCAGCTTTCCCTGTGAAACACCACAAAAAACAGTGAAGGGGGTGGCTGGGATCCAGCCGTGAACCCTCCGATGCCTAAGTCAGTGGTTTCCCTTAAGAGTGATAAACACTAATTTGAAAGAGATTGTTTTTCATACCTGTAATCGTCATATCTTCTGTTATTTATAGGCTTCGATAGAGAGTTTATGAGCTGAAATCACGGTAGATATTATCCCGGGAATCCGGGCGGAAATCTTGGGCCGTTCCGATCTTGAAGGGATGCGCCCTTATTTTTAGGCCGTTTGAGAAACAGATGAGGTCGGCTTTCATCTGCCCATTAACTTGAGTACGATCCGAGCTGACCTCATGAAGAGGCGAAGTCATCAAGCGAAGTCATCGGCTTGCTATTTTGCTCCGAGGTCTTTTTTGCTCGGATCGGCTTATGAGAAATTATCCCACAACAGAGACCACTAGAGGAACCGCAAGATTATTGGCCTAATTTGACCAGGGAAGAAGTGGCGGCCTTAAACCAAGACATTTAAACTATTCTTGTTTTATTTTGTTATTTTCAATAATTAGTAGACATCTAATAAAGTCTCAAATGGGTGGACTTAGTTTATAGTTGAATATTTCATTAATAAATGGTAACTTAGAATTTTCATTATTTTATGCCTCTTAAAGTGGTTTAACATTATAAATGCATTTAGTGCACCAGTTATACCCCGTAAACTGGGCCGGAGGGTGTACACTCTAAGTCCGAATTTCGGGGCGTGACACCTTCCATAGCTCAAAGTTATTTTTTCTGGAGAACTTCTCTAACTCGAACCTTGTGCTTAATCCCATTTTCTCGTCTCAGATTCGAATTCCACTCCACCCCAACTTTTGCTCTGATACCACTTGTTGGAAAAACCGACAGCAGAAGCGAAACGCCGAAATGCGCAGAGCAATGCGAGATTAAACGAGCAAACAAGATGCAATCAATCACACACAAGCATTCACCACAAGAGAATCCGAATTTACGTGGAAAAACCTCTCAATGGAAAAAAAAAACCACGGTACAAAGCGATCTACTATGAATAAACAGAAGATTACAGAGATTGACAACCCACAAGTAAGAAAAAATAAAGAAAATCCCAAGTTCTCTCTCACACACACCCCTCTCCTCTCTTCCTAACGCAAATAGGAAACCTTAGACACCTTAGGATTCAATCTAAGTCCTGATACATCTCATATATATAGTAGGAAACTCGAAAAAAGAAGCCTCTTACGCACTACTACGTAATGCGCAAGAAACCGCGTGCACAGTCGACTGGTCGCCCGACCAGTCGCACATCGCACAAAAACAGTCAAGGGGAAAAACTCACACAGACCCGTCACTGCCTCACCACCGATCGGTCGCCCGACCGGTCAGAGCCCCTTGCAGACCGATCTGGGGCACATAAAAAAAAACTGTCCAGGAGCTTGCGTGCATTTAGGCCATAACACGTCAGACCGGTCGCCGGACCGGTCTGAGCACCCAAACGTGCACATGTTTGAAGGCTCCTCCAATAGTGCCCACCTCGATGTATGCATTTTATATCCACACAGTTCCTCCATTTTGAGAGCTCAATTAAAGGGCATTAGAGCAAAAATGAGGCAAATCTAAATCTCAAGTGGAACACACAAGGAAAATAGTGTTGATTGAATGTCCACCATTAAAAACTTCATAGGGCCATCTGTGTAACAACCTGAAATTTTGGATGTATGATTACATGTACGTACGTATGTACAATAGCCTTTATACAGTCGTGCATATGTAGATTGATCGATTTTAACCATCCATCTCTAGTCTAGCTTGAATTTAAACCATAGAAAACCATTTTCACCCATAAAAATAAGTCATCCGACTGTTATTTGTTAGGAAGAACCCTGAATACCCTAGTATTCTCACCCAATTAACAAAACCAATCGTAGAAATACCCTATCACCATCAGACGAAGATATTTGATTGTTCATTTAGAATTTGGACCACCCAATCATAACAAATGAACCACTGATCTCCATACTCATTCGTACACACATCAAAATCAAAATCTGATTTGCTCATTTCGTTCATCATTCAAACATAAGCTTAATCTACCGTCGAAATATCAATCAAAGTATGTTTGTATGCCAAACGTGTCATTAAACTCTAAAGATGTACATTCACAACCTAATCCACATTCAAAAACTGCTTTGTACATTTCTATTTGCTAAACCAACCGTATAATAATTTGTAAACATGATTAGGATTATAATTATCTTACTTATTTTAATTTGAGGATACCATCCGACCGCCCATCACAATTGTATCGGCCAAATAGGCCATCAAAAAAATTAAAATAGACACTTCATTAAGAAGATCATAGGGCGTATTTCTAAACTACTAGTTAGTTTTCACATAGGACACTAATACATGCTATTTCAAATTACGGCTAAACATAAGTCATTAAAAAGGTATATTGGTCATCTTATGGAGATCGCCCAAACTTGATCTGTTGATAGAAAATGAATAATGGTGGGCCTTGGTGAAGTCTCACCTTAAACGGACGGTGTGAATTGATTGTGTGTGCAAAAGGAGTTTTGGATGTAAAATGGGAGAAGAGAGAGACCGTGCCTCTTACGTCCCTGTGTGACTGTGTGTTAGCGTGGTATTATATAGATATATATCTCTCTCTCTATATATATATATTATATCTTTAAAAAAAGAAGAAGAGAGAAATAGAGTGAACGTTGGTTTTGTGTACATTCAGCCATAGATCTTAGGGTCCACTAATTAAACTATTGATCTGGACCGCTCATCGGATCACCTCATCAACCCAAGACACTTCGCTAGCAAGAATCTAAATAATTTAGGAAAATCGAGTCCATTCAATGGTACATCCTATCAAAGACTTGAGATCATCCTTTCTCACTAGGCCTTTTAAGATTAGACATTCCTTCAAACCTTACCTACCATACGTATATCGAGTCGACACCACATTTGGCACATATACCATGAAGATCTAGGCAAAGTATAAAGTAACATGGACTGTTGCTAATTACACTTGTGTGCGTGGTTTCATTCAACAAACAAACAAACTGATTCATGTCACTTACCTATCTCGACTTCTTCTCTGATTTAAATTTGCAACAGATTGCAGCAGAAGCTGAGACCATCAACAATAATCGTGAATTATCCATACGATGATAGTAAGCCTCTTATCTAAACCATTCATCGCATTTTCTTTCCATTATTTTCAATCACTCGACCCATTTGGAACTTGTATCTGTCTCATTTTCTAACCGTTGCTCAAACATGATTTGGAGGACTTAATGTATGATTTAGATTGTCTCCAAGATCTCGGTGGACCCCATATAGTCTCGTTAGAAGTGGATATCTCCGCATGTAAACCACAGATTGAATCCTTCTCTAACTACATCACTTCCACATCTTCCGTCCTAAGTAACAACCTACGATTGATGGGATCTACCTCCACCACATCTCAACCGTGTAAACCTCTTCATCCAACATTATAAAGTGCTCCAACATTCCCTTCCACCGAACAACCAATCAAAAGAATTCCTACTCTAAGTTTCCTCCCTGTCTGGTCTAACAAGCGTGCGACAACCATCTCCATCCAAACTTGAACCCACCAAGTAAATACATCTGGACCTTCGATTTTTATGTCCACAAGCTCCTTACCTTTAATCTGAACCATCTAGTAGAGAGGGAATAATGAAATACCCCTAGTGCCGAAATCTTCCATTAGCAATTGTGGTTTTTTTTTTTTTTTATATTAAGAAATCATCATCCATTTTGGTATTACCTTGTTTTGAAATCCAAACCGTTCATTGTGTGGCCTCCACAGGTACATATGATCACTTCCATTCAACCAGAAATTCATACATATCTTTGAGGTGGAATCCCAACTTAAATGGTCTCATAACTCGCCATGTGTAATATGTAACCCTCTCACGTAAAACCATCATATGAGAGTCCCATTATAGAGATGATTCTTAAGCCCAAAAACTCTATAAAGTCTCACCAGATTATGCGTGTGAGAGTAAGATACAAAGGAGAATGAAAGAGAGAAAACATGAGGAAAGAGAATAGAAAAAAAGGAAGAAAAGGAAAAAAAGAAGAAGAAAGTGAGATCAAGAGTGTTTCCTCCATTCGAATTCAGCATTCGACTCAACCGAGTTGAACCAAGCCATACCAGGCATGCCGCATCTCCTTGCCACATTTTCGTAGTTCCCGAAACCTAGCCAAGTCCTCTAGATCATCTCTAAGTAAGCTATTTGATTAGACCTAAGTTCAAACACAACTTGCTATCGTTGTATCATTGCACCATACACATGAAATCTCTAACTTCTACATAGGTGTTCTATTTTATTTTTAGCATGGGAGTCGGTTCAGGCCCATACCGATGTATGAGATTAGATCCACACGGTCCATCTGATTGTTGGGGTCGAATTACATTGGAACCTCGAATATCAAGTCAATCTAATTTTCAGGTGGATCGTGCCGATCAGATGGTATTTGTTAAAAGAGAAGTACTAAAAATATTGAGTAAGCCATTGAGGTTTTGGATCAAATTGATTATTTTTCCCTACTTAAACCATCGCTTAAGGAGCTACTGATTGGTTGATATTTGACCGATGTATCTAAAGCAGACCTTAGATCTAAACTAAGAAAAATTCCAAAACTTTGATTCATTTGTCAAAAATGGAATAGAGCATACACCTTGTCAGTTCAAACGACAGATCATAGGTTCTATCGACAGAGGGTAAAATCAATTACTTATACTTCAAGTTTCAGGAATATGATAAATTAAAGTCATTTGATTTATGATTAACTATAATTAATGGGCTGGTTAAAATGTAAATGGAATGGTAGAGACCACTTTGATTGATCAAGTGGGTCCCGCATGAATTGGTGGTGATTACAAACCCTTTATCAAGGGTTGGATCTGAAGAGATCCATATTTCATAATGTTGTGGACCTCAATTATGTTCTCGATCAATCAAAGGTAGGCTCGTCATATGAATTGATCATCAAAATATTGATTTTATGCACATGTTGTATTTTAGGAATTTTTAAATTATTTTATTTTGATTATTCGAAAGGCAAGTCAACTTCACCAAGCTAGAGGTGAGTACATCCCAACATGTTTCCTATTCATTTGAATAAAGTGGGTTGTTGTGGTGTGAGCTATATTTAGGGTGACTTGCGTTGATCATGATGATGTTATGTATATATGTCAATGCATTGTATTACTTATACATATGGAATGAAATGAGAGATGACTGAATAGTATGTATATGCCTCTCAAAAGGAGAGATGACTAAATTATCTGTTGCCTCTCAATTAGAGGGATGATTATGTGAACACGACATGACATACGCTTCATACATCCATACATCGTTTGTCTTGGAGCATCGCTCTGGAAGACCAGTAGGTACTTAAAGTATCCGGTTACCCAGTAACCATCCTGGAAGCCCACTAACATGTGGAAGTTTGCCCTACAAGGAAGGGGGAACCGATTGATGGGATCCAATTGAAGCAAGTGGAAGATTGAGTATATGCCCACTTGATGCATTATATCATCTTGCATAACATTCTTGCATGCATAGTGTAAATTTAATCGGAAGACTGTATTTGGGTGTACTATTTATTTGGACGGGTGTGAACCATGATGGGTTTACTCACTAGGCTTTCCAGCTGACGTTGTGGATTAAACATATACAGATAATCTGGATGTTGATCGTTCAGAGAATGTCCCAGATAATGAAGTAGAACCACTAGAGGAACTGCAAAATTATTGGCCTAACTTAACCGAGGAAGAAGTGACTGCTATAAATCAAGATATTTAGCCCATCATTTTTCTATTTTATTTTCGTTTGATGACATTATTAATAAGTGTCAAATGGGTTGACCATTGTGTATGGATTGTATTTTTATTTAATTGATGTCGAATGATATTTTGAACTTAGTATATATATGATCTCATACCTCTATAATAGTTTGACTTTTGAATTAAGTGCATTTGTGCACGTGTCATACCTCAAAACCTGGGTCTGAGGGTGCACACTCTGTGTCCAGATTTCGGGGCGTGACAATTTGTCTTGTGGGACTACTATAAGCCAGAGATCAAGTTATAGGCGGATCCAAAGTTCAAGTGGGCTATGCCGCAAGCAATGGTTGGATTACACAGTTTTCAACCAGACAGAATTTGGATTACACCGTTTTCAACTAAAGAACAAGTTCCACATGGAATTTGGGTTTCCAATTCAGTTTCTGCAATTTTGGATTCCGATAATGGAATTTGAAGTTTCTTCCGAATATAGATTCTGCAACCAAACAGGCCCTTAGAGGTTCTCCACCCTCTATATAGTACAAAGAATAGATAAAATGTGGGCCCCACTTGGATTAAACAGAATAACTTAAACAAGATAGGAAAAAAAAACCCACCATACATGCTGCCAATTCAGATATTCTAAGTCATGGTCCTGAATGTGGATAGAAATAATTGGTCAATGGTTCACATTCATTGTCATCTAGAAGGGGCACTTATTAGCTGTCCAATCTGCATGATTTTCTGAGCATGGACCATTAACTTTAGGAGCCACCGGAGGGATGGTTCGTGTCATCCACTCATCCGAATATACAAGTGGGTCCTATTAAGCATCTAATGCAAAACAATATTTAGAAAATTCAGCACACTTATGTCCGCAATCAAAGATGGTATTCACCTATTTAATTGTAAATGTGGCAATCGTTTCAGCCGATTCTCATCTTATCTTGCGTTTGTGGCCTTGGAAGACTATCAAAGGGGCCATCATCAGTGGGCCATACCAACTCATATACTACGCATGCAACCAATTTGGACCATTTATTTTTCAGCCCACTGGATGAGAACATTGATTTGATGATGCCTATTGAATTTAGAATGCCATCCACTCCTGATTATGCCAAAGGCAGTCCTTATATGCAAAATAACGAGGGTGTGCCGCATATCTACCCTGACTATGGATGGTTGGTGGTATCTTATATTTCACCTACAACTTGGTCACCAGCTTGAGGGGTCATTTGGTAGCTTTTATTCTTTATACATTTTAGGGCTTGTTTGATTAGATGTAAATGAAAGTAAATTGTGGTAAAAGCAAAATAATGCTTTTTACCACCCGTTTGATGGAGAGATGAATTTCATCTCCAAAATCATGAAAATTTCAGCCTCTTTTCAAAGCAAAACTTTGTGGGTCTCACCATGATATATGTGTTATATCCAACCGCTCAATCATCCTTTCAAATCATTTTAGGACATGAGTCCAAAAATGAGACAAATCTAAAGATCAAGTGGACCACATCATAGATAATATTAGGTTTAATGGTAGACATAATTATTCTTATTATGGGCCACTTGAGCTTGGGATATACTTCATTTTTAACCTATGGCCTAAAATGATTTGGAAAAATGAATGGACGGTGTGGATATAACACATACATCATAGTGGGGCCCACATGATTTTAATACATAGGTGACCAATGTAAGGCTTTTTGGGATAACATGCATTTCTAAGGAATTATAAAAGTAGGCAATCATTACTTCTTTACCATCAATTACTTTCATTTCTCAGCTATCAAATACCTATCAAGCAGAGTATGTCTAACACCCTAGTGTAGCCTGGCTGTGGTTCGAGCGTGGATTGTCATTCGAGTCCCTGATGTGGGATCGATCGGGCTTTAAAAATAGCACTTTAGTTGGTAGGGCCTAGGTAGGGTTAGTCCCACATCGGATGGATGGGCGCCTTGATTCTGGGTTATATGTGAAGTTCTCACCTTAAGGATACAACACGTTTTGGAGGAAACTCTGAGAACAAAGCCGTAAGGCTTCGGCCAAAGCGTACAATATTATGTCCTTGGGTGGAGTGTTACAAATGGTATTAGAGCCGAAGGCGGCTCTACCCTGAGGGTGAGGGATTCTAACACCTCAATGCAGTCTGGCTGTGGTCCGAGCCTAGGTTGTCATCCAGGTCCTGATGTGGTCGGGCTTTGAAAATAGCGCTCTAGTTGGTCGGGCCTAGATAAGGTTAGTCTCACATCGAATGGATGAGTGCCTTGATTCTAGTGCTTCAAATGCATTTGATATCCAATTCACATTATACTCCCTGTACCAGTTATCATTGATTGGCATTTTTTCACACTCCCAACGACCGCGATGCCAGTAGCAGATATAGTGCTTTGTCGGTCCCACCAAATGCCCATGTTTATATATATATTATTTTTATTTTTGGGATTACTCATGCAACGTACACACCCAGTGGGTCAAGCGATGCTCCCACCCACGGGTGGGGTTTGTGGGTTTTGAACCACCAGTAGTTGAAACACCCAAGCGTGCCAGCTGGGCTAGTGGGCGATCCCCCATCACAAAAGTTTTGGATGAAGCTAATATTCGTGTTTTCCCTTCATCAAATGTCTGTGTGTCCTGATCAATGGTTTAGATGACAAATAAGCATCACAGGGGGCGTTAGGAAGCTTTTAATGGTGGGAGTTCAATCATCACTATTTTCTGTGGTGTGGTCCACCTGAGATTTGGATTTACATCATTTTTAGGCTCATGCCCTAAAATGAAAAAATAGACGGACGGCTTGGATAAAGGAAATACATCATAGTTAGGCCCACAGAGCACCGTCCATACGCGAGTGTCAGTATGAAATCCGGGTTCCAAACACCCCCAAAGGATTGGATGGGCCTGATCCTAGTGGGCCACGCCAGGCCCTACACAGTAAGCACCACCCGAAGAATATCATTTTTTATGGTGGGACCAAGTGGGGACTTCACGTAATCACCACACATTCTTGTGATAGGGCCCACCAACTCCTAAGATTAAGTAGTGTGGTCCGCCTATCATCTCCAATCACAATCGTGCAAAACACGAACATCATATACGCCGGAGAAGACTAAAAATCAAACGGGAAGAAGATGGTCGATAAGCAATAAATCAGATACCCACGCGAATGGAGGAGAATGGGCGAGCTGTCCGCCGCGTTGAACCGATGCATAAGCCCCAACTTCGCGGCACTAGCCAAGGCCATTCACTCCCAACTCCTCAAGCTCGGAAACCTCTCCAACCTCCATCTTGCCACTCGCATGCTCTCTGGTTACTGCAAATGCGGCATTTCCGAAGATGCCTGCCAACTGTTCGACGAAATTACTACCACCTTTTCATCACTAGACATCGTATCCTGGAATGCAATAATATCAGGCTGCGTTAAAAACGGAAGGGATGAGGTCGCCTTCCAATATTTCAAACGATTGCAAACCGACTACAGGAGATTGGGCGCCGATTCTTACACTCTGTCGAGCCTCCTTTCTTCTGCGCATTGCTTGGAAAAGTCGATAACCAGCGGCGAACAGCTTCATGGGTATGCTCTCAAGACTGGAATTCTCTCCAGTGTCTCTGTCGGAAACGCACTGATCACGTTCTATGCCGCATGGGACCAGCTTCCCGACTCCAGGCTGGTTTTCGAATCAATGGCACAGCGGGACACCGTGTCATGGACTGCATTGATCTCAGGATATGCCCGGCGATGTGGACATGAAGAAGAGTCCTTGAGGCTGTTTGTTCTCATGATAAGCAGCCAGGAAGGCCCAAGACCCAATCAATTCACCTTTGCTTCAGTCTTCGGCGCATGCGGGGGCCTTGCTTGCCTCTCGCAAGGAGATGCATTGATCCCGACAGCGCTCAAGATGGGTCTCCTCTCTGACGTCCATGTCCAGAATTCATTGATTGGTTTCTACTCGGCATGCGGGATGTTTGGATGGTGCTCGAGATGTTTTCGATGCCATAATTGAACCTGACATTGTCTCATGGAATTCTCTTCTGAAGGGATACTCACATCAAGGGAGAGGCGAAGAGGCCCTCCAAATCCTCAATGAGATGATTGAGGTGGGTGTCATGCCGAACTCTGTCACCTTTGTCTCCGTCCTATCTGCATGCAGCCATTCCGGAATGACATCCCAAGGGCTTGAATTGTTCCGAAGAATGGAACAAGATCATGGGATCAACCCAGGAACTGAGCATGTCTCCTGTATTGTCAATCTCCTGGGACGTGCTGGTAGGCTTCGCCAGGCAGTAGAGTTTATCCGGGGGGTTGCTTTCGAGCTCGGTCCTTCTGCATGGAGGACATTGCTTGGAGCTTGTCGGGTACATGGCAATGCAGAGGAGCTAGCGGAGTGGGCCGCAGCACAGCTTCTTCGGATAGAGCCCTGTGATGCTGAAGCTCATGTGGTGCTCTCTAACATCTATGCATCCAGCGGGAGATGGGATATGGTGAGGAATCTTAGGCGCTCAATGAAGGAGAAAGGAGTGGGGAAGGAACCCGGAACGAGCTGGATTGAGGTGGGGAACATGGTCCATTCATTCATGTCATCAGATTTGGGCCATCCTCGGATGGATGAGATCGAGATGAGGTTGATGGAGCTCACTAACAACATCAAGGATCAAATGCATTATGGTAATTCTTTTCTGTTATTCATGGAACTGTAATGGAATCAAAGAAACAGTGACAATCAAAGAGGTCCAAGATTACGAATGTACATTTGGTCCTCGACACAATCAAAGAAACTTAGACAATCAAAGAAGACCCAAAACTCTCACACCGAAAAATACACAACCATGAATGCGCATGTGGTCCTCTTTTCTCGAATTTCCTAATAGAGAGAACTATAGCATCGGCTGCTCTCTTGTATTGAGAGGAGGTGGACGTTCTAACTTTGATACTGTTATATGCCACAGTGGAAAGCTTTGAAGCTGCAACATCTCATTTTCTTTTTTCTACAGGCTCATTGCAGGCTCCCAATCAATGGAAGCTTGTTTTTTTTTTTCACATAATACAGTAAAACACATCAGACCATAAAAGAGGGCATTTTTACAGATTGTCCTGTTTGCAAATCTTGAAATTTTAAGGTCTTACTTGTGGTTTTCTGCTAAGTGTCCTAGTCTATGAAGGGACTTGTTGCTCTGTTAACATTCGACGAGCTTGTAGAAAATAGAAATCAAGATACTGCAAATTCAAAGCTTGCTTAGAACTTCTGCCGTCTCTCAATCCAAGAAGGGCCGATGCTCTGCCTCTCTTTACTAGAAGATTCGAGAAAACATAGAGGTCTGAATGCACATTCATCATTATATATTTTTGGAGTTATGCATCGAGGGCCAAAGCTGCAATATCTCGATTTCTACAGGCTCATTGAACAGTAGGAGCACAACAAATCCCTCCACATACTGCTGGTAAACTGCTCCACAACAATTTCAGGCCTTGAAAATTTCAAGATTTGCAAACAAGACATGGATGCTGAGCCTGGATGCACAACTGAATAGAATTTCGAGTATTCACTTCAAGCAAGAGGAAATTTGACAAAATTGCAGTGATTCTTGCATGCATTGACAGTGTGGAAGTTGGGCTGAAAGTGCAGTTACCTTACTTCCCAGTCTTACTTAAATGCAAACTAATTGCAATTTGGAGTCTAGCCTGTAATTTCATCTAGGTTATTTCCACATTATTGAACTAACCGTTGCAATTTAATTCGATGGTGCATCCAAACAATTATTTTTTGTTCAAACAGTAACATCTCGCATTTCAACTCCATCAAAACAACCTCGATCTCCAACTTAAGCTTCAACCCTTGTGACAATTACTTTCCTATTCCCTTTGCTATTAGTCGCATGGATCACCGGCCAAAGGCTCAAGCCCAAAATGTTGCTGTGAGGCCATCCAAAACAAACTGCATTCAATCCACAATCTCTTGTAACTCCACAAACTCTATAGATTTCTAGATCATAAAGATCCCTTTTCCACAGGGAAAGTGCAGAGAAAAGGGAGACTGAGCTGTAGAGTGGAGTATCGAGTTGTTTTCTAACTAATTTAGCTAGTGAATTTTTGTGGTGAAATAGACTTGCAATGCAGATCCTGCAATTCATTTTCCTATCCATCTCAGAATGTAATTTCCTATATTTTATTGGGGAGAAATTCTAGCTTCTACACCATACATGTGGAGCATGTCAGAACCATTAACTTGGTTGACACCACAATTCATAGTGTTATGAAGATCCAGCCATCCAATCGATGATGTTTGCACACATCGAATGCAGATGGTTGCTCATTTCTTTGTTCATTATCTTTCTTCCTGACCATCCATTTTCAGGTTATTGATGCAGTGAATGAGCTATAGCTTCATGTTGGGGTCCAACAGATCATCGACTTTATTTTCCCCATCAATGGGCAGGCTGGCTCATCAAGGTTCCAGTCCAACCTGCTCAGCCTGCTGTGGGCTGTGCTTGCTTTCAAAATTTAGCACTGCGTCACCTGCCTTTCGGGAGTGGAAAAGACCTAAACAATGCGGCCCACCTGAATATAAGGTTTGGATCTTATGCACATGTGCCATATTGACATCTTTGCTTGTCTGGATGTGCAGGGTCCCGCCGATGGGCCTACGAGGGATGAATGATTCCTATGGGTGGCAATGGGTTGGTTCTGGGTCAATCCCGGCCCGATCTATTTACTAAATGGCACCGTAATCCAGGCGTGCGCGCAAACTGCGACCCAAGATGAGACAGCCGGGCCTGACCCATGAATAGATTCCTAAAGCCCAAGGCTGGCCCAACCAGACCCACCTGCGAAGGGCTCTAATCTAAAACCTTCTTTGCACACTCTGGACAGCCTGGCGCTGCGGCCAACACGGGGACCGGGCGTTGATGAGTCTGAGCCATACCGTCTCTTCAACCTTGATGTCTTTGAGTATGTCCACGATTCCCCATTTGGGATCTACGGGTCGATCCCATTCATGCTCCCGCACGGGAAATCCCATGGCACGTCTGGAATCTCGATTCTTCTGGTTGAATGCTGCTGAAATGCAGATTGATGTTCTCGGTGCAGGCTGGGATGTAGGTGTGCAGGGACGGATTGACACATTGTGGATGAGCGAAGCCGGAATTGTTGACGCTTTCTTCTTTCTGGGCCACGGGCCAAAGGACATTGTCCGTCAGTATGCCAGCGTCACTGGGACATCTGCGATGCCCTAGCATTTTGCCACTGCGTACCACCAGTGCTGGTGGAACTACTGTGATGAAGAGGATGTCGAGGGTGTTGATTCCAAGTTTGATGAGTTCAACATTCCCTATGACGTTCTTTGGCTCGACATTGAGCACACAGATGGAAAGAAGTACTTCACGTGGGACAGGGTGCTGTTCCCGAATCCCGAGAAGATGCAGAACAAATTGGCCAGAAAGGGTAGGCACATGGTCACGATCATGGATCCTCATATCAAGCGGGACGAGTCATTTCCCCTTCAGAAGGAGGCCACCGCAAAGGGGTACTATGTGAAGGATGCATCGGGTAGGGATTATGATGGGTGGTGCTGGCCTGGTTCATCGTCATATCCGGATATGTTGAATCCGGAGATCCAGTCATGGTGGGCTGAGAAGTTCTCTCTGCAGAATTGTGGGGGTTCAACTCCTTCGTTGTATATTTGGAATGACATGAACGAGCCTTCCGTCTTCAATGGTCCAGAGGTAAGCCAGTTTAGATTGTTTTTTTCCTCTTGTGTCGCATGGCTTATCATAATCACTGCCATCAACTCAATCAAAAGGAATGACGAAGATTAGTGATGTTTCTTGGCATTCTTAATGTGGAAGTAGCTTCCAATTGCAGTTATGTTTCTTTTTTAATCGAAGTCGAGACTAACATAAGTGCAATTTGGAGCCTAGACATCCAATAGAATGCAAAGGAAGGAGTCTACAATTTGGTTATTTTCACCTTATTAGATTACTAACTAAAATTTGATCCAGTAGGGCATGTTGATGCACCCCAAGTAATGTAGCAACTACAATACTTCTATTATGATGTAATGGGCTCTCAGTCATATGTGGCTTGTGGACAACATGCAAAAACATGTCAACAATCGTCAACTCCCACAAATGAAGACTGTGTAGAACAACAAAATCAGCTTCATAAATCGGATAATTGAAAAACAAAACCAGCTTCATAATGCCTCATGTGGGTTTTTATCATAATCCTTCAACAAATACGTCCTTGCCGGTATAGAATGATCGCTCCCCTTTTCATTTTGGTCAGCCCTGCTGTGCACATCCCCCTTTTGGCCTTTTTTGCTGTAGTCCATTGAAACCTTATTAGAGCTTTCTCAGCCCCCACAACCAGAAGGAAAACAGTTCTATGTAATGCTTGTGTTTTTGTTGTTAGGATAATTCTTCTCATAGTATGGGAGTGCCTGGGGACTGACAAAGGTTTTCTATGGGAGAGGATTTTAATGGGTGAAAATAGGCTTACATGTCCAATTATTGGTAGTGGAGAAATAGTGGGCTAAACCAAATTGTTGTTTTTCTTCACTTCATTTTTGGGTGCATGAGGATTGGTAGTGGAGAAATAGCGAGCAATACCAAATTCTTGTTTTTCTCCACTTCATTTTCTGGTGCTTGACAGGATGTCTGCTCTAAGGTCTGGAAGACGAATTCTCATGGTATTTATTTTCCTAAATCTCTCTTCATGGCCCTCATTCTCAGAGGGAGATGTATTGATATATCGCCTTGTATATATCTGTGTGGAAATTCAATTTCATCCAGAATTGAGACCGTTATGTGGATGCCAACAGTCAGAACCACTATGGCCTTTGATAGTCTTTGTAGGCGCGATTCTTTCCTTGTATTTCATGCGTTGGGAGGCAGAGGAAACAGCCAACTATCACTTCTTGCATTGTTAATTGGCTTCTGAAATTTGTCATGACTTTCCAATCTGTTGGGTTACCAATGGGTCCAATGAAAGACCAATTAGTAATTTGGCCTGTGGGTGGAGCCTAGTTCTTTTCTCCTCTTAGACTCGTACTCTGGAATATGGTTAAGATCATTATTGTGGGGTATTTGGATGGAGAGGAACAAAAGAATCTTTGAAAATATGGTTAGATCTTGGAGAAAACTTGTCTTTTCAATAAAAAATTCATTGTGCAACGGGCTTTGGTAAAGGTGTATTTTCACCAGATTGCCATAACCAATTTGCTTAAGGTTTGGCATCTATGGTCTATGGAGTTCGATCCTTGGAAGGCCTCCACCAAGATGGGCGGATCCTCCCCTATGCATTGGAAGCTTATTTTAAAAGGGAGCTCCCTGGGCAATCTAGGCCCTTTTTGTACTGGGGTGTTCTTACTATGGGTGTGTCAGTGTACTGTGGTCCAGAGGGAGTCATTGTGCTAGTGAAGCGGAATTGAGGGCTCTGCCTCTCCTTCAAGGTCATGTCTTTTCTTCTCGTTCTTCTTTGGCCCATTGACTCTATGAATTTAATTATTCGAGCTGCTTGTCTGAGCAAGGAATCATGGAGATTTTATGTTTTTTTTTTATGAAATTGTGACTTTGCTTCATTTTGGATGCATCTTTTGTGCAAGTTTTTGGAATATAGGATAGAGAGTTTGCTGGACTCTCTTCCTGGAGATGGAATGACAAGAAGTTTACTTGTTCTGCCTTCCTGTCATCTCCCTTAGTCACACTTTTGTCTACCTCTTCTTCTTTCTATAAATTTCAGTCCTCCAAAAAAAAAAAGGGGTCCTCATTAATCTGAAAGGATAATTACTAGAGTTGTTTTTTTTTTTTTTTTCCATCATGGCGGCAAAGTTAGTGGGGAAGGTTGGGGTGGGGTAAAGTATCACCAATGCAATACAAGTGGTTGAAGCATCTTGGTAACCTAAACTTCCTGGAGATTCAAGTACAGTCTTCAGAAGAATGGGGCTCAGGTCTTGGAAGCACAATCATCTCCCTCCACTCTCTTCTCAATTGCATGAGGTATGGATTTGTGCTGTGTATTTTTCTCCATTCTTGGAACATCTTTCCACTTCTGGCTATTGGCAATTTCTTGGAAGCTGGAATCCTTCTGTGAAGCCAAAATAAGGCCTTGATTTTTATGAAAGATTGAAGTTTACATGATTACTTTTGGATGCCACATGATGATGCCTTGGGGATTTCTGCCACTGACTAGGCAGTTATCAGGGAGATTCTTTTACATTTGTAGTGGTGATCAAAGGGCCGAATAGCTGATTTCTTGTACTGGAGAGCTGCTGAGGGGGCAAGCTTGATAAAGAAGGGAAAAGGGAGGAGCAGTGCCATGGCAGCGTGACTTGCAGACATTTGAGTCTTTCAAGCTGTAAATAAGTGGAAAGAGAGATTGAATAGAGAAGAAGAAAAGGAGAGGAGAAGAGAATGAAGGAGAGGAGAAAGGGCTCTAGTTAGTGTTTATTCCTATAACCCAAAGATGATCATTCTGTTTATACAAAATTCCTTGTGGTAACGTAAACTTCGAATAACTGCTTTCACATGAAGTATTCTTAGAGAACATGAATTGTCTTACCACTCTCATTGCATAGAATATGTGTAATCGAGTAATAGTTAAGTAAATAAGTTTTTCAACCAATCTTCTATACCTTCCGAGATCCTTTGCTGCATCTCCTTGATTACTTACAAGCTTGTGATTAGGATCCATTTGAGTGTCAATTGGCTTGGTCCTAAGAAGACTCATCTCCATAAGTAAATCCAGAACACATTTTGTTGAGATACATTAACTCCTTTGTTTGATCTAACTACTTCTATATATACCAAAGAAGTATCGAAGATGACTTGGATCTTTTGTAAGAAAATGTTGTTGAAGGTACTTCTTTAGTTCTTCAATCTCCTTGTTGTTGCTTCTAGGAATAATAATATCATCCGCGTTAGCTATAAGTACAATGAGACATTATATATCTTTCCATACAAAAAGGGAATGATTAGCATGACTTCGATGAGACACAATATATCTTTCCATACAAAAAGGGAATGATTGGCATGACTTCAAAAAAAGATATAATTTAATACAACCTTGTTGAGATTGTCAAACCACGCACATGGAGATTATATTAACCCATAAATTGCCTTTCATAGTTGACCGTGAAAGAATGCATTTTTAACATCAAGTTGGAAGAGGGACCGGCTATAATTAACAACTATAGATACTGTAACCCTAATGGAATTCAACTTGGTCACAGGAGAGAAGGTTTCGCTGTAATCAACAAGTGTTTGAGTATACCCCTTACCCACTAGGTGAACCTTCAACTGATCAACCATATCATTGGGATGAAACTTGATTGTGTAGACTCATTTGCATTCCACATCACATTTACAAGCAAAATTATTATAATTTCCCAAGTGTCATTTTGATGAAGTGCATCCATCTCTTCCTCCATAGCCTGCTTCCACCTCTTATACAATAAAGCTTCATCATATGACTCGGGAACAAAGCGAGAAGATAAGGACAGGGCAAAGTTGCAGAAATTTGGAGATAAGCAATAAAAGGAAACATATTTAGAGATAGAATGATTGGTACACACATGTTTACCTTTTCTTAGGGCGATAGGATATCACACGTATTTGGAGAACTCATTGGACCACAAGTCTTTGAAGAAGATATTTGGACGGCATATTATGATTGGTTGTACCATTTGTCTGTTTTTGTCATGAGTAGACCTTCCACTGAGGCATAGTGGGAATAGAAGAGACAATAAATGGATGTTGGAACTTGGATGTCTTTTTTTTGTGAGAAGTATTAAATTTTATTAAAAAATGGCCCAAAGGCAAAGAATACAAGCAGTTAGCTGCAAGATAAAAAGAAAAACAAAACACCCCCCAAG
The DNA here is from genome assembly GCA_003013855.2 of Liriodendron chinense. Taxonomy (NCBI): domain Eukaryota; kingdom Viridiplantae; phylum Streptophyta; class Magnoliopsida; order Magnoliales; family Magnoliaceae; genus Liriodendron; species Liriodendron chinense. Next base: position 7,172,556 of record ML058513.1, read on the forward strand.
GGACAAACCACTAGGGGGCCCACTCCCTAACAAGCATGGGAACTCTAACGCACTATTGCAGAAAAATTGCCTAGATCCCTGATGTGTGATTGGTCCTCTTAGCCCAAAAGCCGTGAAGGAGGGCCAAGTGCAACCTTGGCATACTCTTACCTCTGGGAATACCTATGTGCCACATGAAGTAACTCTTCAATAGCTTTCGGCATAACCCATGGGACTTTGAATGCTTCTAGAATGGCAGACCAAATAGTCTAGGCAAAGGAAGAATGAATAAAGATGTGGTCCACTAATTCAACATCCATCATGTAAAGAATGCAAATATAAGGGAGCATCATCGCTTTCTTACATAAATTATCAATAGTAAACACCCTTTTCTTGCCAACTAACCAGCCGAACGCTGCAAACTTGGGCAGGGATCCACAATACCAAATTGGACGCCATATCGGCACTACTCACGATCAGATACGGCTGGCAAACCATGATGAAAAGGATTTCATCGAGAAGGTGCTAGATTTATCTTTTGCAACTAGACCATATTTTTTTCTAACCCGGATTAGGATGGATTCCTTGGAGGTGCACAAGAAGACGCAGCAACTTAGACACCTTAAAGTTGGTGAGTTTGTGTCTACATGGAGTAGTCCACAAACCAATCTCACTATCCTTGGAGAAGTATTGGGCTATGGACAAATCTGACGAGGGAGCAAGGGAAGCCAAGCCGGGAAGCTCCAATCTAAGCGGAGAATTCCCCACCCAAATATCATCTCAGAATTTGATACAAGAGCTGTCCCCAATTAAAAAAAAATTCCCTGAAAAACTTTATTAGATAGTTTGGTAATCCCTTTCGAAGGATGAGAAGCTCTATAAAAGGAGGAAGCTTTGAGCCACCTTCCCATAATTGAAGTCTTGTATTTTCCTGATATAATGGATCTCCACAAGCTGTCCCCTTCCTTCCTGAATCTCCAAACCATGTTACTTATCAAAGCATAATCAAATATCTTTGAGACATCTAATACCTGTACCACCCTCTTCAATTGGCCTACAAACTTCCTTCCAATCCAATAGATGAAATTTCCCTTTAAAAGCAACACCTTGCCAAAAGAAGTCCCACATTAGTTTCTTAGTTCTAGCTAGAATTGATGAAGGGCACTTGACTAAAGATATGAAATATAGGGGCAAGCTCGGAAGCGCGACTTTAATTAGCATAATCCTACCTCCAAGGGATAGATGTTTGCTTTTCCACACTGATAGCTTTCTTTCCATTCTTTTGATCACCTTGTCCCATAAATGCAGAAGAGGCTTGTCGACACAAAGAAGGAGACCAAGGTGCAAGGATGCAAGGAACTCAAACAGCATCCAAAAATCTTAGTTATTCTATCTACTTTGTCACCCGTAGGTGAATCCTGAAGATCTTGCTCTTAGAAAGCCTCGCCTTGAGCCCTAAGACAACCTCAAAACATTTGATGACTTTACGAGGACTATCTACCATAGCTTCGTTAGCACCACAGAAGAAACGGGTATCATCGGCGATTTGGAGGTGAGATACCCTTTTCTCTACGTTTTCCACCTTGAAGCATTCAAACAGACCCACCTCCTGACCCCTTTATAATATCCTGCTCAACACCTCAACAACGACAACAAACAAGAATGGGGAGAGGGGGTCCCCCTGACGAAGTTCTCTTGTAGCTCGGAAATAACCAAAAGGGGATCCGTTGATAAGAATGGAGAACTTTGCCAAAGAGACGCATACCTGAATCTAGTTGGCTCCACACCCCAGCCGTTGAAGCATGTAGTCAAGGACTTGCCAATCGATATGGTCGTAGGCTTCTTCGAGATCGAGCTTGCAGACTAAGCCTTTGTCACTGGCACGACAACATGAATCAAGGTACTCGTGGACCACCAAAGCTCCATCCAGGATCTACCTTCTGGCTAAGAAAGTGCTTTGAAGAGGAGAGATGACCTTGGGGAGGACATTCTGGAGCTGCTGACCTGGAATTTTGGAAATGATTTTGTAGGGGCTATTATGACGCTAATGGGCTGAAGTCTTTTAACCTCTCGGCACCCTTAATTGTAGGGATAATGGCTTTAAAGGTGTGACCTATTTCGACAGAAGTCGATTACAAACAAAGAACTCACAGATAAATCCCAGAAGGTTTGATTTAACCAAATCCCAGAATTCTCGGAAGAAGGCTAAAGGATACCCATTTGGACCCCGAGGTTTATCCCTATCGGAGCTTCGATCACGAACCTTACTTCCTTTTCCATAATTGATTTCTTGAGATCAACTGCTGCCTGATCAAAGATATTATCAAAGAAGAGATTATCTAGGTTCGGAAATTTCCAATTTTCAACCGTTAGAAGATTAGAGAAAAAACTAACAACCGTGTCACAAATTTGGGCCTTATTGGTCAATCTAGAGCCATCAACCCACAGAGGATACCCTATTAGAACAGGCACGAGCAGAGGCGATAGAATGAAAAAAAAAATAGTGTTCCCATCTCCCTACTTGAGCCAAACAACCCTCGATCTTTGCCTACATTTAATTTCCTCCTCTTTCAACCCGTTTCTGTATTCGGTAGAAAGCTTCTCTTTTAAGGCCCTATCCGCCTCTGACAACACTTCACCCTACTCTTTAATTTCCAGCTCTTGAATATCTCGAACGATGACCTCCAATTCCTGATCTCGAAGACCGAGCACTTATTTCTTCCTGGTAATGAGCTTTGATTTCAACATCTTTAGCTTCTAAAATAGCCTAAAGCCAATAAAGCCTTTAACTTTGAAAGAAGACTATCATCCTCTAGTGAGATCATGAAGTCCTCCACCTTAAGCCACGTTAGCTCGAAGCAAGAGGGTTTGGGGCCCCAATTGCCTTCATCAACCTCTAAAAGCATCAGATACTAATCGGAGATGGGCCTAGGTAGACCCCTTAGAATGACCGAGGGAATCTCTCTAGTCACTGTGGAGACACCAAGAATCGATCTAACCTGGAGATGGCATCTCTCTCCTAACCATTGGATGATGTGAACTTGGCATCTTGAATGGGCAGGTCAACCAGCTCGTGTTTCTGGACCCATTTGGAGGAGCACTACTTGACACTCAATCCTCATTAAGCTTTTCGTAGGAAAATCTGACCACATTGAAATCTTCACCCACGCACTTGGGGAGCTACCCTCAAAAGTTGAGGACGACAACTCCCATAACAACGGATGAAGATGAGGCCGGTTTGAGCCATACACCCCTAAAAAGGTCCACTCGAATCCCGAGCTTGCTTCCCTAAGAAGAATTGAGATGGAAAATCGACCAGACCAGCTATCCTCCATCACCCGAACATTCAGGTTCTAGAGAATCAAAATCCCTTCAGCAGAACCTTGAGCATGGAGAGCCACCCATTTCATAGCCCTACATCCCCAGATAGAATCAACCACTCTTTGGTCCATAAATTAAAGCTTGGTTTCCTACAGCATAATAAGCTGAGCCTTGGATTTTCTACAAACATCCAGAACCTGAAAATGCCTCTACTTGCAGCCTAGGTCCCTGTCGTTCCATCTGAGGATCTTCATTGGGTCACTAGTTTAACCCCTCTTATCTTTCTGACACTTCTAGCGACAATCTTTGGTTCGCTCCAGAGCGAGATGCCAAGAGAAGATAACTTTGCTGCATTTAGACGAACAAGGAGGTCTTTAATGGTCAATAACCACTACTGTTTCACATGGAGTGGTCCATGTCTACCTGAAATTTGTATTTGCTTCATCTTTGGGACCATCCCCTAAAATAAGGTGGCAAAACAGATGGACGGCGTGGATATACTATGCATACATTGAGGTGGACCCTACAGGTCAGGGTCCCACCCACATCATTTGGTTTCGTGTCCAAGTCGCGCGTGGGCGTCAATTTCGGTGGATCCGGGGATCCACCGAGGTGGGTGGGATCCTGACCATGCTGTATGTGTTCTTATCCATGCTATTGGACGGTGCCTTGTGGCCCACCATGCTGTATGTATTCTTATCCATGCTGTCCATATATTTTCTTATCCATGCTGTCCATATATTTTCTTAGATAATTTTATGGCATGAGGAAAAAAATGAGACGGATCCAAGTCTCAAGTGGATCACACCACAAGAAAACAATGGTTATTGAATGCCCATCATTATTTGCAAGCTTATTTTAGGACATGATGCCAAAAATGAGGTGGATCCAAATCTCAAGTGGACCAAAATTGAGGGGGCTCTAAATCTCATTGAATCCCCACTCTTTCCTTTCACAGTCCATCCGAATGTTTATTTTCCATCCAACCGTTTATAAGGTCACAAAGACCTTGATGAAGAGACCACACAGATATCATCTTGATCCAGAGCGTTTGTGGCTTGCAATAAGTTTTTAATGGTCAATTACTACTATTTTCCTTTTCTATGGTCCATCTAAGATTTAGATCTGCTTTGTTTTTTGGATCATGCCCTTAAATGAGCTTTGATTTAATTTTATGTCTTAATTATTGTATGGTGGTTGCATTTGTATTATATAAACTCATTTTGGTTGCTATCGAAGTGATTTCTTAGGCAACGCATGCTTTTTGGGCCCCATTGAATGGAAAATTATTATTTAATGCATTCTTTTTGCATTTTTTTTATTCCTGAATATGCAAATATGTGTATTTAGGCATTTCCTGAAGTTTCATTGAAAAATTCCACCGTTTTCCTCATGTTTTCCTCCTTTTTCCCTGCATTTCTGGTTATCGGCGATAACGATATTATATCTTTATCTCCAGCCAGCGAAACTTGTAGTGATACCGACAATGCGAACACTGGCTGAGAGAGGCCGTTAACCCAGAGAGAAACCTCCAGATCCAGCCTACGTTTTGTCCTAGAGAGGTTCGAAATCCCCTCTTTGTTTAGATCTATAAGTTTTAACCTTGGAAGGGTTGTTAAATCTGCATATTTATTGTGGAAACCTGTGTGCGTGTGTGTGCGACTTCTATGTCCACAAATCTTGGGGCTCTATGATTTTGGAATGCCTACTGCTGCATGGGTGATGAGTTTCAATAGATCTAGTTGATTATACTGCTATTAAAACTGAATCCCTTGTTCATATGGAATCCATGTTTATGATACATGTCTTGCTGAAACTTATTGAATTTTATACTGCTGGAATCCGCTTCTAGGCTTTAGATCTCGTTCACCCTGCATCACCATGTGTAAGAATATTCAGGAAAAATACATTTAATTGCTCGAAGATCAAACTTATCATGGCCAAACTCCAACCGATGGACAAAACAAACACATAAAAAAATTTAGGAGGTAAGAGGAAACAACAGAATATTTGGGAACAAAATTTGATGAGGTAATTGACCCCTTAAAAAGATGGGGGCATTCGATATATCAGAAAATAGGCTGTGAATAGTACATCACTCCAAAAACTCTTTGTAACTTTTTTTTAGAAGTCTCTCAAGAACATTCATGTGAACGAGTTACCTCGAGGACAGTTTTTCTATTACGCAACCCTGTTTTGTCATGGGGTGTGTGCACATGATATCTAATATAGCATTCTTGTTTTAGAAAAAAAATTGACTAAAAGCTTGGGACATGTACTCCTTGGCAGTATCGGATTGAAACACAGACTTCTTCGAATGAAACTAATTTTGCACATCATGTGGAAAGTCTTAAAAATAGAAAATAATTCAGATATATCTTTCATTAAATGCAACCATGTCATTCTCAAACAATCGTCAACAAATGTAACAAAATACTTAAATTCAGATCTACTAGATATTTTAATTGGACCCCAAACAGTTGAATGAAATAAAGAGAAAGGAACTAAATGACGTTTCTAAATGCGTGGTGGAAAAGTAGCGTAGTAATGCTTACTCAACTCACACGTCACTCTAGACATGACATCGACAACAATGAAGAAATAAAAAAATCATCACACACACACACACACACACACACACACACACACACACACACTGACCTTACAAAAGGTCTGCCACACAAAAGAAACAAAAAAGAAATCCTAGGTTTCTTAAGAAAATTTCAGCACAAACAAGTTAAGGGACACCAAGGGATAAAAGAAAAGACATAAGAAGATTTGAAGAAGAAGAACAAGGATCAGAAATGACAGAGAGCTTGAATAGAGAAGAAGATCAACATAATCCATCTAAGTGGGCCTACATAGGCACCAAATTTGTTTCTATTGGCAGACAAGATCATTAATTATTGGTTGTTGATCAAGGATTCTTTTGAGAGGATTGTGGTAGTTTAGACAATTAGAATCTCCTCCATAGCTAGCTGTTTGGAGTTGTATGGCAATATAATCAGTGGATATTGGCAAAAATTGAACATTCATTACAACACCCTGATCCATGTGCTAATTAGAATCTCCTTTTTCTTCTTTTGTCTTTTTTGTTTTTCGTTTTTTTTTTCTGAGAACCAATTTATTGAAGGAAGCGAAAAAAAAAGGAACCTGCCATAACACAGCTCCAGTTCCACAAAAACTATCTCATTTGTTAGTACCAAACTGCAGTAGGTAAGGAAACAGAATAGATGGTTCTGTTTGGGGCTGGTTATTTCCAGTAAGATCCAGTGGTAAACTAAAATATCTGTTTTTTTTTTTTTTATTGGTAACTAAAATATCTGATTTATGGCAGAAACTGGTCAAATGGTAGAAACTTTAGAAAACCACCTGCATAACAGCTATCTACACTTTCTATGTTGTATGCTTTTCCTCCAACCTACATTCTATGAATTTAAATAAGATTGTCTTGCTGTAGTTGCATAACTATTTTATCTCAACCAGGTCACCATGCCCAGGGATGCTATACATTATGGAGGTGTAGAACACCGAGAGTTGCATGATGCCTATGGATACTACTTCCACATGGCTTCAACTAATGGGCTTTTAAAGCGAGGAGAGGGAAAGAAAGGATAGGCCTTTGTTTTTGTCAAGAGCAGTCTTTGGTGGAAGCCAAAGTATTGGGGCAATTTGGACTGGAGATACTTCAGCAGACTGGGACCACCTTAGAGTCTCGGTTCCAATGATGCTGACTCTTGGCCTTACTGGCATGTCATTCTCTGGTGAGTAGAGCTCATGATTTGATTGGCTCAAGGTTTTTCTATTTTATCGCCATTCTCCTTTTTTTTAGGTAATTATTTCAATGGATGTGTTTTATACAGGTGCCGATGTTGGTGGATTTTTTGGCAACCCTGAGCCTGGATTGTTTGTTCGCTGGTACCAGCTAGGTGCTTACTATCCTTTCTTTAGAGGCCATGCCCATCATGAAACCAGAAGGAGAGAACCTTGGTTGTTTGGGTAATATATTTATTTAGTTTAAAAGAATGTTCAAAATGGAAATTGTATTGTGCATATTAAATTGCTAGCCTCTCTGCATTGGTTCCTCATAGCCTTTCTTTCTTGATTTTTTTTTTTAAATAAAAGTTGCTGTCATATATGAAAACAAATAAACATAAATAAATCGGTGGTAATATTTTTCTATCTCAGACACTAATTCTATCTCTATGGTTCCTTTTCTGATTATGTGCATCCTGTGTTTTCTAGCTTTAATTCATAGATATGCATTCAAATTTTAATACTTGATTCCTATTCAGATAAAGTAGAGATTTGAATCCTCCAAATTTGTATATGCACCATATAGGCTAGATGGGATGTGCAAATATACCAAGGTTTGGTTGGTTCACCATATGTAGCCAACCATTATGCAGAAGTACAGCTATACGGGGAGCGAACCTAGTTAGTAATTCATTCTAGATTAGTAAACCCACTGTCTGTGGTGTGAACTGTTTACATTATCAAATGAAGAAGCATCAGGGTTATTTGTATTTTCATACATGTATGTACACATGTACATCTATTCCCAAGTTCGCACGCTTGTAGCGTGTAGCATGAGGCATAGGCTACATAGTGTGTAGCGTAACTTCTAGATTTTTAGTTACAATAATAGGAAAAATAGGGCAAACACTAAAAATAAAGATAAAAATAGCAGCAGAAATTATTTACTAGTGTTTCTCATATCATTTCACTATGGGGATGTTTGGTTTTCCAATTACAACAGTAAATGGCTGTAAATGGGTAATGATTACTTACTCCTGTAATTTTGTGGTGATGTCACTTACATTTGACTGCAATGATGAGTTTGCTATCATTGTTTGTTTCACCCAGAAATCACTGTAAAAATGATAGTTTTATAACGTAAAAATTCAATGATTACAATTTCCTTTACCTATTTTCTTTACAAGTGTATTTGACTCTTGATTTACAAGCCACAATTCCTATTTAAACAAACACTTTGAAATGATAATGATGGCTCATTTACTTTGCAACACTGTTGTAATTGGAAAACCAAACACGCCCTAAGGGCTGGTTTGGGAGCTTGTATTTGAAATGAACTGGAATCCAAATCACAATTACCATGGAATCGATGTGAATTGGAATCCTCAATTGTGTTGGTAGCTTGTAATTGGAATGCACTAGTTCCAAAGATTGTGTTTGGATGCCTGTAATTGAAATGCATTGCAATTCTTTAGTATACTCATAAGAACCTGAATTTGATTAACTAGATTAGCTTTAATATCCCAAATTAGTTTACGTATGTCATTAGACAGAATGAATGTAATAAGCCCATTGAAATATATACTTTGGCCAAAAATTAGGAAATTCCGAGCCTCGGGTGGCCCACAAGCATTAACGATCACAAACGAGCGACTCACCAACATTTTTAGACCATCCATTTAGATGGCCAATGTTTGGACATTTTGGATCATTCTATTGGTGTGATTTTAGTGATGCAGGTGATGATTGGATTGTTTCCGGATATCATCAACATGCTATGTGTATGGTAGATTAATAGCCCAGCGACACCTTTGCTACTCGTGCAACTCTCTTACCTTTACAAAGGGAGCTTGGAAAGGCATTTCACACCAATTACACTGAATTCACAGCAAAAAAAAGGGAGGGATTTCAAAACTCATCAAAAATTAACTTTTCATTTACCACCGCTTCCATTTACCTTTGATTATATGGTGCCAAACGGACCAAAAAGGTGCCTTGAAACCCAATTACCTCCAAATACAACCAAATGCAATGTGCCAAACAACACCTAAATCATTGAACCATGAACTGATTTTTATATTTTAGTGAAAAGTAGCATGTAGCATAAAATGTGCAGTTTGTAGTGTAGGCTACATAGCGTGTAGGTGTTCGGTGTAGCCTGTAGCATATGCTGCATGCGAGTTCTGTTGTTGTCATGTGCTACAAGGCACAAAGGCTACGCCACAATACATTTTGTACACTACACACTCAGCGTATACTATTTGAAACACTTATAAACATCATCATTTAAGCCTTATCCTCAATCGAATCAGGCTGAGTGTTGATGGTAATGACCATTTTCTTGATAAACATTTCCTTGGTAAAGAAAGATGAATGTTTCTATCAAGACAGTCTTGGTTCACAGCCAGTTATACCTTCTTCTTTTTTTTTTCATAGTTCTTTCTTTATTTTTTCCCCTTTTGAAGAATTGCAGAATTTTCACAGAGACCTTTCATCATTCGAGGGAACATAGATATAAAAAGATGGTGGCTGGTTGCTGGTGATGTGGGATCCCTTTGATGCTACATCATTGAGGATTGTCCTCCTAACCTTAAGTGAGGTGTTGTAATGGATTTGCAGCTGGCTACCTTGCTTCGCAAATGTTTCTTTAATGAGGAGAACTGGATGCTTGATTGTCGTGTATACTTGACAATTGGGAAAAGCTTTCTGAACCAGGATCATGCATCTAGTGCATGATGGGAGTAGAATAATAAATAATGATGGAGAAGGATGCTGATATTTGGCTTCCTGGGGAGCAGATCTTTTGGCTGCTTAAATTCTAAAGACATTGAAAAGGGAAAAGAACTCAATTTTATACGATCACATGATAATCTTTTAGAATTTAATTCTATTTTCACCACAGTAGGATGCTATAATTCTGATGGTGAAAAATAGTTTCTTCTACTATCTGACAGCATTATTTCATTTGATGCTTCTCTTGATATGACATGATGCAGAGAGCAGAATACCGAACTGATAAGAGATGCAATCCACATTCGTTACACGTTGTTGCCACATTTTTACACGTTATTCAAGGAGGCAAGCACAAGTGGCATTCCTGTAATGCGTCCGCTGTGGATGGAGTTCCCTACTGAAGAAGAAACATTCAACAATGGTGAGGCATTCATGGTGGGAAATAGTATATTGGTCCAGGGGATTTACAATGAGGTAGGTACCTTTTTATTTCTAATTTGCCATGATGCATTGATGCGGTTACCTTTATTTTATTTTATTATTATTTTTATTTTTTTATGTATGTTGCAAAAGGACGATGGTCATAGCACCTCATCATTGTGTCAAATATTCTGCCAGGGGGCCAAACATGTATCGGTCTATTTGCCTGGTGGACAGTCTTGGTATGACCTGAGAACTGGAGTTGCATACCCTGGAGGCACGTCACACAGGTTGGAAGTTACAGAAGAGAGCATACCTGCTTTCCAGAAGGCAGGTACCATTGTTCCAAGAAAGTACAGGTTCCGTCGAAGTTCCACTCAAATGGCGAATGATCCGTACACTCTGGTATGTCCTTTAATTTTTGGTGGCCTCTTAAAAAAGATTGGTGGCCTTTGTTTTGGTCCAGTCTGGATCAATGTTGTCAAATGGCATAAGCGATCCTGTGCAACTCAGGAGGGTTGTGTGCATATGCGATTGCATGACTGCATAAGCAGTCGCACAGCCCCCTGACCTTTTTCTTAAAAAAAAAAAAAGAAATTCTGAAAAAAGGGAAAATGGAAAGAATTATAAAAAAATGTGAAAAAATAATGTGTAGGATTTTTTAATTGTTTTATTACCGATTTCATTAAAATTTTGTTATATTTGTTACATCTATTAGACTATTAATTAGACTATAACAAGTCAACTAATAATTACTCAAATGAATGCATACACTAAAAAAAATTGAAAAGACAACATCAAATGGGAGGGAGGGAGGGAGGGAGGGAGGGAGGGACTTGACACTGCTATGAATTCTATTAAGGTCCTCCTCTGCGTAGGAAGGATGCTCCATTTCCTGAAAAATGCTGTCTGATAACCTGGCAACACAGTATTTGGAAACTAGAGCTGCATTTTTTTATTTTTTATTTTGAAGGGTGAAAGTAAGGCTGCAATTTGGTCTCAGGTTGAGCAAATTCAGATTGATCGGGGTGTCGAGGTCCTCAGGTCAGGTTCAGGTTGAAAAACACCAACTCAATTTGAAACCGGGTTGAGCAAATTTGGGCTGGGTTAGATCGGGTTGGGAATGATCACGTGCATTTGGGTTGGGTTGGGAGTCTTGGGACCAGTACAAAGGCATTTGGGTTTGGAACCATGGGTTGGAATTCATGTCAGGTCGGATCATCTTGAGGTCGAGTCAGGCTTGGGTTGACCCTCAACCTGACCCAACCTGCTCGAGTTGCACCCCTATTGAAAAGAACCTTATTTTGTATTGCGGCAATATATGGACCACAGATATAATTCAGATCTGTTTCTCGTTATACAGATAAATCATGTGTCCCTTATGCATTATAGACTAAAATATATAAAGTAATGCATGTTTCGATAAAACTACCATATGGGCGTGTCGGTGTGTTTGGTTCTTAGGGTCCACCTCCAACCCCCTCTGATGCCTTATATCCAAGTTGCATAGCATCACTACATGCCCAGGCGGGACCTTAACATGTCCTTAATCTGTTACCTCAAGGACAGAGGTTAAAACCAAGATGGGAAACTTCCGCCCTTGAATGGGATGCCAGGGAGTTCCTGGTAGTGGGGGTCCAACGCGCCTTAGGACAAAACTTGGGTAAAACTCGGGTCGGCGTCCAGTGCACCAGCTGCCTTAAATGGCTCTTTGGTGGGAACGTTTGTGATATCTGAGGTTTGCTCCCTCAAGGGTTGATCAGGGGGTCTACCATCAACGGGTTGGTGTGAGAATCCTAAGGAGATCGAGGACAACCGGAGGGGTTAGCGCAGGCTGGCTACCTGTTACCGTTCACCCCCCACTACATGCCCAGGCTGATCTTGTAAGGATCGCATGTCTTCCTAACTAAATGCTTAACTCACCTAAGATTTTAGTCTATTTCACTTCATATTCTTCTCTTTTGAAGACCCTTAAAAAAAAAAAAAAGACCCTCCTCTTTTGAAGATATTTTCTCTGTGCTTTGAGTTGGATGTTCCATTTGATCCTTGTTGATTGGGTGGATTCATCTGAGAATAGTCCAGCAGGCCCACATGAACCTCTACCTGCATCAGTTGGATCCCAACATGCAGATGACATGACCCAAAATTAGATGAGTCCACTCATCAGGTGGACCACATGTGCATAATGAATGTCGACAGTTGGCAGTTAATCTGATTGTCCATTATTTTCATAGATATGCAGCACACCTAATGAGTTGATCAGCCCGATTTTTTGGGTCAGCTCATCTAATACAGAGAGAGCGCACTTGATGTTGGCCTGTAGACTGGATGTTACTCATGCAGGTTGGCCCCCATTGTTGCATGTAGAGATGCATGTGGGTGTTGTAGAACTCTGAGAACAGATTTCAACAGGCATATGGGCGAACTATGCAATTTGGCTACTTAAGATGTTTTAGAAATTTGGACCTTTATACTCACTTTATCAGCAATTCAGAGTCGGATCTCTGATGGCATATGTAATTTGTTTTTCTCCATCTGGATTGCAGATAAAAATCTTTGATTATCAAACAATACATTGGAAAAATTTTGAGACCCTTTCTTTCCTTCGTCATGTCAGCCAAGTTGTGAAAATTTTTACAACATAACTGCATTTCCTTTCCAAGTCATGAAAATTGTCAGTGTTATCCTTCCAGAATTTTCAAGGGCTTTGGGAATTCAACTGTTACTTAAGATAATCTCTCAGTTATCATAACAATGATCTATTGAATTTCTGTCTAATGTGGATTGACTCTCTTAGAGATATGCACATTTTACACCTGCTGCTTATTTTCAGGTGATAGCTCTTGATAGTTCCCAAGCAGCGGAAGGCGAGCTCTATGTTGATGATGGAAAAAGCTATGACTTCGAGCATGGGGCATACATCCACCGTCGTTTCCTCTTCTCAGATGGCATGCTAACTTCGTCCAGTATTGGTGCTGCTAATGCAGGAGATAAGCTCTTCTCTTCAGATTGTGTCATCGAGAGGATTATAATATTGGGGCTCCCACCCAGAGCGAAGGGTGCTCTGATAGAACCCACGAATCGTAGGGCTGATATCGAACCTGGGCCTCTTACGCTTTGAGGAGGTTCAAAACCTGTCGCACGTTGTATCCGCAAACCGAACGTCTGCATTGCAGACGATTGGACTATAAAGATTTTGTAGATTGATTCCATGAACCTGCATGATTAAAGGATTAGCTCGGGCAAATGGTAAACTAGTCTTGGCAGCTTAGAAAACAATAACAATTTTTTTCTTTTTCTTTTCTTTTTAGCTGTTATATACTTCCGATCTTTTCTCATTCATGCATGAACTCCAATACAAATACATGCATAAGGTTCTTTTTTCTTCTTCTTTTTCTTTCATTCTTTCTATCTTTTTTTTTTCCCACATGCATGCATGTATAAAGGCTCTTCTTTTAGTTAGAACTGTGTATTGAAATCAAGCATGCCTCTCGGCAATGTAGGGCACCTGTTTTGGGGTGGCAACTGTTGAAACAAAAAAAAAGGGTTTTTATGTTATTTTCTATCTTTCTAGGCAGTAAAGTGTAAAAGGCAAATAAGCCTTATTATAATAAAATATGGAGGATTAGGTTTCTAACCCTAATCTCTCTCTCTCTCTCTCTCTCTCTCTCTCTCTCTCTCTCTCTCTCTCTAATATCGGTCAACATGGTATCAGAGCTAAGGTGGTTCTTGCTTTCCTAGATCACGTGGACCTCACCGTAGGTGCCTTTTCTCCCAGCCGCACCACTTTCGAACCTGTCGGAGGTTGTCTTCTCACAGCCGCACCTATAGTAGGCTGCCAAATCACATAAGGGCGTCGGATCTGTGATCCGACGCCGGCAGGGCCACCGGACCTGAGATCCGACGCCGGCAGAGCTGTTAGAACCCAGATCCGACGCCACCAGGGGCGCCGGAAGCGAGATCCGACGCCGGCAGGGCTGTCGGAACCCAACTTCGACTCCACCAGGGGCGCCGGAACCCAGATCCGACCCCCCCAGAGCCGTCGGCCGGCACACCTGACGTCGGCAGGGCCGCCGGAAGCAAGATCCGACCCCCCCAGGGCCGTCGGACTGCACACCTGACGCCGGCAGGGCCGCCGGAAGCGAGATCCGACCCCCCCTAGGGCCATCAGGACTGCCCACCTGACGCCGGAAAGGGCCACTGGAAGCAGTCGGCGTAAAGATCTGACATTTGTATGGGCACTGGACCGATAATCTGATGTCAGAGCTGATTTTCATGGGTCTCCAGATGTTTTTCTGCATGTATTGAAGCTATTCGGGATGATTGAAGCCTCTTCGGACACCTGGTATTGAGATTTTTTCTTCATTTTTTTGCAACTATGGACTCCAAATCATCTGAGGGCCTACTCTCCATTACTTCTACCAAGTTCAATGGGAAAAATTTTCTGTTGTGGTCCCGCGCAGTCCGAATGTATGTTGTTGGGAAAGAAAAATTCGGATATCTGACAGGTGCCAACAAGAAACCTACAGATCCCACAAAAGTTGATGCATGGGAGTCTGCAAATGCTATTGTTATGGGCTGGTTATTAAATTCTATGGAACAGCATGTTGCATCTGCTTATTTCTTCTATGAAAGTGCCGCAGCCTTATGGACTGCACTCCAAAAACCATACGGGACGATCTCAAATGAACCTCGCATTTTTTAGTTGACGACAGAACTCTACTCACTAGCTCAAAATAATATGCCAGTCACTGAGTACTTTGGAGCCTTACAGAGTAGATGGGAAGAGTTGGGTTATTTGCAGCCTTTAAGTGAACTACCGGATAGTAGCAGTGCCGAAATAGTGCGCAAACGTGAAGACAAAGCGAAAACTTACAAGTTTCTCGCTGGACTAAATTCAGACTACGAGTCCCTTCGTACCCAGCTGGTTGCTACGATCCCATTTCCATCGCTTGAGACAGTTTACTCTATTGTTCATACCGAGGAGAGTCGTCGTCAAGTGATGACCACGCCTGCTACTTTATCATCTCCTACACAAGAGCGAGCAGCTTTTATATCTTCCACTACTTCACCTAATGGAAGGGGTGGCCGTTTTGATTCACGTGGTAGTTCCTCAGTTCGTGGTCGAGGACGTGGACGTGGAGGTTCACGTTACTTCTGTACTCACTGCAACCGGTCGGGGCATTCAGTGGAACGATGCTTCAAAATACATGGCTATCCCACAGCACATGCTGCCACTACAGATGTTGAGGAACAACCTATGGATAATGTCAGAATTCCTAATACTTCTCCCTTTGAGTCTACATTGATGATCAGAGCAGAAGTTATGGAACTACTGAGATCGCTGCAGCTTTCTACATCCACTACGCCTTCCTCTGATCTACAGCCCTCATCCACTTCCTTCACTGCAACCACAGGTATTGCCCTGCATGCTTCCTCAGCCCCATCCACTTGGATCATCGATTCTAGGGCTTCTGACCATATGACTGGTATGCGTCACTTCCTTACATCTTCTACTGTTACACCCTGTTCTCGGTTTGTTTGTCTTGCTGATGGTAGCACCACTCCTGTACAATCTATTGGTTTTGTTCATGTATCCTCCTCTCTTATTCTCCCAAATGTCTTATACATTTCAAAATTTCATGCGAATTTAATTTCTATTAGTAGTCTCACTCGTGCTTTGAATTGCAGTATAACTTTTTCTCCTAAATCTTGTATGTTTCAGGACTTGAGTACGAGGAGGATTATTAGTACGGGATTTGAACGAGATGGTCTCTACTTTCTAAAACAAGGGGAGTTATTGACGGCATTCACTAGTAGTAGTAGTGGCTCTTGTCTTTCTGTCGATACTACTGCTCCAATTACTGCTTCAAATAATGAGTCTGTAACCTTGTGGCATGCTCGATTGGGCCATGTTCCAAGTCGTGTCTTGAACTCTATTATTTCAAATTTAAATAAAAGTGATGATATTACTGGTTGTGAAGTGTGTTAAGTTAGCAAACACATTCGTAATTCATTCCCTGTGGTTGAACATAGAAGTACCAAAGCATTTGAACTTGTCCATTCTGACATATGGGGACCTAGTCCCGTAGCCTTGTTTGATGTGTTCAAATATTTTGTTACTTTCATTGATGATTTCTCACGAGTGACATGGGTATATCTTATGCGTCGACGAGATGAATTATTCTCACTGTTTCAAACTTTTCACAAGCTGGTGACAAATCAATATGGTTGTTCCATTCAGACCTTGCGGTCTGACAATGGAGGGGAATATTCATCCAAGTCCTTTACAAACTATCTCCAGGATAATGGCATTATTCATCAACTTTCCTGCGTGTATACTCCTCAACAAAATGGAGTTTCCGAGCAAAAGAATCGCTATTTATTAGAAGTTACACGTTCTCTATTACTAGGGATGGATGTTCCCAAGTCATATTGGTCAGCCGCAGTTCTAACGGCCTGTTTTTTGATAAATCGGTTTCCTACCCGTGTTCTTCAAGGGAAAATCCCAATGCATATCTTGATTCCATCATCACCATTATTCCATATTCCCCCCCGTGTGTTTGGGTGTGTTTGTTTTGTCCATAACTCCAGTTCTTCCAGAGACAAACTTGACTGCAGAGCAATTAAATGCATCTTCATTGGTTACTCTATGCAACATAAGGGGTATAGGTGCTATGATCCTACATGTAGGAAACTCTATGTTTCCATGGATGTCACCTTTCTTGAGAATCGTGCTTTCTACAGTGTTAATGTCGAACTTGGCTCCTCACCCATTCTTCCATTACCTGCATTGGTCACTCCGCCGGCTACTAGTGAACTGAAGAAACTCATTACCTATGTTCGTCAGCGGGTAAGACCAACTCAAGTTCAATCCGTGGCAATGGATCCGACTCTAACCTCAGGTACCTCTTCCTCTCCTGTTGCAACTCGCACTCGTAGTCATCATCCAGTTTTGCATCTTATATCCAATTTTTTGTGTTATGAGTCTTTGTCACCATCCTATTGTTCATTCTTAGCAGCTATATCCTCTCATACTATTCCCAGATCTGTTCATGCTGCTTTGGCAGTACCTGCTTGGAAACAAGCTATGGAAGCTGAGATGAAGGCTCTATACAAAAGTGGTACATGGGATGTTATCTCTCTACCTCCTGGGAAGAAGACAGTTGGTTGTAAATGGGTCTTCTCCATCAAATACCGTACAGATGGTACTGTAGAAAGATATAAAGCTCGACTGATGGCTAAGGGCTACACTCAACTTTTTGGAGTTGATTATACTGAGACTTTTTCTCCTGTGGCAAAATTCAATTCTGTTCGTCTCATCCTTTCTCTAGCGGCTAACCTGGATTGGCCCCTGTTCCAATTGGATGTCAAGAATGCTTTTCTAAATGGTGATCTGACTGAGGAGGTGTACATGGACCTTCCCCCTGGTTTTCAGCTTAAGGGGGAGTCAGGAAAGGTGTGTAAGCTGAAAAATGCCTTGTATGGTTTAAAACAGTCTCCCAGAGCTTGGTTTGCAAAATTTAGTTCTGCAGTTCTCTCCTTTGGGTTCAAGCGCTGCCAAACAGATCATACAGTGTTCATTCATTCACGCCCAGAGGGAAGAACTATTTTGTTGGTGTATGTGGATGACATTGTCCTTACTGGTGACGATTTGCAATTCATCCAACAAACCAAACATCGACTAAGCAAGGAGTTTGAAATGAAGGACTTGGGCTGTCTGCGATATTTTCTGGGAATTGAAGTGGCCCGCTCATCAAAGGGCATCTTCATTTCTCAGAGAAAATATACCCTTGATCTTCTCAAGGAGACAGGAAAGTTGGGTTCACGACCAGCGCCTTCCCCCATGGAGCATAAGCACTCATTGCATGCAGACATAGGTGATAAGCTTGAAGATGCTGGCATGTATCAAAGACTGGTTGGGAAATTGATCTATTTGACAATTACAAGGCCAGATATTACTCAAGCAATGAGTATTGTGAGTCGATACATGCATTTTCCTAGAAAGCCTCACTTGGAGGCTGTCCATCATATCCTAAGATACTTGAAGACGTGTCCAGGTCGAGGAATTTTGTACAAGAATCATGGGCATGTGAATATATGTGGCTTCTCAGATGCGGATTGGGCAGGTTGCTCTATAGATAGAAAATCTACGTCTGGGTATTGTACTTTTGTGGAGGAAACCTGGTGACTTGGAGAAGTAAGAAACAACAAGTTGTCTCCAGGTCAAGTGCAGAGGTAGAGTACAGAGCTATTGCTCATGGGACTTGCGAGCTACTTTGGTTAAAGTCCATCATGAAAGAGTTAGGTTTATTCTCTGACTCAACCATTCCTCTCTATTGTGACAACCAAGCTGCCATACATATCGCTTCGGACTCAGTCCTTCATGAGAGGACTAAACATATTGAGGTTGATATCCATTTCGTTCGAGAGAAGATTGCTTCAGGAGAACTTTCCACACCCTTTGTTCGCTTTTCAGATCAGTTGGCAGATATATTTACAAAGGCTCTAAATTCCACTACTCTTCGTGAGATTTCTGGCAAGTTGGGCATGATAGATATTCATGCACCAACTTGAGGGAGAGTGTTGAAACAAAAAAAAAAAGGGTTTTTATGTTATTTTCTATCTTTCTAGGCAGTAAAGTGTAAAAGGCAAATAAGCCTTATTATAATAAAATATGGAGGATTAGGTTTCTAACCCTAATCTCTCTTCTTCTCTCTCTCTCTCTCTCTCTCTCTCTCTTTCTCTCTCTCTAATATCGGTCAACAACAACCTCTAGTGGGCCTACCCACCATGTGCCTGCAAGAGGGGTAACCTAACTGCCCCCTCTCACTCCGCACATGGCTGGAGGTGAGGGAGAGGTTGGTTGTGCACACCTTTCTCATCCCTTGTCTCGCGCTCTCCCTTCCCTTGTTTAAACTTTCTTGCACTCTCTATGGTCTCTCAACCTCTTTTTGCGCTTACAGTGTGCTTGGACTGCACACCACATGCTTTCATGTTGGGCCTCATTCACCCCCCACAGTCGCATACTTGCACCATCCAGAGAATTGCGCACACCCTCCTGTGTAAGAGGGAAAAAGAGACGCGACATGTAATATGGGGCCCCATCCACCCGCATTTTTTCCAAGATTGTGTTGTTAGCATTACCATCTTCGCCATGGGGTCGGGGAGGTGAATCGGCTTGCCTTCTCTCGTATGTAGTTGATTTGTGTAACTAGGTTTTGTGCTTTGGCTCCTCAATTCAATTCTATAATTGTGTCATTTGGTCCATCATAATAATAATAATAATAATAATAATAATAATAATAAAATTAATGTGCTATGCTGTCCAGGTACTTCCAATAATGATATTAGAGCTTCGATCGACATGATCCCGACAAGAGAATGACTAAACAGATTCCGACGAGAGAATGACTAAACGGATCCTGTGCAAAGGTGTTGTAATATGCAATAATTTTTATGGAATGTGAGTGATTGCAACATGCCAGTCATAGTAATGCGAAGCTGTTAGATTTGTCATGTGGCATATTTATTGTGGCGATCACCTGACTAATGCCATAGAAAAATTTCTTTATTATTCTTTTGATTTTGATTGTTTCTGCCACATCCTGTTGGGTAAATGAAACTTTTGAAACGGATCGACAATGACCATATTGCTTGCGTAATGCTAATTTGAACATTTTGAATTGTTGATGATGATTGCACATGAATATTATTAAAATTTATTTGTTTTCCAATTTACTAATGCAAAACTCTCTCATCTAATATAATTACAATAAATGGTGTTTATATTGATTGTGGTTGATGTCTTAAAAGGGGAAAATTTATATGGGAACAATTTTTTATATGACTGACACTGGATCTGTTAGGATCTCATTGGACGAAGAAAATGTGTTGTACCTACTAAAAATTATTAGGAGGAAGCTGGAGATAGAAAATAAGGATATTTCAATAAGTAGCCTGAAAGTTGCACAACAAAAATACAAGAAATGAAAGGAAAACAACATAACAATCGGAAATATTTTTCTTAACTTAATGCATAAAGAATTGGTCCCCACTGACGATGTTTAGAAGATTGTCAAAGATACTCTAGTTGACTTTGATGCTAAAATATCATAAGCCAAGATTTGGAGGATGCAAAAGGAAATCCATGTATATAGATGTCAATTGGATGTTCCATTAAGGATCATATGATGGCAAAGTTACAAAATGTAGGTTACATATCAACAGAAATTCATATAATTATAATGATATTTCGATCCTTATCAGATTCTTGGTCCCACATTAAAGATATTTTAAATTATAACGAGACAATAAAGACTTTTAGGAACTTAGACGATCACCTAGAGTATAAAATTGAGTGAAAAGTAGTTCAGCTATAGTAATGTAGTTTTTGTTGTAGGAAGATAAAGTGCTCCTAGTAATCAATCCAATCCCACCCTATTGTCCACCTATTTCTCTTCGTTTTTGTTCTTGTACCACCCCAATACCAAACATATCTACCTCAAAACCAATTGCATCCACCTAGGCATCATCCCACAAACCTCCATGACCATTACAACCCCTAAATATGTATATAAAACCTTTGCTGCCAAGGAGAGATAAGCCTCTTGACATGTTTATAAAACCTTTGAAACCAAGGAGAGATAATAAGAAAAGATCTAGAGGACAAGATAATGGTTCACATATGTTGCAATCACCTGACATGATGATTTAATCTCTCACATGTACCTAGGACTGCCATCTGCCAAGTTAGTCCGCCCGACCCGACCCGACCTGGTAGAAACCCGATCCGTTTCGACCCGACAGAGAAAATGGTCTAGTCCAAGTGGATGCAGCTGGACTGTTTTTAATTTAGGTACGGTTTAGGATACACGTCAAACCCATCCAACCTAGCCCGTACCCCGATCCGTGTATACCCTTGTATGCTTGACCTATTCCGCCCGACTCGAACCGCCCCGAAAATTGGAACTTTGGATGGATGGACGTGGTGGATTTCTCACAAACATCACGGTAGGCCCCACTAGCCTCCCAGCGTAGGAACTTCACAGCCTGCGAAACAATCCTCATCCATATCATGTGAGATCTCACGGGGAGCGGATTTGGTGACACCTAGGATCCACGAAGGTGGGTGGACTCCTGATTGTTGGGCTCACAGTGATGTATGTGTCTTAAATCTACACCGTCCAACCATTTTGAAAGATCATTTTAGGATATGATACCAAAAATGAAGTTCACTCAAATCTTAGGTCGACCACACCATAGAAACAGTCGTGATTGAATCTCTACCATGGAAAACTTCATGGATTTCACCAAAATGTTTATTTGCCATTATTTTCCATCCAACCCGTTGATAAGGTCACAAACAACTAGATGAAGAGGCCACATAAATATCATCTTGATCCAAAGCTTTTGTAGCCCATAGGAAGCTTTTAATGGCCAATCACCACTTTTTCCTATATTATGGCCCATCTGGCACTTGGAACTGCTTCATTTTTTGGTTCATGCCGTAAGTTGAACTTTCAATACAAATGGATGGTATAGATGTAGTCACATACATCACAGTGATCCCACCCACCTTGGTGGATCTGGGTCTCACCTAATCGGCTGATTCCTTTCCCGATCTCACAGGAGAGAATTAGCTGTTACCAAGGTAATAGCTTAGTGGGTGTAACACTAACCGTGTGGGCCCCACCTTGATATATTTTTTGTATATCCACTCCCTCCATCTGTTTTCTTGTAACATTTTAGGGAATGATTCCAAACCTTAAGAAGATCCAAATCTTAGGTGAACCATACCACTAAAAATAGTGATAAATAACCATTAAAAATGTTTTATGGGCCACAAAAGTTTTATTCCTAACTTGACTTGACCCGACCCGGTTTAGCATATAGGGTAGGGTAGGGTAGGGTAGGGTAGGTAGGGTTAGGGTTGACCCTTTTACAAGTAGAGTAGGGTTAGGGATGGGTCAGGCCAACCGGAGGTCACGGCCTAGACCGAAACCTGAACTTTTAAAATATGTTTAGGTTTGGTCCATGGGCCCAACCCGACCCTAGCTGACCGGTGTGCAAGCCTGCATGTACCTCATAATGACGTGCAAGGTGAGTCCGACTAGCATTCCTAGCTACAAGCAGACTAATGCGTGCATGCGTGCGCACACAGAACGTTATTTATATCTATACTATATCTTAGGTGAGTATCTTTTAGACATTTTTGCCTCCATGGTTAATTTCGTAGGATGAAAAGCTTTGAATACTCAAATGTTTATAGGAATACATGTTAACTAGTTTCTAGAGTATTTTGGAAACAAAATTGTGGCTGTTTGAACGGTCGCTCAAAACGCCTGCAATAGATTTAGATTTTCTCCAAATAAAGCATCTTTTGAAGGGTTTTTGTTACCATTTGGTTGCCTCTTGCAATGCCTGGACCATGCAATGCACGTCTCTGCCTCGGGCCTTAGGCCTTCCTTAAGTTGCGTACACACACCTTGTTTAGAATATTGCACACTCACGCCTCTGTAATCGACTGCACACTTGTGCCTTCGTCTAACAAATTGCGTACTCACACCTCCATTGGTTGGATTGTCCACTTACCCCTATTTCCCTAGAAGGTTGCATACTCATGCCTCTATGATAGCTTTTTTTTATTTACTGTAATTTCTTTCAAATTAAAAAAATTATGTCATCATTATGGTTTCATCACAACCAAATCAAATGACCTGTTAAACTTAAATATATTTAAGAGGCAAGTAATTTATAATCATTGCTCTTTATATAGTAAAAAAGTCAAATCAAACAACTACATTAGTCTATTTTGAACATGTTGTGACATTAAAGTGATATTAAAAGGCTATTATTATAATTTTGAACATGTTGTGACATTAAAGTGATATTAGGCTATTATTATAATTTTTTTCCTAAATAAATTAAATAATGAAAAAACTCCATCATTAGAGTCAAATTGAGCGGATCTGAAGAAACATGTAAAGTAATATATAATCTTTGCCTATTTCTTTATATTTCCTTTACAGTACGGCAAATCAAACAGACTATAAGATGTGAGAGGGAGAAGAAATAAGTGGTAATATGGGGGCCACCTGCATTTGATTGGGATCATGTCACAGACATTATCTTCTTTGCCAACGGATAAGGGAGGTGAATTGGTTCATCTTTCTCTATGTAGTTGATTTGAGTAGGCCACTGGGCCCGCCGCTTCGGCACAGATTTGTTGTATAATTGTGTGGCTCAGTT
Organism: Liriodendron chinense; assembly: GCA_003013855.2. NCBI lineage: Eukaryota > Viridiplantae > Streptophyta > Magnoliopsida > Magnoliales > Magnoliaceae > Liriodendron > Liriodendron chinense. Next base: position 7,196,016 of record ML058513.1, read on the forward strand.
CATAATGTTAATAATAACATACAATGCACCACGTTTGCAAAAACTCATTTTCACGATCACGTTTGCCTAAATTGCATCTCGACCTCAGCAATTTTCTTCAGCTGACAGTGGCCTACGTACTGAAAGTGAAAAAATAATGCGGACAGCAGGCAACGGTCCGCATTCAAAAGAGGGAAATCAACTGTTTGTACACATGGGTTGTCTAAAAAAATGCAAATCTTTCAACATGGCTATGGGACTAGGATCATCATAGGCCTCATGAAGGTGGGGTACAGACTTATGCCATATCACGTGATTTGTTCGTAGTTTGCATTTATATGAGGAAAAGAGAGGGTGAAAGGTCAAGCTATACCGAAGTTGTTATCATCTTCAAATCTTGCCCCCACATTCAGGGAAATTTTGACATCGTTTTCTATCAATTTTCCATGAAAAAAAGGAGTCTTGGTGACATTTGGTATGATTCAAGAGGATAAGATACATTTTATATTCAGGAGAACAAAAAAAACAAAAAAAAAAAAGTTGCAATGATTATCCACAGATGGGCCCCATGGATTTGATAATAATCACTATGTAAATAATGAATTTTATTAGCATTATTGAAATATAAATTTTATTTTCTGAGTCTTGTTTGAATAATCAACTATTCTAACAGTTTGGTAGAATTTATTATTATTATTATTATTATTATTTTAAAAGGTACAATGATTATTTCTCCTTTCCTGACAATCCAAACATGTCCAGAGAGAAATTGTGAAAAACTCGGTCCACGGTATCTAAATGGTGATGTGGACTGCCCAATCGATTGATCTGGACCCTCCGTCATCCAGTCCAATCTACACTGCATCGTCGTTGTGTAAAAGTCAAATCATGGAATCATCCCATCTGCCCCGATAATGACTGCTTTTCAAGTGGTCTGATTTACTGCACCAGTGATGGAATGGGTACTATCGTCTGTGATCGGAGTGGATCTGAGATGGGACCCACCAAGTGCGTTGTGAAAATTGATTACCGAACTTATCTTCTGAAAATAATCTTGACTATCCATTCCATTTCATACCATTCCACACCGAGTGCGGATCCTCTGTGTCTTCATACCATTCCACACCGAGTGCGGATCCTCTGTGTTGAAGGCACAGGAAATGCCAGATTCCAGTGCCGCTTGCTTCTCATTAGTACACGTCATTTTCGATCCGACTTTTAATGTGTGAAACTTTTTCTAGGTCCTACCATGATTTTTTTGTTAAATCTATACTGTCCATCAATTTTTCCTGATAAATCTAGAGCACGATCCCGAAAACGAAGTACATCCAAACGTCAAGTGGATCACATCACATAAAGTAATTGGAATTGAACAAACTTCCGTTGAAACTTTTCTAGGGCCAACATTGAAGTTTATTTTTCATATGACCTGTTCATATGATCACACATGCCTAGATGAAGTTAAAATAAAAATATCAGCTTGATAAGAGCATTCTGTGGCCCCAAGAAGTTTTCAATGGTAGCATTAATTCTTACTGTCCTCAATGATGTGGTCCACTTTAACTTTAAATCTGCATTGTTTTTGGGTTCATAGCCTATAATGATATGAAAAAATGAATTGACGGTGTGGATCTAACAAATACATCATCGTGGAGCCCACTTAAATTTCACACCTCCTGTGCTTGCTGTGTGATGCAGGGGAGCGGATTAGGTGAGACCGGGCATCACCCAAGACGGTGCAACCCTTACCGTGGGGCTCACCTTGATTTGTTTATTCTACATCCACTCCGTCCATCCGAATTTTTAGATCATTTTGGAGCATTCTACTAAAATTTAAGAATATCCAATCTGTTGATAAAATTTAAGAATATCCAATCTGTTCCACACCATGACCAAAAAACCACAATAAAAAACACTGTTCAAAATATCTAGGTTGTGTGGGGCCCGCAGAGATGTTCGTGACAAATCCACAGAGATAAATCAGTTTATCCTAGCCGTTGGTCAGGAGATTTTTGGTCCATTGAACATTGCCCAGTTTTAATCCTGCAATTAGGGGCTAGGATCACCGGGTCTGCCCCCGGACCGCAATCAACGGATATGCTTGATTACTGAGATAATGATAGTACAAGATCCTCAACTCAAGGCTTTCAGAATCTCGCATCGTGTGTAATCGTTATTGTTTGACACTGGCCAGACACAATTTCCACACGTGTCATTGTTATTGTTTGACATTTGAGGATACGACATCTGAGACTATTATGGTCATAAAATCAGAATGGTTGATTAATCTTGACCTTTGATTTCTGACGGACAACAGGGATGAAATAGTTCATGGTCAGAGTCCCCAAGTTTATCAATAATGCAACAGTGGACATATAGAATTAAAAATAAATGTTTAATTACTAATTTTATTAATTTGAAATTAATATCTATACAATTAGTGATAGTAAACTAAAATATGTGGAGAAAGATAAAAGGAATTACTTATAATCATAAATAAGATGTGATTGATATAATTTTTCAAGTATGAATTCAATTGATTGGGGATCCAACAACGAAAGTCGTGGATATTTACACTACTCTAAGGTGTACTTCAGTGGTGTCATTGGATAGTAGCCGATCTAAGCTATGTTAAACTTTGAATTTGTTGCGATAAGGGCTTGATAGAAATGAAGCACCTATTGCTAAAACTTAAATAGGCAGTGTTGTGCTACGAGAGAGATTGTGTGTGTTGGCTTAATTTGTGGCGTCGAGCTCGCCATTGGGCACTGTTTAAATAAATTAGAAAAAGGTGGTGGCTGCATTGAGGTTTCCTTACTTGTCTACATTTTATCCTCGAAGGTTAAGGGACCGTATCTTAGTTAGACTCAGATTTCTCATTGTATTCATTAATTTCTTTCTAATTTAGGAAGAATTCGCTTCTCAACACTTTTAATCTTTATGAAAGCATTAATTGTTTCTGGACAAAAATTCTTTTCAATATGACTGTATGAGACGGCCTTGCCATGCATTTCTTGTGTCAGAAGATTTATGTCTCTATAGTGTGTGCTTTGAATTAGATTTGTGGTGTTCTTTTCTTGGTGTGGTCCTCATGATTAGCAGATGAGTTTGATATCTGTACAAGTTGTTTTTCATGGTTAGTTGCACTTTTTTTTCTTTTTCTTTAATGATAGAATCATATATGAACTTTAACACTTCGAGTCGTTGGATTACCACTATTTTTGCGTGGTAGGTAAACAAATTAAATTAAGGATATTTTGTCTCTGACCATACAACGCTATATAGATTATTTGAACAACCCTATCCTTTGATTTATATAAAATTGTTTGGACAATTGTATGATAAGTTTTACTCTTAACCATTTAATAAATGTTCGTCAATCCTATAGTTAATATCATGTTATCTAAATTTTTAAGTCACCGTTCATCTAAAGTGGGACTCTTAACTCTGAGAGTGTAATTTGCACGTGTACCAAGTCTGCAATTTCTAAATAATTTTTATGCTGGGGTGTCATCTATCACAGTGGCCATTGCCTATTGGGATCCAAATGTAGCCTTGGATTACAACAGTCTATCTTCCAGCACCACAAAAGCATTGGGATTGCCTACGGTACACATGTGTGCCACACCATGGCACTTCCTATCACCGTAGTCAAGCCAACCTACTCATCAGGTGAGCACGCATTGTACATTGAATGTGGGCTTTGGTTATGGTTGTATTAAATGTCCATTTTTATCTCGTACTGGCCAAACAATATCTCCACACGTGTCCTTGTCACTATTTGGCACTTGAGGACATGACATATGAGACTCTATCATTGTCACGAAATCAGAATGGTTGATTAATCTTAGCCTTTGATTTGTGATGGACAAAGGGGATGAAATAACTGATTGATATGGTTAGGATACTCATCTTTAAAGAAAAAGAAGGGCATAAGCTTTTTGTACATCATATACCTACCTTTCTAAAACCTTTTCAATTGTTGTTTGGGACGGAATAGTAAGAGTCAATGCAATTGTTTATTGGGGCTTTCCTAGGCCCAAAAATGCATACAATTTAGTTAATAAACATGCACTATATGTGCCAGCATGAAAAATAGGTAAAATATGTAAGCCATCCATCAGGTGGACCTCACCATATAAATTTTACTGCCCAAATATAAATGTGATCCATTCAGTAGGATGTTGCCCATCCTAGTTGGGATCTATCATACAAACAATATAGGACATTGAAAAGAACCCAAATCAAATGGCAAAAGTCCGGATGTATCGTATTGTAGTAAGTCGGGATGTATTCTACCAAAGTGTCTAGGGCTCTCAATGGGTCGGATCTGGATCGGATCCACTTAGATCCGGCTCCAAATCCGAATATCTATAGCCGGATACGGACTCGGATTCGGATCCCACTCGGATCCAAAAGGTGATATCCATATCCGATCCATTTATATATAGCCAGATCCATTTCCGATCCAAAATCCATATAGCCATTGGATTCGGGTTGGATCTAGGTCCGAATCCACCACATCACAAATCTTGGGTGAGACCCAGAACCATCAATGTGGGTGGGACACTGACCGTAGGAGCCCACCTCGATGTATGAATTATATATCCATTCCGTTCATCTACTTTTCGGGCTTATTTGATGCCATGACAAAAAAAAAATGAAGCAGATGCAAGTTTCGGTGGACTACAAGAAACTGGTTACATTAAAAACCTTTTGTGGGCCACAAAAGCTTTCTATGAACCTGATATTTGTTTTTTTTTTTTTTTTTTTTTCATTTCATCCTAGTCTGCATGACCTTATCAACAGATTGGATGGTCAATAAACATTATGGTAGACGCCAGGAAGTTTTTAATGGTAGGTGTTTAGTAAGCACCGTTTCCTTTGGTGTGGTCCACCTAAAATTTGCATCTACTTCATTTTTGGAAAAGAATCCTAAAATAATATGAAGAAACAGATGGACGACATGGATATAAAATGAATACATCCAGGTGGGCCCTAGGTTCAAGGTCCCACTCACGTCGCTGGTTCCGGGTCTCACGCGGAGAAAATCGGGATCCGGATTGCATCCTTAGTTACTCAGTGGCCAGTGCGCCCTCATTGTACTGAGTAAACTCAGTTGGGCCCACTGTAAAAGTATGTAGTTTATCTACACCATCCATCTTATTTTACAGATCATTCAAGGGGTTGAAACCAAAATCGAAGTATATCCAAAACTCAGGTGGACCATACCACAGGAAACAGTGGGTATGATGATTTCCACTGTTGAAACCTTTCTAGGGCCTGCAGTGATGTTTATTTGTCATCCAACCTGTTCACAAGATCAAACAGACATTGATGAAGGGGAAAAAACAAATATCAGATTGATCCAAAGCTTCCACGGCTCCCAAGAATTTTTCAACGGTACTGGTTCAATTCACATTGTTTCTTGTGGTATGGTCCACCTAATCTTTTCATATGCACAATTTTTTGTCTCAAGATATAAATTTATCTGTTAAAATGGATGAACGGAGTGGATGAAATACATAAATCACTATGGAGCCTGTAGTGTTTACTCAGTACACTTATCTACGCGTATGAGTTACTCAGTACCTGTAACGCAATCCGCTTCCCTTTGCCACATGCATAGAGGATCTGCACTCTTTCTCTACTTTTTTTTTCTTTTTTTTTTCTATGGCTATGAGAGGTCCGCCGTGCATGATCTATTCCGTTCATTATCTCGGCCAGACCATGACAAGATCAAAGAGCATTGTTAGTTTATTTTTCAATGAAAAATAAATATTATAATAGCTCTGGGAAAGTTTCAATGGTGGACGACCAACATCACTGTTTCTTATGTTATAGTCCTCTTAATATCTGGATCTTCTTCAGATTTGGTACCTTGACATAAAATGATATGTAAAATCGAATGGACGGATTGGATGAAACACATCCATCAAGGTGGGCCGTAAGAAAGTTTCAACAGTGGACGTTCAAATCCCACTGTTTACTGCGGTATGGTCTACCTGAGATCAGGACATGTCTCAATTTTTGGGTCATGGCCTAAAATAACGTGGAAAATCGGATGGCCGGTGTGGATATAACATATACATTAAGGTGGGTCCCACTTTGGACCCCACTCACGTTCAAAAGGGCATCTGTTCTGCATAACTTTTTGCATAAGAGATTATTAAGAATCGGATATATGCAAACTGGGTTGTATAACACTGGTTTTAGAGTGGACCATTCGTATAAAACGATCCCACATCAATCGTAGCCCACCCTATCATAGATCTGAACCATTATGGGATTTTCCAGCACCCCAATTTACATGATACATGGTTAGAAAAATAAAATACGCTGTTAAAAAATAAAAATAAAGAGAAAACACTCACAATGAACGGTGAATACTCAGAATATTGTATGGTTGAATGGCTTAGATCGTCACCTAATCCTTTGCTTGTTATTCTTCTCGTTGTTTATGAATCTGATTACCCTTTAAAATAGAAGAATTTGGGAAGAGAGGTGGAGAGAGCGGGTGTTGATAAGGTATTTATTACATGGTATTAAAGTTGAATAGCAGAAGTCGAAGAGCCATACTTACTTTTGTGGAAGCCTAAACGTTGCAATTTTAAAACATAATGCGATAACTGGGATCCGATCGGATCTCACTGCCATATCCGAATCCGACCCGAATCATATTCGGATTTTTTTTTGTAAACCCGAATCCGACCCATTTAGTTAATCGGATCTATTTTAAGATCCAACTCCCCATTATACGGGTTTGGAGCGGAGCGGATCTCGGATCTAACCCGCTCCATTGAGAGCCCTAAAAGTGTCAAAGAATCAAGAGATGAGATTTTTACTGCAATAGCCCCAAGTGTGGCTATTCCTCGTGAAGCTCATCTTTTTGGCCTTTTCATAAGAAATTAAAAAAAACTTGATCGATAATGCCCCTCTAACCACCTGCACTTGAATACAAACACGCATGCATATGGACAGGCTTGCTGGCTCCCCTAAGCATTATGGGTTCCCTTGAGCACTACAATCCCCCCGGAGCCCCCCCCCCCCCCCCCCCCCCCCCCGAGCACTGCAAGCCCCCCTTAGCACTACGAATCCCCCCAAGCATTGTGAGTTTCCCTCGAGCACTTAGACCCCCTTAGCACTATGGGAGCACTCTGAGTCCCCCTAAACACTTGGATCCACCACCCCAATGTGAGATCCATAGTACTTAGGGAAGATCCACCACCACCAGGTGAGATCCATAGTGTTCAGAGGGGATCCACCATTCTCAGGTATGACCCACACAGCTTAGGGGATCCATAGTACTCGAGGGGATCCACCACTTTCAGGTGAGATCCATAGTGTTGAGAGGGCAAAAAAAGATAAGTGATGATAAGATGGGCCTTTTTTATTAAAAGTTTTACAATTTCTCATGAAAAGGCTGAAAAATATGAATATCAAGAGAAATTGAACTTTTTGCAAAAATAACCACACCTAGGGCTACTATAGTAAATATCTCTCCAGAGACAAAATGCCCACGAGGCAAACGAACGATACAGCAAAATCGCGCGAGAAGGAATTGAAGAGGTGAACGCTGGAACACGTGCCATGTTGGCACAAGCATACGAGATCCAATCTTGGGCTAGCATGTAAACTATCAAAACCACTCATCCAGTGGGTCAACCTCTCATGATCAGAATGGATGGTCAGATATGAATATCACCAGCGACCAATGTTCAACGTACAGCCAGCTAACTGAACATTTGACTCTGGGACATATAATCTTCACCTGCTATAGAGATTGGGAACGTGTCGAATGAATCACGGCCGACATCCATGTAACGCGAAGAGGCGAGTTTAATTAGGTCACATGGGGAGCGAATTAGCTGTTACCCTAGTGTGTGTTACCTAACCGTGTGGGGCCTATCTTGTTGTATTTTTTGTACATCCACTCCGTTCATCTAATTTTACATCTTATTTTATGGATATATTCCAAATCATAAGAATATCCAATTCTCACATATACCATGAGAATAGAAATAATGATGAATGACCATTAAAAACTTTTTGTGGCCACAAAAGTTTTGGATCAATCTGATCTTTTTAATTCCATTTAAAATAGATCTTCTTGACATTATCAATAAGTTGAATTGCAAATAAACATTAAGAAAATGGTTTCGATAGGCCCTTTGTAAATTTTAATGGCGAGGCACTCGATCAACACTGTTTCCTGTGGTGTGGTCTACTTGAGATTTGGATCTGCATAAATTTTAGTACCCTATCCTAAAATGGTCTAGAAAAACCGACGAACAAAGTAAATACACATAAAATCATTAAGGTAGTCCCCCCCAGTAGCGATAACACCCACTAAGCTGTTGATCGGGCAACACCTGATTTACTCCCCGGGCGCAATTTAAATGTTACCTTGGGAATAGCTTAGTGGGTGTTACCCTAACTATGTTGGGCTTATTTTAATGTATTTTTAATATGTCGATGCCATCTATTTATTTTTTCATATCATTTTAGGATGTGATTCAAAAGCTTATAAAGACCGAAATCTCAAGTGGACCATAACACTAGAAATAGTAATGAATAACCATTAAAAATGTTTGTGGGCCACAAAAGTTTTGGATTAATTTGACCTTTATATTTTCCCTTCATCAAGACCTTATTAATATTATCAAAAGCTTGGATTGAAACTAAACATTATCAAAACTTACAATAGGCTCTTCGGAATTTTTAATGGTGGAGCACTCAATCATACTGTTTCTAGTAGTATGGTCTACTTGAAACTTAGATCTGCATAATTTTTGGAACATCATTCTAAAATGGGCGGGAGAAAAAGATGAATGGCCTGGATGTATAAAATGTCATCCATGTGGGCCATACAGTAGGGCAAACCCCACTTCCCGGGTTTACACCTAATTCGCGCCCACTACCGGCCACGTTGTTACCCTCACCGTATGGTCTACATGGATGATATTTTGCATATCCACACCGTCCATCCGTTTCTACAGATCATTTTAGGATGATTTTCCAAAAATTATGCAGATTCAAATCTCAAGTGGACCATAGCACTAGAAAGAGTGTGATTGAGTGCCCCACCATTAAAAAATCCAAAGAGCCCATCGTAAGGTTTTTGTAATGTTTATTTATAATCCAAGCTCTTGATAGTGTCAATAAAGTCTCGATGAAGGGAAAATATAAAGATCAGATTGATCCAAAACTTTTGTGGCTCACAAAATGTTTTTAATGGTTATACATCAGTGTTTCTAGTGGTATGGTCCACTTAAGATTTGAATCTTCTTGGAATTTTGGATCACATCCTAAAATGATATGAAAAAAGAGATAAACTGCGATGATATATAAAACTACAACAAGATGGGCCCCACACGGTTTGGGTAACACCCACTAAGCTGTTCCACCAAATTCGCGCCCCTATTAAATACCGCCCTGGCGGTCAAGTCACACATGGTGACCGCATCATCAGGCAATTCCCGTCCGATCATCACACGTGTAACTCATGTACACGTGTACCACGACACGCTTTTCAATTTCTCATCCCGCGAATTGCTGAGCAGCTCTCAAGCGAGAAGAGGAATATGAAAACGTGTGGTGGGGGATGGACCACGATCCTCTGAAACAGGTGTTATTGCCCGCAGCCATAGCGCCCGAGCTCTGTGGGGTCCACAGTGTTGTTACTGTAACATCCACGCCGTACATCAGGTGCTCCCGTGGATGTTTGACCGTGGAGACTAAAATAAGCCAGGTGCACAAATTATGTGAGCCACGTTGCAGTGAACATTGCGGATGGGACATAGACCATGGAGACTTTCCAGATTCTGTGTGGGGCCAATCTAAAGTTTATGTTACATCTAAACCGTTAATTTGTTGACGAAAATAGTAATGAAGAAAGAAACCTGAATAAAAGCTAGTAAAAAACTTAGGTGGGCGAGAAGACATGAATTAAGAGATTTTTTACATGATTTTACGTTGTTTCCCTTTGTATTGTCTACATTAGTCTTTTAACTGACCTTTTGTTACTATTTACAGTTAAAACGAGGAGCCTTTATTTGATGGACGGAGTGGATTTCATACAAACAATACAGTGGGCCTCACAGAGATGTGGTGCTGTAGCTACAACACCAGCTGCAGAGGATTCGGGTCCGGTGGGAGACCCCTTGCGAGGGGTAATCCGCGTCCTGTACGAAAAGGCGAGCGTGACTACCGTAGGCAGACAGGGGGGCGTGATTTTCGCTAACGTAGACTGAACGAATCCATGTGGCTCAGATCCACTCCGTCCATCAGGTGCCCCACCTCGTTTTTACCATTAAAAAAATTAGGGCTGATTCAACTCTCAGTTGAGCTAGAGAATGAGAAAATTTTGAAATGAAAAGTATCCACCGCTTAAAATCTTCCAAATTGTATGTGGTATCCACCGGTGTGTATATGAGATCCACTCCACTCGTCTGACGCATCACACCAGATGAACGGATTGCACGAAAATAAGACATCATAAAACTCTTATGGGCCACACTCCGTGAATTTAGAGGTTTTAGGCATGAGTTTACATCATTACTTATATCTTGGCCCAAATAACTCATTTTATTTTTATGATCCATGGTTAAAATGTGTCGGGTCACCTGATGGACGGAGTGGATCTGATACATATTTGTCCCATGCAGTGATCAGTTAGCGCGAGTCAGGCAGTCTGCATGGCTACGCGCAGGCTCGCTAGCGCAGTCTCGCAGTGATGGGGAAGGACGAAGGAGTGTGAAATGGTGAGTAAAGGTCATTTCAAGCAATCAATGCAGTCGTCAAGGGCAGCTCTTCTCCACCATAGACACGAAATCAAGGCCCACCGTCTCACAATCAGACGCACATGCTTTCATCTCGTTCTATATAAATGCCGCTGTCCTCATTGCCCTCTCCATCTCCTCTCACCATTCTTCTTCTAGAAATCTCTCGAAACTCGGGAAGAAGGAGAAGGAGGAAAAGATGATGGTAGACGAAAAAACCGATGCCATCTCCAAGCCCAAACCTCGAGTGGTTCTGATCTCCGCCGGAGCGAGCCATTCCGTCGCGCTTCTCTGTAATGCTTCTTCCCTTCCTTTTCTTCTTTGATTTCTCTATCCCTTGAACATAACAGACTGTCTTGATTTCAGACGCACGAATTCGTTGGATCGAATGGATTACAGACAACTCACTTACAGGTGGTGTTTGGATAGGAAATTTCACCTGCAAGTGAGTTACAAGTTGTATGTCGCTTACAGCTTTCTAGTGTATTTGAAATCCTGAGAAAAAGAAGTGATTTACTTGTAAACTACTTAGGTCTGAAACTCACTTTCAGGTGTAACTTGTTTACAACTTAAGAAGTTACAAGGGATGGTTTGGATGCCTGTAACTATTGAAGTTGTAACATGCTACTTTTTTTCGGGATTTAAGTTGTAAACAACCTACGGGTAAGCTGTTTTTTGTGTTTGGGTAACTTGGGAAAGTGTTTACAAGTTAGAAAGTGCGTATTCACACCTCACACCAAACAGAGCTTGGGGCAGGGAGTCACTCCAAAATCTTCAAATCACATAAAAAGTGGGCCCACAGTTTTGATTCTTACGCTAAATCAATCATAGGTGGTGGGCCGCAAAAGTGGGCCCTGCAGATTCAAAATACCTGTAATGTGGAGCATCTACTCGAGATAAGCAGCAGCAGCAGCAGCAGCAGTAAACAAACAAACAAACTCAATAACCATGGTTTAAAGCAAACCATAAAGTACATCTATGAAAATATTTATTGGGAAATCATCTTCTCCAACAATGAATGTTTAAGGCTAGGGTCAACTTTAAGGAACACCGCAGCTAAATGCGGCTGTTTCGCGTGGTATTTGTTGTTTCTCGGCATCGTTTCATCATCGGTGCTTGCCATATTCTCCAACTCTTCCCACACTTACGTTAACATTTCGGTTAAAAAACGATGTATTTGTTTAAGAGATAAATAATATCAAATTGTCCTATTTGTGAAATAGGTGCAACTTGATCAATCAATTTGTAGATTTGTTTGGGGCCTTAAGAGGGAACTCGATCAATCAATTCCTAGAGTTTTTCGGGGGCCCTAAGAGGCATCATATGACACAGATAATGGACCAATTAAATCTCCTGCATACATCATCATGACCCCAAATTTCTGTGCATGTGTATCAGCATTTGCACCCTGCATGAGTATCTGAAAAAGAGAAACTTTGATACACTGGCAGAGTGTGATTGAGGATATGCAGACACTTAGAAATTGCACATGTGGCATACCAGTAGTTAGATTAAACCATCCAAATTATGGTAACCAGTGTAGATGTATCATGAAATAAAAATGAAGCTTATTTGATTATTGTCAGATTGGTGGATATTTACTGGACGGTTAACAGTGAATAGATCCAACGATCCTGTTTCCACAAACCAGGGTCCATGAAATAGAGGATAGGATTTGATCTTGGGCCCATGACTTGGGGACAGTTGTGCCAGTTTTATTTGTGTTAATGCATGCGACATGTGCAATTTCTAAGTGCTTGCGTATCAAGCGTCATATGCAGCCTGAGTATTATATAACCTTGTAAAAGGGTTATATGTGTCACACACATCATGTCATCTGCATGAGCCTGTATGATCCAAAGCTGTGGGGTCCACTGTGATGTCCGTATAAAATCTACTCTGTTCATTAGTTTTGCCAGCTCATTTTAGGATGGAAGACAAAAAATGAGGCAGATCCAAGATCCACGTGGGTCACACTATTCTAAAAGTGGGGAGGGAAATACCCAATGTTCAAACCTTCATGCGGCTCATGACCTTTTTTTCTTTAATATTTTATTTCTAATCCAAACTGTTCCTAAGTTGATTCTCACCCGGATGAAGGGAAAACACAAATATCAGCCTCCTCCAAAACTTCTATGGTCCCCAATTGGAGTACAATCCCCATTGTTTCTTGTGGTGTGGCCCATTTGAGTTTTGAATCAGCCTTATTTTTAAGCTCGTGTCCTAAAATGATCTGACAAAACTGATTGATTGACTGTATGTCAGATGGACATTACAATGGGCCCCACACTGCTTTGGGTTATGCAATCTCAGACCATTAGGGGTTACACACAACTCATGTCCCTTTTCGTAACCCTCTCTCCGAAACTCTCAACTTTTTTGGAACCCCCTGTTGCACAGCCCTCTGAAAAGTTGAAAAAATGGTAATTTACCTGAAGCGGAAGCTCTTTGGAAGGGTGTCGGGACTTGGGAGAGAAGAGTTCGGAAAAAATGGTAATTTACCTGAAGCGGAAGCTCTTTGGAAGGGTGTCGGGACTTGAGAGAGAGAGAGAGAGAGAGAGAGAGAGAGAGAGAGAGAGAGAGAGAGAGAGAGAGAGAGAGAGAGACTGTTGCTGCAACTCTCCTTTATACCAAGATTAAAAAAAAAATGACCCGTTAGAGTAAGGGACCTATTTCACTTACAGGTAAGTGAAATCTTTCCGTTTTCAAATTACCTGTAAGGCTGTAACTCACAGGTGAAATTTCCCATGCAAACACTACCTGTAAGTGAGGTACCTTTATGTCCTTTACAACTAATGCAAGTTGCAGGCATCAAAACGACCCCTAAATGGGTGTGTTTGGATGTGTTATCCGATTGAATTGCAGTTTGTTATACTAATAATATGCGATCGGTCAAACTGCAATTGCCTTTGTAGGCATTGATGTTTTAAGGGATTGGGCTCTGAGTTATAATTACATTATGTTCTAGTTGGACTTGGAAGGGATTTAGCTGTATTTTGAAGGTTCTTCCTTGTTATGAGTAGTGGGAAATGTCCGTAGGGTTTGTTCATGTTATATTGTTGAGATTGATTGTTTGCATTTCGATTCGGTTGTGCATCCAAATGCAAACTTTGCTTGACTTGAGTGTTGTTAGATATCTCAAATTGGTAACTGCTGAAAACTTTTTAGTGCCTAGTTTTGCTAGCATTAATTATTTGTAAGTGGAGGATGCATGAGCTAACATTGAGTTTGAATTGATCAATACACTCTTTCTACCCATGTTCCCCTTATGTAGAAAAATACCCATAAGAGAGAGCTAGTGTAAAGTTGTCAGGAAACTAGGCTTCACACACACACACACACACACACACACAGAGAGAGAGAGAGAGAGAGAGAGAGAGAGAGAGAGAGAGAGAGAGAGAGAGAGAGAGAGAGAGAGAGAGAGATCATTAACATTCTCCCACTTGAAGACTAGTTTCTCTAATAGCACGAAGAAAAAAAAAAAACCTCTTTGGGTAACTTTTACCCAAATGTCACCAAATGCTAAGTAACACCAACCCCAAGAGAAGTCCTGCATCAAATAAACTTCTCTTTTGTAACAGGTTTCATTAGCATATCCACTATATTGTCGTCAGTGTTTGAAGTTTCGGTATCGCTACAAGTTTCGCTAGCCGGGGATACGGAAACAATATCGATATCGCCGATAATATTGCTGATAACCGGAAATGCGGGGAAAATGGGGAAACCGGTGGAATTTTTCAGTGAAACCTTAAGAGTTGATAAAATACACATAGTTGCATATTTAAGAATAAAAAAATTGCATAAAGAATGCATACATAATAGGTTTCTATTTAATGGGGGCTTAAAAGCATGTGTTGCCTTAAGAAGTCAGTCCAATCATCTCATCTATCCAAAATTAGAACTTCCATCCAAACATCCATTGATATTTCAGAATATCGGCAACACATGAAATTTCCAAACAAATCGTTAACAACTGAAAAAGAAACTAAAGATTGTGGTCTCGTTATTGTCATGTTGTGATAATGATAATATCATGATATTATCAGTGTTATCGTCAACAAATTGAATACTGCATACAACCATACACCCATAAAAATATATGAAATGAAATTTTTTTAAATATATAGATTTTTGGCATATCGATACATTGGTGATATTATCGAAATATTGCAGATACATTGACGATATAAGTGACACTTAGAATTTACACAGTAAAAAATATTGGCGATACACCGATGGGATCAATGTATTGACAATACAAATGACGGCTGGAATTTACACAATTAAAAATATTGACAATGTCGATACATTGGCAATATTTAGTGATACATCACCAATATCAAGAATTTTTTATACTATCAGTGTTATCAGTATCGCTACCGGTGTTATCGATGTCGCTGAGCTAGAAATAGAGATAATATCGGGGATATTTCGATAATATCGGAGATAATGCAAACACTGATTGTCGTTGGTGTGAATCTTTTGCAATGACATCACACCTTTAGAGATTGTCTCTTGAATGTAATGATAATGAACATCTATGTGTTTGGACCTTTCATGGTAGACTTGATTTTTCGCCAAATACAAAGCACTTTGGCTATCAAAACAGACGCGGATCTTCTCCTATTCTAAACTAAGTTTATTGATCATACTTTTTAAGCATAAAGTTTTTTTTCACAATCACAGCCTTTATAACTGCTATATGCTTTGCCTCAGTGGTAGACAGAGTAATCGTCGACTATAACATTGATTCCAATAACATTGCCTTTTTTTTTTAATCACAGTTCCTGTTAAATGCTAACATAGCACCTTGAGTGTTCTTCAAGTAGCGCATAACCCATTTCACAACTTGCCAATGTACCTTTCCTAGATTTGCTATATACCTACTCACCATATTAGTTGTATGTGAAATATTTGGCTATGTGCACATCATGGTATACATCATGCTACCAACTGTACTAGAGTAGGGACATGTAGTCCCTCTCTTCATCTGTATGTGGTGACTGAGCTGCCGAAAGCTTGAAATGAGTAGAGAAGGGACATTTATGTCCTATCATATTTGTGTCAATGTTTTTCGTTAAAAGAAAGGATCATTCAGTTCACCTTAACTTTAATAATCATAGTATCAATTATGCATTTGCAAATTTTTTAAGAATCATAGCTTTCTATTAGTTAGAGACACAATGTTATTCATTTCACAATATATTTTTATGATTTAAACACACACACACACACACACACACACACACATGTCGGGGATGATTCATAGACACTTTGACCTTCTAGCTTCTAAAAAAGAGGCAGTTCTCGATCCCCATCTAAGGGTCAAGCATGGCAGTGCACCCCGTCTAGTGTTGACATCACATTACTTGCTTCAGTTGTCAAGCTGCCCAGTGGTGTATATTTTATGATCAAGCTTTACAAATCTTTAAAGCGTTTTTTTGTTATAAAAAAATTGCCAAGGAGGAATCTACTGTATCCGATGGTGGTACTAAATTCTGACTGCTCTTCTTTTGCCAACTGCGGTCCTTTTGTAGTAGTAGAGTGCTTAAGGATGGAGACGGAATCCTTGGATGGAATTTTCTTGTCTGGTTGGCAATGAGGATCCCAATGAGGCAGAGATTAAAGATCTTCAAGAGATTGAAATTTTGTTCCGCCTTTTTTTTTTTTGTCTAGGAATCTCATCATCGAGGGTTATTCAATAAACATTAATATGTGGGTGAACGAGGAGGAAATCAAACTGCATTGACTTTCTAACGTGTTTTATTTATTAATTTATTTTTATTTTAAATGAAATTCATGGTTTAGTCATTAGGAAATAAGCATGGTTTGCCAATGTAGGCAGGAACACCAACGAGATTGCCAACGCCTTAGCTAAAGCAAGTGTCTCATGATCATCCTTATGTATTGGAAATGTGTTTCATATCTTGATGCATCCCATGCTGACGCTTAATGAAGTGTTTTCATTCATCAAACAGAAAAGGTTGAACATTAGAGAATTTTAAAAAGCACATAGGTTCTTGAAATTCTTTCACTCTCAAATGAGTGACAATTTATTTAAGCATATTCAAATTTAAAGGCATGTATGGGATCATGAGGTGGAGGTACTTGCCTTGTGGACCTGAGTCAAGTTCATGCCCTTCATAACTTGGTCAACAAGTTGACTGATTAAATTCCATAGATGTCTAAAGCCAGGTGACGTATCATACTGGTATCATCTATGGGCAATATGGCTGTATCACCCCAATAAAGGCCCGAACTAGGGCAATACATGGTTATAAAGGGTGCTATCGTTGGTGAACGATACAAGATTGGTTTTAAAATCGATGGCTCCTCCTCCCTTTTAAGTTGCACATTCACCATTTAGCAAAGTTAAGGTGGATACATGCAAGTTATGATTTGTTGGCTTACTTTGGAAAGATTTGAAAAAAAAAAGGAATTTCTCTCCAGGTGATTCTTCTCATCCATGCTAACCAGCAGAAGTCAAGTGCTCACTGTGAATGTCTATTTAGTTCGTCCATGCATGGTTTTAGTATACTTTGATAGAGTTTTCATTGGCAACAAGGAACCTTGTTGTTCTGTCCTTTGGCTTTAGATGTCAACAACTTAGCTTTAACTTTTCACAAAACATTTGTCCTAATTCTTTTTTTAAAAAGAAGAAGAAAACACATCATTCCCAAAAGTCTTTGATAATTTTATCTTTATAGAACTGCTACTATCCTCTTTATTCATGGGGGTTTTCCAAGCTATCACTTAGTGACTGCAGATGGATCATAACATCACTAAAGAATTACTGAGATGATTTGTTATTATATTACAGCTGGCAATGCCGTTTGCTCATGGGGGCGTGGAGAGGATGGACAATTGGGTCATGGGGATGCTGAAGACAGACTTGTTCCAACACTATTGACTGCACTGGATGGCTGTGAGATAGTTTCCATTACTTGCGGTGCTGATCATACGGCTGCATATTCTGAATCTCAAATGCAAGTCTTTAGTTGGGGATGGTGTGTTTTCCACTCTATTGCTTAGTTTTGGTTCTTTCAAGTTGGATCCATTTTTCTATTGCCTCTTTTATTATTTTTTTCCTTGTGATGTTGATTATGTGGGAATGTGACCTCCCTTCACTTAAAAAATGATACATCTCTTCATAAGATCGGATCTTCCACAGTTAATCTCTGCTAATGGATTACTTAATTTAGATTCCAATTATCCAATATGTTACCTGAGATACATGGAGCATAATTGAATTGGGGTTTTCTTCTAGAATAGACATTTGTATCTTCTCAAATGAGTTAGTGCATAATACAAATCTGCCATTGATAGAGTGGAATGGTGGAAAAGGATTCATGTAGCTGACCCCACTTAGTTGGGATAAGGCTTAGATGATGATGATTATTTTGATACAAATCTATTCAAGCCTAACCTTTCAAAAGAAAAAAAGAAAACATTCAAGCCTTTCCACTAGTGAGAATGGATGATTTTCATCATTCTCCCCCTCTTCTTTTCACTTGACACGGAAAGTTTATTGTCAGTTTCACGATTTCAATGTCTTTAAAATAGCACATAGGGACCAATGGTTGCTTAACATAGCACTCTGACTACTAAAGTAGCTGTGTTGGGACTTGCTCAAATAAATAGTGAATATTGAAATAAGTTACGGCACACTGTTGTTGACGATTGGGATTTCAGCACATCATGTAAATTTTAAACATTGTTTTCATGATCTCAACTAACTCGAGGGTCTTTTTGATCCTTGATTAATAGACCTTGTCTTGAACACTATCTTTACATTTTCCAAGTTGTTCTTTTTATTTTTGTTAATTTCAATTTTTTCTTTCATGTAATTTGACTCAGCAAAGTTGCTCATTTAGGCCTGTGGCAAGGTATTAAAAAAAGTCATGTAACGGCCGTTACGTAATGTTAACGGTGGTTACTGTTACGCGTTATGGAGCCGTAATGGCTGTAAATGGCCATAGCAGCCATTATGGCATGTATCGTAGCAGTAATGGCGGTGGCCGTTGCAGCTGCCATTACCATTATGGAGTACCTTGGCATGTGGGCATTTCTGCATTGTGATTTCTTTTTCTTTTTTCTATTTTTTTTTCCATGAAACAATCAATCAACACCAATGAAAATTACAGTGAACAATGCATTTCCATAGCATAGGCAGTCACTAGTGAGACTGCTGGCTCAGATTCTTCAGACGAGCTCACACTGACATTGGCCAGTCAATATTTTTTGCCTCAATAGCTGATTTGAAATCTTTAATTTGTCTATGACTTGTCTAACCAACCACACATCTATCCTACACAGAGCTGATGTATTTAGGAAGTTGCAATGATTATTTGACACAGCAAGAACCTTTCAAAGCTAGTATTGGCATAGATGCATCCAAGAGTTTTAGGAACAGCATGTGAGTCTGTTGTTTGTTTTTGTGTGAACTAAGTGTCATTGCTCACGTGGCTAGAATCTATGTAAGTTGGACATGGACATGTGTGTCAGCAACAAAGGGTGTGAGACTTGGCCACTTTTAGAACTTATATTCTTGTTTTAGTGGTATTTTGAAAGTCGGATTTGCTGATACGACTACATAAATCTTTAAAATTATAAAGTGTTGTATTTTAGTAGTAGCAATTATTTATGTTTAGAAAATTCCAAAATAGATAATGATAGTACACCTAAAATGATTTTTATTTTGTATGAAAAACACCACCACCATCACCATCTGAGCCTTATCCCAACTAATTGGGGTTGGCTACATGAATCCTATTCTGGCACACCACCTTGTCAAGGGCCATGACTTCAGTTAGACCATAGGTCATTAAATCTTTTCTTACTAACTTCTCCTATGTCCTTTGGGCCTTCCCCTTGCCCCTTTGGAGCCTTCAAATTTTTTTTTTTTGAAAGATAAGCTAATTTATTAAAGGGTAGAGAATTGCCTAGAGAAAGAAAAGAAGGGGACAAAAACCCTATAGAGAGGAAAACTAGGGGAAGAAAGAAAAGAAAAGGGAAAAAGAAACAAACGAAAGGAAAAGGGAAAGATACAAAGGCCACAACCCAAGCCCAAAACCCAATCCTCCTGGAAGAACCACAACCTCACGACGCCCAATCTTTGAAAAGAAGAAGAACCCTAGGGAAAATAGCAGTTGAAGAGAGACTCTGATTCTTAAACACACGGTTATTTCTCTCCGCCTAGAAGGCCCAGAGAACAGCTAGCAGGATACACCTCCATTTTCTTTTGGCTAAAGCTCCTCTAGACTCCGCATGCCAAGAGCAAAAGAGCTAGGTCAAGGGAGGAAGGCATTGACCAGGGAAACCCCGTGAGGCAGAGCACACTCCACCAGTGCTGAAGTGGTAGTGAACGAAGAGATGATCAATAGATCGTTGAGCCTTCAACTTGTACGTAGAAAAACAACAATCAAACATAAAAATTATCTTTATATTAATCCATCTCTAGGAGTGTAGGTCACATAGACACCGCACAAGTTCAAAAACATGTTGTGTCCTTGTTACATATTTACAAAGTATGTGGCTTTATGACAGCTCTAGCAAATTATACTCCATATCCATCATTGTTAACTTGAGACTAGCACAAAACTTATGAATTTATAATTGAACTACCAAAAAAAAAAAGAAAAGAAAAAAGAAAAGAAAAAAAGAAGGATTAGGAAGCTACCCAGTGATTACCAAAAAAGATATAAAAATGCTCTTGATGGTTTACAACAATAATACTATACATATAACCATCGAGCGGGCGCTCGACTGGCCAGGACACCCCGCCTTAGGAAGTGGGAGGTCTTGAGTTTAAAGCCCCTTGGTGGCCACCTCCCCGAGAACTTACCCGGTGCGTGTGGATAGGAGGGTTTGTGCGCGCCCCGGGGACCTCGAAGGGTACTCCCCGTGGAGACCTAGCTAAGGACCTAGTCATGTGCTCTAATAAGAGGCCTGGATACCCCTGTCATAAAAAAAAAATAATATACATATAACACGTTTCATGTAGTTATAAAATATTTTCATCTTAATAAAGAAATTATTATTGATCAGAATAGGTCTTACGGTATGGTAGGGGACACGTTGTCAATCAAGGGAAGGGGTGGTTCTCTAGAAATGGACTTGGTGAAAAGATTTGCCAACTGAAGAGGGAATGGCATATGAGGACAAGAAATGGTACCAAATTGGACTCTTGAATGAAGCGATGTGCCACCAATATGTCTAGTGCATTCGTGAAACACAATACATGATTCAATCTTGGCACGTGCAATATTTTGGATCTTACTTGGTTTTGGTTGTCGAGAGCCATCACTGTCATTCATTGCTCCTAAAATTGTACAATTTACAGCTCCATTCTTATGGTTCCAAATTCCATGGAAATGATACAAGATGCAACTTAAACAATTGTTTACAGAGAAATTTAAGGCCCTGTTTGGTTGCCACTTAAAAATGATTTCATCTCATTTTGTTACTTAATTATGTATTAGAGATAGTGCTGTCCACAAGTCGAACCGAGTCGAGCTTGGCACTGCTCGGCTCGGCTCAGCCAGCAGCCAACCCCTGCTTGTTACTCGACTCGGCTTGGCCATCGAGCCTAATGTCCTGCTCGGATCGGTTCGGTCAGCAGATCGAGCGAGTTCAAGCCGAGTCCAAGTTTCCGAGCTGAGTCGAATGGGGAAGATGATGGCCATTTCAATGGAAAATCGTTGTCCGACTATTCTTTCTTGGTTCTGTTGCTTGTGGATGGTCTAGATGGCTTTTATGCAGCTTGTGGATGGTCTAGATGGCTCCTATGCAACTTGTGGGTCCCACCGAACGAAGCTCTAAGAAGGTTTACTCGGTGGGTTCCTAGTTCAAACATTTCTAGGTTGCGCACGCTAAAGATGCAAAGGAGTGGAGATCTCTGATTTTCTGATTGGTTCGTTGATGCGGAGTGCTGGAGCATTGCTGAGAGTTGTTGGATCTGAGTTTTAGGCTGTTGGGATTCGAGGAAGGATGTTTTACGTGGATTGCCTAAGAGAGGTGCCGTGCATGACGTTGTTGTTACACCAAAACGGAAAGAGTTTCGACGACTTTCGAGTTGCTGCAGATCATTGGGATGATAGGTTGGGTCCAGTGTGAAGTTTAGGAGGAATCCATCTATTTTGCAAGGCTGAGATGGGTTGAGACATCAAAAGTGAAGCAGATCTGAAACTCTGGTGGGCCGCATAACAGGAAACAATTAGAGGGACTCCAACGGTTAGGGTTTACCTCGGATTCTGAATCCAATGAACGGTCCGGATTGAAAGATGGATTCCAACAGGGTGGATGGTTCGTACCACATATGGGTTCTGTTTGGCTTTTGAATGGTTTCGAACGAAACAAGAAGGAGAGGAGAATGCGGGGTCAGGCTTTTAGACCGAGTTGAATCGATCCGAGACGAGTTCGAGCATGTACCAAGTCGAGCCGAGTCGAGCAAGGGCCAACTCAAAGCTCGATTTGTTTTTCTTTCAAGTACCAAAAATCGGCTCGACTCGGTTCGAACCCAGCTTCGACCTAAGTCGAGTCGAGCGAGTAAACCGAGCTTACTCGACTCGTGTACGGCTCTAATTAGAGACCATAGTTTATATAAATTATGGGTTATCAAGATTATTTTAATCCTTAAGAAAATCTCTATTACATAAGTATTGTTAACTAAAAATGGGATGGACTCATTTTTAAGTAGCAACCAAACAGGGCCTAGATTAATTCTACTTTCAGATAGAAATGAAAGGGCATAAACTTTCATCATTAGCCCTATCATATGAGATGTTGAAAACTAATTCTTTCCAATATCCAAAAATATTAGATGATTTGTAACTTGATTTGTTCATTGCTGCATAATGATTCCATGGAATATTATAAAGACTACAATTTGATGTGGCTTGTTATAATATGTTTTAATTGGCCATAACTTGTTTATTTTAGTTTCTTCTATAAGCCATGCTTATTTTTCTGATATCTTTGAAGTTTTAAAAGATTTCACAATGTCATGATCTTATTTTCTAATGTGCTACTATTTTACCATCTGATTTGATGTCAGAATTCTTATAAATCTGTTTTATTGTTTGATTCTCATATGATGAAGCTGTAAGCATCTGGAACTTGTTTGTATTTGTAGGGGTGACTTTGGAAGGCTAGGTCATGGCAACTCTAGTGACTTGTTCACGCCCCAACCAATCAAAGCATTGCAAGGCTTAAAGATCAAGCAAATTGCTTGTGGAGATAGCCATTGTTTGGCAGTGACAATGGACGGGGAGGTGCAAAGGTTGGCACTAAGTTTGCTGTCTGCTGTGTTCTTCAGACATAATGGCTGTATTGGTATTCATTGAGATAATGTCATGGGTATTTTAGGTTGCATGTTATTTGAAAATTTCTGGATTGAAATGTTAAAATGCTATGCTATCTCACATGTCTGTTACTGCAAGCTGTGTTTCCACAGTTCTGTATTCGATTATGCATGACCCTTTTCTTATCTTTCCAGTGAATAAGGTTGGATCTTTTAGAAGGCAACTCTGCTAACAAAATGCTTATTTTAAGTGTGCGTTTATTCCATTGGATCAGCACACCAAAAGGGTTAAGGAGTCTGGTCCTGCTGTTGGAGTAATTAAACATCGATTTCATATTCTGACTGTGCAAGATCTTGTTCTCTGCCAATTTTTTTTGAAGTTCTTATTTTTATAGTTGAGACAATATTCTATTGGAGCTCCATGTGATATGCATACTCATTTGAATGAGATTGATCCTATCATTCAGTCCTAATTCCTGAAGTTGGAGCTGCAGAAGTAAATGAAAAATATGTGCCCTTCATGAATCGTGAGGCACATATAAAATCTAATTTCTGAACAAAGTTCACTTGTATGATGTTCCAATTGCATTTGAAACTTTTCCTTAAGTTTGTAGGTGGTGTTGTGGGATTGTGATGGCTATACTCACTCGATCCTTGCTTAAGAGATGCAGATCTCAGTTCCAATTAGATGCTTTTGGTCCTATTTTGGGCATCAAAATTGCATCACAGTGGCTTTTGAGTCTCTTCATGCTTGTCCAAATGGTCTCCTCTTGTGCTCATGCATATTTTTATCCTCACGAAATCTGTAATGTCCACGTCAAATGGATGGTTGCCATGCATCCTTTAAATTGCTGCAGTTTTTCCTTCTTTTAAGAGCATTCCATGTGGTTCTTGTTATATTATGATTCCCTTAAGAAATCATTTAAGAGCTTGTAAATGGGAAATGGAATTGGAGGTAAATGAATTAGGAGTAAATGGCTTTTTCTGATGTGTTTGTATAGAAGTAAATGAAATACATTTCAAATCCAAATATTCTGTTTGGATGGGAGTAAATGGGAGGAATTGGAATGCATTGATTTTTTTTAATATATTCACAGGAACATATGTGATATCCTAAATAAGCTTTAATATCCCAAATTATCGTACATATGTGATATTTAACAAAATGATTGTAATAAGCCCATTGAAATATATACTTCAGCAAAAAAAAAAAAAAAAAAGAAAAAACAAGGAGGAAATTTTAAGCCTCGGGTGGGCCACAAATGTAAGGATCACAAACAAGCAACTTGCTAGTGTTTTTAAACTGTCCATTTAGATGGCCAACCTTTGGACGGTGTGGATCATTCTATTCGTGTGATTTTAGTGATGTAGCCAATAATTGGATTGTTTCAAAGTATCATCGACGTGCCACGTGCATGGTGGACATGTGTAATGGCACCTTTGTTTATTCATGTAACTCTCCACGGGAGCTCAATAAGGCATTTCATCCCATTTACTTCCAAATCCTCTCTCATAGAGAGGATTTCATTGACATACCCATTTACTCCCATTTCATTTCATTTCTATGCATTTACTCTCATCCAAACACACCTCAAAATCCATTTACGCCCAATTCCCCCAATTTACCTCTATTTACTCCCATCCAAACAGCCCCTAAGTATTTGATATAAGGGTTTACATTAATTTAACTGTTTTAGCAATTCCCTCTTAACATGGTTTCATCCACTAACCTCTTCTTTCTTTTTCATTGAAGTTGGGGGCGTAATCAAAATGGACAACTTGGTCTTGGTACCATTGAAGACTCACTTGTGCCCCAGAAAATTCAAGCCTTCCAGGTGCCCTAGGCTACCCCCTTTTTTTTTTTTTTTATTATTATGTGCTGAGAAAGAATGTTTCAACAAAGCTAACCTTATGACTCCATATCTTCTCCAATTTGAAATTCACAACTAGACAATCACTTACTGAGTACTAGTTTTTCTCATTTTCCTTGATAATGTGTTCTATGGATTATTGTATTTCCACGGTCATTTTGGAGTGCTTGATTAATTTAGCTTCTCAAGTCTTGTCTATGCTATCCGTGCACTCTTAAAAGAAGGACAAATCAATCAATGCACTAAAGTGTTTTTATTCCCTTTCACCTTTCTGCAACCTTGGTAGATATTAGATGTGAATATGCTAGATGCATCTTTATGTTTTCAAATAATCACTTTTACTGTGGCCCCATCTTTGGGGCCCCCTTCTATATGCAAAATTTCTGCTACTAGATGATGAATCAAAAATTTTGAAAGTTAAGGATATTAAAGCCCTTTATTTGAGGAAGGTCACTT
This sequence comes from Liriodendron chinense, assembly GCA_003013855.2. Lineage (NCBI taxonomy): Eukaryota > Viridiplantae > Streptophyta > Magnoliopsida > Magnoliales > Magnoliaceae > Liriodendron > Liriodendron chinense. The sequence continues at coordinate 7,221,404 of ML058513.1, forward strand.
AGTTGTGTATTTCTTAACAGTTTAACAACTCTTTTAAAAAATTTAATAACTCCGAAAACTTTTGCACCATGAAAAGCCTTTGCATCGGAATGTAACTGCCATGCGTATTCCTAATTCGTTTTTCATTTCTGGACAAGCTGTTGCTTCGACGTGTTGTAGTCTATGCAAGAAAAAATACATTTTGGATTACATAACTATTTAGTTGAAATGCAAAAAAATCCAACCAGCCTTTGATTAAGCTTGTAATTGTATACCAATATGTTCATGAATAAATGATACACTAGAACACATATATTGAGATGATGCAGTCAAATTTCATGAAGATGGGAATATGGGTAGAGGTCTAAGAGGAAAAAGATTCTTGGGGAATTTCTTTTGATTAGAATTAATCGCTTGAACCCATATGTGACTTGGATGTGGACGTGTGTCAATTTGAGATGCTGTTACAGGGTATCTAAAACACAAACCTAGATGAACCATTGATGCAGGCCTATAACCCAGTTAGGCCCATCAGGCCCACTACAGGGCCCAACCCACTTAAGTCAATATAAGCCCACTGTATGACCCAACAAGACGTAGCCCCATAGCCACCGTAGGCCCAACATGTGCTGATTTTTAGGTTGATTATTTACAGATTTGGGTATTACAATTTACTATTTTTGAGAGATATGGGGGACTGTTTTAAAGATGTGATGAGGGTGTAATTGATATGATTGAAGATATGGGCTGGATATAGAGATATAATTGCATTCCATGTTTGTTTTTCGTTAGGCTTTCGCCATATGAAAAAAGATTAGATTGGTTTGAAATAAATTGTGATTAATTCTCGTAGTTGGAGAAATTTCAATTAAAGATTCCTTCATGATCTAAAAAAGGGGGTGGTGTAGTAGTTAGTGATTCGAATATTTTTCCAAGTGTGAGTTTTCTTAAGATTTTTGTAAGAGAAGAAAGTTGATATTAATAAAAGTTCTCTCCGTCTCTACTCCATTGTTTTTGTGGGTGTACTTTTTAATTTGTTTTGCAATTTGGGTATTGAGATCTCATTGACTCAATAATCTCAATGCCCAAATTGCGAAGAAATTAAAAAAATATCTTTCCAAGAACAATGTAGTAAAGAGGGAGATAATTTCTATTGACATCTTTTTCTTACAAAATTTAAAGACGAACTACACTTAGAAAATTATTAGAATGACTAACTTCTACATCACCACCCTCTTTTATAGATCTTAAATGAATCCTTAATTGAAATCTCTACAACTAAGAGAATCAATTACAATTTATTAGAAACTAATTTAATCTTCTTCATATAACAAACTAATTAAAATCAAATATAGAAAGTAATTAAATCTCTAAATTTAGTTCATATCTTCAATGATATTAATTACACCCTTATCACATATTTAAATCAGCCCTCCATATCTTCCAAAAACAGTAAATTATAATCCCTAAAGCTGTAAATAATCAGCTAAAAAATTAGCACATATTGATTTCTACGGTAGGCTATGGTCCTATGTCTTGCCGGGCCCTACAATGGGCCTAGATAGACTTAAGTAGGCCTGGATGGGCCTAAGTGGGCCATGTGCCTGTACCAACCTTGCACACGAATATGTCTGTACAACTATATGATTAAATGAAGTGTATAGGGAAGCTAAAATATGGACATCCATGCCTTAAAAGACAATTTTTCTATAAGAGGCTATGTCCTTGTTATGTGAAAATCCCAATCCTAACAGAGCACACTGAGGGCTTCTTTAAGTAGTGATTTCTGAAAAAAAAAAGAAAAGTGCAGGAATCCTGAATTATTTCGTACAAAAGAATTGTCGAAGGAATAAGCTTGTTTGAACTGAAGGATTTTATGCATCTTCTCCAAAGGGCAGATGCTGTCAACTGCAACCCTCTTCTCAGTTGAGTAAAGATGAACTAATGAAGAAGGAATGCTACTGCCTGTTTCACAGAAAGTATGAAATCGTAGTTGGGGCATTACAGTTCCTCATTTCAGTAGGCTGAGTATACTTCTTCATGGTTAATTGAGTTTGACAGCATAGCAAGCATAGAAAACCAGACAATTGGGTGCTGCAAGGTAAATACTGCAAACAAGTGCTTCAGCAATTGAAGGCATGCGCGATCCTATTGATAAAAAAAAAGAAGAAAAAAAAGAAGAAAAAAGACAAAAAAGAAAGAAAAGAAGAAGAAGAAGAAGAGGAAGAAGAAGAGGAAGAAATGTTTGATCCTAGATGGTGTGGAAATTGCAATGTTTTCAGTGATTGATTGGGCTGGTGATCTTGATACAAGGTCCATCTCCAGTCATTGTCATTCTAGGTTTCCTGATTTTTTCTTTTTTTTAAATCAAATATGCAAACTTTTACAAGACTTGAAAGCAAAGGTTACAGCAAAGGAAGGCCATTCTGAAAAGGAGAGTTGGCTTCCTTGAGTCCTGACGCCTTCCTAACTAAAACATCTGCATCAAAGTTTCCCTGAGCACATAGGAAAAGCAAATAAAAATGTCTCTCTAGTTTCTCGAATCTCTTCAACCCAGCAATCAATCACCAAGGGTACCTTTGTTCTGTGATAGGCCAACCTATTGCATCAACAGAATTAGGGCTCTCAATGGAGCGGGTCAAATCCGAGATCCAATTCGCTCCGATTCCGTATAATGTGGATTTGGATCTTAAAATAGGTCCGATTAGTTAAATGGACAGGATTTGGATCTTAAAATAGGTCCGATTACTTAAATGGACCGGATTTGGATTCACAGGAACATATCCGAGTTCGATCCGAATCCGATTAAGATCCAACTCATTGTCACCACTGTATATGTTATATTCATGCTGACCATATGTTTTACAGATTATTTTAGGCCATGTCTCAAAATTGAGACATGCCACTCTTAGGTCGACCATACCATAGTAAATAGTGGGATTTGCATCATTTTTCTACTAAATTAAATATATTATATTATATATATTTTTAGATTTGTAATAGGGGTGGATTCGGACCTAGATCCGACTCGAATCCGATGGTTATTTGGATTTTGGATCGGAAATGGATCTTCCAATTTATAAATGGATTGGATATGGATATCACCAAATCCGATCCGAATCCATCTACAGATATACGGACTTGGAGCCGGATCCAACTGGATCCGATCCAGATCCGACCCATTGAGAGCCCTAAACAGAATCCCTTCAATAATAATCGAGTCAAGGACCAAAAGCATTGATGTTTATCCTGATTTATTGCATGAGAATGTCCTGATTTCATAGAGCATAAAAAGGAGAAGGATGATCTCTATATCCAGCGAGCATTACATGTTAGTATTGCCTTTTTTTTTTTTCATTTGTATGTCGGGTGATTTGTCAGCATTGTTTTTATTGTTTATGACTCTCTACTGATTCCATCTGCTTTTCCTCCCTGTTATTGGCATTGATTGCTTTTGGGGAATTTCACTTACATCATTGCTTTGGAAACAATGTTATTTCCTGATAGTTTTACATATTCTCTTTCTTCAATCACTACATCTAACATTAAGGCTTGTTTGATATGGGGGAAAATGAAAGAACAGAAATGTGTAATGATTACTTAAGGATGATTTCCATAGCACTATCCAAACATGGATCCTCATGGATTTCAATTTTAGGGTATTGTTTGAATAGCAAGTGGAAATCTCCTATTCCACTCACATAGTTCACCTTGTTTCTTGTCCGTTAGAATTTGACTATGGAAAAAGGGTATTGATGGTAGGTGAAATCCTCTATTTTCTTTCCAAACCAAATATAGTGAAATGTCCCATTGTAAGAAAAGTGCTCCATTTTCTCTTCTTCCCTTCGTTTCCCCTCCCTATCAAACAACCCCTTAGTGCTTATGGATAATTATGCAGATGATGCATCATTTCTTTTGATTTGTTAATTTGATAGAGATATTTGATTCTTCTTTGTAATGGTTTGTATATGATGCACCCTACCTAATATTTTTTTATGGGCTGTTGTAGGGCATCGCTGTCAAAATGATTGCAGCTGGTGCTGAACATACGGCTGCAGTTACAGAAGATGGTGATCTCTATGGATGGGGATGGGGTCGGTATGGAAATTTGGGCTTAGGTGACAGAAATGATTGCCTCTTGCCGGGAAAAGTTTCTGCTGTTGAAGTATGTGGACTAACTCCCCAAGATTAATTAATTGTGCACTGATCATTTTCAATTTCATATAATCACTTAACATTGTTTGCCCATATGCTCGAACGCTTATCTTCTTTTGTGATTGTTTATGTGTTACTATAAATTATTGTCTTTACTTGTCTGGGTATTAAATTTGTGGTGAATTACTTTATTTCATGTGGTACTGTTGAATTTTATCCTTTGTTGGATTATAATATATGCATATGCACCTCCTAGTAGCATCTGGGTCCAGTTTATCGAGCATTATGAAGGTGAACTTCCATCAGGGCCAAAGTTCTTTCAACAAACTGAACCAACTCTGTCATCCTTCCTTTCCCTGTCTCATACTTCAACTTTGTTCTTCCTATGTATGGCTAGATACACTCGTTTTATTTGTCTGTTATAGACTTATTTGTCTGTTATGTCTTTAAGAGTTGTTTTATATATTTGTTGTCATTAATTCATGAAAGAGGACACTTACCATGAGATCTAGTATATATTTCTGAAATTGTGAGGAGACTGATTTTCCACAAACCTATAGTTCTGCTCTTGATCCTAAGAAGTCACTAATTTCTGACATTCTTGCGGCATTTGTCCTTGCAATGTTCTACTCTTCACTGAGCTGGTCCTTGACTGACTCCTATGTCCTGTGATTTATCTAGTCCTTGAGTGACTTTTCTGTGAAGAGATTTCCTCAGGTACACACTCATGTTCAAATAAATCCAGGTGTTTTTCATTTCCATGTGAATGGATCTGTATGTTTATGCCTGACCCAAGAAGCTACACTACATTGAAAATCGGGGTGCAATGTGCTTTAGCATTTGCTTGGACCAAGCATATTGACATACTGCCGGTTTAGTGTTGGTAAGGTCTAAATAGAAGAGAGAAATTTGTTTCCTTTTTCTTTATACGAGCCAATTGCGAAATTTGACTGAAGGATTCTGGAGGAAGATACTCATAAACTTTATCAAGTTTTCACATCAAATGATGATATTTACTGAATATCTGAAACACATCATTATATCTATCATTTTTATTGCATTTTTATCCCTATCACATGACACTGGTGTTCATACCGAAACTATTTCATAATAGTTCATCATTCTACATTCGCATGGTTAGTGGCTAATGAGAGTCATAATGGAAAGTACTCCCATGTTTTCCATATTTTATGAATTTTGACAATCTTTTTTGCTTTATACTCCTTTCGATTGATTTCTTGCACATTATATATTTTCAAGTTTGTCGCTTAATTTATGGCTCATTCTTTGAAAACTTCAATATTCTCAGAAGATGACGCTGGTCGCATGTGGGTGGCGGCATACAATATCTGTTTCCTCTTCTGGGAGTTTGTACACCTATGGATGGAGCAAATATGGTCAACTAGGACATGGAGACTTTGAAGATCACCTCATTCCGCAACAGTTGGAGGCCCTAAGAAATACTTCTGTCTCACAGGTGAAAACTGTCTTTGTTGTCCATTTCATTGATAATGATTTGTGGTTTCTTTTACCTGTCCATATAGATAGCGTGTTTCCCTTACCAAGGATTAAAGAGCTTGTTGAGTTTACTCAAAACTTTGCTGAGTTGAGGGAACTTTGTCAATACTACAACTGACTCCTAGATGCAACTCAGTTTTGCAAATCGATGGTAAACTCATTTGATGCACGAAGTCATGATGAGCTATTCACCTCTAGATAGAGTTTCTGTGACTCTGTGTTTGTGCCAGAAATATTTGGGGAAGATTGAAACCCAACCCATTTTTCTTGAAATATTTAGTGCTTGGCTTGAGCATTCTGTCTGAACACATATCCACCTTTACTGTTTCTCTATCCCGCTCACTATGCTATATATTCTGTACCATGTGATAATTATCTTAGTGCCTGGAATTTGTGAGTACCAACCTAAGTGGAGATAAGAGTATCAGGTGTATCCGGTGTTTGAAGTACCGATATCGCTACAAATTTTGTTGGCTAGGGATATGGAAACAATATTGATATCTCGCTGATAATATTGTTGATAACCGGAAATGCGGGGAAACATTGGAAAAACGGTGGAATTTTTAAGTGAAACTTCTGGAGATGCTAAAATACACATATTTGTATATTTAGGAATAAAAAATTTGCAAAAAGAATGCATACATAATAAGTTTCCATTTAATGGGGGCCTAAAAGCAGTATTGTTGTAAGAAATCAGTCCAACCATCTCATCTATCCATCCAATTATTCCACCTTCTATCCAAACATCCATCGATATTTCAGAGTATCGACAACACGATATTTTGTAGAGAAATCATCAACAACTAAAAGGAAATGAAAGACTGTGGTCTCGATATCACCCATGCGGCGATAGTGATAATATTGCAATATTATAGTCAACAATTTGAACAACGCGTATAACCATGTGACTATAAAAAAAATTGAAATGGAATTTTTTTTTAATAAATAGATTTTTTGCAATGTTGATACATTGGTGATAAAGAAATTTGAATTGAATTTTTTTTTAATAAATAGATTTTTTGCAATATCGCTACATTGGCAATATTATTGAAATATAATTGATAAACTGGCGATATGAACGACATTTGGAATTTCAGTAGAAAATATTGGCGATACATTGGTGATTTTTGATACATTGGCTATACAAGTGACAACTGGAATTCAAACAGTTGAAAATATTGGCGATATCGATACTTGGCAATACTTAGAAATACATCACCGATACTTGAAATTTTTTATACTACTAGTGTTATTGGTATCGCCAAGCTGGATATATGGATAGTATTGGGGATATTCCTAACAATGGGTGTACCTGTAGCATTGTAGACACTTGTGTATTCAAGTCAGAATTCACAATGATATGTATCTAATGGCCAGTGAACATGTCATGCCTTGTATGCTATTAATAAAATGGGGCTTTTGAATGATTTTTATGAATTCTATTTAACACAAAAAGCACTATTTGATAAGATCTTGTTATGTACGATCATTTTTCCTTTGGTACTTATTTCATTGTGGTTCTGTCATCTTTGTTTGGCTTAAATGATTTCAGATATCAGGTGGTTGGAGACACACTATGGCAATCACATCTGATGGAAAACTTTATGGCTGGGGATGGAATAAGGTTAGTGTTTTCTGATCTCCTCTCTCCATCATTGATTTTTTGAATTAAGTGAAGTCCCCATCATAGGGATACAGATCTAGCAGTCATCATAAATCATTTCGACTGGTACAAGTGAAAAGGGTTGTAGCAAAATTTTGTACATGTCAGTTGGGGGTTCAGTTAAACAATGCCTTGTCCTCTGTAAGGTTTAGGAATTGGTGCATGTTGGGCACCATTTTGCAATTGCTGCAAACCTTGCCAAGTATATGATTGGTGCACATGGTGATGGATCAGGACTATTTAATCAATGGGCCACCTCTTTGATGAGCCGATAGTCCAAAAATCAAGCTTAATGGAAGTTCGTAGCTGTCTGATCCATCATCTGTCTTTGGACGGCTGGTGGTAGAAAATAGTTTCGAGCAGTTGTCCTGAACTACCTGATTAATGCAAATGCATTGGTGCCGTCCATGAGGTTGTTGGTCCAGACTGATTTACAAAGTATGACATTGGTATGAGTTATAGTTGTGGTTACATTCACTAAATATTACCTATCATGCACTGGATATGCTATATTTGCATGAGATCAGATGTTTCCTTAAAACCACTGCTAATATTTCCAATATATTGTCTCCCAAACAGTTTGGACAGGTTGGTGTTGGTGATAACGTTGACCACTGCTCTCCAGTACAAGTTAAATTTCCACACGAACAGGCACGGTCTTTTTCTCAAGCTCACCCAACTTGTTAAGATAGTATTTTTGGCAAAACTACTTAGCTCCAGGAACTCTCCTTTTCAGTTCTTGGTTGAGAGTTTTCATATATAGATAATCTACCTTAAAACATTTTATTAAATCTGTTTGCAGAAAGTAGTGCAGATCTCGTGTGGATGGAGGCACACACTTGCTGTTACAGAGAGACAAAATGTTTTCTCATGGGGCAGGGGGACAAGTGGCCAGCTCGGACATGGGGATTCCATTGACCAGTAAGTCCACTGTTTGATATAGTAAGTCGTAATGTGCTTTGATTATCTACTGTGACATACAAATTCCCATTTTTTCAAGGTAATGTGTATTGGGTATCATATCATTCACCACTAATACAGCCCTCTTGTCTGTGTCGGGGTATTTCAGGCTGATATGGACAGATACAGCTTTACTGTTCATGAGCGATACCTATCTGGCAATACATACCAGTTTCAAACACTACTTTAAACCTTGCATTTTTTGGTTCTTTTTTGGGAACAAAGTAAAATGTTTAACCTGACACGTTACAAAAAACCAACTGTGCTGATTGTGAAAGCAATGTGAGTAGTCATATCTAGCTTTTAGTCATTGGACTCCGCTAGGCTAAATTATTTCTACAATACTTATCATAGGCATCCAGAACACAAAGTCCTAGATCCTCTACATAAGATTTTATTTATTTATTATTTTTTTTTCATAGCCTTTTGTTTATTAAGTTTTATTGGCGGTCCACCTGGTACATTTTGCACTGCATTTATTGTCGTTGTTTCCAATCAAAACAGGAATTCTCACAGATTCTTGGCAAAAGTTCGACGACTGGTTGCCCATATGACATTAACCCTCCTTTCTTGGGGCATGAGGCTTGAACCCGCACATGAATCACTGCCATGCAGAGTTTATTACTCAAACACATGTTGAATATAATTTTATGCCAGATCTGTATGTTGGTTGATATGTGTTATATCCTTCAAATGCCTTTTCCTGGAGCATAAGACTTGAGTAGCAGTTCAAATACCCCGGGATTACCCGATGCATGTGGTTTGTGGGTGATTGCGTGCATCTGCAGGGAGTAGTCTCGCCTTGAAAAAGGGGCGGAGACACCCTGTTGTCATAAAAAAAATAAAAATAAAAAATGAACCGAATTAATGGCAGTGCAGTATCATAACAGGAATCTGTAGGCGAACATTGGCCATTATTTTTCCTTTTTCCTTCTTATAACTAAGAATGGAGAATCTGCTTCACATATTGATTGGACACCTATTTATTGACTATGGTCGATTGAACAGTCTGAACTAACTCTGTTCTCATATCGACAAACCTGTAGAAATATTCCCAAGATTGTAGAGGCTTTGAGCGCAGATGGATCTAGCGGCAAACAGATGGAATCCTCAAAAATCGAGTCTCTATCAGGTTCTTAGTCTCTTCCTTCTCACTCCTTTTCTACCTCATCATATGCTTTGACTGTCAAGTTTACTTACATTGCCGATTGTTTATAAGCAGGGAAAGTCTGGGTTTCTCCATCAGAAAGATACGCAATTGTTCCTGATGAAACTGTAAGTGCCGCTTTCTGGTAGCATCCATTGTCATCTGAGTTTCTGTGCTGTTGTTATCTGTTACTTTCTGATATGTTTTCTTTGAAATCCAGTTAGCGTTTGTAGTTTTACCTTTAACATTAGATCTTTTTGATGCAATCGATAAGCCAGCTGGGTGATGTCTGTGCAGGTCAGCGGACAAGCAGGGGCTTCAGTTAAGGGCGTAGGAAGTGATGTAAGTGTCCCAGAGAATGATGTGAAGCGGATTCGAATATAGTTACCGGACAGACCAGCACACCCAGCTTTCTGTTAACCAACGAAAGGCTGCATTTTGTACTGAATTCTCTGCTCCATGAGCACCAATGGTGTTACCTGTGACATTTTGATATATTCTAATTATCTCACTCATTGTAAATCCATGACTTCCTCTAGAATGGTGTGTCCACTATTACATTTTTAAAATTGTAAGAACATGAAAAGGGTGTGATCTTTTCAACCCTTGAAATCTCCTAATTACATTTCCAATGACAATAGCCTTCCTGCGTAGTTATTCCAGTTTGTGCAAATAGCTTTCCCAAAGCTTGAATCTGATACTGGAAATTTCCTACTCGCAAATCACAGGAAAAAATGAGCAAAAGTGTATAACTAATATACGGGTGGGTTCCTTGTATGTACAACATATTGACCTTTGGAGATACCACATTAATTTGTGATTGAGAGGCAGATCCGACCGTCTGTTCATGATGGTCTAACTGGCATTTCTGGCTCCACATGACTTTGTTCGCATCAAATTCACATGAACCTTTTCTTCCGCTGGATTTGCATTCTTCACCTGAGCATGTCTCCTGCATTGAGCACAAAGCTGCTCAAAGATGGCGACATACTGAAGGTGTTCCCATCTGCAGAAAGAGGTCCATGGCCAAGAGGCAATGGCCGATCCGGAATCTGTGGAACTTCAATGTCTCCCTCCAGCATCTTTAGTGCATCCAAGATGGTGGGTCTCAAAGCTACCATCACATGGGCGCAGAGGATCCCGACCAGCACAAACCTCTCCATGATCGCCTTGGGGTATGAATTATGACCCCCATTGTTCCTCAGCGATTGGTCCAACACCTCATCTATCTGTCCTGACTTCACAAGCATCCAAGCCCAATCAGTGATCAGAAATGCACGTGGCGTCCCTGATTCCAATAATGACAGGTCGAGTGCCCTCCTCCCGCTCATTATCTCGAGAACCACAATCCCAAAGCTGTAAACGTCGCTCTTCTCTGTCAGCTGCCCGTAGAGGGCGTATTCTGGAGCCAGGTAACCATGCGTCCCGGCTACTCTTGTGGTGAGGTGAGACTGCCCTTCCTTGCTCTGCTTAACCAGTCCGAAATCTGCTACTCGGGCCTTCATTTCTGCATCCAAGAGAATATTGGTAGCTTTGATATCTCTATGATAGATAGCAGGTTTCACTCCATAGTGAAGATAAGCCAGCCCCTTTGCAACATCTATCACAATGCCCTTCCGCTGCGGCCAACTCAGCGGTTCCTTTCCCACGCTGCCACTGCCGCAGGCACCCTGCGAGAAAATGTGGTCGTCCAAGTTCCCATTTGGCATGTAATCGTAGACAAGATACCTCTGGTTTCCTCTGCCGCCTTCTCGATCATTACCCTCCACGCAGCAGCCTCTTAGAGGTACTAGATTCCGATGCTTCAGATTGCTGATGATCTCCACTTCATTGCAGAACTCTGCATCGCCTTGGAAATCTGATTCTATGATCTTCTTAATGGCAACCATAGTTCCATCCAATAGAGTTCCTTTATACACAATCCCAAATCCGCCTTGCCCGATCATATTTCTCTGGGAGAAGTTATCTGTGGCCTGCTCCATCTCCCAGACATCAAACCAGATAGATCCGGTATTGGGCCGCAGCCGAGGTTTAGACATTTCCCCTTCTTGCTCTCCAGAACCCAATTCCAGATTATCTGTCTTTCTCTTCTTCCTACGCCGATTCCACCAGAAATACAATCCCAGCAAGGAAAACATGAAAGCAATGGCGACACCGGCGCCGGTTGATGCAAAGATCAGTGCCAAGCGGCTCTTACTCTTTCCGGAAACTGGGGCCGACACTAGGGCCAGACCGAAGATGCAGGTGGCAGTGCTTGGATTCTCGGGACCCAAATCGTTAACCACACCAGCAGCATAGAGGACCGTGAAGTAAAAGCAGTCGGTGGCGTGGGAGGTGTTACCGTCGATTGAAGTAAGTTGGCGGGAGACTCTAAACCCGGCATCGACACAGCCATTGCAGAGGGTGAGATCAGATAGGTTGGAATTGCAGGCTGAATCGAGGGGTGTGGACAAGCCAAGCACATGAAGCCAGTCCTGTTTGGTTTGGATGTGGGCACAGGCGGTGGGGTCAACGACGAAGCGGTCAGGTGGACCGAAGCAGCGGGAAGCGAGATCAGATGGGAGGGAGAGGGAGGAGAGCCTGGATTGGAAATCAGCGACGCAGGCGGTGGCAGTGGGGAGGTCAGGGAGATTGAAGAAGGAGGTTTCTTTGAGGTGTTGGGCGATGCCAATTCCGAAGAGGCTGAGGAGGGTCTGGCAGCAGTTTTGGCTCTGATTCTGGAGATGATTTTGGGAGGAAGAAGGGTTGCATGGGGAGGAGTCCCATGGGAGGCGTTGGATGTAGCCAAGATCCATGGGACATGTTGATGATGATGATGGGGATGGGGATGGGGATGGAGATGACATGGCCATTGATGATGATGCTTCTAGAAGTAGAGAGAGTACCAATGATAATTCAAGTAAAACCATCTCTTCTTTCTCTCTCTCTCTCTCTCTCACCCTATCTCTGTTTTCTCTTTGGATGGATGGATCCCATATGAGAATAGCAGGCCCTGTGTTTTTTTTACTGCTACAGCCCTTTATTTCTTGTTTGTGTATGCAGAGTCAAATGGGATGGGCTGTAAGGTTAGGTGTTGTTGAAAACCCTTCCAGTCGGCCTCATTTCAAATCAAAGCTCTCTTCTTGTCTTTCAACGAGATAGAAAAGCAAGGCAACGGGCGACCGATAGATGATAAGACTCGGAAATCTGTACAAGTATTCACTTTCGGAGTTGTACGGTAACTTCCAGCGCACAACACTTTCTTTACTGTCCGCGCATCACTTCTTTTACATCCTACCCGTGAAAATGGTGGGACTCACCACAAAGATCACCCCAGCCGAAAATCTGGATCGTTCATTCCTTGGGCGTGCTACACTGTGGAAGTCGATATCAAGATGATGGTTTGATACAATTCACATGTGTGGCCCACCTAATCAGTGGATTTTTCCAAATGTTGCTCCAGGTGATCTTCATGGTGTGGCCCACCATTTTAATGTGCAGGATTTTCTACTGAGGAAACACATTAGCTGAAAATAAAAACGTTGTACGTTTAAGTTCGCATACAACGTTGGGATGTGAACATTTCTAGTTTTATCGTAAACTTAATTTAGAAAGGTACTTAGGATGTAAATACCATATTAATGAGGTACTATTTTGTAAAATTTCCTTCTTTATTTTTTATTTTTTTATTTTTCTTTTCACGTTACGTCACTAAGCAAGTGTATGATATTCCTTCGTCCACCTAATGGTCCTGTGGTATTATGCAGCTAAATCCAGTCCGTCGAAATCGTGGATCCCACAATAGATAGGCATTTAGCCATGGAACCTTGTTCAATATAGACTGCTGGCTGCTTAGTATTTCGAGCGTCCATTTTGTGGCCACTGATCGGACAGTTAGGGCCCGTTTGGATGAAGCTAAATAAGTTATTTTTTGCTGATGGCAGTCATTAAGGTACTTATTAGATAAGTACGTTATAAGTTACTTTTTCACTTAACAACGCTTCAGTATTTCAATTCTTTTTTTAATTTTTTAAAATTTTTAAAGCTTCTCTCCTTTTTCTCCGGCTGCTGAAAAGTGGAGAGGAGATGATCGGACGCGGATTAGGGAAGCGGATTGCGTAGTAACTCCGCACGCTAGCGTGCGGAGTAAACTCTGTGGGGCCCACAGTGATTTACGTATTTTATCCACTCCGTCCATCTATCTTAACGGGAAATTTTAGGTATGGTGCCAAAAAATGAAGCATATTATAATCTAAAGTGGACCACACCACAAGAAATGTTTGAACTGAATGTTTACCATTGAAAAATTCTCGGAGGACACAGAAGTTTTGGATCAAGCTGTATTTGTGTTCTCCCTTCATCCATATCCATGTGATCTTATGAACAGTTTGGATGACAAATAAACATCACTGTAGGGCCTGGGAAGGTTTCAACGGTGGAAATCATTATTCCCACTGTTTCCCGTGGCATGGTCCACTTGAGATTTGTATATGCTTAAATTTTGGGCTCAACCACTAAAATGAGCTGGGAAGACATATGGACGGAATAGATAAAGCACATACATTCTAGGTGGGCCCAACTGAGTTTACTCCGCACGATAAGAACGTGCGGAGTAACTCCGCACGCAATCCGATTCCGCGGATTAGCTACTGATAGGTTGAGCAGCGAGACTCCTACGGAAGTGATGTGGCCATGTTTTGTGGGCCCCACCATGAAGTATATGGCATATCCATACCGTCCATCTATTTGGAGAGATCATTTTAGGGCGTAAGCCAAAGAATAAGGCAGATCCAAAGCTCGACTGGACCCCACCATAGGAAACAGTGGGGAGAGTGACACCACCGTTGAAACCTTCGTAGGGTCCAAGATGATGTTTATTTGAGATCCAACATGTTCATGAGTTAACACAGATATGAACGAAGGGAAAAAACAAACATTAGCTTGATCGAAAACTTCAGTGGCCCCTGGAAGTTTTTAATGGTAGGCATTCAATCTCCACTGTTTTCTGTGGTGGGGTCCACTCCAGCTTTGGATCTGACTCATTCTTTGGATCTTCACTTAAAATGATCTCTCCAAATGGATGGACGGTGTGGATACAACATATACATCATGATGAGGCTCACAAAATATGGTGACGTCACTTTAGTACCGAGTCTGCTACTCAACATGTCAGTAGCTAATTCCCGTCCGAGATGATCATTCCTCTCTATGCGGTAGAATACCCAAAATAGAGAAATGGATTCGAGTTTGGCATAGGTAGGGCCAACATGATGGACGGTCCACATTAAAGGTGGGCTCCACATTATGGGCAGTGGACATTGAAGTTGGCCCCCACACGATAGATGACCCATATTGAGGGGGCCCCACATGATGGATGGTCCACATCAAAGGTCATCCCCTAATGATGAATGGCCCACATCCAACGCGAGCCCAGCATGATGGGCAACCCACATTGAAGGTGGGGCCCACATGATGGTCAGTCAACATCAAAGGCGGGCTCCACATGATGGACAATTAATAATGGTGGCCACAACAAGATGGATGATACACATCAAGGTGGGCCTCACATGATGGACGGTCCACATCAAAGGTCGGTCCTAATGATGATTGGCACATATCCAAGGCAGGCCTCACATGATGGACGGTCCACATCAAAGGGCTCCCTGTGATGGGCGGTGGATAATGGATATCAGTTTGACCCAACTCATGTAGGGCTCATCATTTTATGGTGTCCAGGTCTGCACTGTTAATTGTGGCAGGGATTGATCTGCTACCGTTAAAATCTATTGGAGCCCACCGCGATATGTTGTTGCTGCCCAACCTATTGAACTAGGCCACGTATGACCTGGATGTGGGACCTACATATCATCTTGATCCAAAATTTCCGTGGGCCTACTTGTGTTAGCAGCGGGATAATAACATCGCCATGGAAACCTCCCTGGGTCCATGGTATGTGGGTTTTATATCCACGCAGTGCATCCGATTTTTACAGACCACTTTGGAGTGGGCCCACTGATCTGTGGGGCCCACATGGTGCGGGCATGAAATCCACACCACCCATCCATCTTGCCATGCTGTTTTGAGGGGCCCACCGCTGTGGGCCATGCTGTGAAAACAGCATGCACCGTAAAAAGTTCAAAAAAAAAAAAAAAAAAAAAAAAAAAAAATCAACCTAATGTGAAATCAAACAGGCCACTCTATATGAGGGATGGTTTTAGGAGCCGGTTTACATGGTAAAAAAAAAAATACAGAAACCAAACATGCTTATCTACTTTTTCGCTGATAAGTATTTCATTTACCAAACATATTTATCTGTTTAATAAGTAGAAATTAAGATAAGTGCTTATCTTAAGTAACTTACAATCCAAACGGGGCCTTAGCGTCGCTCGATTATTTTAAATTTGGTTCATTCTCTTTACAGTGGGATGCAGCCTTGCAAGATGTCTATTTTAATTTTTTATATGGGCATCTCTACCCCATGTCAACTCCGGTTTTGTGCCTGAGTATGGTCTGCCATAGCCCCGCAGAGTATCATATTGACAGGTTTCAACACCTTGTTTGATCGCTTTCGCAGCAAGTACCACGCCCATGAATACAATATTCAAAACAAAGAGTGTGTTTTGTCTCCGGTGCGACTTGGGATTCTGCATGTATGGCCCCCCACTGGGCCCCACATGCTGATATTTACCGTTTATTCGAACCGTCCAATTTCTACTGACTATTGTTCCGTGATCAGGATTTATTGATGATCCTATCCTTTGCTTTTTAGAGTTGTATGTGAGCCATTGTCACTATTTTAAATTCGTAGACATCTAGTGATGCTGGAAATCATCCGTGCAGCGTAAGTTTCTCTGGTGATCCATATAGCGTGGAGTCCACAGCATGGACGGTTCCGATAGTTGGGCCACTCAGTATATGGGCCCGAGTGGAAGGCGTCACACGATGGACCCGACGCAGATTGCCTGCAGCGCCGGGTTCATAATATTACTGCAGCTTGGGGGATAATAGGTGAAAAAGCTTAGATATATTATGTCATTTGTTACGTTGGCCTGAGCGTCAGAATTCCTTTATTTATTTTGCCTGGTTAATATTTAGATTTTTGCTGGACCAAAATTAGCGCGAATTAGGTGTTACCCCCGGGAACAGCTTAGTAGGTGTTACCCTAACTGTGTGGGGCCCATCTTGATGTATTTTTTTTTTATATATATATCTATGCCGTTTATCTGTTTTTTCATATCATTTTAGGATTCGATCCAAAACCCTAAGAAGATCCAAATCTCAGGGGGACCATACCACTAGAAACAGTGATGAAAAATCATTAAAAATGTTTTGCGGGCCACAAAAGTTTTGAATCAGTCTGATCTTTATATTTTCCCTTCATCAAGACCTTATTGACATTATCAATAGCTTGGATTGAAAATAAACATTACCAAAATCTTACAATGGGCTCTTTGGAATTTTTAATGGTGAGGCACTCAATCACACTGTTTCTAGTGGTATGGTCCACTTGAGATTTGGATCTGCATAATTTTCAAAACCTCATCCTAAAATGGGCTGTAGAAACGGATGGACGGAGTGGATATACAAAATATCATCCATGTGGGCCATACGGTAGGGGTAACACCCACTAAGCTGTTCCCGAGGTAACACCTAATTGGCGCCCGACCAAAATGCCCATTTGCCACACCTTCTCTGGCGTTAGTGTAACGACCCTAAAATTTCGGTAGGAAAAATTTTCTTTTAGGAGCAAAAATGGGTTTAGCTAAATAAATTTAAGATGATAAAGAAAAGAAAAGCATGGACTGATTGGTTAAAGCCCTCTTAAGCGAGAGGGAAGACCAGGTATCGAGTCCTATCACTAACAAGAATTTAATTTTCTTTTTTGCTTTAAATACGAATTTTGAAATTCAAAATTGATCTTATCTTATCTCAACCAACCCATCTTATCCGCAACAAATCTCCAACGAACGTCTCTTTAAAAAGAGAAAGAACGAGATGGTTTTCATCCATCGTAAAAGAAAGGAAAGGAAAGGAGAGAAGGAAGGAGGAATAGAGGGATCTTGCTGCTAGATCAAGTAGGTGTTCTTTTTATTTTATTTAAGTAGGCCAGATCCAGCCAATGAACGGGTCGGATCGTCCGTCCGTTCATTGTACTGATCTAGGGACCTTATCTTTATGTTAACCCTTGAATATGTGATCACGATTGATGGGGACCATTTGGGTGGGCCAGGAATCGATCTGGATGGGTCATAATGACCATATGGCCAAAATGTACATGGGCCTCAAAATTCAGATCGAATGGACCTTCAGATGGGCCACATCAATTGAATGAATGATAGCCTTTAAAATTTGTTTTGTTATTGTTTTATTTAATTAGTAAATTAATTCTGATAAATTATATTATTCCAAAACATTATTGGGCCACAATGAGGTGGCCGACCTAATGGTCGGACCAGATCTCTCGTAGACCCCACATACACTTTTTAATCGTTATAATAATAATAATAATAATAATAAAAAAAAAAAAAAAGAAAAAGAAAAAAGAAAAAGGAAAAGTGGCTGGACGTCCAGCGTCTCTGACGCTGGAACGTCCAGCGTTGGACTTTTGATAGGGTGACTTGGGGGCCCCACTCATGGGACCCACCTTGATGTATTTTGTACATCCACTCCGCCCATTTATTTCCCTATTTCATTTTAGGATGGGGGTTCGAATTTGGACCAAAACTGAGGTCCGAATGGGCCACACCATCTGAAACAAACTAATGGTGAAAACTTATAAAATAAAAATAAAATTTAAAAAGGTAGAAATTATGGGCGTGGACAGCGGTCCACTCATGGACCCCACTGAGATGAAATCAGTAGATCCAAGCCGACCATATGTTTTAGTATAATGTTTTACAGCTTGGGTCCAAAAATCAGATAAATCCGAATCTCAGGTGGCCCACACCACTTAAAATATTAATGATAACAACACACATGGTTGAGGCAGTCCGATTTTGGATTGTTGTCCACTTTTGGGACCCATTTGATGACATTTTAAGAAATCTAATCCGTCCAATATCTTAATAAATAAGTTTTCTAGTTAAGGACCAAAAATGGCCCGTATAGGATATTCCAGTGGGCCATACCAAGATAAACAGTGGGGACAACACCTGTCCACTGGTTAGGAGCTTGTGGGCCCCACTGTGTAGTTTTTGAAAAATCCGATCCACCCAATCTCTGGAGTAATGAATTATTAGTCTTGTGACAAAAAATCAGCCCAATCAGAGTTCCAGGTGGGCCATGCCAAGTGAAATAGTGGGGAGGCACGGTATGGATTATCATAAATGGACCATTTTAGGATATCCTACGACAAAATCCTTGCAAAATATAATCAATCATATTTGGTAGTGTACCATTGGGGAACTTGTGACCAAGTATAGGATGACCACCAGTCAAGTGGGCCGTACCATCAGAAAATTGTAAAAGGGGCCATTCCTTTTGGAAACGTGGGTCACAATAATCAAATCTGGACCGTCCATTAAGGAACCAAAACTCAATAAAGTATAATCCAAATTGAAAATAAGTATATTAAGGTTAGATTGGTGGTTTATAAATATAAATTACATTTATTGTAGATTCAGGACCGATTCTGCTCAGGACGTGACACAATTAACAAAGTAATCGCCACTATCAACAGGTGAGTACATCCCAACACGTTTCCTAGTCATTTTAATTAAGTAAGTTGTGTGATGGATGCAATATGTGATATTGATTAATTTGTGCTTGTTTAAATATTATTTAAATAATTTCTATTTATAAATGTCATGAAAGATTGCCTCTCAAAATGAGAGATGAAATGTACGGACGTAAATTATTGCATGCATTATGAATTATTGTGCCTGGAGTTCGACTCTGGAAGACCGGTAGGTACTTAAGTACCCGGTTACCCAGGGACCATCCTGGAAGCCCACTAATATGTGGAAGTCCGCCCTACAAGGAAGGGGGAACCGATTGATGGGATCCAATCGAAGCAAGTGGAAGACTGAATATATGCCCACTTGATGCATCATTTCATTCATTATTGCATTAATTATATGTTACCTATATTTGATGGCATGTGTTTATCCTGTTTAATTGAAATGCATGTGAACCGTATTGGGTTACTCACTGGGCTTTCCAGCTGACGTTGTGGATTAAAAATATACAGATGATGTAGACGTTGAACCTTCAGAGAATGCCCCTGATAATGAGATGGGACCACTAGAGGAACCGCAGGACTATTGGCCTAATTTAACCGAGGAAGAAGTGGCGGCCCTGAACCAAGACGTTTAGACTAGTTTCTTTTATTTTATTATTTTCAATAATTAGTAGACATTTAATAAAGTCCCAAATGGGTGGACTTAGTTTATAGTTGAATACTTCATGAATAAATGAGAACTTAGTATTTCATCATTTTATGCCTCTTAAAGTTGTTTAACGTTATAAATGCACTTAGTGCACCAGTTATACCCTGTAAACTGGGCCGGAGGGTGCACACTCTGAGTCCGGATTTCGGGGCGTGACAGAATGGTATCAGAGAGAGGCTTTTCTTAAAAACCTAGTTGACCTGTAGGTTATGACCCCACTTTTCTACATAAATGGTAGACCCCTAAAAATTAGAAAACAAACTTAGGACATTCCCTAAATGATCGGGGTAAATATAGAGAACTTAGAAATCAAAATTAGGGATAAAAAATAAATAAATAAATAAATAAATAAATAAATAAATATATAAAAATGAAAAGTACTGCTCATCTGAAGTCCAATATAGACTCAAAGTGCTTATTGTTATTGATAATGGAATTATAGATCATTTTATAGCAATTAGGTATTGTTGGATGATTTTAAAACACACAAAACCTGCTGGACAGCAATGTCCATCAGAATTATTGATTTTTGTAAAATTCATATCTATTAATATACAGCTCCGATCAGTGTGATTTAAAGGCCTGATCGTAGCTGGGTAAGTTTAGTTTAATATAAAATTTGTAAAAAAAATATAAACCCCTTAGTGGCTCATGGGGACTAAATTTCGTTATTCCTCTTAGGTGATTATGGCTCCTAGGAAATCAAAAAGCCTTCGTGATATAGGACCATCAACAAGTGTAACTGTGGCCCAAGGACCAGTAGTGAATCCTACAGTGGTGGTAGAAGAAGAGGCGTCAAATAGAGAACAAGATGAAAATTATATGGAGGAAGAAGAAAACTTTGAGGAACAACAGAATCTTGCACCACCTCTACCGGCAGCAAATCAAAATGAAGCGGGGCCCAGTACTCGGTTACCATTGTCTCCTAGGACAACGCAGGCGAATCCTACGGGACCCAACATTCAACCCTTGGATGCAGCATTCGGATTACTTCACCAAATGGCGGCAATGATGAAACAACAACAGGAACAGTTTGCTGCACAATGGGCTGACATGACTCAAGCACCACGTGGAAATCGACAGACAATGCCAATAAGATCGGAACAACCACGAGAGGTGGACTTGCTGGAGAAGTTCACCAAACTCAGGCCTCCGGTGTTTCAGGGCGCCACAAATCCAACTATAGCGGAGGATTGGTTGGTCCAAGTAGAGAAGGTATTAGAAGCAATGAACTGCCCTGATAATCAAAAGGTTCGATTGGCCTCATTCATCCTCCAAGGCGAAGCAGATGTTTGGTGGCGTGCGGCAAAGCGGGTGGTGGAAGCTAATCATGAGTGGACATGGGCAGAGTTTGAGAAGAAATTTCGTGAGAAGTATTTTCCTCGGGCCTACAGAAATCAGAAAATGGCCGAGTTCACTAAGTTAGAACAAGGCTCAATGACTGTGGCTCAGTATGAGGCTAAGTTTGCAGAATTGTCCAGATATGTTCCGAAAATCTTGGAAGATGAAGAATATAAAATCTCTAAGTTTGATGAAGGACTTCGTCAGAATATTCGAACAAAATTCTGCACCGACACTATTAAAAGCTATGCTGAGATAGTGGACAAAGCATTCAAGGCTGAAATGGATAATGAACGGTTCCAGAAATCTCGCACTCAAATAACTGGAAGTCAGTCTAGGTCTGCACCAAGTCAGCAGCAATCATTAGAGAAGAGGCAAAGGGTTAATGTACCAACTTTCGTGGCGAACAATCAAGACCAGTTCTTTGCTGGAAACTGTGCTCACTGCAATAAGTATGGACACAAAGCAATACACTGTCGGACTCGACTTCGCGACATGGGTTTACTACCTTCCTTACCTTCCCGTGCGCAGTTCCCTGCTACAACTCAACAGTCAGGCATGACATCTCAGGCATCGCGGTCAGCAAATCCCTATCCTCAATCTTCAAAGTTGTTACCTCCCAGGCCGCAACAGTTCCAACAAAATCGGCCCCAGCAGCCAGCTCGACCTACGACTTCTCAGAATCGAGGAGGACAACAATTTAGACAACAACCTATGCAAGGAAAAGTATATGCGATTGCACCAACTGCTGAGCCAGAGGTGGACAACAATGTGGTGGAAGGTATGGCAAATGTTCGTGATAAATCTGTTACTATTCTTTTCGACTCTGGTGCTAGTTTATCTTTCATATCAACTACTGTAGTGGAACACTTAGGCCTTAAACCAGAACACCTTAGAAAAACAATCTCAGTTGAGACACCTATAGGAAAGGCAGTAGTCTTGAAACAAGTGTGTAGAGCATGTCAACTCAATATTGGTGGTGTACTTATGCCAGCAGATTTGATTGTGATGGACATGCCAGGGTATGATGTAATCCTAGGTATGGACTGGCTTACCTCGAATCGAGCTAAAATAGATTGTCATGATAAGTCAGTTACTTTCTCTATTCCTGGCAAAGAACCATTCCAAATGCAGGTCATAGAGAAGGGTAAAGAATGTATACATATCATGGTGCTAAAGGAAGGTGAGTCACAAGAGCAGACCTTGGATCAAATTCCGGTGGCGAGTGAGTATCCCGAGGTTTTTCAGGACATTCCTGGATTACCACCTCGACGGGACGTCGATTTCGGTATCGATCTCTTACCAGGTACTGCACCAATCTCTATTCAGCCATACCGAATGTCGACAATGGAATTAAAGGAGTTGAAAGATCAGCTGGGTGAATTAACAAAACAAGGTTTCATAAGACCTAGCACATCCCCGTGGGGTGCGCCAGTAATTTTTGTAAAGAAGAAGGATGGTAGTATGCGATTATGTATTGACTACCGTCGGCTGAATGAGGTGACCATCAAGAACAAATATCCATTACCCCGTATCGACGATTTATTCGATCAATTGAAGGGTGCTTGTTATTTCTCTAAAATCGATTTAAGGTCGGGATATCATCAGCTACGAATTAAGGAAGCAGATATATACAAGACGGCGTTCCGAACACGATATGGGCATTATGAATTTTTGGTTATGCCTTTTGGGTTGACCAATGCCCCAGCCGTGTTTATGGATTTGATGAACAGAATATTCCAGCCATATCTAGATCAGTTCGTTATCGTATTTATCGATGATATATTAATTTACTCGAAGACTAGTAGAGAGCATGAGACGCATTTGAGGACAGCATTGCAAGTTCTGAAGGATAACCAACTGTATGCAAAATTTTCGAAGTGTGAATTCTGGGCAGAGAAAGTTCAATTCCTCGGCCATGTTATCTCCAGAGAAGGAGTAGCAGTGGACCCGGCAAAGATTGAAGCAGTAGTCAAATGGGAACAACCCACTAATGTGTCGAAAATCCGAAGTTTCCTTGGTCTGGCTGGATATTACCGGAGATTCATTAAAGACTTCTCCAAAATTTCTGGCTCGTTAACCAGCTTGACTCGGAAGGGTGTACCTTTTATATGGACCGAAAGCTGTGAAGAAGCATTTCAGGAGTTGAAAAGACTTCTAACTACTGCCCATGTTCTTACCCTTCCACAAGAGGGTGCGAAGTTTATACTCTATACCGATGCATCTATTCTAGGCCTAGGTTGCGTTTTAATGCAAGAAGGCAAGGTGATAGCATATGCGTCAAGGCAATTAAAGAATCATGAACGTAATTATCCTACACATGATTTGGAATTAGCCGCTATTGTATTCGCCTTAAAGATTTGGAGGCATTATTTGTATGGCGAGCGGTTTGATTTATTCACCGATCATAAAAGCCTACGATATTTGTTCTCTCAGAAGGAGCTAAATATGAGACAGCGAAGGTGGGTGGAATTTCTGAAAGATTACGATTTCGAATTATTATATCACCCTGGAAAGGCAAATTTAGTAGCAGACGCTCTCAGCAGGAAGCAATATAAGCAGCAAATCATGGCAAATCTCATGGTTCACGAATGGAAAATGCTTGATGATGCAAAGGAATTCGATGTAGAATTATTATTCCGTGATCATGAGTGTGTTCGATTGGGAAATCTCAGGATAAGACCAACCTTAGCTGACAGGATCATAGAAGCCCAAGGAAGTAGTGAATGGTTACAACAAGTGATAGTTAAACATCAAGGGAAAGAAGCTTCTGAATGGAAGATATGGGAAGACAAAGGTATTCGGTATCGTAATCGACTATGCGTACCGAATGTACCTGAATTAAAAGAAGAAATTCTGAAGACAGCTCACCGAACAAAGTTCACGATTCACCCTGGGAGTACAAAGATGTACCAAAACGTGAAGCAGCTGTATTGGTGGCCAAATTTGAAGAAGGATATCGCAGAATACGTGTCACGGTGTTTTATCTGTCAGCAGGTGAAGGCTGATCATCAAAATCCGTCCGGACTTCTTCAGCCGTTGAAGATACCTGAATGGAAGTGGGATTGTATATCCATGGACTTTATAGTTGGGCTACCCGTGACTCAGAAGAAGCACGATTCGATTTGGGTGATTGTTGATCGATTAACGAAATCGGCTCATTTCATTCCCATTCGAATAAATTATTCGATGGATGTCTTAGCCAGACTATACATCAAAGAAGTCGTACGGTTGCATGGTGTACCAAGTTCCATCGTCTCAGATCGTGACCCTCGATTCACATCACGGTTCTGGACAAGTTTACAAGAAGCCATGGGTACGACTTTGGACTTTAGTACAGCTTATCATCCACAATCAAATGGGCAGACAGAAAGGGTGAACCAGATACTCGAAGACTTGTTACGTGCATGTGCTCTCGATTTCAAAGGCAGTTGGGACGATAATCTGCATTTTGCTGAGTTCGCCTACAACAACAGCTATCAAGCTAGTATTTGTATGGCACCGTACGAAGCATTGTATGGGCGACCTTGCCGAGCACCTAATTGCTGGACAGAAGTGGGGGAGAAGAGTTTGATCGGTCCCGACATTATTCAGGAAGCTTCAGTAAAGGTTGAACTCATTCGGAAGCGTCTATTAGCAGCTCAAAGCCGTCAAAAGAGTTATGCAGACAACAGAAGACGAGACTTACATTTTCAGGAAGGAGATCATGTTTTTCTCAAAGTTTCACCAATGAAGGGATTAATGCGATTCGGAAAGAAAGGCAAACTAGCTCCCCGTTTTATCGGTCCATTCCAGATTATAGAGCGAATAGGAGCTGCAGCGTACAAACTTGCGTTACCACCTCAACTTGCAAGTGTTCACAATGTATTCCATGTGTCTATGCTACGAAAGTATGAAAGAGATGCTTCGCATACTATAGATTGGCAAGACCTGGAACTTCAAGAAGACGTCTCTTATGTAGAAAAGCCGACTCGTATCTTGGACCGGAAGGAGCATGTACTACGAAACAAGACTGTGCTGTTAGTTAAAGTGCTGTGGAACCATCATGGAACAGAAGAAGCATCATGGGAGCAAGAGTCGGAAATTCGCGAAAAATATCCCCTGCTATTCGAATAAGAACCCAGGTAAATTTCGAGGACGAAATTTTTATTAGGGGGGTAGAATGTAACGACCCTAAAATTTCGGTAGGAAAAATTTTCTTTTAGGAGCAAAAATGGGTTTAGCTAAATAAATTTAAGATGATAAAGAAAAGAAAAGCATGGACTGATTGGTTAAAGCCCTCTTAAGCGAGAGGGAAGACCAGGTATCGAGTCCTATCACTAACAAGAATTTAATTTTCTTTTTTGCTTTAAATACGAATTTTGAAATTCAAAATTGATCTTATCTTATCTCAACCAACCCATCTTATCCGCAACAAATCTCCAACGAACGTCTCTTTAAAAAGAGAAAGAACGAGATGGTTTTCATCCATCGTAAAAGAAAGGAAAGGAAAGGAGAGAAGGAAGGAGGAATAGAGGGATCTTGCTGCTAGATCAAGTAGGTGTTCTTTTTATTTTATTTAAGTAGGCCAGATCCAGCCAATGAACGGGTCGGATCGTCCGTCCGTTCATTGTACTGATCTAGGGACCTTATCTTTATGTTAACCCTTGAATATGTGATCACGATTGATGGGGACCATTTGGGTGGGCCAGGAATCGATCTGGATGGGTCATAATGACCATATGGCCAAAATGTACATGGGCCTCAAAATTCAGATCGAATGGACCTTCAGATGGGCCACATCAATTGAATGAATGATAGCCTTTAAAATTTGTTTTGTTATTGTTTTATTTAATTAGTAAATTAATTCTGATAAATTATATTATTCCAAAACATTATTGGGCCACAATGAGGTGGCCGACCCAATGGTCGGACCAGATCTCTCGTAGACCCCACATACACTTTTTAATCGTTATAATAATAATAATAATAATAATAAAAAAAAAAAAAAGAAAAAGAAAAAAGAAAAAGGAAAAGTGGCTAGACGTCCAGCGTCTCTGACGCTGGAACGTCCAGCGTTGGACTTTTGATAGGGTGACTTGGGGGCCCCACTCATGGGACCCACCTTGATGTATTTTGTACATCCACTCCGCCCATTTATTTCCCTATTTCATTTTAGGATGGGGGTTCGAATTTGGACCAAAACTGAGGTCCGAATGGGCCACACCATCTGAAACAAACTAATGGTGAAAACTTATAAAATAAAAATAAAATTTAAAAAGGTAGAAATTATGGGCGTGGACAGCGGTCCACTCATGGACCCCACTGAGATGAAATCAGTAGATCCAAGCCGACCATATGTTTTAGTATAATGTTTTACAGCTTGGGTCCAAAAATCAGATAAATCCGAATCTCAGGTGGCCCACACCACTTAAAATATTAATGATAACAACACACATGGTTGAGGCAGTCCGATTTTGGATTGCTGTCCACTTTTGGGACCCATTTGATGACATTTTAAGAAATCTAATCCGTCCAATATCTTAATAAATAAGTTTTCTAGTTAAGGACCAAAAATGGCCCGTATAGGATATTCCAGTGGGCCATACCAAGATAAACAGTGGGGACAACACCTGTCCACTGGTTAGGAGCTTGTGGGCCCCACTGTGTAGTTTTTGAAAAATCCGATCCACCCAATCTCTGGAGTAATGAATTATTAGTCTTGTGACAAAAAATCAGCCCAATCAGAGTTCCAGGTGGGCCATGCCAAGTGAAATAGTGGGGAGGCACGGTATGGATTATCATAAATGGACCATTTTAGGATATCCTACGACAAAATCCTTGCAAAATATAATCAATCATATTTGGTAGTGTACCATTGGGGAACTTGTGACCAAGTATAGGATGACCACCAGTCAAGTGGGCCGTACCATCAGAAAATTGTAAAAGGGGCCATTCCTTTTGGAAACGTGGGTCACAATAATCAAATCTGGACCGTCCATTAAGGAACCAAAACTCAATAAAGTATAATCCAAATTGAAAATAAGTATATTAAGGTTAGATTGGTGGTTTATAAATATAAATTACATTTATTGTAGATTCAGGACCGATTCTGCTCAGGACGTGACACAATTAACAAAGTAATCGCCACTATTAACAGGTGAGTACATCCCAACACGTTTCCTAGTCATTTTAATTAAGTAAGTTGTGTGATGGATGCAATATGTGATATTGATTAATTTGTGCTTGTTTAAATATTATTTAAATAATTTCTATTTATAAATGTCATGAAAGATTGCCTCTCAAAATGAGAGATGAAATGTACGGACGTAAATTATTGCATGCATTATGAATTATTGTGCCTGGAGTTCGACTCTGGAAGACCGGTAGGTACTTAAGTACCCGGTTACCCAGGGACCATCCTGGAAGCCCACTAATATGTGGAAGTCCGCCCTACAAGGAAGGGGGAGCCGATTGATGGGATCCAATCGAAGCAAGTGGAAGACTGAATATATGCCCACTTGATGCATCATTTCATTCATTATTGCATTAATTATATGTTACCTATATTTGATGGCATGTGTTTATCCTGTTTAATTGAAATGCATGTGAACCGTATTGGGTTACTCACTGGGCTTTCCAGCTGACGTTGTGGATTAAAAATATACAGATGATGTAGACGTTGAACCTTCAGAGAATGCCCCTGATAATGAGATGGGACCACTAGAGGAACCGCAGGACTATTGGCCTAATTTAACCGAGGAAGAAGTGGCGGCCCTGAACCAAGACGTTTAGACTAGTTTCTTTTATTTTATTATTTTCAATAATTAGTAGACATTTAATAAAGTCCCAAATGGGTGGACTTAGTTTATAGTTGAATACTTCATGAATAAATGAGAACTTAGTATTTCATCATTTTATGCCTCTTAAAGTTGTTTAACGTTATAAATGCACTTAGTGCACCAGTTATACCCCGTAAACTGGGCCGGAGGGTGCACACTCTGAGTCCGGATTTCGGGGCGTGACAGTTAGCTTTTTTGAGATTGGGTGTGGCCCCCACAAAATTGATTGTTGGGTCCACCCCTTGACTGATCTGATCTGATTTGTTCACTTTAATCAGACATCCGTGAACTCACAAGAGAGTCATTTAAAAAAAAATAAAAATTTAGAGCTTTCTGTGGTTGACACCTACGTTAATGCTATAAGTTAATTTCAAACTATTTCCTCTGGTGTGGTCCATCCATGATGAGTTTTTCCCTCAAACTTATACAAATGACGGCTTGGATCTACTCCAAGACTATTCAGTGGACCCCACGTATACGTGAGATGGGTTTAATAGATGGGATCCCTTACGCGGGAAAGGCCTTTTGGCCGTTTTCTTCATTTTTTTTTAGAGAGAACTATTTGGCTGTTAGGACCATTGTCACCTCTGTGGGACCCACTCCAGCGAGCTTCTGACTTACATTTTGTGTCATTCCTTCCATTCCAGCGAGCTTCTGAGTATTCTTTTGAAGTTAACTGTCATAATTCCATGTAGGTTGCAAATCCCACGAAAATAAGGCCCACTTTTAGGCAATCAAATGGTGTCTAAATGAGGTGATTCCAAAGCCATATGAGAGTTCATCAAATTACATTTCCAACAAGTACAAGATCACCCAAATCGGACATGTAATGAGGGAGTTATGACCGTTTTCGTCGGATCTGTGAACGACGGAGTATCGACGAATGATAATCACTTTGGACCCACTTTTTGGCAATCGAGTTCTTTCCAAATGAGGTGATTCCAAAGCTATCTGAAAGTTTATCAAATTGCCTTTCCAACAAGTATAAGATCACCCAAATCGAACATGTAACGAGGGAGTTATGATCGTTTTCATGAGTGTCGGCGATCAGCGACGGTCAGTAAGTATCGACGATTGGCAATGGTTAGAGAGTGTTGGCGATTGCCGATACTCACCAAGTACCAGGGACGGTTAGTGAGTATTAGCGACGGTCAGTGAATATCGGTGATTGGCGACGATCAATGAGTGTCAGCGATCATCGATACTCACCGAGTATTAGCAACGGTCAGTGAGTATCAGCGACAGTCACTGAGTATCGGCAATTGGCAATGGTTAGTGAGTATCGACGATCGGCGACGGTCATTGTCTGTCGGTGATTGACAGTGTCTATTGGCGAAAATGGTCATAACTCCCCCGTTACATGTCCAATTTGGGTGATCTTACACTTGTTGGAAAGGTAATTTGATGAACTTTTAGATGACTTTGGAATCACTTCATTTGGACATCATTTGATTGCCCGAAAGTAGGCCAAAGTCATTGTCATTCGTCGATACTCCGTTGTTCGTAGATCTAACAAAAAGGGTCATAACTCCCTCGCTAATGTCCGATTTGGGTGATCTTGTACTTGTTGGAAATGTAATTTGATGAACTTTCATATGGCTTTGGAATCACCTCATTTGGACACCATTTGATTGCCCAAAAGTGGGCCCAAAGTCACTGTCATCCGTCGATACTCCATCGTTCGCATGCAGATTCAACGAAAACGATCATAATTCCCTCATTACATGTTTGATTTAGGTGATCTTATACTTGTTGGAAAGGTAATTTGATAAACTTTCAGATGACTTTGGAATCTCCTCATTTGGATACCATTTGATTACCTAAAAGTGGGCTCCATTTTCGTGGGATCTGCAACCTAGATGAAGTTATGACAGTTGATTCCAAAAACACTTAGAGGCTCGTTGGAATGGAATAAATGATGTTGAATACATGCCAGAAGCTCGTCGGAGTGGGTCCCATGAGGTGGCAATGGTCCTAAAGGCCAAATGGTCACCTCCTGGAAAAAAAAGAAGAAGAAAAGAAGGAAAAGTCCAAATGGCCTTTCCCGCGCAAGGGACTCATCTATCAAACCCATCCCACGTCTTATGTGGGGTCTACTGAATAGTCTTGGAGTAGATCCAAGCCGTCCACATGAAAGGGTTTTAATTTCATGCCATCTGTCCAAGTTTGAGAGCAAAACTTATCACGAATGCACCACATCGGAGGAAACAATTCGGAATTAACTCACATCGTTAATGTAAGTGAAGGACACAGAAAGCTTCAAATTTTTTTTTTTGAAATGATCCTCCTATGGGTTCACGGATGTCCAATTAAAGTGAACGGATCAGATCAACCAAGGGGTGGCCCCAACAGTCAATTTTGTGGGGCTCATACCCAATTCTCAAAAGGCCCTCTTAAATTCCTTAAAAAGCTACTGCCATACGAGAGGAGGTGTGGTAGAGGGGTATTTTGGTCAAACAAAAATCCAAACATTACCCAACGGGCTAAATAAATAAAGGACTTTGACACGCAGACCAACGTCACAAATTGTGTCATAAATCAAGACTCTTAATTTCAACTATTATCACAGCCTTGGGATACCATGATGGATGCGTTGGGGTGCGGATTGGGTACTACCCCACCAGGACTTAGAGACCGACCGTCTTGTCGCGGATTTGTGGGGCCCACCGTGATTTATATGTTTCAGTGTCCATCTATTTAGACAAATCAATTTAGGGCATGAGCCCAAAAAGGAGGCGGATGGAAGGCTTAAGTGGAGCACAACACATGAAGCAGCGGGGACTAGAGGTGAGCACGAGCCAAGCTGAGCCATGTTCAAGCTAGGCTTGGTGACTGAATAGCCTGGCTTGTGTTCGGCTTGGCTTGGCCATCGAGCTGGACTTTTATGTTCAAGCTGGCTCGGCCGAGCTTTGAGTCGAGATCAAGTCGAGTTTGAGCTCGAGCCTTTCGAGTTGAATTCGAGTTGAGAGACAAGCTTGGACACAATTTTTACATGTGCTCAAAAAATTTCAAAGAGAAATAGGGAGATTGAGAGAGAGAGAGAGAGAGAGAGAGAGAGAGAGAAATAGAAAGATTGGGAGATGACCGAGAGAGAGAGAGAGAGAGAGAGAGAGAGAGAGAGAGAGAGAGATTGGGAGATGACCGGACGACAGAGGTCGCCGAATGGACCGGAGAGAGAGAGAGAGTGATAGAGAGGGAGAGGGAGAGGGAGAGGGAGAGAGCTGTCACCGGCTAACCGCCTTGCCGGGCAGATTGGAGAGAGAGAGAGAGAGAGAGAGAGAGAGAGAGAGAGGTGGTCAGTGGGTGGGTGGCCGAGCAATAGTGGCCGGTGGGATAGAGTTAGGGTTTTGGGGAGGGAAGGGAGCGCTCGATCGAAATGGGGAGGATTTTAGGGTTTTAGAATTTTTGGTTGTAAGTTATATATATATATATATATATATATATATATATATATATATATATATATCGAGCTTGGAAGTACGTCGGTAGTCTAACATGACACCTTCGTATATGCGGAAGCTTAAAGAGCAACTAGAATTATGGCTAAGGCCTGGGGGGGGGGGGATTAGGACCTTTTGAAATTCTTTTCGCCTACTTACACAATTTAACAAATTAAACCAAGTAAGCAAGAACACTTCGGCTTCCAAGCCTAAGTGGGTTCAATCATAAGACTAGCATATGGTTAAGCAATAAACAACCTAGTCTAAATATGCATAGGTAAACAATTGATTTAACTAATCAAGCTCCTAACCTATGCAACCTATGTAGACTTATGAGAATGGATCAATAAGCTCAAGTCTACACAACTAGTGAAAGTACATCTTGTGTGTGGATGTGCCTATCTAGTGCCTAGCATACATTCCTATCAAGCATTCATAAGTAAACAATTAAACCTACAATGCTAAGATATCAATGTGTTCAAAATAATCACAAACGCAAGCATGTATAGTGGTTCGACTTTGGGTATACTCCACTCTCGGTTCAAGTACTCAACTCCTTTGAGCACACTGACATTCACTATCGGAGGTTTTAAATGAGGTTTACCTCTTAACCTTTACACGGAGGTTTTATCGGTTCACCTCTCAACCATAACCGGAGTTTTGGACAAAGGGCTAACTCTCAACTCGGCGCACGTTCACTCTGGTGTCGCAAGCTCCCCCTTGGAGACTTGTTTAGGCTCGGCTAACGGGCCAAGGAGTGCCAAACAACCCTTAATCTTTAGGCCGACAAATAGGCTAAGGAACGACCAACGTCCCTAGATCGAGTTTGACTAACAAACTCTATACTCAACTCCTAAAGGGAATTTAGTGGATGGACTCTCAATAAAGACAACCTTACTTGTCGGATGAGCCCCTTGTTCAGCGCCGATTCAGGTTGCTTGATCTCCACTCTCTCGTGCTTCAATTAGCTTCCCTTGCTCCCACGATCGTGTTGCCGTTGCGTTGCCAATGCCTTAACTACACTTGATCAATCACCTTGCTTGTGATGCCTTTGAGATGCCCAAGGTGATAGGAGGGTAGGTTTGAGAACTCTACAACTAATGGGAATGGATTGCTTAGAGTTTCTCTCTTACAATGATCTCATTTTAGAGTTTCGGACAATGATATGCCTATTAAGAAAGGTCCAAACTCTAGAGATCAAGAGGAGATTGAGGTCATCTTCTTCATGAGCTTGGAATGCTCCAATCTCTTGTTAAAGCATAAGGAAGATGCCTTGCATAGGTTGGGAATGAGCCTCAAATGGTCTCCAATAATGGTGGCTTCACTCCTCTCGAAATTCCTCTACTTGCCCTTCAATTTGAGCCAAGTCATTTTATAGAAAAATGTGCAATGGATTTAAAACGGGTAAAAAACGGCTAGTGACGACCGGTCGGTCATAGGCAAAAAACTGGACATGGCTTTGCTACCTGCAAGAGGCTCTGCCCGACCGGTCAAGACCGGTCGGACCAGCCCAGCCGACTGGTCAAGACCGGTCGGCCCAATGGCCTGCACACTCCAGTGGGTTGCTGACCACATTGGATCCCAGTTCGACCGGTCTTGACCGGTCGGTCCAGTCCATCCCACCGGTTGTGACCGGTCGGTCAGGCTTGGGTTCAGCCTGATGTCTTGTTGACCCATCTCTATCACAACCTTCACACAATGGCCAAGATATGGATGATCTTTTGGGACATCTAGGGCCAATCTATGATGACTAAAGGTTTCTAAATAAGGTCAAGGTCATTAAAGAGGTTAAGGGTTAGGTTTTGATCAAGGTTAAGGCACATCAAGGCATCACTTTTACCTGTTTCTTCTTCCTTGAT
Source organism: Liriodendron chinense (assembly GCA_003013855.2). Lineage (NCBI taxonomy): Eukaryota > Viridiplantae > Streptophyta > Magnoliopsida > Magnoliales > Magnoliaceae > Liriodendron > Liriodendron chinense. The sequence goes on from ML058513.1 coordinate 7,254,654, forward strand.
GCAAAAGGGCCACTTGAGTCTTCGATCTTCGTCTTCATTAAGCTCAACTGACACTAGACCCACTAACTTAAGTGATTGACAAACAAGGTGCACTAGTATGCCACAGAAAAGTGCACTAACAGAGCTAAATCGAGCTACGAACGAGCCGAGCTTCGAGCTGAATTGAGCCGAGCTTGGGCATGCTCGTGTGCAGGTTGAACTATGAAACAAGCCAGGGAAATCCGCTCGGCTCTATTCGAACCCTTCCTCCGAATCAAGCCGAATGAATGAGCTGAATCAAGCGAGCTAACTGAGCCAACCGAGCCAACTCGATTCGTGCTCAGCTCTAGTGGGGACTAAGGCCCCTCGTGATGTTTATTTGTTATCTTTTCATAACGTCACATAGACCTGTATGAAGAGAAAAATTAAACATAAGCTTGCTCCCAAACTTATGTGACCCCAGAAAGTTTTCAACAGTAGGCCTTAAATCTCCACTGCTTAAGAAGTTTTCCACAGTAGGCTTTAAACCTCCACTGCTTCATTTGGTCTGGTCCACTTGAGCCTTTGCTCTGCCTCCTTTTTGGGCTCATGCCCTAAAATAATATGTAATAAGATATCGACAGCTAGATCAGGTGGGCACCACAGTGCCCCTGACATGACCGCCGGTCTCTAGCTAAGTCCGTGTAGTACCCAATCCGCGCCCTATGCGTTGCCGGCCATATGTCGCCCGCTTATTTTTAGCTAGGGCTGTCAATGGGCCGGACTCGGGCATGCCGAAATTGAGTTTTTGAATGGACCCGGTCCAACGGCCCACCTGAAACAGTTCAAAATCTGGGCCGAGGCCAACCCCGGCCCAGCCTGTTGACAGCACTATTTTTAGGGCATGAGGCCAAACAAGAGGCGGATCCAAATCTGAAATGGACCACACCACTGTCTTGAAAGATTGCAGTGCCCTCATTGATATTTATTTTCCATCCAACCCGTTCATAAGGTGACTCAAATTGTATGAGGGGAAAATACAGATATCAGCTTGATACAAATTATTTGGTCCTTAAAAAGTCTTTTTAATGCTGTGGGTTCATTCCTCACTTGTTTCATGTGGTGCAATCCACCTGAGCTTTGGATCTGCCTGTGTGTGTGTAGGGCTGCTGACAATTGACTCAATACAGATGCCGGGTGAACTCATAAAATATATAACAGAATGAAAAGAATAATGGTAAATGTTGGATAGAAGTACAAATGTATGACAATTTCAATAGTTAGTCCCAAGTAGCCACAGCCATCCGTGATATGGGCTACAAGTGAATCAACGGTGATATACAGCGAACCACTAGTTTCTAGTGGGCCCACTCGAGACCACAAAAGAATACATGAAGTATAAGACACCAAAAAAATCAAGAAAAGTGGGATTAGCTTATATGCTCCTGCGCGAATTATCATTGGACGAATTGGAAAAAGTGAACGGCGGAGAACGGAAAGACTCACGGCCAAGGAGCAGTGAATTATCATTGGACGGATTGTAAGAAGCGAACGGCGGAGAACGGAAAGACTCATGGCCAAGGGGCAGCGGCCGATCAGGCAGTTCCGGTATATCGATGTCGCCTTCCAGCATTCTCAAAGCATCAGCAATGGTGGGCCGGAATGCCACCATCACATGGGCACAGAGAATTCCCACCCGCACAAACCTTTCCATGATCCCCCTCGGCCCGCTATCCCGCACCGATTCCTCCACCACCTCCACCGTCCTTCCTGCCTTCACTTGCATCCAAGCCCAGTCGGTGATCAAGACCGGCCGCGTCGACGATGACAGCATGTCCAGAGTCTTCCTTCCGCTCATGATCTCAAGAATCACAACGCCAAAGCTATAGACGTCGCTCTTCTCTGTTAGCTGCCCGTAGAGGGCATACTCAGGCGCCAGGTAACCATGGGTCCCCGCGACTCTAGTGGTCAGATGAGTCTGCCCTTCTTTGCTTTGCTTGGCTAGCCCGAAATCTGCCACAATCGCCTTCATCTCGCTGTCGAGGAGTATGTTTGTTGCTTTGATGTCTCTGTGGTAGATCGCCGGCTTCACACCGTAGTGGAGGTATGCTAATCCCTTTGCAACGTCTATTATAATGCTCTTTCGTTGTGGCCAATTCAGTGGTTTCTTTGTCTTGTGATTGTCGCTGGACTCTGTGGCGGAGAAGATGTGATCGTCGAGGCTGCCATTGGGCATGTAGTCATAGACAAGGTACCGCTCCTTGCCTTTGAAATCGTCACTTGTCACACAGCAGCCACGCAGTGGGAGGAGGTTCCGGTGCCTGATGCCGCTTATGATCTCGACCTCGTTGGAGAATTCGTCGTCGGCTTTGGAATCTGGATCGAGGATCTTCTTGACGGCGATTTGGGTGCCGTCGGGAAGGGTTCCCTTGTAGACTACACCGTACCCGCCCCGGCCGATCATGTTCTTCTGCGAAAAGCCGCTGGTGGCCTGCTCCAGCTCCCCGATCCTGAACCATTTCGCACCCGTGTTCGGTTTCACCCTGGCCTTGAAACTACCCACGAATTGGGTGTGGGCTGCCCTGCGCTTCCTCCTTCTGTTCCACCAGATATAGAGCGTGATCGATCCAGACCCCACGATCGCCACCACAAGCGCGCCCACAAGCGCGAAGATCAATTCAAATATCCATCTCCTCGTCCGCCCCTTGGGTGTGGCCAGCGCCAGCCCAAGTATGCACGCAGCGTTCTCGGTGTCCTCCGGGCCCAGCCCATTGACGACACCGGCCGCGTAGAGGACGGAGAAATAGAAGCACTCATTCTCATGCGTCGCATTCCGATCTTCGGCCACCAACTGGGCCTGCACCCTCACGCCGGCATTGACGCATGCCTGGCACGACGTCAGGTCCGACAGATCCCCTTGGCACGACGAGTCAAGCGGGCTCACAGACCCTACTACGCGCCTCCAGTCATCGATGGTGGCGATGCCCGCACAATTCGAATAGCCCGCGACGAACTCAGTCGAGTCATTGAAGCACTCAGACACCAGCGACGACCGGAGGGACAGGGAATTGAGCTTGACCTGAAGCTGGGCGAGGCAGGCGGACGCTGAAGCTATGTTGGGTAGCTGGAACATGCCGGTGTCCTTCAGGTATTGAGCGAGGCCCATCCCAAACACGCTGAGGAGTGTCTGGCGACAGTGATCGCTGTTCCATAGCAGCGAAGCATCGTTGCAGGTCGATGTATCCCATGGGAAGGTTTGGACGTAGTCGAGATCGATCGGGCATAGGGAAGCCGGTGGAGATGGAGATGAGTAGACAGAAGATAGATGGATGAATAGGAGTAGAGAGAATAGGAGTGGGTACACGGAATTCCTCTTCATCTTGGTTTTAGTATACTCACATTTCATCTTCTGGTTATGTTATGATGTGCTTTTTATCGGTCGGATCGTGATTCAACGTTGGCGGGCGGTGGTGTTGGTCAAATGCACGTTTTCATTCGATGAAGGAGAACTCGCGCGAGTAAGATAGAGAAGTTTCTCAGGGTTCGTGTGAGACATGGTGCATGTATATGAGATCGGAGTCGTTTATCAGTTTGTTCCATCTGTGATTATATCATTGTATTGGATTTTACGTTCACCCATTCATCAGATTGGTTGTACATGTACTGCAAAAATGGACGTCTTGTAAGAAATTTGCTCGTTTGCTTTCTCTGACGGTTGGGGAAACAACGGATGAATTCACGGATCTTACAACTTCTGCAGCGACGTTGACATGTCAGGCGAGGGCGCTTCTCCGTCTCACTCGCGTGAGTTCCGTTGGCATTTGTCACGGGACAGTTGGCATGGCAAAATTCATTTGGAGTTCGTTTGGCCTCAGTTGCGACATAGGATACATGTGTGTCGCGCCTCACTTGGGCCACATGTTGAGATTGTCTAATTATTTGAACCGTAGATATTTTATTTTGTACATAATATAAGTGATTCATCGATAATTACACTTCTTTAATGATCCTAACCTTTGATTTTTTAGACTTGAATGTGAACCGTTGAAAAAGTTTCTGTGCATTCATCTATAGATAGTGATGGGTACAATCATATGTTCACGTTAAATTTCTTATGTTCTCCCTTATAGAATATATTTAACAATAAAAACGGTTTCGATAATCTGATCATTCATCAAGTGATCCCCAGTCGCAGCGACACACGCTGGAGGTTCAGTCGCGATGATGGTAAAAACGCACTCCCACGTGTTAGTGTATTATTGTAGGCAGTCAACCGAAACTGACAGTCAAGCCAACGAACGACTGCGCAGGAAGATGCGGAGTTATTTGATACTCTGATAGAGTTTGATGGTTCATGCTCATGCACTAAACAATTGTCTATATACCATTTCTCTAACTTATCTCAAGGCTACCAAAATGTGGGACACTCTGTGTGTAGGCGAGAAATACAAAAATGGATTTGATTATGTTATTATAATTTCTATTAGTAGACATTTTTTTTGTTAAATCCAAACCCCCATAAGTGGTTTTCAATTCAACTGTCCACAGACATCCACGAGTGGCCCACACGAATTCCGTGTAATTTTTGGTTTATGGCCCATCTATTATGCGGCCAATATTTGGACGGTTGTGCTAGGCATACAACTTTTGGGTAGAAGTATGAACCGTTGGCACGGCTAAAAGCTTTTCTCCAAAAGACAGGGTCGTCTTGCCAAACATTCACTTTTCCTTCCGGCCGTATTTGGATGGCCCAGTACAGGCGTAGTGCGCTGTAAATCAAGTAATCGTTACAAGCTCCAAGCGATTGGTTGGTGTACCTTACAAAGCTACCTTGTGCACCGTCGTGAGCGTACGAAGAATCCATAGAAGATCAAGGTTCTATTAGCTCCACAATGGTGTATTTATTATATCTACACCGTCCATCCATTTAACAAGATTATTTTGAAGAATGATCTAAAAATGAGTCATATTCCAATCTCAAGTGGACCACACCAGAAAAGGCAGTGGGGACCAAAACATCCCTAGGGTCCATCATGATGTTTATTTTCTATCCAAACTGTTCATAAGGTCACACGAACCTAGATGAAGGGTAACAACAAATATCAGATTGATCCAAAACTTCTGTGACCCCCAAGAAAGTTTCAATGGTAACCGTTCAATCTCCCATTACCTTTTGCAGTTTGGTCCACTTGATCTTTGGATCTGTCTTATTTTTGGGATCAAGCCTTATAATGATGTCGCCAAATGGATGGACGTAGAGTTTGGATATAACACACACATCAAGGTAGGGCCCACAAAACTTGGTGACGTCAATGCACTAGTGAGGTCGCTGTGTGTGTACACCAGCCAATCCTTGCTCATTCTAGCTGACAATCCCACGTTTGCTTCTGCCCAACTTTGGACATGTAAATTATTGGCGGCCAACGTGATGGAAGTGTATTGCGTACTAGGTAAACTCTGTCGGGTCCATCGTGAGTTATGTATTTTATCCACTGTGTTCATCTATTTTATTAGATAATTTTTTGGCTTAAGACAAAAAAATGCAGAATACCTAAAGCTCAAGTAGACTAGACCACAAGAAACAATGTGAATTGAACATATACCGTTGAAACATTCTTAGGGGCTATATAAGATTCTGATCAATATAACATTTGTGTTTTCCCTTCATCCATGTTTGTGTGATCTTATGAGAAGATTAGATGACAAATAAACATAACCGTGGGCCTTAGAAAGGTTTCAATGGTGGAAATCATTATTCCCACTGTTTCCTGTGATATGGTCTGCTTGAGCATTGGATATGCTTTAATTTTGGTCTCAGCCCCTAAGTGGGTGCCCCTCTACTTGAGTGTGAGTTGTGTCCCTCCACCCTTGTCCAATATGTTTCCGTGTGGAGTTCCACCCTACATGTGCGGGGATTGTTAGTCCCTTACATACATTGTTATACCATCCTCTAACAGCTCCAGCTTTTAAAGAAAGTGGTTGTTTGACAGGAAGTGGTAATGATGCCTACCATTGAAACCTTCACAGGGCCCACCCTGATGTTTATTTGCCATCCAACCTATTCATAAGGTCGCATAGACAAGGATGGAGGTAAGATCGAAATTTCAGCTTGATCCAAAACTTCTGTGGTGTTGGTGGGTGGGTAAAAAAATAAAAAAAATATTTATTGTCAAGCTATGATTTTTTGCTACAATACCACTTTCAGTTCATCACCTGTCATTCCCTCTTTTATATGATGCTAGTCCTTTCCAATTCTGTCCATGCATACGACCTGTTTGGGGGTACGTCCTCGTTCAACCTATGTCTGGCCTGGACCTGCAGTGTGACGGACAATGTAGATAACTGAATCACTGAAGAATGACCCTTCCACACACAGGTACTTTCTGTGCTTGGGTTTCCTTAAGGTGAAGGTCCGGTTGGGCGGTCGCCCAGTTATGGTAAGGGAACCCTACTCATCTTCGCGTCATCAGTTTCATTTTACAAAAATCTTGGTTTGAGGTATTATCGTACGCACCTGAGAATATGCAGACAGTTGGCTGGAGTTGGTGGCCAGTAGGTTTCTGCAGGTACCGACGCGTCTGGATTCATAGCCTCTCGAAATGCACCCCCTCTCGCTCGCTCCCTGTTTAAATGAATGAGAGTACACATGCGCACAGTTTTGTGTAATCCGCGAAGCACCATATCAGTGGTGGAGTTGTTCTCTAATGGGCCCCCTCCCCTTAGCAATTGTGGTACTGGAAGACCCACATCGATTACATCGATTCCCTCAAGACCTTAGCCCAAGTTTTGATTGCTTATGCTTTGAGGGAAGTCAATAGTGTGGCGGATGGCCTGGCCCGTTTGGGTAGGGTTTTGCAATCGGATAGAAAGTTCCAGGATGGACCCCTTTTTCTTTTTTTATCTTTTGTTTTGTTTTGTTTTTTTTTTTTTTGGGCTTGCTGAATGTGTTCTCCGTATGATTTTCTCTGAGCTTTAACAATTTTTTTCTTAAAAAAAAAAGAGCACCTTCTGAATTAATGGCCAAATCAGTTTCAGCTCAAAATTCAGGGGTAATCCTTGGCCGGAGGCGTGAATGCACGTTGTATACAAACTGGAAAAAGGAGCAATAATTACTCCAATACTTTACAATAACTCACTAATGGGCCATCCAAACATGCCATTGATTGTTTTTCGGCTATTTATTCCCCAATCAATTTGTAATTTTCATCTAAAGTGATGCAGGGAGGATGTGGCAGGTCAATCACTGTCTCCCTAACCGATTGTTTCTCGAATCCACGAGAAGAAATAAAATGATAAGAAAAGGAAATTAATTCCGAATAATTGTTTTTGATAGATTAAATGAATAGAAATGGAATTACAATGCATATAAATATAAAACTAAACCCTAGATAAAATACCAAACTTCAACTCAAACTCAAACTCCTAGAAAACGTAATTTACTATAAATAGTAAACTTACTATTTATAGAAGTAGCTTAATCCTACCAGAACTTTTGGTTTTCGGCAAAAAATAAAAAGTTATCAAACAGGCCTAACCATGTTGTTCTACTAAATATTCTAAGCCCTTTTTATGTTGGGCACTAACTCTAAAACCCTACAGATCCAAAGTTATCCTCGAATTAAAATTTATTATAAATAGTAAAACTAAAAATAAACTATCCTAATGACCGTCGATATGGTCGAATCTCGTGATTTCAGCATGGGCAACCCGGCGTAGCAGGGTTAGGTGGCTAAAATAGCTTCAGCTACCCCAAAATCATATATTATATATTCAGAAATTCATTCCAGATTGCGAAATATAACCAATTTGTGGTCCTGACAGTCCAGATCACTTTCGACCCAGACCGGTTTTCTTTTGGTCCATCTAAGCCATGAAATAATCAACGACCCGTTCTACATCATCAAGTTTGTGTGATCCACCAGGTTCGCCCCACTGTAAAGGTTGCCTTGAGTAAAAGTGAACTTAGTTTATTAATCAATTATCCATTTCTCCATTGGTTGTCTAAGTAGGATAATAACGATCCAGTTGTAGGCTTTTTAAGAATGAAACTACATTGATATTTTTATTTTTTATTTTATTTTTACATTTATCTCATGCCTTGGTATTCGCTCAATTACTCTCTTTCAAAACTTCGTAGTATGTCTAACTTTACAATAGTTAATGCAGCTTTTTATGTTTCATTTATTCTTACAAATAAGTATTATAGTACTTTTCCTTTATTTATTTGGCTTTTCTTCAACCTAACAATCTTATTGAAGAACTTTATCAACCAAAATAACCAAGTATCCCATATTCCCACATATTTTTAACTAATGGCATATTATTTTGTCCGAGTGCCTTTCTTGTTTTGATCTTTCTCAAAACTGATTTCACTTCCAACACACACACACACACACACACACACACACACACACCTTAATTTTATGAAAGTGTCTTTTTTTTTTTTTTAGGGTTAGTGCACACACCCCACTGTTAGTAGCCACACTGCAATGTTAGCCACCCCCATATGAAAGTGTTTATAGTCTTCAACATCATTTGAGTTTACTATTCTTTTTATCCTAATACTTTAAAAGTGATTGTAATTTAATAATATCTAAAAAATGATTTGTTCGCATTTCATAATTAATTTCAATGTATTTTACTAGTATTCTCAAGGTTTGTTTGAAAGTTCATAATTGAAGGTAAATGGAATATACTTCACAATTGCACTCAAATCAAATGAAATTGAAATCCTTAGTTGTGTTTGATAGCCTAGAATTGAAATACACTAAATTTCAAATGTTTTATTTAGTAGCCTGTAATTGAAATGCATTTGAATTTTGTTTAAGATTCATGGGAAATAGAATTTCATTAAGTAAATCATATTGAATACCCTAAGGTAGTACACATATGTTACACTTGACATAATAATTATAACAAGTCTATTGAAATATATAATTTGGCACAAAATTAAATACATCTAAGCATTAAGTGGGCCATAAAAATGGGCCTACTAATCTAGATCGAAAAGCAATACTTTCTGTCCAATTGCCTTGAAATCAAGTAGGATGGTGAAAATGCTAGGCAATCCATACCCAACCAGCAAGATCAGATGGTTGATCATTCGCTCGGTGGATTTTCGGGCTATGTCGTTCCATTCAAAATGTGGTCCATGCATGTTTTGGACGGTCCGAATTGATGTATATGAATGCCACATTTGTAGTAGAGGAATTAATCATTGCCACATTTTAGCAAATGGCCTCAAATGTGCATGCCCGGCACTAGCTCTTTACAGAAAGATATTGTTCTAGCACTCTTCACATGTCATCTTGAGAAATTGCACACATGGTATATATATATATATATATATATATATATATATATATATATATATATATATATATATATATATATATATTAAATCTTATATATATTAAATCGTCGCATATATATAACTAGAAATTGCATGTATGGTGTATATATAACCATCTTTTTATTCATAATTGTCCATTTCTTCAAAGGTTTAGGTTGGTTTCTTTCTTCTATTTAGATTAGCATGGGTTGCTCTAAGCTCAATTGATCAATTGTTCATTGAATCTGGATCCTTTGCTCATACCAAGCAGAGAACCTCTGCTGCTCCATCTTTGATTGGTCCAGCTCAGCTGGACTATGTAAAAGCTGGTCGGTTCTGACACAATCCAGTCGAGCTGGACCAATTAGAGAGGTGAAAAGTAGGATTTCTCTACTCGGTATGAGTAGAGGATCCAGACTCTTCTTCATTATGAAAGGGCAAGGTGGGGAAGCAGACTTGCTAGCAGGATTATGGAACATTTGGTTGGAAAGAATCAATCATTGCTTCAGATACCCTAGGAAAACATTTGTTGGAAAAGAATCAATCCTTGCTTTAGAAATCATAGTGGCGCATCTAGGATGTCTTCAACATGACAAAATTGGATACGATGGATTGGGTTCAAGCACCTAATGAATTTATTTTTAATTTTTTTACACATGCACTTACACCCTCCACACACCTACGCACTCACACCATAGTGAGATTTCACCGTCATGCACTTGAACCCATGACCTCGAGTTGAAACTCTTGTGAGTCTACCACCGAGGCATGAGTAAGGACCCAAGCACCTAATGAATTAGCATTCAATTATTTTGTTATTTGTAGGTTAGGGTTATAGTGTTTTTTTGTTTGTATTACTTTTCTAATAAAATTATCATCGCTCGAAAAAATTAATTAGATTGAATCATCCAAATCGTGGGTCTAATTTATACGGTCGGTAAACTGAAAATTATACTGGTTGACGGTCAAAATAGAAACCAGTGAATGGTCAGATTTCGACAAATCTTTTGATGATGACCTATCTACAATAGTGGCTCCCACAAGCTAAAGTTGATGTGTCCATTGTGAAATCCATCCAACCCACAGAAGAAAGGCCAATCACCATGTAGCCCAATCACCATCTCTGGAGGACACACACCTCCAAAATCATAACCCGAATAACTAAACAAAACTCAATTACCTGCCCAGGAAACCAAGAATCAAACGAAGATCCAAATCCAAATTTCCGAATTCCAAAACAAGCAAGAAAATCCATACTTGCATGGAATTAATGGATATATATACTCGAAAGATAGGGAGGTTTAGGGAAGTTCGTGTGAGACATGGTGCATGTGTATGAGATCAGAGTCATTTATCAGTTCCATCCGTGATCATACCATGATCCGAGTTTCAGGTGGGCCTATTCGTCGGATTAGTAGTGCATGCACGACTAAAGTAAATGGACGTCGCATATGCAATGTGCTCTTTTAGTCTCTCTAATGGTTGGGATTTTTTTTACCATGGCATTTTGACGGTGGGAGACAACTGATGAATGTCCCAGATCTTACAACTTGTGCAGCATCGTTGGCAAGGAAACTTCATCTTTAGTTCGTTTGGCATCTGTCGCAACATAGAATCCAGTGTGTCTCTCCACTCACTGTGGCCCGCATGTTGAGATGGTCTGATGATTTGAACCGTAAATATTCTATTTTCTACTATATATAACCGATTCACAAATAATCACTCTTCTTTAATGATCCTAACCTTCGATCTTTTGAGTTGAACATGAGCGATTGAAAATGTTTCTTTCTATTGTTCTAAACTCATCTATAGATGGTGATGGATAAAATCATCCTTTCACTATAATTTTTTTATGGTGGTACTTATATAATAGATTGAACACCACAAACGGTTCTGATCATCTGACGATTCATCATGTGAGCTCCAGTTGCAGCGACACACGCTGAAACCTGAATCGTCATAGAGGCCAGAAAGCACTCCTACGTATTATTGCAGGCGGTTTATCCGAAACTGACAGGCAAGACAACGTGCGACTGAGCGGGAAGAAGCGGAGTTATTTTATACTCTGATAGAGTTCGATGGTTCATGTTCATGCACTAAAAAACTTCCATTTTCCATATTTCTAACTTATCTCAAGGCATCCAAAATGTAGAATATGGACGATAAATCTAAAATAGGATTTGATTATTATTATTATGATTTTAAATAGTTGACATTTGTTTGTTAAATTCAAGCCTCTAAACGGTTTTCGCTTCAACCGTCCACAGATGTCCGCGAGTGGGCCATTTAAGATAGGAATTCAATGTAATTTTTGGGTTATGGCCCCATCTATTATGTGTCTGATATTTGGACGGTTAGATTTGAGTTATACACATAATAGACATACAACTTCCGTGTGCAGAAGTATGAACCATTGGAACAGCTAGAAGCTTTTCTCCGAAGAGACGGGCAGTGTCTGGCCAAATAGTCACTTTTCCTTTCAGTTAAGAGCTTTTGGACCACTTGCTTTTCCTTTCGGTGTACAGTAAAAAGCTTCTGGGACCACTCAGCTTTTCCTTTGAGTGCACAAACATATAGAAGCTTATCTCCGAAGAGACAGGAAATTATGCCTGGCCAAACGCTCCCTTTTCCTTTCGGTGCATGAATCTATTTATGCCCCAGCCAGTGATCATGAACTTTGTGCGTTTCACGCTGAGGTTGGCCCACCAGTAGGGTTGCCTTGTGCAAAAATGAACTCGATTTATCAATAGCTATTTCTCCATGTGGTGTCTAAGTAAGATAATAATATCAGTGGTAGACTTTTCAGGAATGAAATTAATCTGATTTTTTAAATACATTTATCTTGTGCCTTAGTCTTTGCTCAACCATTTCCTTCCCAAAGTTTCATAGTATGATTTTTAAGTCTAATAGTACAATCATTAGGGTAGCTTTTATATCCACATTTGTCTGGCATTATTTTTTTCAATTTTATAATTTTGTTGAATAATTAATTGGTTGAATAACTTTATATCTAGTTTTGATTTTCTCAAAGTTTATTCCAATTCATATATCTTAATCTTACGAAAGTATTTATAGTTTACAATAGCATTTAAGTTTATGATTCCTTCTATCCCTAAGCTTTTATAGTGGTTGTCATTTAATAATGTCTAAAAACTATTTCTTCACCTTTCATTAATCCTATTGTCTTTTATTGGCACTTTCAGGGCTTGTTTGGGAACTTGTGATTGGAGATAAACAAAATCCAATTCACAATTATAGTTAAATTGATAAAGTGTAATTGGAATTTTCAATTGTGTTTGGTAGGCTATAATTGAAATGTATTGGAATTTTGTATTATATTCACTGACTTGAATTTCATTAAATCATATTGAATGCCTCAAATTAGTGTACATGTACATGTATTATATTTGTAATAAAAATTGTTATAAACCTACTAAAACAAATAATTTCACTCATACAATTTTTACGTTTGGCACTGTGATAATGTCAAAGTCACATTGGAGGAGCTAGACGACACCAACACCCAACAAATCTCAAGAAGTTAAAGCCTTTATCACCCTGCAAGTAAGTTTTATTTTTTTATTTTTTATTTTTATTTTTTTATGTAATTACCTATTGTTGCAAAAGAGTTACTTTTTAAGTTTAATTTGGTAAGCACCATTTCAAATGTAACTTATCATCTTAATTAAAGTTGTTTATAGGCAATGGGGAAAAAATTCTTGATTTTTAACTCTTTATTTTTCTACTCTCTTTCATCTATGCACATAATGGATAGTCCATATTAAAGATGTTCCTATCACACCCCAAAACTCAGAAATCGGGCCCCCAAAAATTTCAACAGTCGAATCCGATGCCGACAACATCCGTAATACCCTAATCTCGGCTCTTAGCTCCCATGTGGCAAGTTCTAATCCTGAGATTCCATAAGGAGATTTTTTAGGGTGAATTTTTTTTTTAATTTTTATTTTTTATAGTAGCATAACTACAAATGTACCCAAAACTAAAAGCACCATCATATATCTACTATAATATTTCTTTAGTATATTGCTGGAAAAGAAAATACAAAAGGTAGAAAAAGTTTAAAAGACCAGGCATATGCTTCGGGCTCAATGCTACTGATACGCCCTAGTACTTGCAGTCTAAACATGTTATGTCACACCCAAAAGGCTAGAGAGACCTTAGGATATATGAAGCTCCTTTCATCGTCCAACTTGAACGATATGGGACAAACACAACAACCTCCCCTCCCACAACGGATCTGGGCTCTGGGGTTCCCAAAACTTTGATCTCAACATACCCCCCTCACTTGTGGGACCTGGGCCTGGGCATGACAGATATGGGGCTCTCAGAACTTGATCTCGGCACTTGATCTCGGACCTCCTTTTGTGGATTAGATGATGCAATCCCTAAACCCATGTCAAGTTGGGCCCCACATAATGGATGGCCTACATTAAAGGTGGGCCCCTAATGATGAATGGTGGACATCTAAGGTGAGCCCCACATGATGGGCTACCCACATTGAAGGTGGGGCCCACATGATGGAGCATCCATATCAAAGGTGGGTTCCACATGAAGGGCGATGGAGATTAAAGGTTGGCCCCACATGATGGACAATAACATTGATGATGGCCCTGCATTATGGATGACCCATATCAAGGTGGGCCCCACATGAGGAGAGTTCACATCGAAGGTCAGCTCCTAATGACAAATACCCACATCCAAATCAGGCCTTGCATAATAGATGACCCACTTTATAGTTGGGCCTAACATGATGGATGGTCCACATTAAAGTTGGGCCCCTCACGATGCATAACCCACATCCACTGGTAAGCCTCACTCAATGGACGATTCACATTGAAGACGTGGCCAAAGTGGGCCCAACGTAATGAATGGTCTACATCAAAGGCTGGCCTCACATGATGGACGGTGGATATTAAGGTGGACCAAGTAAAATTGAGAGATAAGTACTAATGTGATGTTGGAATTTTGAGACATACTTTTTCACTATTTTGACGAGTAAGTAGGTTGTTTGCCAAATTTACCAACATATTATCCGTTGAAGAAGTAAAGACTAAAATAAGCTACTTGAGGTATAAGTAGCCTCAAGCCCTTCAGTAACTTACCATCCAAACGAGCCCTAACTTGTCAAAAGCTACTCAACTCATATTGTAGTCTCTCATCAAAAGCTACTCAACTCATATTAAGTTACTCAAAAATTAATTAAGTGGGTGCAATCGCAAAAGCTACTCGATTAATTAATTAGAGACATAATAATTAATTTTCATGATGTTAGATGGAAGCGGATTGCCTGGTGTGTATACACCAACCTCAATGGTGTGTTGACGTCACCGAGTTATGTGGGTCCCTCAATTTTGTATGTGTTATATCCACACTATCCATTCATCTTATGAGATCATTTTATAGCATGGGCAAAAAATGAGGTAGATCTAAAGCTTAAGGTGGACCACATGGGGATTGAATGCCTACTTGGAAAACTTTTTGGGGCCATAGAAGTTTTGGATCAAGCTAATACTTTTATTTTCCCTTCATGCAGGTCCATGTGATCTTATGAACAAGTTGGATGGCAAATAAATGTCATGTTGGCCTTGGTGGCCTTGGGAAGGTTTCAATGATGGGTGCCATTGTCTCTTTGCTTTATGTGGTGTGGTTCACTTGAGCTATGGATCTTCTTAATTTTTGTGCCATGCCTTAAAATAATATGTATAGATAGGGTGATATAAAACATACATCATGGTGAGGCTTACAGAATTAGGTGACGTCAACACACTACCATTCAATGACGTCAGCACACGAATCACGGATCCACTTTGGTGCTAGGTGTAGTTTATTTGGGAGCAGTTAGGTGTTTGGCGGATACAACTTATTGTGTGTTACCCTTACTTTGGGCCCACCTTGATGATGTGTTATACATCCACGCAGTTCTTCTGTTTCTCTAGTCCATTCTAAAACGTGTTAAAAAAATTAATCTGATCCAAATCTCAGATGGACCACACCACAGGAAACAGTGGTCATTGAGTGCCTCACCATTAAAAATTCCAAAGGGTCCATGGTAAGGTTTTCGTAATGTTTATTTCCTATCCAACCTGTTGATAATCTCAAGAAGACCTGGATGAAGGGAAAAGATAAAGATCAGATTGATATAAAAATTTTGTGGCCGAAAAATATTTTTTAGTGGTGTGGTCCACCTGAGATTTGGATCTTCTTAAGGTTTGCGATATCATCCTAAAATGAGATGTAAAAACAGATTAACGGAGTGGATATACAACAAATACGTCAAGGTGGGCCTCACACGGTTAGGTAACATCTAATCCTCTCCCAGTTTATTTAAGCGCATGCACCTGCAAAAGGCGATTCGTGTACTAGATCTCCCAGTTTATTTAAGCGCACGCACCTGCAAAAGCGTATGCCACACATCCATTTAATGGATGGGTAGGGTACCACTGTGTAGATGCCCCCGCCTAATAATCAGGTTGGTTGAACTCAACAAGTGGGCCACAGTTTAATAAACGGGTGATAATTAATCTTGGGTGATCGAAGTAGTCTCATGTACTGTCCAACGTTTCTAACATCCTGAATGAATCCAACTTACATTGAAGCAAGAATATATATATTTATACAGTCAGGCCTAGCTACCTGATGGCCTGCTTGGATACATTGCTAACATCATGGCCCACATTCTAAATGAACCACCCCACTTAGTTATTTTAAAGCAAGAACATTAATTGACACAGTGAGGCAAACCTGATGGCCCACTTGGATGGACGCCGGCGGATTGACTGCTGCCCCAGGCCCCTAAGCTTTATGGGTCCACTATGATTTATTTGTTTTATCCAATGTGTTCATCTGTTTTGCCGGCTCAGATTAAGGCATGAGCCCAAACGTCGTTGGCTTTGAAGACCAGCTGAGGTGGAATGGCTAGGAAAAGGGGTCATTATGGATGATCTTGAACGGTGGATACGGCTTCACATCAAAGACGACGCCCGCAACGGACCCCACTAAGGCGGCCAACGAGAATATAAGGGATGCCAAGCTGAGGATATGGAGGCACACCCACTGGGCACTCCACTTGGGTATCTTGTTCTGGACAATGTACATATCTACTGGGAAGTAGACGGTAAGTGCCCAAAACCCAATCCCACCGGCAATGCCAGCAACATCGTTGGAGAATGGAAGAGCATGGAGATGACGGTGGTAGCCACAACGAAAGCGGACCGCCACAACAGACGAAAGAGATTGAGTTTGTAGGGGTGGAAGAAGGGGATTGGGACCGGGATCTCAGTCGTGATGAATTTACAGTGCCGCCATCTTTGGGTGGTCCAATCCTCGACGAATATGAAAAGGGGTCGGCAGCAGAGCTGGTAGACGCTGGCGAGGTGGATGATGATTGCCATGTTGCCCATGTCGAGCAGCCAGAAGGGGTTGTAGAAGCCAAAGCCGGCGAGGAGGGTGGTGGGAGTGTGGTCGCCGAACGTGGCGTAGACCATGCAGAAGCAGAGCGTTTTGAAGGCTGTTGTGATGGTGAGGCCGAGGAGGGTGGCATTCTTCATGGTTTTGGCCTCCGAAGGTGGGGTTTTGATGGTGTTCTGTTAAGATTGGAAGTACGCCATTTTTGAGTGAATTGGCATTTGGGTTAGATTGGATTAGATGATTTCAAGATGACTGGCATGTGTGCTGTTTCTATAATTACCTGTATCTTGATGAGGATTGTCAAATGAGAGTAGGCGGCTGCAATGTCACCGACGGCTTGGAAGCTCCTCCAGATCTTTTGAGTTTGTGTGACTGTGCCGATGCTTATTCCAGTCAGGCTGCCTTTAAAACTCCCCCTCGCTGAAAATAAAGTAAAATTGGAAATTGAATTGAATAAGATATTACAATTTATTTATTTATTTATTGGAAGTGCTATTCTGTTCGTTTCACTTCCAGTTTGCAGAATTCCGAAAGAGAACGGATCCGAACCTGCGACCTGGGCAATTCCGAGACATAGGCCGACGAATAAGTAGATAAAGGACATGATGGGTGTGATCGTGAGGACCCAATAATTCTTTTCGAAATTGGGGATTTGAGAGAATATGATTTGGGAGATGCCGAACATGATCATGTAAAGATTGCTCAACATGTGGCACGGGTTCTTCTCTCGGCTCTTGTGGAAGCAGTTGGACCGTTTGATTGCCCTGATGGGAAGGAACACTGTTAATGAAGGGAGAAGAAAACTGAGAATTGGATAAACAGAGTGGGCCATGATTGGTGGACATACATCATGCTGGTTGATGCTGTGATCATCGCAACAAGGGCCATGCCCAACCGATAGAGGTATTCGAATACACGACATATCTTAGCCTTAACTCCACCTGAAATATTCAAATCAATGGAAGAAAAACAGTGATCAGTTATTTTCTCCCATTTGTTATCTTTTAGATTGATAGATTCTATTATGAAAGAAGGATCATTACCAAGGTTGGCCCGAACAGCATCGATGTAAGTTTGGTTTCTCTTGCCGGTAACAGGATCACCCGACTGATAGCAATAGGCAAGGAGGGCGGAAGTGTAGCAGAACACAAAGGAGAACATGAACATGAAGGTGGGCCCTACTATCCATCCCAGCTGTGCAATGGCCCATGCTAGGAACGGCACCGCAGGGCCGATCGAATCCCTCATTACATGGAAACTTGCGGTCCAAACATTTCCTGCAACCAATCAAAATACCAATTCTATCAATGTCATTCACCAATAATATACGATTTTTATAAACTCGTAAGCCAAGCATTTGATAGCAACCCAAATCGGAATTTGGGTAGCATGGAAAACAAGTCTCAGTTACTAATTATAAGTAGCACAAGTACTTGAAACAAAACAAAGACTAGTTTTGAATAAAAGAGAATTGCAGCCGTTGAATCAATGAAGACCACCTGTTCTTTTGATGTCGCCATTGTCGTTGGAGCATTGGGAAGGACCTTGTGGCTTCACTTCATTCTCATCCTTTTTAAGAAGCCACCAAACAAAGAAAATACAAAACCATATGTGAGTAATGAGAGAGAGAGAGAGAGCGAGAGAGAACCCTATCATGCAGGATCCCAAACCCAAACTGGGTACACCACTTTCCCGTAAGCCCCACCAGTAGGGAGTTGTGGTTAGAGGAAGTTCTATGGACCACACGATGATATTCATGTGACAACCTTTCCATCCATCAGTTTCGCCGGCTCATGTTAAGGACATGACTCCAAAAAATGAGCGGATCCAAACTCAAGTGGGTCATGCCGTAAGAAACATGGGGGATTGAGCACCCATGTTGAAACCTTCTGGGGAACCTAACCCTATTAATATTACAAAAATACAAATCAAGCAGCAGTTTATTTCTCTTACCTTTTCTATTTTGAGATCTATCTCCCTTTCCCTCGCCATTTCTCTCAACCACCGTAGATTGTGAGAGAGGTGCAAGGGCCAGTGATGGGTGTGGCCGGTCTTGTAATCTTCATCCCTTATACATAGGCGGAGAATAGGTTCCGTCCTTAACCCTAAAGCATTTGTTTTTTGTTTTCTTGGAAGAATGGAGTAATCTTATTACAGGTTGTAGGTTAGCTTACCATGCAGCCTGTCTCACGTGCCCTCCTCGAGGTGCCGTAGGCAATTGGATTTCATTGAATGACATTAGCTGCGATTCATTCAGCCAGGTGGGGTTCGTTGTTGACCGTGGGGCCCACCTTGATGTGCGTTCATGGAATGACCAACGTTCAAAAATTGATGGTTAAGCCACGTGTACATGATTCCCTTCAACTTGATGGACAATACATTTATTTTTAGTTAATGAAGAAGAAAGCAATCGAACTTACCACGATACTAGGTCGGAAGCACTGAAGGAATAGATTGGTACTGCAATAGCCCTGAGGTGTAGCTATTTCTACTAGAAGTCTAATTTCTCGTCAGTTTATCCTCTTTGACCTTTTTACGAGAAATTAAAACTTTAGAGTCGAAAATGCCACTACGACCGATTCCCCTTGGGAACTATGGATTCCCCATGGGGCACGGTGAGCTGCAAAATTTTCATTTTCTCATCAAAAGGCCAAAAAAGATAAGTGGGATGAGAAATTGAACTATTAGTAAAAATAGCCACAACTTAGGGCTATTGCAGGAAAATTCTAGAATAGATCTTGTTTGTAGATCGAGACTGAGACACACAAGGTGGATTGTGGACCACCTGGACCGCAGCTGGAAGCCACATGGCACGAATCGTGATATTTGTGAGAAATGCACCGGGTTCATCTGTTTTGCTAGATCAGTTTAAGACACTGAGGGAAAAAGTGAGGCAGATCCAAGACTTAAGTGGGCTATACATAACAGGAAACAGAGGGGATTGATCAGTCCGCCGTTCAAACAAATTTTTTTTTGGGTCTGTTTTCGCATCATTGTTTTCAGTTTGTCCCAATGACAATGACCTTATGAACGGCTTGGATGGAATATAAACATCAGTGTGATTAGGGGTTGTGGGCAATCCGTCTTCTTGCTTTTTCTCACTCGCGACCATTGCATGAGATCTATTCCTTGTAATTTCTACAATGCGGAATAAATTGGACTGTGCCTTGCATTTGAGATGGAGATCTATAAACTATAAACCAATGAATTCATACCTGGTGTAGATGCCATGTCTGTAGACCGAATGCTGAAGCCTTCCGCACCTTACACCTTTAGGAAAGCACTAGGATGGGATGTAGAGCTTCCAACGTGTGTAGGTTTGGGGACCCAGTTCTGTTTATATAGATATGTGGGTTGAGGAGTTTGTAACCCATCGAAACTCCTCTACGCTAAGCTCCACACGAATTTGAGTATCCTAATCCGACTATAACACTGTGCGTGCGACACAGTTAGCGCACCACCTCTACACGATCATAGATCAATCACGTCTTTAGTGGGGTCCACTGGTATGCCCGACCATCAGATCCAGTTCTTAGGTAAATCCGGTCGGTTGATCAATTAGGCCCACTTTACAGAAAATCTTACATTCTCCCACTTAGGCCACATTGATCAATGTCAGAATTTAATTTTGAAAAAATGCATTTTAATTAAAGAAAACATCTTGAATGGTTAACCAATGTTGGATCATACGGGCAACGCCTAAAACAATCTGGTCCATCAAGATTTCTAGTATAGGATCGCGGTAGCCTTCACAACATATAACAGCGAAACGAGACTAAGCACGATCACAAATACCATCAACCTCAACGACATAGACTATGAATTAGAAAGTGTGGTATGAGGATTACACATACCGTGTGATCATATGTGCCTTTCCTCAAGAGGTCCTGGAGCTTTAACATGTTTCCAATAAAACATAACTTTAATTCCACTTACTTGAAATAAATTGTGCATACTTGAAGAGAAGTAAAAAATTCACTATATATTAGAATCATCAAAAAAACTTTATAAATGAGATCTCTTTAATGTAAAAAATTGAACTACGCTCAACTCCTACTAACTGAATACATCTGTGGGATCAATGATTCCCATGGATGTCATATATTCCTGAAATAGCGTGATAGGGAGTCCTTTAGTGAGCGGATCCGCAATCATTTGTTTAGTGCTGATGAACTCTATAGATACCAGATGCTCGTCAACTCTTTCTTTTACAACAAACTTCTTGATGTCAATATGCCTTGACCTTGATGAGTGCCTATTGTTGTTAAAGAAAGAAACCGCAGCCGAGTTGTCACAAAACATTCTCAATGGTTTTGAAATATGCTCCAATACCCGCAAACCTGAGAAGAAATACTGTAACCATAATGCCTGATTCGATGCTTCATGACAAGCAATAAACTCAGCTTCCATAGTGGATGAGGTTGTCGTTAACTTGTTTCATGCTTTTCCAAGACACAGCCCTTCCAACCATCATGAAGATGTAGCCTGAGGTAGACTTCTTTGTGTCAACGCAGCCAGCATAATCTGCGTCTGAGTACCCAACCAATTCTAAATGGTCAGACCTTCTGTATGTGAGTGCGAAGTCCTTTGTCCTTTGCAGGTAGCGTAACACCTTCTTTGCAGATATCCAATGTTGTATCCCTGGATTGGAAAGATACCTGCTCAACATTCCAACTGTAAAAGCAATGTCCGGTCGCGTACAAACTTGAGCATACATGATGCTCCCTACTACTGACGCATACGGAATATCCTTCATTCGATTCTTTTCCAAATCATTTTTAGGACATTGGAACAGGCCGAATTTATCACCCTTTACAATGGGCGACTGTCCGGGAGCACAGTTTTGCATGCCATACCTTTCGAGTATCCTATCAATATAGGCCATTTGTGACAGGCTAAGTAGTCCACACGATCTGTCACGGCGTATCTCAATGCCAATGACATAAGAAGTATCACCAAGATCCTTCATTTCAAAATTTTGAGACAAAAATTTTTGGTATCGCTCATCATCCTAATGTCACTGCTAGCCAATAGAATGTCATCAAAATACAAAACCAATATGACAAACTTGCTCCCACTGATTTTAACGTAGATACACTCATCTGCAGTGTTTTCTATAAAACCATATGAGGAAATTACTTCATGAAACTCTAGGTACCACTGTCGTGATGCCTGTTTCAACCCATAGATGGATTTCTTGAGTTTGCACACCATATGTTCGGAACCATTGGTTCTAAAACCTCTAGGTTGTAACATGTATACATTCTCATGTAAATCTCCATTGAGAAATGCCGTCTCAACGTCCATCTGGTACAGCTCTAAATCCATATGAGCTACAAGAACCATTATGATCTTGAATGAGTCTTTCTTAGATACTGGTGAGAAAGTCTCCTTAAAATCAATGCCTTCTCGTTGGTTAAAATCCTTTGCAACAAGTCTGGCTTTATATCTTTCGACATTACCCTTAGTGTCACGCCCTGAAATCCGAGACTCGAGTACAACAACTCAAGGCCCGGGTTGCAGAGTGCGAATTTAATCCAAATATAACCTTTAGAGAAATTCCATTCCACATACCACAATAATACCAAACTAAAGTACTTTATTAATCATAGCTTAAATCTCAAATGGAAATTTAATCAAACCACTACATCTACTTTGCAAAACATTTAAATCTACTAAAGTCTATTTCAATTATTTGCCAAAAGAAATAAATTAAACACCTAATCTAGAATAAGTCTTCTAATAAAAATAGTCGTCCAGATATTCCACTTCAGCAGCTCCTCCTTCCTCCTGATACCCTGCAGGAACTGTGGTGATTTTGGTGAGCTAAAGCCCAGTGAGGTCATTTCCATCACAGGTAATATTCCAATTAATAAGATATTAGATGTAAAATACCGACAGTTAGAATTATACGAATATACAAGGCTATGGTGATGATTAACACACTTTATGTTTTATTATGAATGAAACATGATTATCATGATGTCATGTATGTTATGATATGTGTGAGAGCAACAAACGTCTAGGAACTCGTTGCCACTGAACATTAGGAACCTGTCGCAAATCAACCATGTTCACCTAACCGGTACAATGAGGCGGCAAATCAATCATGCACGCCAGTGGGCAAATCAACCATGCACCACTGATCCAACCGAGCAACTCAACCATGCTCAATAAGTGAAACGACCAGAACTCGCTGCCACTGAACATTAGGAACCTGTCGCAAATCAACCATGTTCACCTAACTGGTACAGCGAGGCGGCAAATCAACCATGCACGCCAGGAGTCAAATCAACCATGCTCCTGTTCTGTCGTTGTGTATAAAAAATGTATATGAATGTCATGAATCATGGAAACATATCTTCAAGCATACAATGCATATCATCATTCAAACCCAACCACACCATGCATGTGTCATCTGCAATTAAATAATTATTCATCTAATTATTCATCATAAATTAAGAGAGTTGTTAAAGAGGTAAATCACCTAAAGTTACATAAAGTGTTGTACCAACAACAATGTATCGTGCATCTACTTTTCGTTTAGTTAGGGTTTTTATATTTGAAACTTAGGAGGCGAATTCGAAGGAAGTACGTTCAACCTATGTTTAACCTCTAGGTAGGGTTACGTAGAAAAGTGGAGAGAGATCTACAAGAAAAGTAAAGAATGTAAATATGAAGTTGGAGAATATAACAAGCGGTGGAATCCCTTACCTAGGATCAATTTAAGGACTTGATGATAACTTAGAAATTACATAACTCAAACCAAAATTTGATAAATAGTTAAAATGAACTATATGGGAGAAATTAACGAAAAAATCATGTGAAGAATCACTCACCTGTGATGAACTATAGGCTCTATACAAGCCCAAACCTGAATATGAGTTGGCTCAGCGAGTCGCTCAGCGAGTCGACTCGGTTTGGAAGTCTAGAGAAGAAGTTTCTTCTCCTCTCTTCTTTCTTTCTCATTTTTCTTCTTTCTTTCTTCTTCTCTTTTTCTTCTATCTTTCTCCCTTGCTGACTAGGGATGCTGTCCCCATAGCAACAGCAGCCGCGTACGCTACCTCCCTCTCTCTCTCTCTCTCTCTCTCTCGTTTATTCTCTTCTTCTTCTTTTTCCTTCTTCCTTTCTTTCTTTTTCTTCTTTTCTTCTTCTTTTCCTTCTTCTTCTTCTTCTTTCTTACTGCCTCAGCAAGAGCAGCAACAGCAACAAGTGCGCTGCCTCTCACTCACTCTCTCTACCCTCACACTCCCTCTCTCTATCCGAACGACTCCCTCTCCCTAACGGATCTCTCTCTCTCTCTCTCTCTCACACTCTCTCTGACGTTTTCTGAAGAGAGAACGGGATGAGGATGGACTTTTATAGCTGAGCACATCGAAAACAAAGCACGGTCACCTGTGCAACCGGCTGGTTTGAGCTTTCGATTCCAAGAGGAAACTTGTACTCCATTTTCTTGCTACTTATGCCACATGGGAATCGTTGAAAGGGTATGTGGGGTCCACACGATTCTAACGAAGAAAATCTTGGTCATCCATGCAAGGTACGAACTTGGATCTTGCCAAATTCCAGTTTAAACGGTGAGTTGAAGAGAGCCTGTTGCTCGGCTGTTGGAAAGGAAACTCACGATGGCTACTATCGCCGATGAGACACGTCAGATTGGACGGTTTGGATGTGTGATGAGGGGTCCACAAATGGACGGTGTAAATGGCCAGCTGCGTCGGGCGGACGTGTAACAGCGTCCGAAGAGGACACGGTCTCTTCTCTCTCCCTTTTTTTTTATCTTACGTGCGTTGCACGTATAAGACAGCTGCCAGCTGTCCTGACAAGTGGGGTCCACCCGTGATGGTCCATCAATAGGACAGCGTGGATGAAGCAGGCGGACAGCGCCCGCTCGCTGAAACGCTGCGAACGAAGAAGACGACTCCGTCTTTTTGCATTATACGCGGTCAACGCGTGTTGACCGGACGTCTAACGTGCACATTATGCACGTGGGTCCCACCCTGATGTATATACACAATCAGTTCCAATCATCAGGTAGGCCACATGAATTTATCTATGACACCAAAAATGAGACAGTTCTGAGGTTAGATGGCCCACTTATGGCCCGATTTTTTATTAGGGCGTTTGTAGGATGATCGGAGGGTTGGAATTTGACATGTATGGTTGGATCGTGTCCTAGAACTAGTACATAGAGTTTTGTATGATAATGATCGCCGGAAATCATGATCCTTGCAAATAACTTAAGTTTAGTTAATGGTATTTTCATATTATTTGTGGTTTTATAAATTTTTCCGAAGCCTGACACGTCCACGCTATTCTAAGGTTTATGTTGAGCGATTTTAATATTGAAGGTACCTTACCATAATTCCTTACGGATAGCTCAATATAAATTTATAAGTATTTATGTGATTAATTTCCTAATTAACTATTCAAAATGCTAATTAAATTAATTTTGAAATCTAAAGTAAACAAAGGTCATGTCTTAACTACTGTAAAACCAGGGTTATTACATTCTACCCTCCTAAAAGAAAATTTTCATCTTCGAAATTAAACGTACCTCAAAATAATTCGGGGTATTTTTCTCGAATTTCATCTTCGCGTTCCCAAGAAGCTTCTTCAACTTCGTGATTACTCCATTGTACTTTCACAAGTGGTATCATTTTAGTACGAAGTACTTGTTCCTTTCTGTCTAGAATTTTAACCGGCTTCTCAATGTATGTAGTATCTTCTCGAATTTCCAAAGGCTGCCAGTCGATGATGTGGGAGACATCACGTTCATACTTTCGCAACATGGAAACATGAAAAACATTATGAATACTTGATAACTGAGGAGGTAAGGCCAGTCTGTATGCCACAGCGCCCACTTTAGCTAATACTTCAAATGGTCCAATGAATCTTGGAGCTAACTTTCCCTTTTTCCCAAATCGCATGACTCCTTTCATCGGAGAAACTTTCAAAAATACATGATCACCCACGAAGAATTCTAATTCCTTCCTTTGATTATCTGCATAACTCTTTTGTCGGCTTTGGTCAACACGGATACGTTCCTTTATAACTGCAATCTTCTCAGAAGTCTGTTGCACAAGTTCAGGTCTTAACAAAGCTTTCTCGCCCACTTCTGTCCAACAACTAGGGGATCTACAAGGTCTACAATAAAGTGCTTCGAACGGTGCCATTCCGATAGTCGACTGATAACTATTATTGTATGCAAACTCTATCAGAGGAAGATGGTCGTCCCAATTACCCTTGAAATCGATAACACAACACCTGAGCATATCTTCTAATATCTGATTCACTCTTTCTGTCTGGCCATCAGTCTGTGGATGAAATGCGGTACTATAATCCAGTTTAGTTCCCAATGCTGCTTGAAGACCTTTCCAGAATCGAGAAACAAATCTAAGGGTCACGATCGGAAACAATCGAAACAGGCACCCCATGAAGTCTCACAATCTCCTTGATGTATAACTTACTCAGCTCTTCTAAGGAGTTATTCATTCGCACCGGTAGAAAATGAGCTGACTTAGTTAGCCTGTCTACAATTACCCACACAGCATCATGATTGTTCCCCGACCTGGGCAGACCCATAATAAAATCCATGGATATACGTTCCCATTTCCATTCTGCGATTTCCAATAGGTTGTAGTAGTCCAGAAGGTCTCTAATGTTCGGCTTTAACCTGTTGACAGGTGAAACACTTGGATACAAAATTTGCGATCTCTTTCTTCATGTTATTCCACCAATATGTCCTGCGAACATCGCGATACATCTTCGTGCTTCCAGGATGTATTGTTAACTTTGATCTATGGGCTTCTTCCAAAATTTCTTTTTTTAGTTCTTCCACGTCAGGCACTTACACTCTTCCTCGATACCTGATTGCTCCATCTGCCCCTACTTTCCATTCAACTGCTGCATCGGCGGCTACAACTGAAATTCGATCCTGGAGCCACGTGTCCTGCTTTTGAGCTTCTATGATTCGGGTTACCAATGTTGGCTGGATCGTCAAATTTCAAGGAAAGCCATAGTGCTATTTTCCATTGTTGGATCTCGTAATCCTTGACATTTTTTAACAATTTTCATTCTTGCATGGCGAGGGTTGCGGCAAGTAATTGTTTCTTCCTACTCAAAGCATCGGCCACGACATTTGCCTTGCCCGGATGGTAACAGATGTCGAAGTAATAGTCTTTTAGAAATTATAGCCACCTTCTTTGCCGCATGTTCAACTCCTTTTGGTCAAATAGATATTTTAGGCTCTTATGATCGTGTATAGTTCAAATTGCTCTCCATACAGATAATGTCTCCATATTTTTAGAGCGAAGACAACTGCAGCTAACTCTAAGTCGTGAGTAGGGTAATTTTACTCATGTTTCTTCAACTGCCTGGAGCCGTAAGCGATCACCCTTCCATTCTGTGTAAGAATACATCTTAACCCTTGGTGAGAGGCATCCGTGTAGACGACAAATTTTTCTCCCTCCGCTGGGATCGTTAATATCGGTGCCGACGTTAAATGCCTCTTAAGCCTTATAAATGTTAATTCGCAACTGTCGTCCCATGTAAAGGTCTTACTCTTCCCCGTTAGACTGGTTAACGGTCTCGCAATTTTAGAAAACCCGTCGATAAACCTCCTGTAATAGCCTGCCAAACCCAGGAAACTTCGCACTTCAGATGCATTTGTGGGTTGTTCCCAGCTAATCATAGCTTCGATCTTTGTCGGGTCTACTAAGATTCCCTTTTCCGACACAACATGTCCTAAAAATTTTACTTCCTTCTTCCAAAACTCACACTTTTTGAATTTTGCATAAAGTTGGTTATCTTTGAGGATCTGTAACACAGTCCTAAGGAAAAGAAGAAGAAAAGAAGAAAGAGAAAGAAAGGTAGAAGGAAAAAGAAGAAGAAGAGAAGAAACGAGAGAGAGAGAGAGAGAGAGAGAGAGAGAGAGAGAGAGAGGGAGGTAGCGTACGCGGCTGCTGTTGCTGTGGGGACAGCATCCCAGTCAGCAAGGGAGAAAGATAGAAGAAAAAGAGAAGAAGAAAGAAAGAAGAAAAACAAGAAAGAAAGAAGAGAGAAGAAGAAACTTCTTTTCTAGACTTCCAAACCGAGTCGACTCGCTGAGCCAACTCATATTCAGGTTTGGGCTTGTGTAGAGCCTATAGTTCATAACAGGTGAGTAATTCTTCACATGATTTTTTCGTTAATTTCTCCCATATAGTTCCTTTTAACTATTTATCAAATTTTGGTTTGAGTTATGTAATTTCTAAGTTATCCTCAAGTCCTTAAATTGATCCTAGGTAAGGGATTCCACCGCTTGTTATATTCTCCAACTTCATATTTATATTCTTTACTTTTCTTGTAGATCTCTCTCCACTTTTCTACGTAACCCTACCATAATTCCTTACGGATAGCTCAATATAAATTTATAAGTATTTATGTGATTAATTTCTTAATTAACTATTCAAAATGCTAATTAAATTAATTTTGAAATCTAAAGTAAATAAAGGTCATGTCTTAACTATTGTAAAACCAGGGTTATTACACTTAGAGTCCCGTTTGATTTTAAATACCCATTTACAACCAGTCGGCTTTATTTCTTGGAGTAATTCAATAAGATTCCAAACTTTATTGTCTCTCATGGATTTCAATTCATCTTTCATGGCATCAATTCCATTGGGAAGAGTTAACACTCTGTTTGGCTTGTGTAAAGGATTCAAGATCCTTTTTCACCCCTATGTCAAACTCGTGTTTCTGCAAATACACGATGTAATCGTCAGAAATTGCAGGCCTCTTCTCTCTGTCTGATCTCCTTAATGGCTTGCTTTGATTTTTATTTCCTTCTTCAGTGGATTGTATAGGAGGTTCATCGTGGTGATTTGCAATGACTGCAGGATTTATATCCACGTGATCTTGAATGGTTGTGACAGGAGTTATACCTCTCTCCTCCTCAAATACAAGATTTCTTATGTTTGTGCTCCCACTGTTTTCAGTGTCCTCAATAAATCTGGCATTCCCAGTCTCAACAATCCTGATGGAATTGGATGGACAGTAGAATCGATAGCCTTTTGACCTTTCTGGGTATCCTATAAAGAAACAACTTATGGTTCTAGGATCGAGTTTCCTTTCTTGCGGGTTATACACTTTGGCCTCAGCAAGACATCCCCAAATGTGGAGGTATCAAAGACTTGGTTTTCTCCCATTCCACAACTCAAAAGGTGTTTTCATTATAGCCTTACTGGCGACCCTGTTGAGGAGATGTACTGCAGTGTCGAATTGCTCATCATGTTACGCACCATGTCCATTAGGGTGCGATTACGCCTTTCTGCTATGGAGTTCCAGGCATAGTGTATTGGGCGACAGTGCCACAATCTTGTAGGTATTTAGTGAAGGGTCCTGGATTACTTCCTGACTCGTCATATCAGCCATAGTATTCACCACCACGGTCAGATCTGACTACTTTAATTTTCTTATCAAGTTGATTTTCAACTTCAGCCTTATAGATTTAAAAAGCATCCAAGGCATCTGATTTTTCCTTTATAAGATAGATGTACCCGAAACGAGAGTAGTCATTTATGAAAGTGATAAAGTATTTATGTCCACTCCAAGATGGTATAGGGAATGGACCACAAATGTCCGTATGTATCACTTCCAAGAGTCCTACACTCCTCGTTGCACCTTTCTTCCTTATTTTTGTCTATTTACCTTTAATACAATCTGTGCATACTTTATGATCAGAGAAATATAAAGAATGAAGAATTCCTTCTCGCACTAGCCTTTCCAATCTCTCACAAGATATATGGCCCAATTGCCTGTGCCACAACATGGAGGAATTTTCATGTTATAGCTTTCGTTTAGATCCCACTTTATTTCTATGCAGGGTATTCACATTATAGACGTGTGAGACATCAAAGTCTAATTGGTATAGGTTGTTCACCATAGAGCTAGTGCCAACAATAATTGAATCAAAATAAATACTCAACTTTTTATTCTCAAATTTAAACGAATATCCTAAGTTGTCTAAACGAGAAATAGAAATCAAATTACGCTTATAGAAGGCACACAAAATGTATCAACTAGATCCAACGAATGACCTGACCCTAACCTAAGCCTAGAGACTCCGACTGTCTCCACTGTCAACTTTAACGCCATTGCCTACGTAAACTGAGCGTTCTGCATCAGTTTGTGGCCGGCTCTGCAGCAAGTCCTGCACAGAAATACAGATGTGAATAGTTGTCCCCGAATCTATCCACCAGAAATTTACCGACACATCAGTTAAATTAGATTCAAAACAGACTAGGAATAGTATTATTACCCTTCTTTATGAGCCACTGCTTGTACTTTATGCAGTCTTTCTTCTGATGGCCCGGCTTCTTACAAAAGAAGCAATTATTGTTCGATCCATTTGATCCATTCCCATGTTGATTGCCTGTAGGAGGTCCTAAGGATCCCTTATTAGAACCTTATTTCCTTTTCCTTTTTCCATTATATCCATGTCTATTTCCATATCCTGAGGTTACTAGATTAACATTCTATACCTTGCCTAGTTACTTGATCCTATCCTCCTCTTGGACGCACTGAGAAATTAGTTCGTCCAACGTCCATTTATCCTTTAGCGTGTTATAGTTAACAAGGAACGTTCCATATTGAGGAGGTAGGTTGTTCATGATCAAGTGAACCAATTGATCATCCTTGATTTCCAGGCCTAAAGAGCGGAATTTAGAAACCACTTCAATTTGTTCTATAATATATTCGCGAATCTTTCCTTTTCCGTTATAGGATGAGCGGGTCATTTTGTTCAGTAAGTGATCCACTTCAGCCTTATCCGATTTCTTGAACCGGTTTTCCATTTCGGATAAGAAAACCTTGGCCTTATCTATATCAAGCATGGCACCTCTCATTGTATCAGAAATCGAATGCTTTATGATTTTGAGACACATACTATTAGATCTGGACCATGCCTCGTACCGTTCAATCTTTGATTCAGTAGTTTTTTCAGATGGTTTTGTAAGCTCTGGTTTCACTAAGGCAAGGTCCAGCTGTAGGACTCCCAGGACTATTTCTATGGACTGATAAAATAAAAAAAATGTACTCACATTAATAATTTGTTTAATTTAAAAAAAATGAAATATCAGGTAAATAATCTTTAATTCAATTGATTAGGGCCTTCAATTGAATTGCCTAGGATGAAGATGGGCCCAACCAATCAATCCTAGCGAGAATCGGCCACATCATCATCACTCCTCCTGTGGGTGGTAGTCATGACATGTAAATGATTCTCCTGTACATGAAGCTAAATAATGTCAATGATGTAAATCCAAGATATTCAACACCTGTGGGCAAGATGAGTTTCTCAGCTTTACATCACCAACACTACTTACTCCACACCGTCTACATCCCTACCAAACGATGAACGTTTGCATTTTCGTCACCGTCCGCATGAAGCGTGAACGCAACCATCTGCAATCCTTTTCATGAATCCAATTACAAGTTTGGATCTGTGAAAATTTTCATTGATTGAGGTCACTATGGTGGCTAACACTACCAGATCCATTCGCCACAAATTCAGACTTAGGATTGCTATTTTTTTTAAATCCTGCCCATAACGAATCAACCATGAATAATCTCATTTGGCCCAATAAATGACTGGCATTGATAGTTAAGGACGAGAACATCACAAGGTACTGAAACAAACAGGCAGGTTTCACTTCCCATTCAACAATCCATGTTAGCAATTAAAAGATGGGTGATGGGCTTATAGCTGAGCCAAATCAATGACATATATACAATCAAAATGTGGATAATAAACATACATGTTTTGACAATAATATTCAAGGTGGATAGTCTAGATGGAATTGTCATTATTACTTTAATTTTATTTGAATAGGTTAAACTTTAAAAGGTCCGGAGAGTGACCGTTCAACTTTTACATCATCATAAATCCAGCAATTGGACTGTCCTATTAAGGATCCAGATGGTATGCTCACTGTAGAAATTTATACAATTCAGATCTAAACTTTAAATATCAACAGCAGCCAATAATAAAAAAAAATGGCCAGATGAAACGGTCTAGAATCCATATTGGGCCGTTGATTATCCCTACAGTAGATCAGCCCTGATGGGCCACAACAAGGACCGTAGGGGAGGCCCACTTCAAAACTGGAGAAGGCTTAGGCTAGTTTCACACATCAAAAGACAGGGCCCGCAAGCACCTGGGGTATGTAGAGGTGGGCAACGATCCGGGCCGAGCCAAGTTAGCCCTAGTTTGGTTTGGCTTGTTTTTGTACCACCGCAGTTTGTGGATCGGTTTGGTTTGGGTTTCGGTCCGACCCATACGACCCGAGTCTGGTTTGCTCCAGAAAAATCTAGGTTCAAGCCAGGATCGGTTTGGTCGAAAATTTCGAACCGAGCCGGGCCAAGTTCAAACAGGCAGCAGACTCTTTTTTTCCTTGTTTATTTAATTAGAAAAAAAAATTAAAAAGTTAGAAAAAAAAGTGCAAACGTATTTTACAATATGATGTTTAACATCCTCCAAAGGAGTGCAACTTCAAACTAGACATGTAGGAGTATTTTCCAAACAAAAGTACACAAGCATAATTTTACGAGTGCAAGGAAACAGTGTGCATTCATGTATATGTATTATGTATTATCCATGTCATCATGTATATGTATTATCCATGCTGTCCATCTATTTTACATATCATTTGAGGACAAGATCTCAAAATGGAATCATATCCAAAGCTCAAGTGGATCACACCACAAGAAATAGTGTGCTTATAATCTACGAGCCGAATCAAACTTAGCTGAATCAAATCGAGCTTCGAGCCGAGCTGAGCTGGTACTGCCCTATTTTGAGCTTGGTTTGTTTTTTCAACGAGCTGACTTGGAGGCTTGGTTTGGTTTGAACTTCCATTCGAACCAATCCAAGCCGAGCTTTTTCAAACCAATCCGAGCTGAGCTTTCGAGCTGGCTTCGTTTGTGCCCACCTCTAGGGGTAAGCATTGCCTTTT
The DNA here is from genome assembly GCA_003013855.2 of Liriodendron chinense. Lineage (NCBI taxonomy): Eukaryota > Viridiplantae > Streptophyta > Magnoliopsida > Magnoliales > Magnoliaceae > Liriodendron > Liriodendron chinense. The sequence continues at coordinate 7,287,366 of ML058513.1, forward strand.
CCTATAAGGCTTTGCACCGAACCCTAGCCCCCCCCCCCCCCCCCCCCCCAATTAAAAAAAAATAAAAAAAAAAAAATTTCAAGCAGCTTCACAGACCAGCCGCTATGACGATCCGATGCAGAGGACGGGACCGGAGATGATGCCGCTACATCCTGGCATCCGATTGGGAGCCAATTGTCCCCAGATTGCTATAATGGCGGTTCCCTCTACAACAGCTGCACGCTGTCAGCGGCGGAGAGAAGTTACCACATGCAACGCAGGACAGAATCCTAGCCCTGTCTTTGCAGTGGATAGAACCTTCTTCATGGCCGATCGCTAGAATCAATGGCCGCCAAAGAGTTTCACCAGAATCCTACTCTATTCCAATAGCCATATGCAAGTGGGCTGGATGCCGGCAGCAAATAAGAGAAGGCCAAAGAAAGATGGATACCGGAGACGGCTAAGGTGCGACATCGACAGTAATGGCAACCTAGGTTTCTCCCCATTTTTTTTAACAACCCACAAATCTAGAGCTCGTTGCTCGTGGCAATGGCTGACCACGCCACTGTCGGGATCGAGAAGAGCAGACGGCTATTGGCTGGTTGAGCCGGCGAACGAGGTTCCACCTCTGTCAGGATGCCGGAATCCAGCCATTGACCTTGACCGGATGGCCGCTGCAATAATGGGTTTTAACCCCTGCAATAGACCAAAATCCTGCATCCCATCGGATCCGGTGTCAAAGGACGGATTGGCTGAAGATTGGATTCCAGTGCTTATCAACTGGGATTATTGGGCCAGGTCTGAGAGCCAAATGTTCATGAATTGACGGTTCAGATCTGGCCTATAGGGTAGTTTTCTAAACAGATTCAATGATCTGTACAGATCTACCATAACCTATGCACAGAGGGCTCTGATACCAACTGTAATTTCTACAATGCGGAATAAATTGGACCGTGCTGTGCATTTGAGATGGAGATCTATAAACTATAAACCAATGGTGTAGATGCCATGTCTGTAGACCGAATGTCGTAGCCTTCCACACCTTACACCTTTAGGAAAGCATCGGGATGGGATGTAGAGCTTCCAATGTGTGTAGGTTTGGGGACCCAGCCCTGTTTATATAAATATGTGGGTTGAGGAGTTTGTAACTCATCGAAACTCCTTTACCCTAAGCTCTACACGAATTTGAGTATCCTAATCCTATTATAACACTGTGCGTGCTGCACAGTTAGCGCACCACCCCTACATGATCATAGATCAATCACGTCTTTAGTGGGGTCCACTGGTATGCCTGATCATCAGATCCAGTCCTTAGGTAAATCCAGTCCGTTGATCAATTAGGCCCACTTTATATCTTACATTGGATCCTTCCAACCACTGAGTATCTTCCTCGAAGTTAAGGTTGCTTTCTCTTCATTTACTTAATGATAAGATAGTAGGATAACATGTATATAGGATTGCACATGGATTGCCTGCCACAAAATGAGGCGGGAACTCATGCAACAGGTGTGGCTACCATGATGTTTGCTGGAAATTCACTCATCAGTCCATTTGCCAGATCATGTTACGACATGTGATGCGGACATTGAGCCCTTTAGGGTTTATCAGTGTAAGAGGCGAGCGATGCCTGCATCTCTTTGACTCGATGATAGGCCTGAATCGTTTGTGACGACTTGAGGAGCATCGAAGACCTTACACATGTAGTTCGAGATATTTGAGAAGACCCCACCTTAGGAAGACATGTGTAAGTTGCTTGGAGGAGATGATTGGATCGTTGGATCACGAGGATGATGTGATCGGACCGTTGGATCGTCGTGGCCAACTTTCATTATGCCATCATTGGAGACCATCAGACATCTTATATTTGATTTTGTTTTATGCACTTTTACTTATTTGAGTTTTGGGTCAGTGTGTGCACGTTTTTTTATGCGAATGCCTTTTTTTAGAATTTTATTAGTAGGGGTATTTTGGTAATTATGTCAATTCTGAATTTTATAAGAGTGTTGCCCTAACCTTGGTTCTCATTATGCTATTAATTTGATAAAAGAAGAAAAAACTTTGGTGGCTTATCTCCCTCTTCCTCTTCCTCTTCCTCTTCCTCTTGGTGAATCTCTTCTCATCTTCTTTCTTTTTTTCAAATGTATTCTCTTCATCTTCCTCTTTCTTCAACATTTCTTTTCACTTCTCCAACATTCTATAATTTGAAAATTCGATCGTACACTACTTTTCTCAACTTTTTAGATTCGCTAAGCTATAAATCCTTTGATTTCCTGGACTAGTGAATCCTATGGGTTGTTTGGATGAAACCATGCAAGATTGGGAGGTCTTATCCTTTGTCGGATCCAATCCAAGCATGATTTGAACCTAATATTGTGTGATTTGTGATGATGGCCCGTCTATTGCATGTTTCTCTTGTGATTTTCTGATTTATGATGGTGAAATGTGTATGTTTACTTGATTTGTTACATGATTCTACTAAATTTTATATGTTTCACATGCATATGTTTAGATTAGGCCATTGTCTTATGTCAACATGGGTTAAAAAATAAGTATTGTTCATTGAGGAGGCGAATTTACCTCCTTTCATCTATAGGTTGGTTCAACTAATTTTTTTGGGTGTGCTGGTTAGTTCACACATCCCGCTGTTAATACACACACCCACAATGTTAGCCACCCTCCAATGTTAGCCACCACCACATTGGGATTCGATATACCTTGACCTCAGTGTTGAGCTGAAGTTATCTTCACTCAATCTGCCTGTCTCAAAGGTGTGGGTGTTGGTTCAGCTACATTTACATGTGCTTTCTTAGGCTTATTTACCTATGTCAGTATCCCACATTTCTCGTATAAACAGAAGTACGAACACAAGTAACACCCACACTCTGACATAGTGTTACAAGCCACACTATGGAAAACTGTACGTCTTTAATAGATTCGAAACTCAAGTGGGCTGCAAGATGGGAAACAATGAAGATGAAACGTACATTGTTGAAGCATTTGCGAGACCACAAAATTTTGTATCAGGCTAATATTTTTGTGTGTTCTGTTCGTTGAAATAGGAATGACCTTATTAACGGTATGGCTGGAATATAAACATCCCGGTGCAACCTTAGGAGGTTTCCGATCGTGTGTCCCACTTGAGTTTTGGATTTGCCTTATTTTTTGCCCATGTCCTAACATGATCTGGAAAACGAATGGGCAGGGTGATTTTTAACAAACAGTCACAGAGGTCACAACGTAGCTTACTGCTGTCGTAGGCGGGTCCATCAGCATCCCACTCTTGGGCACACGTGTTATGGTGCCAGTGGGGCACGTGTGGAGGGTCGAGATCTGGGCCATACCATAGTGTATATTTCAGCCCGAAAATCAGGACCGTTCGTCCATTAGGTGGGTAAACGAGTAACAGAAAATGCAATGTTGAAAATGATAGTGGATTGTCTACATCTAAGTCTACAAATGTGTGCCACACCAGCTGATCTATTGGATCATGGCACCATGTGATTGGGCTCATTCCATGAATGTCTAAGGTCTTTCATACGTGTGGAGTGCTGGCAACTGTGCCCCCACTCACTCGCAACCGTTACTTTTCTCTTTATATCGGAAATGGAATTCTATCGTTTCATTTTTTTCTCTTTATGCAGAAAAAGGAATTCCAGCTGACTATGAGGAAACCACACCTAGTCGGGTAAAGAGCAGCCACTACCGTCCCTTTTCTCGTTAAAATGTAAATTCTTACCGTCTAACAAACTACATGACCGTTCCTTTTCTCGTTAAAATGCAAATCCTTACCGTTTAACAAGCTACATGGGATATATTCTTCAATGTTTCCCATGACTATGAAGTTTGAATGTTCTCTCTTTCATGAATTAGTTAAATAGATAATGCTCTCAAGGCATTGGTTAGACTTGAAGGTAAAAAGTAAGTGCATTTGGAAAGGAGTGCGGATCGTCTGTGCTGAAAACACAGGAAATTCCAGTGCGGTTGCTTCTCGTTCGGTCACGTCATTTCCGTTATCCCCATCTCACAAAAGGAAGACTCACGGCAGTAATAAAATGGATTCCCATTGCCACTGTTTCACGCAATTTGCTTTCCCCAGCTATAGGTGTGATTTTGATTCTTTCATCACCATTAATTCTCATGGATTATGTCAACATGGAATTACACGGTGGGCTTGACTTCAATAATTGGTGGGCTCCACCGTGATGCTCACGTAAAATACACCCTGATTACATGATGTGTCACCCCATTTTAGCAGTATGGTCCAAAAATCAGCCTCGTCTGTGATTTCGTGGGCCATAGAAAGGGACATAGGTGGGAGAAGGACTTCCACTCTTGATTTTTTAGTGCCTACCGTGATGATATATGAAATCCACTCCAACCGTTAGATGCAAAGCTAAAATGGGGCCTTGGGACAAAAAAGTAGGCCCATCTTTGATATAGGTGGAGGGTGAACAATTTCCTTCATATGACCCACTTGAATCACGGAGTGGGCCGATGTTTACCTCATGGCTAAACTGAGGTGACGCACTTGGTGTCGGAATGGATTTTACATAAACATCATTGTGGTCCATGTTTGAGAATTTTTTAGGCATCGATGGGATTACGTAGAAGGACTTCTAAATGTAAATGGCGCAAAAGTTCACTTTGTGAATTGATGAGCCTCATCATGATATTTAAGTGAAATCTTACTAGGTGCTTCATCCTATTTTAATTGTAGAGCCCAAAAATCAGCGCCAAACGTGATATAGGTTGGTCATATAATTGGAAACAGTTGGGAGAGGGATGCCAGTTGTATACTACTTCCAATTGTATGTTTCATGTGAATCACAGAGTAGGCTGAATTTTCGTCTTTAAGTTAAAATGGAGTGACACACCTAGTGATTAGTATAGATTTCACTTAAACATCACAATGAGATATGCGTGTAAGTTGGTAGGATACGTATAATGCATGCAAGGAGTGTGTCAAACACAAACTTTGGGATTTGCGTGGATTCCATTTGCATAATGCTAACCACAATTGCATATTCCAATTCACATGGATTCCATAATAATTGTGATTTGAATTCCAATTCATATGGAATCCATGGTGCCGAATGATAAATGTTTGATAACTTTTTACATGGATGTACATTACCTAAGGGCCTATTGAGATTGTTGGAAAGGAAAGGAACATAAAACTCATTGCCATTATTTGCTAGCTTTTCCTTTTGGTAATATGTGGGAACAATTTCTCACTTTCTATCTTTGTTGCAAAATAAACAAATTTATTTTCCCACCTCCACTCTTAATAAAGGAATTTTTCGATGGTGGAAGGAAGATGAGTTTCTCAAGGGTTAAAGCCCAAATGTGCCACCTTTCTTCTTCAGTCATCTCACATGTACCACATGTGCTAATATGCCAATGAGCCATTGTCCATCTTTGATTAAGCTCCACACGTGCCACTATATGACATGTCCACCATCCACCTTCTTTTGCATGCCACATGTGTCCACTAGCAATCTTACAATCTTGTTGAAGAACTTCGTCAACTAAAATAACACAATATCTCCCATACACTTCCAATTATTGGTATATCATTTAGTTTGAGGGCCTTTCGCATTTTGATTTTTCTCAAAGCTTATTTCACTTCTTATATATATATATATATATATATATATATATATATATATATATATATATATATAGAGAGAGAGAGAGAGAGAGAGAGAGAGAGAGAGAGAGATGATCACCTGCGCAATGGAGCGCATATATCTTTGCGCACCACACTACTTGGTGTTGTGAGGAAACCTACTTTAGAATCTCTTTCCTACCAGATGTGTTAAAGTCACCTAATTATATAAGCCCCACCATGATGTATGTGTTATATCTGCACCCTCGATTCATTTTGTGAGATCATTTTAAGTCATGGCCCAAAAGTGAGGCACTTTAAGTGGACCATATCACATAAAGCAGTGGGGGCAATGACACCTACCATTGACACCTTTCCAAGGCCTACCATAATGTTTATTTGCCATCCAATCTGTTCATAATGTCACACAATCCTAGGATGAACGAAAAACACAACTACAGACTTGATTCAGAACTTCTGAGTGCCCTAAGAAGCGTTCAATGATAGGCATTCAATCACCACCTCTTTATATGGTATGAGTTTTGGATCTACCTCATTTTTCAGCTCATTCCCTAAAATGATCTCCTCAAATGGATGGGTGGTGTGGATGTAACCCATACATTATAGTGGGTCCCACAAAACTTAGTAACGTCAACACACCACCTACATAGATGGTGTGTGGCATACCACCAATAAGCTTCCTTGTCTTACTCGAACGCAAATTGCCTGTCAAAGCTTTTCCAAGGAACGACCTATGATGGAAGATGGGTGGGGCCCACTGTGATGTTTGTGAGAAATCCACCCAGTCCATCCATTTGACCAAATCATGTTAGCCATTAGACCAAAAAATGAGGCAGATCCAAAACTCAAGTAGGCCGCACAACATGAAAAAGTGAGTAGGGAAATGCTTACCGTTGAAACCTCCCTAGTGTTCATTGTGATGTTTATATGCCATCCATACCATTCATTAAGTCATTCCTACTAGCGTGAACTAAAAACACAACACAAAAATATAATGGTGATGACAAATAAATAGAATGGTGGGCACTGGGAAGGTTTCAATGATGGGGTCATTTTCAACACTGCTTACAGTGGTGTGGTCCACTCCAGTCTTGGATCTGCCTTCTTTTTGGGTTCATGCACTAAAATAATCTTTGAGAATGGATGAACGTCTTGGATAAAATACAGATATTATGTTGGGCCCACATAATTAGGTGAAATACGTTATATTTCTGAAATACATCCGTGCAACGCTATGCAGTGCGGTGCGCAAAGAGTTACATGCGCTCTAGTGCGCAGGTGATCATTCCTCTATATAGATATAGCTGCTAATGAGGAAAGTGAAGAGCACTCACGACCGTCCACTTCTCGTTAAAATTAATGTAAATCCTTACCGTCTAACAAATAACATGGGATATATTCTTCCATGTTTCCCACGGCTTTGAAGTTTGAATACTTTCTTTTTTGTTAATAAATAAATAAATAATGCTCTCAAGGAATTGATTATACTCGAGGCAAAAGGTAAGAGCATATGCAAAAACATTGGTTTCAGTTAAGTGGATTCCCATTACAATATCTTCAGGCATTTTGCTTTCTCTGGCTATAGGCATGGTTTCGATTCTTTCATCCATATTGGTTCTCATGAATTAGGTCAGCATAGAATTACAAGGTGGTCTTGATTTCAACGATTGGTGGGCCTCACCATAACGTTAAGTGAAATCTAACCCAATCAAATAGTGCATCACCCCATTTTAGCCTTATGGCCCAAAAATCAGTTATATCTGTGACTCAGGTGGGCTATACAATGGGAAACAATGATGCTCACCCTCTAAATTATGTTCTTTCATGTAGCCCACTTGAATTAAGGATGGGCCTGATTTTTTGCCTAGAGGCCTACATTTTAGCTTTACATTTGGTAGTTGGAATAGATTTCATATAATCATTACAATGGCCCTAAAAAAAATCAAGGGTGGGCATCATTCTCCTAACTTTGTTCCTTAGTTGGCCATACGTGAATCATTGACTAAGCTAATTTTTGGGCCCTACAAAAATGAGGTGAAGCACTTGGTGCTCGAGTGGATTTTACATAAACATTGTGGTGAGGCACTTGATAGGAAGACATTCTCGATGCAAAATGTGCCGGGAAGGGATGTTTGTCTTTCATAATTCACCCCTTATGAAAACCTCTCCATGGACTATGATTTCTCTATTTATATTAGTGAATGGACCATGACATATATTTATAAAAAAGAAGACTGGTGAAGTTTACACTTCTCCCCTCGGAGAGAGGTTTTCATATTCATCTGAAAAATCATACATGTAGGGACCACCTCCAAATCTATTTATAATGATCACAACTATAATGGGGCTCACCGGATTACTCAATTTAAATTACTTAATGGTTAGATCAAAATCGATGATCATATATGACCCACCTAATAAAAGTCTTCCAATAGTGACATCCACGGAGTGGAGTAACCAACGTCCAATTATTGTCACTTAAGCCATGTGTAAATTCCCTTCTACTTGAATGGATTGTATCTATTATCAGTGAAGAGAATGTTAGAAGCACTAAAGGAATATATCTTGGGTAAAGGTTGCTAGTGAGACGCAAGAAGGCGGATAGCCTCCGACCCCAGCCTAAGGCTGAAAGTCGGGCGGATTGGGTCGGGTTGGTGCTCAACCCTAACCCAACCCAACATTCCTATACCTCAACCTTAACCCCACCCAACCCAACCTCGGGTTGGGAATTCTCAACCCAAGCCCAACCCAAGAGGGCTCGGTCGGGTTGATCGGATTGGTCGGGTTGATACATGCTAATATTTTCATTATTACATATTAGTCTATTACGTTTCAAAACACGTCTTATTATTATTATTTTTTTTTATACTTATGGCTTTATATGTATGTAGTTTTTTTATCATAAAGAACTTCACTTTTCTAAACAAATAAGCTAAAAAATAGGATAACTACTCTTTTAACACTCAAACATATCAAATTTCAAACATTATAAGTTTACTTACCAACGTAATATAAACTAATTAGTTTACTTAACAAATGGATAATAAAATTATATGTAACTTGTATATAAATCGGGTTTGGTTTGGGTTGGGTTGAGTTGAGCAACCCGAGACCTAAACCCAAGCCTGACCCAAGCTTTATCGGGTTGGTGTTTGCATAGCCCAAGCTCGAGATCGGGTTCGACACTTTCTGCCCAAGCCCAACTCAATGTCAGGCCGGTCACGGGTCGGTCTGGTTGAACCCACCCAACTTTCAGCCCTACCCAGCCCCAGTTGGAGGCCACGTGGCGCCCACCATGATGTTTGTGAGAAATCCACCCCATCCATCATTTTTCCATATCATTTTAGGACATGAGTCCAAAATTGAAGCAGATCCAAAACTCAAGTGGGCCACATAGCAAGAAACAATGGAAATTGAACGTCCAACGTTCAAACTTTTATGGGGCTATAAATGTTTTGCATCAGGATAATATTTTAATGCTTTCAGTTCATCCCATGACCTTATGAACGGTTTGGATGGAATATAAGCATCACTGTGGCCAGGGCTGTAGGCAATCCACTTTCTTGCTTTTCTCGCTGGTGACCATTACATAAGATATATTGCTTGGACGCTTCTAACTGCCGGGTATCTCTGAAGTTAGGTTGCTCTCTCTTCATTTACTAATATTTTCTATCAAGTACAAGAGAATGTACACGTGGCATAACCAACAATCGTTAAACGCCGGTCATTCCATGAACGCTGACAACGGGTTCCGATTACATCTACTAAGGGATAACACGTGTCATGATTCTGCTCTTGGGCACACGTGTTATGGTGCTAATGGGTCACGTGTGCAGGGTCAAGATCTGAGCCATCCATAGTGTCCATTTCAGTTCAAAATTGAGGACGGTTCGTCCTCTAAGTTGGTAAAAGTGTAAAAAAATGCCTAGATGAAAATGATAGTGAATTACACCCAGTTCCATAGCTATAGTGGGCAGGCTGAGTGAAGATAGCCTCGTTTCAACACTGAAGTTATGGTATCAATTCCCGTGGTGGGGTGGGTGTGACTAGCAGGGATAGGTGGATGTACTAACAATGGGCTGTGTGTTCCTAAATGCGTTGAAATATATCTAAATGCGTCCAAAGAAACACTGAGGTCATGGTATCAATTCCCATAGTGGGGGTGGCTAACATTGTGATGTGACTAACAGGAGTGGGTGGGTGTACTAATAATGGAGTGTGTGTGAACCAACCCAAAAAAAAAAAAAAAAATTTAAAATTGATAGTGGATTGTCTACATCCTAGTCTACGAATGTGTGCCCCACCAGCTGATCTTGATCTATCAGATCATGGCATCATGTGATTGGGACCATCCTACGAATGTCTAAGGTCTTTCATACGAGTGTGATTACTGGCAACTGTGCCCCAACTCACTTGCAACTGTTGCTTTTCTCTTTATACTGAAAAGGAATTCTATCTTTTCATTATTTTTTCTCTTTACACTAAAAGTATGAATTCTATCCTTAGGCCCAGCTGATTATGAAGATCGAATGTTCTTTGTCTCTACATTGATTAGTAAGTAGATAATGATTCAAGGCAAAGCGTGCTGTCTCTTCATTAATTTATAAGTAAATAATGACTCAAGGCAAAAAGCAAGTGCTTTTAGGTAGGCATACGGTGGTGGTAATTCATTACCATTGCTTCCCCCGTTTTCCTTTCCCTAGCCAGAGGCCTGATTTTGATTCCCATCGCCACATATTACCATGGATTACATCGCTACTGTTGCTTTTCTCTTTATACTGAAAAGGAATTCTATCTTTTCATTATTTTTTCTCTGTACACTAAAAGTATGAATTCTATCCTTAGGCCCAGCTGATTATGAAGATCGAATGTTCTTTGTCTCTACATTAATTAATAAGTAGATAATGATTCAAGGCAAAGCGTGCTGTCTCTTCATTAATTTATAAGTAAATAATGACTCAACGCAAAAAGCAAGTGCTTTTAGGTAGGCATACGGTGGTGGTAATTCATTACCATTGCTTCACGCGTTTTCCTTTCCCTAGCCAGAGGCCTGATTTTGATTCCCATCGCCACATATTACCATGGATTACATTAGCATGAATTACATGGTAGGCATAACTTAAACAATTAGTGGGCTCCACCATGATATTTAAGTGAATTCCATCACAATTACCTAGTGCGTCACTCTATTTTTAGTTGTGGGGCCCAAAAATCAGCCTTGTTCGTGACTTAGGTGGGCTATGCGAATTAAGGAAAACAGTTAGAAAAAGAATGTACGCCCTTATTTTTTTCAGGGCCTACCATGCTAATGATATGAAATCCATTCCAACCTAGATGTGCAAAGCTAAAATATAGGCTCTGGGACAAAAAATAGGCTCATCTTTGATTCAGGTCGGCCACACAAAAGGAAACAGTTACTTCAAAGGGTGAGCATTACTGTTTCCCTTCGTATGACCCACCTAAATCATAGACTGAGCTGTTTTTGGTTCGTATAGCTAAATTGACGTGATGAACTCATTGATCAAGGTGAATTTTACATAAATGTGGCAGTGTTTTAAATTTTATCATAGTGAAATATATATATATATATATATATATATATATATATATATATATATATATATATATATATATATATATATATATAGTTCAGCTAGGACTTCTTAATTTTCAGCACCTTAAGTTTCAGCATGAAATTTCTAGGACTTATTTTTAGGTTTATCAAACTGCACCAAGAAGCATAATAATTAGTTATCATAGTGTTAGGTGTAGCTTTGCGAAACACATGCACGTGAAAAAGGGAGATCCCTGAACAAAAAACCTCAAGGAGCTCTAAACAGAAAACGCGCCCACCAAATAGCTCGGGAGCAAAACCCAGCTCATCACTAACCAACCCCCATCCTAAGATTAGGTAACCATTCTTAAATTTCCGAGGCCTACTTCATCAAGAAAGATGAGACCTCGGATTTCCTGAGGAAGATCACTGATATAGGTGAATGTCTTGTTAACTTGGGTGTTGCTTCCCAAACGGGCCAAGCCATCCGCCACCGAATTCCCTTCCCTCTCCACGTGGGAAAAGGTAATGTGGCCCCTTCTCCTCAATCTACGTATCCTCTCCTTCCAATACCACCATTTCCAGTTATGTAATCCGTCACCTTTCAGAACTTGGATAACAATATGCGAGTCGCTCTCGACCTCCACATTAGACAGTCCCTTCTGCCTACAAAGAAGAAGACCGTCATGCAGAGCTTTCATTTCCAAGTCATTATTCGATCCTATGCCATATCCGTAGGAGAATGCAAATAATAATTCCCCTTGAGGACCTCTACATATGCCTCCTCCTCCAGCCTCTCCTGGATTTCCTCTAGCCGATCCGTCAACGTTCAATTTTACCATACCTGCCATCGGCCTCTTCCACCTAACTATTCGACCTTCCTTCACTTTGGAGTGTCTCGAAGTGAAACCTAAATCTTCCATCGCAAGTTGAGCGCCCAGCGAGCGGGGGTTCATACTTGGGATGGATTTACCTATTTGGTACAACCATCTTTTCACTCGAAAAGGGAGTTTGTGTACTACACGTGTGCCAGCAGGCACAGTGGTCCTAGATCTAATCCATGCGGTGTATGAGTTCCGCTGTATAGATGCCCAACCCTTTTTTTACGCCTAATAATCAGGTTGGTTGGCTCATCTAGTCGGCCACAGTTTAAGAAATGGGTGAAAAATCTTAGGTAAGGTTTTCTCATGTGTCCAACGTTTCTAACATCTTGGTCTACGTGCTAACTGAACCCTACTAAATTTGGAGCAAGAATATTCACACAATCAGACACATCTGTTCACTTGAATGGACGTGGATTGCCTATAGCTCTGGGCCCTAAGCCCAATGGGTCCATTGTGATTTCTATGTTATATCTACTCTACGTAGATTGCCTATGGCTCTGGGCCCTAAGCCCTATGGGTCCATTGTGATTTATATGTTATATCTACTCTACGTAGATTGCCTATGGCTCTGGACCCTAAGCCCTATGGGTCCATTGTGATTTATATGTTATATCTACTCTGATAATCCATTTGGCCAGCTCATATTAAGGCATGAGCCCAAACATGAGGCAGATTCAAAGCTCAAGTAGACAACACTACTCCAGAATGTGGGAAATGAACGCCTATCATTAGAAACTTTTTGGGGCTAGGTAAGTTTTGGATCAGGTGATATTTATATTTTCCCTTCGAGAAGGCAAAGTCAACTTATGAGTGGGTTGAATGGAAAATAAACGTCGTTGGTGGGCCCAGGGATATCCAGCGTGACCCGACTCTATGGAGCCCACTGTGATTCATGTGTTTTATCCACACCATTCATTTGTTTTTCCAGCTCATTTTAGGGCATGAACTAAAAAATGAGGCAGATCCAAATCTTGAGTGGACCACAATAAAGGAAACAGTGGGAATTGAATGCTTACCATTGAAAAGTTCTTTAGGGCCACAAATTTTGGATCAAGTTGTTATTTAGTTCATGTGTGTGTGACACCCTATGAACAAGTTGGATGGCAAATAAACAACATTGTGGGCCACAGTAAGGTTTCAATAGTCTTCATCATTATCCTACTGTTTCTTATGGTGTGATCCACTCTAGCTTTAGATCTGCTTATTTTTTTGCTCCTGACCTAAAATGAGCTAGCAAAGCGCGCGGATGTATAGTGTGGATAAAACACTTACATCATGATGGACCCCATGAAGTCGAGCCACCATGTCACCATGAGTCGACTCATTCTGCGTCAAAATATGACCGGTCGGGCGATCGGTTGGAGCTCCCTACAGACTGGTCGGAGCTCCATTTAGACTGGTCAATGATCAGTCTAGAAGATCACAAACTGTCCAGAGACTACATTGCCTGCCCAGTGCATAATTAGATTGGTCGGACTAGACTGGCCGACTGATCAGAGCTATTTCAGCAGGTTTGAAGTCTTCAATAACAATCTCTACCGAGGCATCAAATGTTGAACGACCTTTCATTTGCTTCATCTATCATCTCATCTTCAATTATAGTGTTGCTTCTTGTGTACCTTGCGTCTTCATTCAATCCTTTCCAATCCCAGAGAAAATGCAATCCACATGGGCAAATGTCAGGCCAGTTGTCCCTTCCATGATGGAGACGTGAGATCGAGGGCCGTCATTATAGCAAATTAGGCCGGACCTCTTTCAGTTGTCCACTAGATGAGGTTAACATAGAATCATGACCATCCTATTTGTGGACCATAACAGCTGGTTGTCAATCTTGCATACACTTTTTTGCTATTATCCTTAATGGGCATCCACCATACACCACTTCTATTTTCTAGAGTTGGCATTGAAGATCAGGGGTGGAATGGCTACGAGCACCAGATGGTTGTTTTTTCTAAAGACAGCTTGCAACCAATAAAAAATGAAGTATGGATTAGATTAGAATTCTCTATTCTTCTAACATAATACTTCTAAGTTAGTTAAGCTTTTGTGTGCTTCCCGTCTTTAAGTAAGCTTATTTAAAAATTTGATTAACAGCACCTAAATTCTTCATCTCAATTTTTTTAATCAAATGAGCTTTTAATATAAAATAGTATCTTTACTAATATTTACAACCAACATGTCATCCAATAATATGCAAATTTTACACCTCTCCACATGGGTGTGTAGAAAGGACATTTTAGTGAGGAAGGCATTGTTGAGTGTATCCATTAAACGCATCTGTTTCTCACTAATTTTCTATTTCTTTCTTTAATCGGTTAATCTCATCATTATTATCTTATTATCAATTGCAATGTCGTTGGTCACCCCTAGACCTAGATTTACAATCTCGTGTCTAAAGCTTTTTGTATTTTTTTTATTTTTTGAAAGGTAATACTTTTATTGCCATAAAACAGAGAGAGACCAGAGAAAAACAGAAAACAGAGAATAGAAAAAAAAAAAAACAAAAAACAGAGAAACTCAAAAAAGACACAAAGGACACAGAGAAATAAGAAAGTCATAGAGCCCAGTCTCTAAATAGCACCATCACTTTAGAGAAAACACTTGCTGCTGAGGAGGATAAGCTTATAAAACAACGATTATTTCATTCAGTCCATATGGCCCAAATCACTGCCAATAATATGATGCCCCATTTCCTCCTCCCTAGCACTCCACCCTAATCGCCATGCCATCCAGAAAAGAGGGGCTGGATAGATTCAGGCATTACCCAAGAGACTCCAGCTAGCCTAAGAACGCCCCACCAGATGCTAAGGACGAAAGGGCAATGGATGAGCAAATGATTGACTGTTTCTTCCGCTTTCATACATAGAAGACAAACGTTTGGCAGAATCATCCCCTTTCTTCGAAGGTTATCGACGATAAGAATCCTCTTTCTACCGGCTAGCCATCCAAACGCTGATATATTGGGGGGAGCTTGTAGCGCCCCGGATTTTCACAACCCGAGTTCTAGACCCGTGTTTGAAGACTCGGGCGTTAGCCTATGAAGAAAATCCACATTTCAGTTCCTTTTTAACTGTCATTCCAAGAATGGTGTTCACTGCAGAAGAAAACAAACCATGCATATAGGAAAGATACAACAAACATCGCAGAGTGGTACCCATAAGGCTTATACAAACCGAATATCTCGAATTTAGTTCAGAATATACTAATAAACAATTACAATTATATGCAAAATTTAAAGCAGCAACCATTCAAATTCATATTCCACTTTCATATTCTAAACGTGAAGAATAAAAATGACAATTCCAAAATTTGTAAATAATTCACAGTTATAAAGAAATTCATGTATAACAAGATTAAACATATGATTTATGACAAAATCAAACAACAGAGGTAATCATGAAACAGAGCAAAATTTTTAGTCATATATGAGTAAATCTATTGCTTAATTAACATGAAGGCGGAAAGCTCAAGGGGAGGAATCATCACCTTAAGAATCGAAGCGTCTTTCAATGTTGCTTGAAGCATGTACACGCTCGCTAGAATTCGACCCTACCATGTTTTAGACCATTTATGCGGTTAGATTGTCATATCCATAATTTATACGGTTAAGATCAACCCTATGGTGGTGGCTCTAAATTCAAGCTTTATGGTTTAAATGACTTATTTAATACTTTAGGAAGGTGGTGGATTCCATGGATGTGACCCCACGTAGATTTTTAGTTAAACGGACTTTACATGCATAAATGGTTTAGGGCTAAGTTTGGGTCCAATTTGTGATCACAAGGGGCCATCTTTTAAAGAAATAAGATGAGCACTTCACAGACCAATGTATGGTCTACAAAACTCATAAAACGGATCTCTTTGTTTGCATGTGTACAATTTTTAACAAAGGCTCAAACATGGGTACTTGCAGTTGTGCAGAAACAGTAGTGCATAAATGATTTTGGCCCAACTTTGAGCACGTACTGCCATCAAATGGAGTCACCTTTTGGCATGCCGTCAAGTGCCCCTAGTAGACTCATGCATGGTGTCTAAAATCCAATAGGTAGGGCCTGCTAGGCACCCACATATGATGTTTTGCACAATGCCAAACATGGGCACTTGGAATTTCTGCACAGAAATTCATGCGCACCATATCATGGCCCCATCTTGGGATCAACCTTCCGACCATATGGGGCCCACCCTGGCCCAGGTAATATATTATTTTTCTAGCCACATATATAGACAGAAAATTCCAATTGATGGCCTTCACATAGCTCATACATGGGCCCCACCACGGGCGCCCAAAGATGGCCCAAAACTTACAAAATCAGACATACTATTTTCAGCTATGTCAGCCCCAACTTTGGGCCCACCTCACCAACGCATGGGGGCTATTTCCAGAGAAGTTGTGGGATATTCCAATACACTAATATGTGGAAAGGACATCCCCATGGTAGGACCCTTATATACAGATCGTGGGGCCCACCATGAGGTCTCAAAAAGGCTTACTTACAACATCATTATGGTACTTAGAAAATTTTCCAACAACCAGAAATACAAAGGAAGAAGAGGTTTACACTTTGCTTTGATACCGCCCACTAGAGTTCTGGATCTTCTTCATTTTTCAGCCCCTTGCCTAAAATGATATGGAGAGACAGATGGACGGTGTAGATATAACATAGTGGTTCCCACACATGGGGCTATTTTCACGCCTAAAAACCCACTTTTCTTGAAGCACGCTGGAGCTTCCTCTCTCCTTTCTTTCCTTCTTTTTCTTTTATTCTTTTCCTATCTTTTTTCTCTTTCTTTTAATAGAAGTGGGTCCCATGCGTAGTCGATCCACTCCATCCATCAGGTCCTTCAGCTCATGGGGGACCCAACGAGCCCAATATTAGGCATGTGAATAGGTCTACAAACAGCAAGGTGGACCGAGGAAGTTTCGACAGTGGACATCATGTTCTCCACTGTTTTATGCTGTGCGGTCCACTTAAGATTTGGATCTGGTTCATATCGGGGCCCTGGCCCTAAAATGATCTGGGAAAACAAATGGAAGGTGTGGATCCAGCATAATCATCAAGGTGGGTCCCACGAGTGGGGACCCCATTGAGCCACGCTGACGCTGGACGGTTCCAGCGTCCCTGACGCTGAGAACGTCCAGCGTCTGGACGGTTTCCTCCTTTTTTTTTTCTTTTTTTTTTCTTTGTTTTCTTTTTGTTTTCTTCTTTGTTCATATCAAGTGGGGGCCCACTTAGGGAAGATCAATGCCATTCATTAGGTTCCCCAGCTCATGAGGAACCCATGGAGCCCTATATTGGGCAGATGATTCAGCTTAGAAACATCAAGGCGGGCCAAGGAAGTTCTCAATGGTGGACGATCATTCCCTCAGTGGGGTCCACCTAAAATTCCGATCAACTTCATCCTTGGGTCCCCAACCCAAAATGGTATGGCCAAAGGGTTGGACGGCTTGGATGGCTATTAAACATTATGGTGGGGCCCACAATCAGTGGGTCCCACAGATAGTTTGGATCAAGCTGATTTTATATCATCCCTCCATCCAAAGGTGTAACCCCTTTTGTAGGGTTAGTATTTCATGCATGTACATCGGGGTGGCCCACCTCATCATCACCATCACAATCATCATCTAAGCAAAATCAACATAAAAAAAAATATAAAATGTTGAGTGAAGAGGGTGTACTCACCTTGATCTCCTTGATCAAGGGCCGAGATCGAAGATGGCCCACTCAGATCTTTCATACAAGCACTCTCACATGGATGGAGTAGAAGGATGGAGGAAGTGAAGGGGGAGAGAGGGTGGACGTTTCCCCCTCCCAAACATCTCTCTTATAATCTTTCCTTTCTTTTTTTTATTATTATTTATTTTATTTTTTAAATGAAGGGATGGTAGAGGACGTGGGGGCATGGGAGAGGAATGGGGGTGTCATCATGGCACCCCATCATTACACCACTCTCTCTTTTATTATTTATTTACTTTTTATTAATTTATTCATTTTTTTTATTTATTATTTTTTTGTGTAATAATTAAGTGTAATAATTACAAGGGAGGAAAAATGATTGCTTGGGAGACTGTGTAGTGGGCCCCACATTGGGTGGCCCCACACGAGTGTGCACAACCACATTTTTTTTAGGTATTTTGATTAAATGTCCATATCTTTGCGCTCGGGTATCAGATCGACGCACTGTTTTCGCCGTTGCGATCGCGAGGATGGCGATTTCGGGATCTCAGAACTTTAGTCATTTGGGTGCGAACTACGCACTGCCAGTCCGAGACACCAGGAGTCGCACACACATTGACGAAAGAGTCACGGAAGGGCATTACACATACACATATACTTTGGATTCTCACGGTAACACCCGAGTACAGAAAAGTACGGGGTGTTACAGAGCTCCATACGACCACACCGGCCCGGTATGAGAGGGCGAACAAATATTAGGAGCCTCTAGAGTATTGTAAAACGATCGAACTGAGAATAGGCCATTCTTAGCCATCAACTAAGTCATTGTATCATCCGGCTTCGACAGGTTAGGGATGGGAGCCTCCTACAAAAAGGAAATCAACAAAATGAGGCTAGAGAGCTCATTACCTTCTAAATCCCTATAAAAGTTGGGAGACCAAAAGCCTGAGGTATTGATAATCTTATAACAGTTAAGTACTATATCTTCATAGTCTGAAGCAATGTCAAAGAGATCAGGGAAACGGTCAGTCAGGGACCTGTCACCATACCATTTGTCCAGCCAAAATTTGGTCCTCGTCCCTTTTCTTATGGAAAACTGATCCTATCAAACATAGGTTCGACGGCTTTGTTGATACCTTTCCAGATAAGAGAACTGCGATACAGGGACGAGGACTTGGTCCACCAACCACGGGTTGATGTGCCGTATTTGGCAGCAACGATTTGTCGCCACAGAGTATTCTCCTCGTTCCCAAACCTCCACACCCACTTACCCAAGAGAGCTTCATTAAATAGAGCCAAGTCTTTGATGTTGGTCCCCCCATTTTCGTAAGAGGAACAAACCTCTTTCCAATTGAGTAACAGAAATTTTCCCCCTTTAGAATTTCCTTTCCAAAGGAAGTTCCTCTTCAATTTGTCAATCTTGGAAATAATCGATTTGGGACATCTAAAAATCGATAGAAAATACAAAGGAAGGTTAGAAAGGGAAGCTCTGATGAGATTAAGTCTACCCCCCAAGGATAATGAGTTGAGCTTCCACGATGAAAGCTTCCATTCCGTTCTTTCAAGGATCTTGTCCCACAGAGCGATAGGCGGTTTGCCCACACACAAAGGCAACCCCAGATAAGAAGTGGGAAGGGAGCACACTTTGCATCCCATAGCCTCGACAAGGACTAAGCAAGCCGAGGAATCTAAGTTAATCCCAAAGGACTCAGATTTGGAAAAATTAATTTTCATACCTGAGATGACTTGGAACCACACAATAATATTAGAGAGGAAAACTACCTGAGATTCTTCAGCTTCGCAAAATATTAATGTATCGTCAGCAAAGAGAAGATGCGTTATTGGAAAGGGAAAGTTCTCCACCGCAAAACCTGAAAAAGGCCGAATTGCTGACCGCGCGAAATCATGCTGCTCAACGCTTCCGTAATAGTAACAAACAGGAACGGAGATAAAGGATCACCCTGACGAAGGCCTCTGGAGGACCTAAAATATCCAAAGGGAGCACCGTTAATCAATATAGAAAAAGAAGCAGACATAACACATGTATTGATCCATCCCCTCCATTTGAAACCGAAGCCCAACGCGGTTAACATCCGATCCAGAAATGACCAATCAACATGGTCATAAGCTTTTTCTAAGTCCAACTTACACAAGAAGCTAGCCGACTTAGACTTAGATTTTGAGTGTAAACACTCATTCGCAATGAGGATTAAGTCCAAGATTTGCCCTCCTTCCACGAAGGCGAATTGGAAGGGAGAGATGACATTGGGTAAGACAAACCTCATCCTGATACTCAAAACTTTGGCTACAATTTTGTACGGGCTACCTATAAGGCTTATAGGTCTAAAATCTTTCACATTTTGAGCCCCTTCAATCTTTGGGATGAGGGCAATGAAAGTGTTCCCTAACTCCGAAGAAAATCTGTTGAATTCAAAAAAATCAGAAAATAAAGCGAGTAAAACAGTAGCTAACAGGTCCCAGAAGGCTTTGAAGAAGGCCAGCGAGAAGCTTTTTGGACCAGGGGCCTTATCCTTGGCCAAATCATCTATGGCGCCTTTAATCTCCTCCAGAGAGAATGGTCGTTCAAGGAATAATACATCATCAGCATGTAAACTCTTGAACTGCATGTTACAAAGGGGGGGTTTAAGGATATCATCAGAAGATAGTAAATTGGAAAAGAAATTAACAAAAGCAGAGGAGATAGAATCCTTATCTGTTTTAATAACTCCGTCAACCTCAATGGAAGAAATACCGTTCGTGCGTCTTCTACCATTTGCCATAGCATGAAAAAAATTTGTATTTCAGTCTCCTTCCTTTAGCCATGTAGCACTGGATCTCTGACGCCACCTGATTTCTTTCTCCTTTAGCCTCGAACAGTACTGAGCTGACAGATCATCTCTAGCCGCCCTCTCCTCCTTTGAAAGAGTGCCTGCTTCCTCCTGAATGTCCAGAAATTTAATAGAGGATAGGATGGAAGCCATTTCTATCTCTCTTTTGCCAAAGAAGTCCTTGTGCCACGCCTTAAGTTTAGCTTTGAGATTCTGAAGTTTTTTAAACAACACAAAACTTGGAGACCCTTCACAGAGGTAGGCATCCCACCACCCTTTCACTGGGTCCCTGAAACCCTCAACCTCCATCCAAGCCAGTTTGAATCTGAAAGGTTTTGGACCCCAGTTCATTTCGTCAGTTTCGAGAAGAATTGAGCAATGATCTGAAATCGGCCTTGGTAAACCTCTTTGCCTAGCATATTGAAAATAAAGAACCTAGTCATCAGAAACCAGGAAACGGTCCAGAAGACTCATGGTGGGGGGAGATCGATTATTGGACCAGGAGAATTGGATACTTTCCATGGGTAAATCTATAAGGTTGAAGGAATTAACCCAATCAGCAAAAGCTCTCATAGAAGAAGATATACCAGAACCATTCGATTTCTCATAAGAAAATCAAACCACATTGAAATCCCCACCCACCACCCAGGGGAGGGAGGGAGGGACCATCTGACTTGAGTCGAGGAAAGTTCAGACCAAAACAGCTTGTTGTACATATGGCCTGATACAAACTGGTTTCATCTACAAATGATTGGGCTGCATCGGACTGATATGGGGCAATATGTCCCGGTTTCAGTGACGATCAATGAGGAACACTGAACCAATTTTCAATCCTTGTCCAACACACATCTAGAGCTTTGCCAGTCCACCGGCAACAAGCACACATTTGCATGACATCCAGACTTTCCATTATCAGGTGGGACACATAGCTTATGCATGAAACAAATGTACAGCTAAAACACTCTTTCCTAGCTCCACCTATGCTTAGCATACTGTGGCCCACTCATGGGTATCACATGTACCAGAAGATCTAAACAGTGTGGCTGTGGCTTAGGCGCCATTATCTAAACATGCCGCATCCATTCTTGTTGGGTCGGTTCCACCTCAAAATGGCTTAGTCATTATTGAGGGCCTCTTCCCAATATATAGCCCAGCAATCATAAGTGTGAAGTACCACTATATTATTGAAGTATCCTCTTATCAACCTCTACATTAAAAGTATCACTGTAGCATGCAAGTGTATCATTGACTTATCTGAAGCAGAAAGGAAGGGTGCTATTGTTTCAGTTCGCATCTGGAGAGGTGTGAAGTTCGCATACTTACTATTGTTTCAGTTCGAATTTGCAGAATTCTAAAAGAGGAATGATCCGAACCTGCAACTTGGGCAATTCCTAGATATAGGCCTATGGATGAGTAGGTAAAGGACATGATGGCTGTGACAATGGAGAGCCAACAGAACTGATTGAAGTTGGGATTTGAGAGGAGATGATTTCGGAGACACTGAACATGATCATGTAAGGATTGTTTGACGTAGGGCACGGGTTCTTCCCTCAGCTATTGTGGACGTAGTTGGGCTGTTTGATCGTTCTTTTGGGAAGGAACAGAGTGTCAATGAAGGGAGAAGAAAAACTGAGAATTGGATAAACAGAGTGGGCCATGATTGATGGGCATACATCATGCTGATTGATGCCCTGATCATGTAACCAGTGTCCACGCCAAACAGCTAGAGGTATTCGATCACAACATATATCTTAACTTTGGAATTAATTCGAATCAATGGAAAAAAAACATTGGTCAGTTATCCATCTTTCTCCCTTCTGTTCTGTTTTCCATCAATGGATTCTGTTACAAAAGCAGGATCATTACTGTATACATAAAAAGTTATGTAGAAATTGTATTTTTTGTATTGCACTCTGAATTACAAGGCCTGCCTACATAGGAATCCCAGATAAGATGAGTTACAAGTTCAAAACATTTGAAAATTGGAGTTAGTCATTCGAAGGAAGCGAAGGAGATTGAGGTAAAACAGAAGACTCTTGCGATTAGTGCGGTGAGAGTTGTAGTGTAGCAGAGTCATTGTTAACAATTACCAAGGTTGCCAGTAGCAGGGTCGCCCGACTGGTAGCAGTCAGCGAGGACGGCAGAACTGTAGTATGACACAAAGGAGAACAGGAACATGATGGTGGGACCTACTATCCATCCCAGCTGGGCGATGGCCAACGCCAGGAACGACACACCACTCTGGAGACGATCACAGTTGTGATTACGCAGGCACTTGCGGATCCAAACATTTCCTACAACCAATCAAAATCCCAATTCTATCAAATACCATTCACCAAAACTATGGATAATGAGTTTTATAAAATTGTAAGCCTGACGTTTGGGAGCAACCCAAATCGGAATTTGGGTAGCATGGAAAACAAATCTCAGGAACTACTTACAAGTAGCACTATTACTTGAAACAAACCAAACACTAGTTTTAAGTAAAAGAGAACCACAGCCGTTGAATTGATGAAGACCATCTATTCCCACCAATTGTTGTCAAAGCATTGAATGTTTTAAGCAGATCGGAAACTCAAGTGGACCACACCACATGAAGCAGTGGGAGGATAATGAGACCCACCATTGAAGCCTTCCTAAGGCCCACCATAATGTTTATTTGATATCCAACCTGTTGCTAAGTTCACATGGACCTGGACAAAGGGAAAACACAAATATCAGCTTGATCCAAAACTTCTGTAGCTTTCAAGAACTTTTTAATGGTGGGGCATTCAATCACTACTACTTCCTGTGGCATGGTTCACTTGAGCTTCGGATCTTCATCATCACAGGCCAAGCCAACGTCGCGAGGATGAATTAATGCGCATCCATAAAAAAAATATAACAGTCAAAGTGGTATAATAGATTAGCGTGAAGCGGTTTCTTAGCTAACCGTATAAAAGGTAGGCTGTTTTCTCAGAAGTAGTTTACAAGCAGGAGGTTTTCGGTGCATAGACCGAAATGTATGCCGCTACATGGAAAAATCCCTTCTTTCTTCCTGGCTTAAAGCATGCGACCAACATTCTCTCGTGAGGACACTGATCAGTACTTGGTCTTGAATGGTCGATAGGTCTTCAGATCAAGGACCACACCCGCAATGGACCCCGCCATGGCGGCCACCATAATGATGAGGCAGGCCAAGATGAAGATCTGCAGGCACACCCACTTGGCACTCCACTTGGGTATCTTCTTCTGGGCAATGTACATCTCTACAGGGAAGTAGACGGTAAGTGGCCAAAACCCAAATGCGCCGACGATGCCAAAGACGTCGGTGGAGAATGGGATGAGCATGGAGATGATGATGGTAACCATGACGAAGGTGGACCGCCACACCAGACGGAAGAGACTGAGTTTGTAGTGGCGGTAGCCGAGGAACGGGACTGGGATCTCCCTCGTGATGAATTCACTGTTGGGGCATCTTTGAATGGCCCACTTCTCGATGAATGCGAGCAGGGGCTGACAGCAGAGCTGGTAGGCACTGACGAGGTGGATGATGAGTGCCACATTGGCGATGTCGAGCAGCCAGAAGGGGTTGTGGAAGCCAAAGCCATTGAGGAGGGTGCTGGGAGTGCGGTCGCCGAACGACGCGTAGGCCATGCAACCGCAGAGCATTTTGAAGGCCGTTGTGATAGCTGTGCTGAGGAGGGTTGCCTTCTTCATGGTTTTGGCCTCCGAATGTGAGGATTTGATGGTGTTCTGTCAAGATTGGAACTCCATTTTGAATGAACTGGCATTTGGGTCAGATGCGATTAGATGATTTCGAGATGATCGGCACAGGTGCTGTTTCTATAGTTACCTGTATCTTGATGAGGATTGTCAAATGAGAGTAGGCGGCAGCAATGTCACCGAGGGCTTGGAAGCTCCTCCAGATCTTTTGAGATTTTGTGACTGTGCCGATGCTTATTCCAGTCAGGCTACCTTTGAAGCTCCTCCTCGCTGATAACAAAGCCAAATCGGAAATTGAATTGAATAAGATATTAATGTTCTTTTTATTGGAATTGCAATTCTGTTTGTTTCAGTTCCAATTTGTGGAATTCCAAAAGAGAATGGATCCGAACCTGCAACCCGGGAAATTCCAAGACCTAGGCCGATGGATGAGTAGGTAAAGGACATGACGGCTGTGACAATAGAGAGACAGGAAATATGGTTGAAGATGGGGATTTGAGAGAAGATGATTTCGGAGATGCCAAAAATGATCATGTAGGGATTGCTCGACAACTGGCACGGGTTCTTCCCTCTCCTCTTGTGGAAGCAGTTGGAGCGTTGGATCGCCCTGTTGGGAAGGAACTGAGTGTCAACGAAGGGAGAAGAAAACTGAGAATTGGATAAACAGATTGGTCCATGAATGATGGACATACATCATGCTGATCGACGCTGTGACTGTGTAACCAATGGCCAAGCCAAACAGATAGAGGTATTCGATCACACAACATATCTTAACCTTAACTCCACCTGAAATATTTGAATCATTCGAAGAAAAACATTCGTCAGTTATCGATCTTTCTACCTTTTGTTCTGTTCTCAATTGATGGATTCTGTTACGAATAAAGGATCATTACCAAGGTTGGCCCGAACAGCATCCCTGTAAGTGTAGTTTCTCTTGCTGGTAACAGGATCGCCCGACTGGTAGCAATCAGCAAGGAGGGCAGCAGTGCAGTAGAACACACATGAGAACAGGAACATGACGGTGGGCCCTGCTATCCATCCCAGCTGGGCAATGGCCCACGCCAGGAATGGCAAGCCGGAGCTGATCATAGCCGTGATTATGCAGGCACTCGTGGTCCACACATTTCCTACAACCAATCAAAATCCCAATTCTATTCATACCATTCACCAAAACTATGGATAATAAGTTTTATAAACTCCAAAGCCAACATTTGATAACAACCCAAATCAGAATTTGGGTAGCATTTGAAGCAAGTTTCAGGTACTAATTACAAGTAGCAATGAGTACTGGAAACAAACCAAAGACTAGTTATAAGTTGAATTGATGAAGACCCACCTGTTCTTTTGATGAGGCCATTGTTGTCGGGGCATTGGGAAGGACTTTGTGGTTGCACTTCACTCCCATTCATCTTAAGAAGCCACCAAACAGAGAAATATTGAGAGAGAGAGAGAGAGAGAGAGAGAGAGAGAGAGAGCCACAAGGTCCTTCCCAATGCTCTTGGTGGACCCACCATGATGTTCATGTGAGATCCTCACCGTCCATCAATTTCACCGGCTCATGTTAGGACATGAGTCCGAAAATGAGGCAGATCGAAAACTCAAGTGGGTCATGACACAAGAAACATTGGGGATTGAACGTGCAGCAATTTATCTCTTACCTTTGATATTTTGAGCTCCATGTCCCATTCCATTGTCAGAGAGAGAGAGAGAGAGAGAGAGAGAGAGAGAGGTGCAACGACGAGTGATGGGTGTGACCGGTCTTGTAGTCTTTCTCCGTTAAACATACGCAAAGAGAATAGGTTCCCTCCGTATCTCAAAAGCATCTCTTTCTTTTTTCATATAAAACCGGTTGTAGGTGAGCTTAGCATGCAGCCTGTCTCACGTCCCTCCTTGTTTTTAGTTAATCTTCAATCAGAGCTTATAACCGGTTGTAAGTTGGCTTACTGCACAGCCAGTCCAGCTGTCGCCGGCCGTTCATGTAATGACCAACCTTCAACGATTGCTGTTAAGCCACGTGTTCATTTCCTTCTACTTGATGGAGAATTTATCTGTTATCATTTAATAAAGCAAAAGCAATCGAACTTCCAAGATACTAGGTTTGTAAGCACCGAAGCAATATATATCGTGAAAGAGTCTCGATGGCCTACAACCACAGCTGCAGTTGGAAGCTAGTCGGTGACCACCGTGATGTTTGTGGAAATCCACCCCGTTCATCCGTTTTTCCAGATCATGTTAGTATTTGAGTTCGAAAATGAGGCGGATTCAAAATTCAAGTGGCCCACACGGCAGGAAATTGTAAGGATGGGATATCCACCGTACAAGCATTTGTGGGTCCATAGATGTTTTGTATCAGTATAATATTTTTGTGTTTTCAGTTAATCCCAGCAGGAATGAATATAAATATCATGTCGAGAGAGGATTAGTTACGGAACCTGCGTCACCCAACATGGTGTGGCCCACATTGATGCATGTATTCTATATCCACGCCGTCCATCTATTTTTAGGGATCATTTTAGATTATTATCCCAAATTAAAGCAGATTCAACTCTTAGGTAGACCATACCATAGGAAACAGTGGTGATTGAATGCTCTGCCATTAAATGATTCCAAAGGCCCACTGTAATGTTTCGGTGGTGTTTACTTGCCACCCAACCTTTTGATAAGGTAATCTAAACCTGGATGAAGGGAACAAATATCAGCTTGATCTGAAACGTTGGTGGGCCATTAATGGCCAATCACCACTGTTTCTTATAGTATATAGTCTGCGTGGGAATTGAATTGCTTCATTTTTGGAATCCTGCTCTAAAATGATGTGGCGAGATGGATGGACGGAGTGGATATATCATATACGCATAGCTATTGGCTCCACGGTAAGGGCCCTAATCCCTCTAACGGCACTAGGGCTTGCAGGCAGTCCGGCTTCTTGCTTTTCTCACCCGCGGCCGTTATTTCTTCTTGGATATTTCCAACCGCCGAGAATCTTTGGGACGTCGGATTGAAGTAAAGTTCCTCTAGTCGTAAGCTATGGGGCCCACAGAGATTCCTGTTACAAATCCACACCGATCATTAGTTTCTCAACATCATAATATAGCAGGACTCCAAATATCAAGCAGATCCAAAACTCATGTGGGCCACACGGTGGAAAACAGCGTGGATTGAACACTTGCCATTGGAAACTTTGTGGGGGCCACAGAAGTTATTAATAAGATTATATTTGTGTCATAGATTGTCCCAGAGTTGATAATATTATGAACGGTTTGGATGGCATATCAGCATCATGGTAGGCTCCACGATGTTTTCGACCGTTGACATTTTCATTCTCAAATATTTCTCGTCATGGGTCCCACATGAATTTTGAATCTACGTACCTTACAAGTCCTGTGGGGCCCATAACCTGGAGTGAATTTCTCACGAGCATCTCTGTGGGGCCCATAACCTGGAGTGAATTTCTCACGAGTATCTGTGTGGATCCCCGTGGCAGGTCACAGGCCATCCACGTCCGAATCTTTGAAGGGAGGCGAATCAGGTGGTGTTGCCCACGCCACCTCCAGCCGTGCTGGGTTGATGCGTTCGGTATCGTTGGGGCCACCGTGGTGTATGTGTTTTATATCCATGTGGGCCATCTATTTTTCCAAAGGTCCATAAAAGTTTTGGATCAGGCTTCATCCATGTCTGTGTGACCTATCAACGGGTTGGATGGAAAATAAGCATTATGGTGGGCCCTACAAAGGATTTATCGTTATCTTGACTATTTCTTATGGTGTGGTCCACTCAAGCTTCCAATCTACTTCATTTTAAGTTCATGCCATAAAGTGAGCTGTAAAAAAATGGATGAATGGTGTGGATATGAAACAATTTCATCACAATG
This sequence comes from Liriodendron chinense, assembly GCA_003013855.2. Taxonomy (NCBI): domain Eukaryota; kingdom Viridiplantae; phylum Streptophyta; class Magnoliopsida; order Magnoliales; family Magnoliaceae; genus Liriodendron; species Liriodendron chinense. The sequence goes on from ML058513.1 coordinate 7,315,488, forward strand.
GGCTCCACAACTCCCAACACATCACCACACGACCGCTGCGACCGGCGTGGGCAACACCACCAAATCCGCGTCTCAACCGGCCGTGAGCTGTGATTGCTCAATGGAATAAAAACAACTGCTAAGGCTAGTGGAATAACACGTATCAGGATCCTGCTCTTGGGCACACGCGTTATGGTGCTAGTGGGGCACGTGTGCAGGGTCAAGATCTGGGCCATTCCATAGTGTACATTTCAGCCTGAAAATCAGGACCGTTCGTGTACAATAGATATGCATAGTTGAAAATGATAGTGGATTGTCTACATCCAAGTCTACAAATGTGTGCCCCACCAGCTGATCTATTGGATCATGGCACCATGCGATTAGGGGCCATCCCATGAACGTCTAAAGTCTTCATACGTGTGGAGTGCTGGCAACTGTGCCCCCACTGACTCGTAAGCGTTGCTCTCCTGTTAGTACCGAAAAACGAATTCTATCTTTTCATAGTTTTTCTCCCTCTACCTAAAAAACGATCCTCACGCGCATCTGATCATGAAGAAACCATGCATGGTCGGTTACAAAGGGAAGCAGATTGGCTGTGACCTTGCTACATGTCAGTCCTCACGTATGAAAGATTCTAAGAAGATTAAGGTTTTGTGGGCCCCACCATGGTGAATTTAATATATCCACACCATCCATCCATTTGGCCATATCATTTTAGGGCATGATTCAAAAAATGAGTCATATCCAAATCTCAAGTGGACCACATCACAAAAGGCCATGGGGACAATGATTCTCACTGTTAATGCTGACGTTAATACACCAGCGAAGTTGGTGGTGTGTGGTATACTACGCGATCCACTACCGTTGATAAGCACTCGTTCCTTTTTCTCGTCAAAATGCAGATCCTTACTGTCTAATAAATAACATTTGATAAATTCTTCCATGCTTCCTATCGCTTTGAAGTTTGAAGGTTCTCTCTCTTAATTAATTAACAAATAGATAATGCTTTCAAGGCATTGATTCGATGAAAGAGAACGTGGTTGTTGGGAGCATTGTATAAAACTTTAAGATCTCACACCCAAATTATATGAATTATATGATATGATCTAATAAAGTATTATCTTTCAAAAAACAAAATAATAATTGGTTCTGTTGTTTTCTTTTTTGTTGTTTTCTTTTTGGTTTTGTCTTCTTTTGTTGTTTTTTTTCTTTGTTTTTGTTTTTAATCTCTTTCTGTAGTTTGGGTGTAAGAGTCGTTTTGTTTTAATCCAATAAAGTATTACCTTTCAAAAAACAAAATAATAATTCCCCTTGGATATAATACACCCAATCATAGTTCGAAGGCATAATTAAAGTGATAAGTAATGATGGGTCATTTATGTAATTGAGAAAAACAAACATGCCCTTAGCATTTGATAACTTTTTACAGGGTTGTTCAATATTGGATTGTTGGAAAGGAAAGAAAACATTACTTCCCATCAAACTCATATGCCATTGTTTGTCTAGTCTTTCTTTTTGTTAATATTTTGGAAATATATCATCATCCACTTTCTATCTTTATTGTAAAATAAACAAATTTATTTTTTCTTCCCTCTTGATTAAGGTATTTTTCTCCTGTTGAAAGAAGACGAGTTTCTAAAGGGTTAAAGCACAAATGTGTCTCTATTTATTTTCAATCACCTCACATGTACTACATGTGCCACATGTGTTAATATGTCATATAAGTCTTTGTCCATCTTTAATTAAGCCCTGCAAGTGCCACTATTCAACATGTGTCCACCATCCAATCTTCTCTTACACCCCACATGTCTAAAGTGTCATATGGCTAAGGACCACATGTGTCATCACCCACCATGTATCTTTATTCATCGTATCCTACACCCCACATGTGGAAAGCACTCCACATGCACCAATGTGCCACATGTGCTAATTATGCCAATATAAAAAAGTGCTGCCATCTAGCTTCTAGTATCCACATGTTAAATATGCCCATGCATGTTTTGTGCCACCATATAGCTTCAAGCACCTCACATAGACCATGTATGCTACAATTCAACTTCAAGTACTCACATATGATGCACATGAGCCATTATCCATCGTCAAGCATCCCACATGTACCAAAGGTACTCATTTTCATACATGCTAGTGATTATTTACAAATATTTTCGCAAGATTCTTTTTTATTTTGAAAAACAGCAAATTTAAAAATAGATCTTAAATTTTTATAAAAATCTCGTTAAAACAATAATATTTCATTTTCCACAACTTCCTAGAAATAAAGTTTCCCTTAAACACTTTCTTTTCTGTACATTTTGTGAATCCAACGAGGCTGTGAGTGGTAAATGATCAAGTGCAAGCATTCTCACCACAATTGTGGTGCAAACCACCTCATTGACACCAGCATGATGTGTTGATAACATCCTCTATAACCATCATGCATGTCGTCTCATGTTTGGCCATGGACCAAAAATACTGTCAATCCATAACTGAGGTGGTCCACACCACTGGGAACACCACTTTAGAGGACTTGCCCTCTCCTTCTCTACTGTTTCTACTTAGCATGGCCTGCTTGGGTATGGCTTGGCTTGATTTCTGGGCCAATTGCCCAATCAGTGTCATGCACACATCGCGGCGGGCCCAGACAAATCATTTTATCAATAATTAGAAGAAGAAAAAACATTTACATGGAATCATGACCGTACGTGGTCTGTATTACATATTATATGACAGTCTACCTTTAACATATGCTTAATATACTCATGTTTTAGGTTTCCACAAGTGGATCCCATGGTTTATTGATATAGACCATTGGTCAGTGGGCCATGCCCCAAAACTCTCCCTAATAGTACAATCATACCCTAATAGACGGTTAAGAAGGGAAATGCAATAACTGATCTCAACCCACAAAAGACTGGTGGCTAGCTAGAACCTCCCAATCAGTGAGACTTGTGGGGATTGGAGAATGGTCCATACACTATGGGACCCAGCAAACCACTGTTCCGGATCACTGAAAAGTGGGCCGGCCCGTACAGGTCAAAATCCAAGTATGGAATGCATACCCTGGGCCCACCTTTAATATCCATAGCCGATCATGGAGCCATCATGTAGACCTGCCATCAACGTTAATTGTCCATCATGTGTGGCCCACCTTAAATGTCCCCAGTCATGTGGAACCACCTTTAATTTGAACTGTCCATTGTGTGAGCTCCTCTTTGGATGTGGACCGTCCATCCCACGGGGGCCACTTTTGATATGAACTCTCCCTTGCACAGGAGAGATGAGGGAGAGAGTAGAAAAGTACAAAGGCAAGAAGTTGAAAAGCAATCACCGTTTACTCTTAGTTTTAAATAACTTTATGATGTTAAATTAGTTATAAAAGGAGGTTTATCAAACTAACTTACTTAAAAAAGAAAATCCTTTCTATCTTAAAATGAAAAAAAAAAAAAAAAAAAAAAAGTACTATCCAAACATGCCCTTGAAAGTATCCAACTTTTTTCCATCACTTGTATCAGGAAGTACAGTTTGTTGCCCACTACCTGATACATGATAGGTCGAGAGGTGAATCTGATCCGTTGATTATGTCTGTATATGACTATTAATCGAATCTATCAACGAACGTGTGGCTACCTGAAAAATTATCTTCATCTCGGCCGTCCACTATTAAGGAAACTGTCCATATGGATGGATATGATCACCTATTCGCTTATTTTCTTAGCTGCAGACAATCTGATGGCAAGGAAGTTCGAGATGGAAGGTCTGGATTCATCACATCACCTCCCAATTATTAGTCATTGGAGACAGGCATTCACTTCTTGAATTGAGAATATGTGGCAGAATATCCATCACCTCCCACTTAGTTAATGGGGGGACGGGCATCACTTCTTGAATTGACAGAATGCATATGGGGAGTTATTTGGTACTTTGGCCGAATATGATGCCCGAGGGCCGGCAGAGTGGAAACAGCTTAGTGGGTGTTACCCTAACTGTGTGGGGCCATCTCGATATATTTTTTATATATCCATGCCGTCAATCTTTTTATCCATCTCATTTTAGGACGTGATCCCAAACCCTAAGAAGATCCAAATATCAGGTGTACCATACCACTTGAAATAATGATGAATGACCATTAGCAACTTGTTGTGGGCCACAAAAGTTTTGTATCAAGCTGATCTTTATATTTTCCCATTATCAACAACATTACTAAAGCCTTATGGTGGGCTCTTTGCAATATTTAATGGTGGGGCAGTCAATCACTACTGTTTTCGGTGATATGGTACACCTGAGATTTGGATCTTCATAATTTTTGAAACCCCGTCCTAAAAGGGTATGGAGAAGCGGATGGACGGCTTAGATATACAAAATTAGCCACACGGTAGGGGTAGGGGTAACACCCACTAAATTGTTCCACAATAACACCTAATTCGCTCCCAAGGGCAGACATTAAGAAATTGTACATGTGGCACATGTCAACTGAGATTTAACCTACTAAACTACGTATTGCTCATTGTTTTCAGTGACGAATATGGGGCATGTCGGAACCGTCTATATGGCTCAATTCAAGTCGAACAACCTAGACCCCAAGCGCTAATATAGATAAATAGATCGTGATCGGCCATATATAACCGTGATCTATAAATATTGGCCATTTATTCAGCCACTTGATCAACTGTTTAATATTAATTAGGCAATGTTTGGAAGGTGGAGTTCTTCCTCTAATAGTGGGTTACATTTCGCATAAAAGGAATTTTGTGTATGAAATATAATAATAAAGAAAAAAAAAAACTTACAATCAATCATCCAAAATATGCTAAAGATCACTTTTTCCAGGTGAAGTTAAGATAAAATTTTAAGGACCAACTATTGGATAAATTCTACAAACTTACTATTGCGGAATATAATTTCACAACTTATGTTACGAAATGTGAAGAACAAAATTATACTAAAGAAGATAAATATACTGGTTACACTAAAGAATGTAAATAACAAGATGATAAGGAATATGATAATTGAAAGATAGTTTTGATTTGGTGTTTAATCTCTTGTAGTGTTGACCTCCTCCGTTTTTATAACCTTCTTAGATATAAAGAGCCATCTAGAAATGCACCACTTCGTGATAATTACAACAACCATTTTCAACACCATTGCCTTCCAGATACTTCTTTCATTTCTCCTACTAGCAACTGTCCATATAATGCACACAATAACAGCAATTGCTTATGAAACTTGCTTCTTTTAACACCTATTATGGTAACTGCCTATTGTAAACCATATCGGTCGCTCCTCCATGGCTGAAAAATGCGTTAGGCCCTTCTTCATTGGACTGCAAAGTAACATCGGTCATTCCTCCTGACCGCATACCTTAGTCGGTCATTGCCTCTTGGCTGCAGACCCTATTGGCCACCAACGCTATATACCCGCCGTGGGTTAAGTCACAGCCCCAAAATCAGATTGTTGAATAATCCTATCCGCCGGTTCATGGACACTTGTTCGTTGAAATAAGACCGTTGGATTTTTTCATTTTTAACCGTCCAATAAACTTCCACCAATCTGATGCACAGACAATTAAATAAGTATACTTTTGAGTTCATGATGGATATAGAACGGGACCCATAATTTGGACAGTTTAATCTGAATTACTTGCATGAAATGTAAGTAATTTCGAGGTGCCTGTGTACAGTCCATCATGCTATGCCTGAGTATCAAAGATTCCCCGTGAATATATTTGCATGTAAATGGTCTCTGGAGCCGTATAACGATTGAAAAAACCCATGCAGCCGTTTTGATTTATTGTCACACACCACAGTAAGCATGACTGGTTAGTGGCCGGTGTATCCAGACTGTACATCTGGTGGGCCTCACTTTGTGGGCCTAACTGTAAGATGATCCTGCTTTTCACAATAATGAACTTGTCCAGTTTCCCCCTCGAGGTTGAGGCTCGACTTCCATGCACCGCATTCTCATTGTATAGGAGGTGCAACTTGGGGTCACTCATAGGAGTCAGGGTTGTATTGGGCTGGGCTGCCCAGACAGGCTCCTGGGCGTGGCCCCTCTCGGCCTGGGCTGCCGTTTATCAAACGAGCCGGGCATGGACTTAGCAGAACAAAAGCCCGTCAGCCCAGCCCAGCTTGGGGCTTCTTCTAGGTCTCTCTCTCATCCTCATTCCTACCTGTTTTTAGCTCCTTATCTTTCCCTTTACGTAGATCTTCTCTCCCTCTGCTTAGCTCCTTCTCTCCCTCTTACAGTGGGCTTCATTGGCAGCCTTTTTCTCTTGCTGAAGGTGAAATGGCTGCTCTCATGGGAACTTTCGATGAGGTCGAGCTGTGTGGGCCTCACCATAATGTGTGTCAAACATCTACCCGATCAGTCAGATGCACCATTGACTGGTGGCCCACTAGCTTAAAAATCAGGTCAATCTATGACTTAGGTGGGCCAGACCACATACAACAGTTGAGAGGGCTTACCCTCACATTAAAACCTTCATGATCGTTTATTGGGCTCACCAATATGTGGTTCACAAACCATCCCATCCGTTGTTCGTGTCCCACTTGGATGAGGGTTCAGACCAAGTTTCAGCTGCATCTAAAACTCAGGTGGGCCCCACCAAGCATTTTTAGATGTTTTAAGCATTTCTTCACATAGTTTTAGATGGTATCACCCATTATAGGGCTGATTTTTGGGATATCCCATGACCTAAAGGGGGCCCATCAAATGCACGGTGTTGATTACACACACCCTGTTGATAGAGTAACACAAGTATGGAGAAGGGAAAGCACAAATATTTACTGGATCCAAAACTTTCGTGCCCCTAAGAAATTTTTAGCGGTAGCGTTCAATGACCACTGTTTCTATGGTATGGTTTACCTGAGATTTGGATCTGCCTCAATTTTTGCCTCGTACCTTAAAATGATTTGGCAAAAATAGATGGGCGGCGTGGATAAAATACATGCACCATGGTGAGGACCACAGAACACCGACCAAGAGGAGTCACTACGGCATCTAATCCTTAGACATTAGCTGTTTTCTATGCCCCATTGTACGGTGCCAACAAGCGACTACCCGGTTGTTGTTAACTTATTATTATTGTTGTTGTTAGTTTGGAAATTATACAAAAAAACTACCTCCTTAATATAAAATTTACATTCAGTACATTTTTAGAAAAGTTTTTCAAAATGTTTGCCTTATTATGTAAAATCCACCCCAACCACTAGGTGTGTCACTTTATGTTAGACTAAGAGACCAAAAATCATACACATCTATGATTCAAGCGGACCACATAATTGGAAACAGTGTGCAGGCAACAGTTGCCCTCCAAACTATTTCCCTTGATATATATGACCCACCTTAATCACGGATTGGCCTAAGTTTTAGGACCCAAGTGTGAATTTTGGCGTGGCCTGTAAGGGTTGGAATGGATATCATATAATCATTACAATGGGCCATATAAAAATCAAGGGTGGACGTCCTCTCTTGACTGCTTTCTTTGGTGTGGACCACTTGAGTCACTGGTCCGTTGGGCTTTTTGGTTTAGATCTAAATTGGGATTATGCATCTCATAGTTGAAGTGGATTTAACATACACATCATCACAGCCCGTTAAAAATCAAGTCCCCACCTCCCTCACCAACTGAGCAAACTAAGCAATTATTGAAAAAAGAAGAAGAAGAATGGTACCGGGTTCTCTTGATTTGGATAGACCCACCATAATGTTTATGTAAGATCCACTCTCATTATATTGAGGCCGGATCTATTACAAGCACTTGTAGGTTAACGTAAATACTCACAAAGGTTAATTTTGTCTTTTCACAAAGGACTCAAAAAAAGACAAAAAGTTGTGAATCTACTCGCGACAGCTGTCTAAATTGACACTGCTACCCTTGTGGCGTTACTTTATTACAACTTTAACCTCGAAATTGTCAGTTACGTCAAATCTCTAAAATGGGGCCCACATAAATTTATTTTGTCGATCGATACCGTCCAGCAGTTTTCTCATCCTCTATTATATCATTAGAAAAAAAAATGTAAGGTGAGCCCTAAATAGTATTAGTAGTGTGTTAAGTATGTACCATTAAATGTAAATAAAGATGATGTGGACCACTTGATTATTTGATCTGCCACATTTTTTTAGTATTGGAACAAAAAAAATCTTTAAATTTAAATGAACAACATGGATCATTGCTAACAACATCAATAAATGAAGGTGTGGCCCATTACTATAACAAGGCAGTCCAAGTCGGGGTGGACCGTTACTATTTTGGGAATTCGGTGTGTGTCCGTGTTCGATAGTGTGTAGTTAGAGTGGTTCTTGAGTCTCAGTATCGTAATGCAGCATCTTCTTGAGTGGTTACGAACCCAGTCATAGCTCGGTGAAAGCATTCGGCGTGCCACCGAAGGTCTACAGCGCAAGTCGGTGTGGATCGATGTTATTTTAGCAGTACAATATGCGTCAATATTTTTCGGTATGATGTTAGAATGCTTCCGTAGTCTTGATACCATGATGTAGCGTCTTCCTAATTGGTTATGCACCCACTCCTACTTCGGTAAAAGAATTCGAGTTGCGACCACGTGGGCTGCAGTGCAAGTCGGAAAGAACCATTACTATTTTGGATGTCCCATGTGTATCCGTGTTCGTTGGTGCATGGTTAGAGTGATTCTTGAGTCTCGGTACCCTAACGCAGCATCTTCTTGAGTGGTTACGAACCCACTCGTAGCTCGGTGAAAGCATTAGGCGTGTCAGTGAAGGGCTGCAGTGCATGTCAGTGTGGATCGATGCCATTTTAGGGGTATAGTGTGCGTCAATGTTTTACGGTATGATCTTAGAGAACTTCCATAGTCTCGGTACCATGATGCAGCATCTTCCTAGTTGGTTGCGCACCCACTCGAACTTCGGTAAAAGAATTCGAGTTGTGACTGCATGAGCTGTAGTGCAAGTCGGAGGGAACTGTTACTATTTTGGAGGTCTTGTGTATATCTGTGTGCGTCAGTGCGTCGTTAGAGTGATTCTTGAGTCTCGGTACCTTAACTCAGCGTCTTCTTAAGTGTTTACACACCACTCGTAGTTCGGTGAAAGCGTTCGGCGTGCCAAGGAAGGGCTGGTGTGCAAGTCAAAGCTTATTAATGCTATTTTGGGGGTACGGTATGCGTCAGTGTTTTTCGGTGTGTGGTTAGAGTGCTTCCATAGTGTTGGTATCATGATGGAGAGTCTTTCCAGGTGGATACGCACCCACTCGTAGTTCAGTGAAAGCGTTCGACGTACGATTGCATGGGCTGCAGTACAAGTTAGAGTGAACCGTTACTATTTTGGGGATCCTGTGAGTGTCCGTGTTCGTTGGTGTGTGGTTAGAATGATTCTTGAGTCTCGGTACCCTAATGCAGCGTCTTTTTTTGTGATTATCCACCCATTTGTAGTTTAGTGTAAGCGTTCGGCGTGCCATTGAAAGGCTACAGTGCAAGTCGAAGTGGATCAATACTATTTTAGAGGTACGGTACGGTGTGCATCAATGTTAGTTATTGTCTATGTAGAATGGTTCTATAGTCTTAATACTATGATCGAGAGTCTTCGTAGGTGGATACATATATACTCATAGTTCATTGAAAGCGTTCGACCCACGATCGCATTTGCTGCAGTGCAAGTCGGAGGGAACCTTTAATATTTAGGGGGTCCAGTATGTGTCAGTATTTGTCGGTGCGTGGTTAGAGTAATTTTTGAGTTTTGTTTTTCTAACGTAGCGTCTTCTTGAGTGGTTATGCACCCACTCGTAGTTTGGTGAAAACATTCGACGTGTCATTGAAGGAATATTGTAGAAGTCAAAGTTGATCGATGTTATTTTAGGGGTACGGTATGCGTCAGTGTTTTTGGGTATATGATTAAAGTGCTTTCGTAGTCTCGGTACTATGATGCAACATCTTCTTAGTTGATTACACACACACTCGTACTTCGGTAAAAGCATTCGAGATGCGACCACATGTGCGGCAGTGCAAGTCAGAGGGAACTGTTACTATTTTGGGAGTCCGGTGTGTGTCCTTGTTCATCGATGCATGATCAGACTGATTCTTGAGTCTCGGTACCCAAATGTAGCATCTTCTTGAGTGATTACGCACCCACTCGTAGTTCGGTAAAAGTGTTCGGCGTGCCATAGAAGATCTAGTATGTAAGTCAGAGTGGATCGATGCTATTTTAGGGGTACGGTATGCGTCAATATTTTTCGGTATATGGTTAGAGTGCTTTCGTAGTCTCGGTACCATGATGCATCTTCTTCCTAGTTGTTTATGCACCCACTCGTGATTCAGTAAAAGCATTCGAGATGCAGCTGCATGTGCTGCAGTATAAGTCGGAGGGAACAGTTACTATTTTGGAGGTCCGGTGTATGTCCATGTTCGTCGGTGCGTGTCAGAGTGATTCTTGAATCTCGGTACCCTAACGTAGCGTCTTCTTGAGTGGTTACGCACCCACTCGAAATTCGGTGAAAGCATTCGGCGTGCCACCGAATGACTGCTGTGTAAGTCGGAGTGAATCGATGCTATTTTAGGGGTACGGTATGCGTCAATGTTTTTCGGTATTTAGTTAGAGTGCTTCCATCGTCTCAGTACCACTATGCATCTTCTTCCTAGTTGTTTACGCACTCACTCGTAGTTTAGTAAAAGTATTCGAGATCCGACCGCATGTGCTGCAGTACAAGTCGGAGAGAACCGTTACTATTTTGGAGATCCGGTGTATGACCGTGTTCGTCGGTGAGTGAAAGAGTGATTCTTGAGTCTCGGTACCCTAACGTACCGTCTTCTTGAGTGGTGACGCACCCACTCACAGTTTTCGGTGAAAGCGTTTGGCGTGCCACCGAAGGGTTGCTATGTAAGTCGGAGTGGATCGATGCTATTTTAGGGGTACGGTGTGCGTCAATATTTTTCGGTATTTGGTTAGATTGCTTCCGTAGTTTCGGTACCATGATATATCTTCTTCCTAGGTGTTTACGCACCCATTCGTGGTTCAGTAAAAGCATTCGAGATGCGACCACATGTGCTGCAGTACAAGTCGGAGGGAACCGTTACTATTTTGGAGGTCCGGTGTATGTCCGTGTTCGTCGGTGCGTGGCAGAGTGATTCTTTAGTCTCGGTACCCTAACGTAGTGTCTTCTTGAGAGGTTACACACCCACTCAAAGTTCGGTGAAAGCGTTCGGCGTATCACCGAATGGCTGCTGTGTAAGTCGGAGTGAATCGATGCTATTTTAGAGGTACGGTATGCGTCAATGTTTTTCGGTATTTGCTTAGAATGCTTTCGTAGTTTCAGTACCATGATACATCTTCTTCCTATGTCTTTACGCACCCATTCGTAGTTCAGTAAAAGCATTGGAGATGCGACCGCATGTGCTGCAGTACAAGTCAGAAGGAACCGTTACTATTTTGGAGGTCCGGTGCATGTCCATGGTCGTCGGTGCGTGTCAGAGTGATTCTTGAATCTCGGTACCCTAACGTAGCGTCTTCTTGAGTGGTTACGCACCCACTCGAAATTCGGTGAAAACATTCGGTGTGCCACCGAAGGACTGCTATGTAAGTCGGAGTGAATCAATGTTATTTTAGGGGTACAGTGTGCGTCAATGTTTTTCGGTATTTGGTTAGAGTGCTTCCGTAGTCTTGGTACCATGATGCATCTTCTTCCTAGTTGGTTACGCACCCACTCGTATTTTGATAACAGAGGAAGCAGATTCGTTGGTGTACGTGGACCACACCAGAAAACGCAGACTCTACAATGATTCTCACCGTCAAAACATACATACGGCCCACCATGATGATTATTTGCCGTCCAAACTGTTCATAAGGTCACATGGACCTGGATGAAGGGTAAAAACAAATATCGGACTGAACCAAAACTTCTATAACCCCAAAAAGGTTTCATTGGTATGCGTTTAGTCTCACTGCTTTCTGCAGTGTGGTCCATTGAAACTTTGGATTTTCTTATTTTTTTAGATCAGGCCTTAGAAAAAATCTCAAAAAATGGAGGGATGGATTGGATATAACACGTGGGTCATGGTGGAAGAACTTCACGACGTCAGTACACCTTGGTGTACCTTATCACTGCATTCGGGCGCGGATTTCCTGCGAAAGCCTTGCACAGGAAGTTCTTGTGCTGGGAACCAAGGTGGGGCCCAAAGTGATATTTTTTTTATAAATCCATCCCGGCCTACTGTTTTGGAAGCTCATTTTAGGACATGAGAACAAAAATGAACCGGATCCAAGACTCAAGTGGGCCAAAAACGTGAGAATTGAACGTCCACAGTTGAAATATTTGTGAAGCCACAGGAGTTTTCAATCAGGATAATATTTGTGTTTCCAGTTCATCCCAGTAGTAGTGACTTTATAAACGATATGGATGTCATATAAACATCACTGTGGACCCCAGGGAGGTTTCAACGGTAGTAATTTACCTACCCACCTTTTCCTTTAGTGAGGCCCACTTGAATCTTGGATCCACTTCATTTTTGTTCTCATGTCCTAAAATGAGCTCCCAAAACACATTTACGGGGTGGATTTATCAAAAAACATCACTGTGGGCCCCACCTTGGTTCCTAGCTTAGCTTTCGCTGGAAAACCAAGCCCGGTGTTACCGGGGCGCGGTTTGGGTGGATCCCTGGATCCACTAAGTTCGTTGGATCCCTAACTGTGGGGCCACTGTAATGTATGTACCTTACATCTACATCGTAAATGTATTTTGAAATCTTATTTTAAGGCACTATGCCAAAAATGAAGCAAATCAAAATCTTAAGTGGACCATACCACAAGAAATAGTAGTGATTGAATCCACACAATTAAAAACTTCATGGGCTTGAATGTTTATTTTCCATCCAACCTGTTGAAAAGGTCACAAAGACCTGGATGAAGATATTAAACAAATATCAGCTTGACCTAAAACTTTTTATGACCTAAAGCTTTTAATGGGAGAGTACCATTGTTTACTGTATTATGGTCCACCTCATATTTGGATCAAATTAATTTTTTGAAGCATGATCTAAAATGAGTTTTCAAGATGAATTGACGCAGTGGATGTAATACACACACATCACACAATGGACGGCACGGTAAGGGATCTAGCGAAGCCGCGCCCATGTTAGCATTGGGAGTGCGAATTAGGTGTTACCCCAAGAACATCTTATTGGGTGTTACCCCTACCGGGTGGTCCACATGGATAGTATTTTGTATATCCACACCGTCCATCCATTTCTCTAGCCCTTTTAGGATGGTCTTCCAAAAATTATGCAAATCCAAATCTCAAGTGGACCATACCACTTGAAAGAGTGCTAATTGAATGCCCACCATTAAAAATATCGAAGAGCCCATTGTAAGGTTTTAATAATGTTTATTTACAAGCCACTTATTATATTGGTATGATTTAAAATTTGGATCTTATTATGATTTGGGATTTCATTATAAAATGAGATGTAACAACAGATGAACGGATATACGAAAAAATACATCAAGGTACGCCCATACAGTTAGGGCAACACCTATTAAGATGTTACCAGGATACACCATGTGGGGTTTAGGTGGATCCCTAATTGTGTGGCCCTACTGTGATATATGTGCCTTACATCCACATCATCTATACATTTTTAAGCTCATTTTATGGTAGGATCTAAAAAATGAAGCATATACGAAACATTAGGTGGACCATACGATACGAAACAGTGGTGATTGAACTGATTACTGATATTCATGGGGCTATTAAATTATTCATGGGGGCCACCGAAGAAATGTTTATTTTCAATCCAACCTACAGAGACCTAGATGAACAGACTATGAAAATATCATATTGAACCAAAACTCTTGTTGCTCATTAAAAGTTTATAAATTATATAGATAAATCTGACTACGAAAATGTTGCTTCTGTATTATGGTCCACCTGAGATTTGGATTACCATGAATAAACCACATACATTCACGATGGGACCAAGTAAGTTTACTCAGTACGATAAAAAGGGAATTGAGTAACTTAGTACACTATTTAAATTCTACCTAGGGGATTCGTGGGACCCACCATGATATATGTTTTTTTATTCAAGTCGTTAATCAATTTTGAAAAGTTACAGGAATGATGATTCCAATGACATGATAATGACCGCTCATACTGTAATGAATGACTAGTCAAAAGTAGATTGAGTTGTCCCAAACAATCCAATACAAATAAAGTGGTTGTTCGAAATGACTACTCATATCAGGGTTAAATAACTATTCGATGCACAAACTGTTTGATATTACCCCTCATTTTCTCAGTTTGTACTCAACATTACTCTGGCAGGTCCTTCTACATATATAATGTGGTGTGTATTATGCACCTACACCCCACTCATCCATAATACTTGAACTCATATAGAAATATGTCACTAAACCGTCGTGCACATTAGCAACCCTACCAACATCCACCTCCCGGCGACTCCTACCGTATGTGCATAAAAAGGACTGAGTGGGATCGTTAAATACATGAAGGAGAACAATGGGCATCCAGATGTAGGAAATACAGCCTTTCAATACCCAAATGACATTCATTGAATATGAGACGTGGTACGTTAGAAGAAATGGAGATTGCATTTGCAAGGCTGAAAATGGAGATTAGGGGGATGGTAAGCCGTGTAACGAGGGTGTGAGTTGAAGGAGAGATGATTAATTTTACGTATGCATCTGAATCGGAAATGTCAAATGAGAGTGAGGGGAGTTCCTCGAATTTTGACTGATAATTGATTGTGGTTGTTCAACTCATTTCTATGTTCTTATGATTATACATGCTTGAATGCAATCTATATAATCTTTTCATGCTTTTAGACGTATGGGTTTAATCTGTGTAATCCTTTCATATGGCTAAGAGTAATTATTTATACTAGGTAGCCACCTTAATACTTGTAAAATCAGTACATAGTATGGTATTTGGATTTCCTGTTAAAGGCTTTTGGATGAGATGCTAGGTAGGGCAGTCATGATGTTCGTGTGAAAAATCCACCCTGTCCATCCATTTTGTGAGCTCATTTTAGGGTATGAGACCTAAATTAAGAATTATTTTATATGGCTTGCTTTAGTTTTGGATGCACCTCATTTTTTGTTTTGTGTCTTAAAATGATCTCAAAATGAATGAATGGGGTGGATTTCTCATGAGCATCACATTGGGCCCCATTTAACATCGCAGCGTATGTACTAGATTAGATGGTACGCCGAATCAACAATGGTGGGTGGAACCCCTAACTAAGAGGCCAATTGGGAAGTACGTCCATGCCGTCCATCCGTAATGAAAGCTAGCGTTAGGGCTTAGGGCATGATTTAAAAAATTAAGTAGGTCGAAATGAAAAATGGATTATAGTAAAGGAAACAATGGTGATTAACCTTATAGGAAAATAAGTTTCTAATAGTGAGGATCAACTCCAACGGTTTGTAATTCCACCTTTATATTTGTGAGAAATCTATAACGTCCATCGATTTTTTTCAGATCATTTAAGACATGGGACAAAAAATTACACCGAACTAGTGCTTTGAGTGGCCTACATGACTGGAACAGTGGGTAAGGAAATGACTGCAGTTAAACCTCCCTAAAAACCTTGTCATGTTTACATGGAATCCATACCGTTCATAAGGTCACTATTACTGAGATGAGCGAAAAACAAAATAATATTAGCCTGATCCAACTATTTTTGGCCCTACCAATGTTTCAATAGTGGACTTTTGATCTCACTATTACCAGTCGTGTGGCCTGTTTAAGTTTTGGATCTACCTCATCCATCTATTTTTCAATAATGGATGTTTGATCTCATTGTTTCTTGTTGTGTAGCCCGTTTAAATTTTGGATCTACCTTATTTTTCTTCCAATGTCCTATATTGATTTGAAAAAACCCATGGACGGTGAGGATTTCGAACAAGCATCACGGTGGGCTCCACATAACTTCTGCCGGCAGGAAATGGATTGCATACTGAGTAACTCAGTACTTTAAGCATACTGGGTAAACTCCATGGGGTCCACCATCATTTATGTATTTCATCCACTCCATTCATCCATTGAAATCCAAAATTTTATGGGTTTATATAAAAAAAAAAAAAATGAAGGCTATAAAAGGCTGAAGTAGACCACACCACACGAAACAATGTGAATTGAACCTGGATCGTTAAAAAATTCTTGAGGCCAAAGAAATTTTCGATCAAGCTGTTATTTTTTTTTTCTCTCTTCATCAATGGCTGTGTGATCTTGTGAATAGGTTAGATGACAAATAAACATCATTGTGGGCCGTAAGAAAGTTTTCAACGGTGGAAATCATTATACCCACTGTTTCTTGTGGCATGGTCTACATGAGTTTTGGATATGCTTCAATTTTGGTTTCCACCCCTTAAATAATCTAGAAAAGTGGATGGACGGTGTAGATGAACTACATACATTTATAGTAGGCCCAACAGTGGCCCACCATCAAAATGCTTTCTAAAAGAAAACCATTGGAATATTTCCCGCCAAAATAAAATTACGTTGGGCGGGAAACAAATGCATGTAGAAAAGGCTGATATATGTGTTGGCAACCAACTTTTTAAAATGACAAAAATGCCCCTTCAAAGGTAGAAGGATGGTCAGGATGTTCTTCCCTGTTGAGTGGCCCACCTGAGTTTTGGATTGAAATGAATTTTGGCCACAAAGGAAAGCATCATTAGATGTATGTGATGAACGGATTAGATTGCATACACGCAACAGTATGGGCCTCATAAATTGCATTGTACGTTTACATTAACTTACAAGTGCTTGTAATAGATCCGGCCTCAATGCAATAGACCCTGCCTCTTAAATATTTAGTCCCATACTAGGATAAGAGACAAAAACTCAAGCTACAGCAATTTAACAATTGGGAGAGAGACGTCCACTCTTGATTTTATAGGGCTCACCATGATAATTATATAAAATCCACTCCAACCATTAGATTCCGGACAAAAATTTAGGCATGTCACATGTGTCCCAAAAATCATACCCATCAGTGATTCATGGACCATACAAATGGAAACAATTTGAGGGCGAGCATCATCATGTGCATTGTTTCCAATCATGTGGTCCACTTAAATCACAAATAGAGCCAACTTTTGGGCCATTTGGCCTAACATGTGGTGACACACCTTGTGATCCGCGTGGATTTCACATAAACATCATGGTGGTTGGTGGATTTTTGTTAAATTTCTTTTTTTTAAGACAATGCCGTACAGACAATTAGGTTTTGGTTAAATTCCACAAAAAAAAAAAAAAAAAAAAAAAAAAAAAAAAAAAAAACACTTACTTCTAAACTATTCCCTAAAACCTGTTCAAGGTTTTGAAATTCAGTAAAAAAAAGTCATTCATTTTGACCTTGACCAATGGCAGTCATTAAACTCTCTCTCTTATATCCGAAAAAGACAATCATGCCCCTTTATATCTTTTGTTCCTTATGCACGGTGATGAGTTTACTTGATCCACACTGTCCATCCTTCACTGATAATGATTTCAAGACATGAGCCAAAAAATTGAAGAGATTCAAATCTCACGTGGACCCATAAGAGTTGGCAATGGCAATTAAATCCTATCGTTAGAAATACTAGGGCCCACTCTAATTTTATTTTTATTTTCTTGCCATCCAACCTATTGATTAAGTAAGATGGACCTAAATTAAGGGCCCATTACAATTCTTTTTTTCATTCTAACATGTTTGGCCCCCAAAAAGTTATATATCAAGGGTAAGTCTTTAATCCTTTTCATTGCCTATGGTGTGGTCCACTTGAAATTTATACCTGCCTCATACTAGAGCCCATGTCCTAAAATGACCATTTAAAATGGATGGATTGTGTGTGGAGAAGTGCTATTTCACTGCAACCGGGAAACAGCAGACAGATTTCATAACAAAGGCTTCCGGAGGAGTTCCCTGGTAGGGAAGTTGGGTGCAGCCCACTGTGATGTTTGTGAAAAATTCACCTCGTTCATCAGATTTTTTAGTTCATTTTACAATATACAATAAAAAATTAACCATTTTACGATGTACAATAAAAAATTAGCCGGATCCAAAACCGAAGTGGCCACATTTTATGGTGGTGCAAGGTTGACCTGAAGAGTTGTATGGAGCGGGTATTTTGTGGAAGTAAACACTTCAGGTTTAAAATGTCATCCTTTGCCCTGCTCTGCATAGGATGAGTGTGGATTGGGGGGTTGAGGTGGTGATAAGAGTGGGATAGGAGGAAAAGGTACAGAGGGGAGTTCAGGTGATTAGGAGACGGGTGGGGAGACAACCTCATGGGATGGGTTTGGTGAACCACGAAGGTGAGAGAGGTTAGGCGAGGTAATAGTCTCGGGTATTAGGGACGCTAGAGTATCTGTAAGAGGGCATGTGACAACATGCCCAAGATGAATGTGATTTGGTGAACTAGGATGCACAAGTAGGGTTGAATCCTATTAAAGTTGAGGGGCCTTATCCATAACAGTGAATGGAAAACGATATTCATAAAAAAAAAAAAAAAAAATAGTAACTCTTGCCATATCCAAGGAAAATACAAGGCATAGTGCGAAACGCAAATGTATGAAAACAAGCACATCTTAAGCTAGAAAGATGATAAATAGTGAAGATGGATACCCCATTGATAAGAAAGACCGTTATGGCAAAAGCATAGTCCCAAAACGAGCATGATGCATTAGGGTGAGCCAACAAGGCCGATCCGATTCCAATGGTGTGACGATGTTTGCTCTCTGTTTGGACCATTTTGTTTAGGCGTGTGAGAGAAGGAGAGTTTATGCATCACGACCCGAATTTAGGGCACCCAGCGCACATCCCAAACCCAAGAACCGCCGTGGCGACTTGTACACCAAGCATACTTACTCCATCCAATACATTTACGCGGGGACATAATTATGATATTTTTAATGTATGATCTAAGTTCCATTCAAACATACCCACAAACCATACATCCGATCCGAAACCACATATTTATTGCAGCTCATCAATCTTTAAATTCAGTTAGGGTCTTATTCACATACCCGAAATCAATGATAAATCATATAATAGTAATGATTTTGGGTCCAATCATGCCTGATGGATGAATCCAAACCAATCATCAGCCTTCTCTTGATCAATTAAAAAAGATGACCATTGATCCACTTGATCTGGACCATCCATACTTCACTTTATTTAAAATTACATAATTTTGATAATAAACATCATCCGATCAATGTGGCCCACCAGACGGTGAGATCGATCTAGTAACATGGATGTCAATGCGGTCTGATCCCAGGAATTGGATAGACGGTCTAGATCAGATCGGATCTCACCCGCCCGGTGATCCAACACAATAGACATTTTATGATTCATTACCTAGGATTTACGCGTACCGATGTGGCCCATCTAATGGTCCAATCAATCTGAAATTTGAGGTCCTAACATATTTACACCTTTGAATAAAATAATCAGTGTGGATCTAATCACACCCATAAGGATAACTAAGAACGATTTCTACACTAAGCTGCAACAGTACTTGCGCAAAGATTTATACATTTTCGTTGTACGATACACACATCAATTCGATGAACGTACAGTTAATCCGAACCATTCATTGTATCAATCTAGTAAAAATAGCCTATGTTATTCACAAATAAAGGAAGACAATTGGATCTTCGTCGTCGATCAATACGGTCCATTAAATGATCGGATTGAACCGATCCTTAAGATTCTGGCATAACTTGACCACGAAAAATAGATGGACAATATGGATTGAATCATCCATGTCCATATTATAAGAAAGACTTTTGCTACATAAAAGGCCCAAGGTTATTGTGCAGATATTCAAATCCTTCTAATTAAACTACATAAATGTGTATGATGAACATATGGATAATCTTAGCTGTCCATTGCACAGTTCTATTCAAACATGCGGGCTCGGATTAGGCACTCCCTCCACTAGGACGCATGAGGAGACGGATGGGTATGTGGTGCATCACCATTGGCTGATGTAGTAGCCCCTGCACCTTGGTAATGGTGAGATTTAACGAGTCTAATAGCTCTGCGTCAGACCTGAAGTGAGGTGCTGGGCCGCTACGTCACCCAATGGTGACACGCTGCATACCTGTCCGTCTCCTTGTGCGACACGGTGGGGGTAGTACCTAATCCAAGCCCCAAACATGCTTACATTACGGGGAAAAAAAAAAAAAAAAAAAGAAGAAGAAGAAGAAGAAGAAGAAGAAAAAAGAAAAAGGGAGAATGTTATGCACTAACCTAAATTGGGGTGACGCCAATCAGATATCATACCATTGTATTTATGTCATCCAATCCCCATGTTTGTGATCAGATTATTCCTCAAGCAAAAGCACCATATTAAGCAAAACCCTATTTGGTAGACATGGATTTGTAATCAATGATCTAATTCATAACTGATTCCATCACTTGCACACCTATACAACTCAAATGTCAAGCATAAAAGGATGCATATGGATGGACCACATGTATAAAACACATGCATCAATGTGGGACATCAAAATCCATAAGAAATCCCACATGGACCCAATGCAATTCTGTTTCATTGAAATCCCATTCCTTCCCGTGTCTCCAGATGCTCCATAGAGTTTCACCTAACCAAATGCAATTCCATCCCACTTAATCCCTCCTAAGCCCATATGCGAGACAGGCCTATGCTGGATATGGGTTTTTACTTATGCCCTATGTTTGGGGAGGTATTGTGGTGAAATCCCATGGTAGAGTGAGTGGGAGATTTCAACGGTGTGGGTGATATGGTTCACTTAAACTTTGGATATCCATAGGTGTGGTTATATATATATATATATATATATATATATATATATAGAGTCACTCTCAAGTCCAACTGGTTGGACCACAATTTGCAGTCCACCCAGTAGATTTTTTCCAACCTGTTAAGTGCTTGTGAAATCCAATCCTCCAATTAGGTTGGCCCCACCATGAGGATTCCCTGGTTCAAAAATCAGCCCTATCTAATCATTAAGTGAGCTACAATATAGAAAACAGTGTATAGCCATTGATTAATAGCAAAATTCAAGTGTGGTACACTGGGTCAATGGATGCAGCTGATTTTTGTATGAATTGTTCCTTGTGGTGGGGCCAACTTATTAGTAGGAGTGGATTTCACAATCAGTTAACGGGTTGGAAGCAATCTCCTGGGTGGACTGCAAATTGTGGTCCAACCGGTTGGACTTGAGAGTCTCTCATATATATATATATATATATATATATATATATATATATATATATATATATATATATAGAGAGAGAGAGAGAGAGAGAGAGAGAGAGAGAGATGCTCACCTGGGAACCATCTCTTACTAGAACTGTTGAGAAATTTTTGAGGACTCATTACACATCATGCATCTTCAAAATTTGAGTCATCCATGTGATGCAGCACCTCAAAAAACCCTTAGAGCTCAACTTTCAACCTGATTCATAAATTTGGTGAACCATGGAAAAAAGAAACAATTTCCTCCCTTGATTTACCCCTCTCTCTCTCTCTCTCTCTCTCTCTCTCTCTCTTTTATAGCTTACTTGAGTTCTGAATCAAGTTGAAAGTTGGGCTTTGGAGATATTTTGGAGTGCTGCATCACGTGGATGACTCAAATTTTGAAACCATATCATGTGTGATGAGTCCTCAAAAATCTGTCGGGAGTTTTGGTGAGAGATGGTTCACAGGTTATCATCCCACTATACACACACTCTGGAACCTAGGTGGCTTGGGAAAGAAAATAGAAAAATCTTATTCTGTTCGAGTTGATTGGTACACATTGTTGGTGGATCCATAACAACACCGAGGACAGGGCCACCGATTCACCATCACTGTCCATTCCATCTGACCTCTTCCTCTCCAACTTCCCATCCTCGTTCCCAACTGCCTCCGCCCGATGCAAAGAAGAAAAAAAGAGAGAGATCCATATATACCGATCAAAACCAGTTGAGTTTAACCTTCTCTCCGAACATCTCAATTCCACTACCAAAATCTAGAACAATCCATGGGCGAATTCCCGGGTCTGGTGGCCCGCGATATCGGCTTCCGGCCACAAGGCAAATCGCTCCCATGTCCGCCTCCAGAGCTTCCTCTCCCAGGATTCGGGTCGAACCCTAGTTCCTCATCCTCATTTGGAAAATCCATCTGGAATTCGATCCACACCGTCTATTCTCTCAGTGACGGGCTCATCAGCCGCCTACCGCCACTCTGAAACAGAGCCCCCTGCATTATGACTTCGGCAGTCCCGCGAGCTACACTCCTTCGTCGTCGCCCTCTTTGCCTGTCTACAATCTACATGATGATCCAGATCTCTTTGATGGAGTCTCTGGGACGAAGAGTTCAGGTTCTATGAACTATGATGGCGTTTTCTCATCAATCCCTTCTTCTGCTCCCAACATCAGCAGGACGACCTGATTGGGAATTTCGGTCTGATGGAGCCAGAACTGAAGGCTTTGAGCGGTAGGCCATCTGGAGGAAGGGGGAAGGATGTCTCATCGGGAATTGATGATTTGATACCTGGGTTTTGTGGGATCAGTCCTGCAAAGAAGAGGTAACCTTTTGGATGATTCAATTCTGTTTTGGATATTGATTTACAATTTTTATTTTTTCCTGGCCTGATCTTTATTCTTGTTGCTTTGCCAGATTCATTGGCTTTTGACTAGATTAGATTTTAGCTGAATGTTCTATTCATCATGCTTGCTATGAGTGAATTAATGATGCAAACGATGCAGAAGCCTAGGACGAGGCGGTATATAAACTTCTTTAGTCAAATCAGTGTGAAGAAAGGTATTTTTTCACATCCAACTAGTGTATAGGCCACCAAGAGATTAAATCTATAACAAGAAGGTTGTGAACAAAGGTTATTTTGGCTAAAGGAGCGAAGTTCTCCTTGTATTTCATTCTTAATACCATACTCCTAAGTATAATCATGAGTAATGAGACAAGCCTTATATATCTTAAGACAGCCATTGGATTAAGTCTTGACTTTGTAATTCCATTTACAACTAATGCAACCGTATCCCAAGTACAAATACGGGTTAAAGTTGAGATATCTTCATCCACAGCTGATTCCAAAGGCCTCCCAATAACCATGAGGCTCATGATGGGATGAATAGCTGCAAGAGACAACATATGCTACACGGAAAGATGGTTAATAGAAACAAAACAATAGCACATAGGAAGGGAAGATGATGGTCATGCACGGGGTATCAACAAGGACATGCCTCAAAAGGAATAGATTGAATTTCAGCAGCAGGAGAAGTAGGACTACTGGTTTGCTCGTTTAAACTGCCTTTTAAACCAATTTGCTTATTAAAACAAGTGTAAAGATAAAAGGGGAGAGCAGATCATGTGGCCCAAGCTCCCTAAAACTTTCTGAAAAAGAAAAAGAAAAAATCTTTGAGAATGTTGAACTCAAAACAGTAAATTATGGAAGATGTGGAGGAAAAGAGAGGAGGAGAATATTTTCTTCATATCTCTCTTATAGACAATTTGTTACAACTGATAGCCTGATCAAAGACACTAACAAATCTTAAAAGATATACACCAATGTATGGTGCATATAGAGCATGAAGACACTGTGCACTCCAAAATGTACTCACAGGTCTGTGTACTCTAACACTCCCCCTCAAGCTGCAACATGTATATCATACATGCAAGCTAGTCAATGATGCCGAAGATTGCGGGAGAAGCTTACTGTACTTCCAATGATTGTGGTAGCTGGGATTTGAATCCTAGGCACTTTCAGTGGTTGGGGTGTGAGTCATGGGCATTTCAATTGGCTGCCAAAGGACTTACCACTCTTCTAGTGGCTGCTATATTATGCACCAACACTTCAGGTGGCTTATGGACATTCCGACAGCTGTTCTGGTGGCTTTAGAATGTTACGACAGCGCTTTTGGTGGCTATAGAATGTTCTGGCTGCACTTTGGTGGCTGTATGACAATCTGACAGCAATTTCAGGGGCTCGATGATAATTCCGCAACACCTCCAGTGGTTGAATGACAGTCTGGAGACACTTCCGATCAGTGTTTTAAATAGCTACGCGATGTAGCGTGTAGCTTATGCTACATAGCATAGCTTAGCCTTAACCTATGTATCTCATGAAAATAGCTTAAGTCACGTGTAACCTACGCTACATGATAACTTGCATATACTACACGCTATGTAGCTTACATTACAAGTTGTTTTCACTACAACATTAAAATCAATTAATGTTTTCAATGATTGTTACATTTTTGTATTTTCAACAAGAATTAGTCAATCTTTTCAATGCTTTTAGTAAAAATGATATAAGTAATAGAGAAGCACATCACAGTACAGGTATGCTTCTAGCTGGAATCTTATTAAAAATGGGAGCATATGGATTGGTTTGGATCAATATGAAATTATTACCCCATGCCCGCCGATCGTTATGACAGAAGTGGTGTCGATCAAATCACGGAAGAAGTGAAGGTTACGAAGTCATGTCAGGTGCTCATCGTTGTTTCACTCTTTTGGGAAAAAAAATGTTAAATGAGTTTTGTTGCTCTTTCTTTTCCCTTATACTTAATGATTGCTCTTAAATATTACTTTAGGTTGTGTTTGGTTGCACCAAATATCATGGAATTTTGTTAAACTTCATTATTAATCAGTCTAATTTCATGAATATCATGAAATTGGTGCAACCAAGCGCAACCTTGGTTAAAAATCTAGAAGTAGCATGTAGCTTACACTACACTATGTAGCTTACGCCTCTCGCTTCAGAGGGGTGAATGCTACGCTACACGCTATTCGCTATTTAAAACAATGCTTCCGATAGTTGCCGACACACGACGAGGCCCTTTTTATTTTCTTGCACATCTAGAGAGGGCTTTGCTTTGCTGGTGAGGTTGAGCCCTTTAAAACTGCATGACTGGGTTGTGAGAAAGGAAGGAAAAACAATAGAGATTGAAAAAAAAGAAAGGTATCATGGCTTGATTGCATTGTGGAAGACATGGAGAAGAAGAAAAGAGAGGAGAAGATAATATTTTCTTCGCATCTCTCTCCGTCTACTAGCTTTTATTTATAGACAATTGGTTATGGCCTATGAGACCAATCAAAGTTACCATCAAATCTTAAAAGATACCGCCAATAAAAAATACTACCAAATCTTAAAAGATATGCATCAACATATGGTGCATGACAGAGCATGAAGACACTGTGCACTCGTACATCTGCATTCCCACACATACTCACAAGTTTGTGTGCCTCTAACAGAAATCACCCATGGAAAGAATTGAAAAATGAGTCAAGATAAGCAACCTTCCACACCTCCAATTTTTCACCAGAACCCATCTTGCTTATCATATAAAGGAGAATGCAATCAAAATGGTCATAATCTTTCACCATATCAATCTTCCATAGCACACTAGGGACACTTCTTATCCTTGTATCAACACACTCTTTAGCTATAAGAATTCTATCTAAAATTTGGCAATAAACTAACAAGCACACCTTGGAAGGGGAAATGATGATGGTCACAACTTTGGTCAGTTTTGTTAGCCAGAAATTGTACCAAAATTTTGTACAGAACCCATTCCAAAACAATGGGTATAAAATTTGAGAACTCCATTACCTCCTCTTTTGTAACGCCCCAGATTTTCGAGATTTATTTGAAAATTTTTGAAAATTTATTTTTAATTTATTTTTTTATTAATTATCGTACATTTACCGTTCATTTGCGAATAGCGGGACATCCATAGGAGATCTGATAGGGGACCCTTTACAAAAGTTGCTTAAAATGATCCCATAAACATCGTAGAAA
Organism: Liriodendron chinense; assembly: GCA_003013855.2. Lineage (NCBI taxonomy): Eukaryota > Viridiplantae > Streptophyta > Magnoliopsida > Magnoliales > Magnoliaceae > Liriodendron > Liriodendron chinense. The sequence continues at coordinate 7,341,229 of ML058513.1, forward strand.
GATCAGATTTCAAAAATCACGCACTTTTCAGATAATTACGAAAATGCCATTAGTTAAACTTAAGTTAAGATGCCATTTTTAAGTATTATAGTTTCTGACGATCACTGTCACGCAAAACCCTGGATTTAAGCTTTTGGGCACATATTAACCATACACATTAAATTTCAACCCTTAAATCATAGTAGAAGTGGTCCGATTGTCAAATCAGCCCTTAACTCTTGATTTTCATGTCCATCGAGTGAGGAAAGTAGATGGTTAGTCGTAGTCGAATATTTCTCTTCATATGAATGACTTGGATCGTCTTTATCATGGACCAATAGTGTGATTTGAATGCCCCACCTTGATAAGCATCTTTCTTATGCGCGAAGTTATCCCGTTTTAGAAATTAATGAGTTACCAACTCTTTTTAAAACTAAACCTTTCGATTCACCCACTTCTCACCATCAATCGCTTCTCAAATTTGGACCACTTATTATACTCATATGACTACGAGTTTACACAAAATTTGGACCCCGATCTATAATCCTACACCGTTGAACCACAAAGCTAGCCCCTTCCTTTTCCATTAAAAGTTGGAATTTCAGATCTAGGCATTTCTCACCATCAATCAACTACTAAAATTTGTACAATTGTTTTCCTATCATGACTACATATTTTTCCAAAATTTGGGCCCTGATCATCAAGCGTAGACCGTTAATTGAGATCTAGCCCATTTTAGCACCCGTTAGGCCATTTTCAAGGATCGGCCAATGTAGAATGTGGATCATCAAGAAATTTACGTATTCTGACTCTACTCTTCGAGCTTGATAAGATGAACAGATTGGAATTGATCATAGATCATCCGAATATTGAGATTTGAGAAACCCACCTCAAGAAGTTGTTATACAAGACCTCGCGTGCACATTCTTCTCCATATTTCTAATACGCACCTCCAAATCCTTCTCTTAACCCTAGCCTCCATGCCCTAGAGAAAGAGAGAGAGAGAGAGAGAGAGAGAGAGAGAGAGAGAGAGAAGAGAAGGGAGTTCTTTCTCATATTTTTCCAGCGGCTAGGATCTTCTACAACCCTCTTCTAAGTCCATCCTAAGGTGAGGATTTTCCTTCAAGCCTTTCATTAATAATATCACGATTATCATAAGTTTCTTTTGTGGCATGTGAAGTTGTTTTGTTTTGAATTACTTATCCATATAACATGAAATTTGATGTGAGATTTGTAATGAATATCATTATATGGTGATGTGATTCCTTTTTTTAGATTTTTGACTAAGAAGCAAGTGTATTTGTGTTATTTATTTTTGTGAAATCTATGCCCTTATTTTCTTAGTCCATGTATTACAAGTAACATTGGTTTTCATATTGTGATATGAAATATGTGTATAAGATCATCATATGGACATCCCATCATTGTATACTCTTTGTCCCTAAGTTGGTAAAATTATTTGATGTAGAGAGATGGAACCCGTGAGAGGTGTCCATGATGGAAGAATATATCTTGACTTAATTGAGAGAATGAAGTGATTGTTTGTTAATGGATCCTTATATGTACATGATGCTTGATTTGATCCATTTACAGTACATGGGTATTTTAATGAATTTGGTCATGATGTACAACCTTGACTTTTTGGGACATGATGAAATCGTAAAACGGGACAATGAGTGGACACTAATGGTATACAAATTCTCATGAGCCGAGGTTGGTACTATGGACACTAATCCCGTGCTGTCGGCCTATGTTGGGTTGCTTGCGACTCCCCATAGTGACCATTGAGTTTTATTTAAATCGGTTGTATGCGAAAATACTTAAATAAAGGTGAAACTAAAGTCATGCATTCACTTGGCTCCATGTGGGTGTACGGAATTGAGAATAGGCTAGAGCGTCCTACTTCTCCCGTACACTGTCACGTGTAGATTTGGGCTATGAGCGTCCCGTTTCTCACGTGGTCGGGCAAAACTATGGGCTTGTGCGTCCCAGGAACCTCTGGTGACTAGTGGCTAGCGTGAAGTCGTAACAGGGAGTCTCCCACTTCATGTATTATGATTTCTAGCCAGGGTGCCTTAGCCAGAGCATGCATTCCATGCATCGCATTAACAAAGATTTTTACTTGATTGTTTTGTTTGAATAAAGATATTATTGTGTTGCGTTACTCTGAGTTTTATATATTGTTATTCTTGATAGTCTTGGAGGGAATATTCCCCACTATGATAGCGTTTAACGCTATCCCAAACACAATTTAGGTGATGCAGGTGAAGATCCAGGTATTGAACCCGATTTTTAAGGAAAAGAGTTCGATGGTTCGTATGATCACATGACGGATGACGATGTTAGATAAACTTAATTGATGTTATCATGTATTAAATATTTCTTTTGAGTAGTTGATAAATTTATGGAATTGTAATAAGTCTTCAAGAGAAGACATGGTTTTGTATTTTAATTAATCAGTATGGATATTGGTTGGTTCCCTTATTTAAACATTGATGATGACGTAGTAAGTTTGATAGAATAAGATGATAATTGTTTCCGCCATTGTGCTTGAATGCTATATTTTATTATTTGACAAATTAGTTATTCCATAAATTACTTGGGAATTCGACCGTCGTGTTATACACGAGAGTCGAAAATCTCGGGTCGTTACAAGTTGGTATCAGAGCACAATCGGGACCTCTGGGTGAGAAGCCCAACCATTTTCATAATAAATATCCCTTAGGGCTTAGGTTCCCATGAAATAGAAACAAAAACACCTAAGTTCATCCCCCATTGGATGCATAAGATGTTATGAATCTAGAGACTCAAACATAGGCCCCTTAAAATCATTAGGATAGTCGATGAACGTAAAACATATAAAATTTTAGGATTGTTGAGAAGTGGATTCTCACTTTTTCTAGAAGTTTTGGAGCTCTCATCATTTTCTCATATTTAGATCAGCGTTACGCTGAGTCATGGGAATTATCTCCCTCAAATTTTAAAGATAACTATTTTATTTTGAATTGTTTTTATTATGACAAATTTCCTGACCGTTTGGCAATATCACCACTAAGAATTATATTTTCGGAATTGATAAATTTTTGAAAATTTTTATACATATTTCCAACTCATCACCCAACACTTTCATAAAATTTCAGATCAATCCGACATCTAGATAAATCGTGAAAATTCTGTTAGTAGATAAAATATTGCGCTGGAAACTGCTGGACTGTTACGTTTTTCAGACTTTTAGAGGTCAGAATCATATCTTACCATAGGAATTTCATTCTAAGAAAAATTTGGGTGATTTTTCACCTAACCTTTAGATTACCCTCCAAATTTCAGGTAAAAAGGACATTCGATTTGAGAGATAAAATTCTAAGAGCGCTTATAAGTTCTGTGTTCCAGATTCGACACTATCCTAGTTCCTTAGCTTTGAAAACCTCTAAACCCCTTATTTAGGCTTAGTTATCGTAAGATGGCACTCTTAGAAGTATTTCCTAGTGTATGCTCATACATCCCTATGAATTTTAGGCCCAACCCTCTTACTTAAAGTAGATTATAGTAACCATAAAATGTCATGTACCAATCCCTCACATAGATCTTCGACCATGTCTAACAATGAAAGTAAATAAGATCTCGTAAAGTTTTAATGTTTTGTATTGTTAGATTTTAATTTACGTGATCTTTGTCGATGTTTTTTTTTTTTTGTTGGAGAATACATGAAAGTCCCCACAATGTTAGACTAAATCGGCCGCACGGGAGGGCAGAACCGTACTTAATATATTGTGTAAAGGATTGAATCCTCGTTCAAATCCCGAGGGTTGACACTCGGAATTTCGAATGGGTACTAATGAACTCAATGCTCAAATGTGAGTAGAAGATCTAAGTATCGGATCCGAATTTACTTGAACTGTTCACCGTGATGTCGACACAATACAAATTGCATCCTTGTTCTAACTGGACGACTTTTGTGCATTCTCTTGGAATGTGTGTGATTGTTTTTATTTGGATGACTAAAATAAGATAGATGTATAGACGATCCTAGGATGTAGAAGCTTAGCCACTTAGACCCTATAAAGAGTTAGAATACGGTATCCCTAACCTCATCTTTCCGTCGCACCTTCAGCTATTAAAGGACTGTCTCATTGACTTTGTTATCTGCTTGTTTATCCACTCATTCAAGTGACCATCCGATCATGCCAACCTAATCAAACTTAGATCTATCTTTTAAACTCTTGATCAGTCATTTCGTTAGCAATCAGACATCCTTGATAATTATCTAACCATAATCATCTTAGATCCTTGAGTATAAGAGCACCTACCCAAACCTGAGAAATATTAGGGCGCTAGATGATTGAATGATTTGAGAGACCAATCAATATATTCAGAACTATCTAGGAATCAGAGTGCGCAATGGAAGCATGATAGGAAAGAAATTTGGGGAAGCTTGTAAAAATTGATGTCGAGTACGGATTTATTTTTAAGAGGGGTGGATTGTGATCGCGTCTGACCCGGAATAGTTCAAAAAGTTTGGCGAGAAGTCATGAAGTGAGATTGCCCTCAATCTTTTATCGACGATGCTTAGGAAACTTCGGGGACGAAGTTTGTTTTTAAGGGGGGTGGTTTGTAACGCCCCAGATTTTCGAGATTTATTTGAAAATTTTTGAAAATTTATTTTTAATTTATTTTTTTATTAATTATCGTGCATTTACCGTTCATTTGCGAATAGCGGGACATCCATAGGAGATCTGATAGGGGACCCTTTACAAAAGTTGCTTAAAATGATCCCATAAACATCGTAGAAAGATCAGATTTCAAAAATCACGCACTTTTCAGATAATTACGAAAATGCCATTAGTTAAACTTAAGTTAAGATGCCATTTTTAAGTATTATAGTTTCTGACGATCACTTTCACGCAAAACCCTGGATTTAAGCTTTTGGGCACATATTAACCATACACATTAAATTTCAACCCTTAAATCATAGTAGAAGTGGTCCGATTGTCAAATCAGCCCTTAACTCTTGATTTTCATGTCCATCGAGTGAGGAAAGTAGATGGTTAGTCGTAGTCGAATATTTCTCTTCATATGAATGACTTGGATCGTCTTTATCATGGACCAATAGTGTGATTTGAATGCCCCACCTTGATAAGCATTTTTCTTATGCGCGAAGTTATCCCGTTTTAGAAATTAATGAGTTACCAACTCTTTTTAAAACTGAACCTTTCGATTCACCCACTTCTCACCATCAATCGCTTCTCAAATTTGGACCACTTATTATACTCATATGACTACGAGTTTACACAAAATTTGGACCCCGATCTATAATCCTACACCGTTGAACCACAAAGCTAGCCCCTTCCTTTTCCATTAAAAGTTGGAATTTCAGATCTAGGCATTTCTCACCATCAATCAACCACTAAAATTTGTACAATTGTTTTCCTATCATGACTACATATTTTTCCAAAATTTGGGCCCTGATCATCAAGCGTAGACCGTTAATTGAGATCTAGCCCATTTTAGCACCCGTTAGGCCATTTTCAAGGATCGGCCAATCTAGAATGTGGATCATCAAGAAATTTACGTATTCTGACTCTACTCTTCGAGCTTGATAAGATGAACAGATTGGAATTGATCATAGATCATCCGAATATTGAGATTTGAGAAACCCACCTCAAGAAGTTGTTATACAAGACCTCGCGTGCACATCCTTCTCCATATTTCTAATACGCAGGGAGTTCTTTCTCATATTTTTCCAGCGGCTAGGATCTTCTACAACCCTCTTCTAAGTCCATCCTAAGGTGAGGATTTTCCTTCAAGCCTTTCATTAATAATATCACGATTATCATAAGTTTCTTTTGTGGCATGTGAAGTTGTTTTGTTTTGAATTACTTATCCATATAACATGAAATTTGATGTGAGATTTGTAATGAATATCATTATATGGTGATGTGATTCCTTTTTTTAGATTTTTGACTAAGAAGCAAGTGTATTTGTGTTATTTATTTTTGTGAAATCTATGCCCTTATTTTCTTAGTCCATGTATTACAAGTAACATTGGTTTTCATATTGTGATATGAAATATGTGTATAAGATCATCATATGGACATCCCATCATTGTATACTCTTTGTCCCTAAGTTGGTAAAATTATTTGATGTAGAGAGATGGAACCCGTGAGAGGTGTCCATGATGGAAGAATATATCTTGACTTAACTGAGAGAATGAAGTGATTGTTTGTTAATGGATCCTTACATGTACATGATGCTTGATTTGATCCATTTACAGTACATGGGTATTTTAATGAATTTGGTCATGATGTACAACCTTGACTTTTTGGGACATGATGAAATCATAAAACGGGACAATGAGTGGACACTAATGGTATACAAATTCTCATGAGCCGAGGTTGGTACTATGGACACTAATCCCGTGCTGTCGGCCTATGCTGGGTTGCTTGCGACTCCCCATAGTGACCATTGAGTTTTATTTAAATCGGTTGTATGCGAAAATACTTAAATAAAGGTGAAACTAAAGTCATGCATTCACTTGGCTCCATGTGGGTGTACGGAATTGAGAATAGGCTAGAGCGTCCTACTTCTCCCGTACACTGTCACGTGTAGATTTGGGCTATGAGCGTCCCGTTTCTCACGTGGTCGGGCAAAACTATGGGCTTGTGCGTCCCAGGAACCTCTGGTGACTAGTGGCTAGCGTGAAGTCGTAACAGGGAGTCTCCCACTTCATGTATTATGATTTCTAGCCAGGGTGCCTTAGCCAGAGCATGCATTCCATGCATCGCATTAACAAAGATTTTTACTTGATTGTTTTGTTTGAATAAAGATATTATTGTGTTGCGTTACTCTGAGTTTTATATATTGTTATTCTTGATAGTCATGGAGGGAATATTCCCCACTATGATAGCGTTTAACGCTATCCCAAACACAATTTAGGTGATGCAGGTGAAGATCCGGGTATTGAACCCGATTTTTAAGGAAAAGAGTTCGATGGTTCGTATGATCACATGGCGGATGACGATGTTAGATAAACTTAATTGATGTTATCATGTATTAAATATTTCTTTTGAGTAGTTGATAAATTTATGGAATTGTAATAAGTCTTCAAGACAAGACATGGTTTTGTATTTTAATTAATCAGTATGGATATTGGTTGGTTTCCTTATTTAAACATTGATGATGACGTAGTAAGTTTGATAGAATAAGATGATAATTGTTTCCGCCATTGTGCTTGAATGCTATATTTTATTATTTGACAAATCAGTTATTCCATAAATTACTTGGGAATTGGACCGTCGTGTTATACACGAGAGTCGAAAATCACGGGTCGTTACATCTTTGTTCGGTAAAACAGTAATAAAAGTTGCCTTCATACCTTTTTTAATCCATCACTCTCTGGGGAAACGTCTTGGAATATCATATTGTTCTTCAAAGTCTCGCAGCATGATTTGTAGAAAGCCAGAGAGAATCCATCAGGGTCTGATGCTTTATCACCTTCCATTTTTTAATACTATGCAAATTTCATCTTTGGAAAATGGTCTATCTAGATTTCATCTTTGGAAAACAGTTTATCTAGTCAATCAGATTTATCACACGGAATTTGATACAGGATGCCCTAATTATGATACATACTCAGCAACACAAATAATCCAGCTGAAATAAAAGACAATAGTAATATAAAATTTAGCATTAATCATCATAGACTAAGAGATTCATAAAGAGACATGCAATGAAGCGGGCCATTCATCACAACCACGAAGTGTGAAATTCAATTATTGCTTAGGTTGGTTCCGGCGAGGGATGGAACCTCCCGATCTTGCATGGCCATAACCCAAATATCCAATGTGAATTACTAGTTCGAGGAATCAAGGATTTTCTCGGATTAGGGATTTGAAAACTTGAGAATTTAGGGTTTTGGATCAATTCTCAATTCTAGGATTTGAAGATTATGAGAGAATGGAAATAGAGAAAGAAGGAAAATAAGTTTACCTTAGAAGAAGATTGGAGGGGCACAAGAAGAAAAGAGAAGAAGAAGATTGGAGAAGAAGATAAAGTTCCATGAGAGAGAGAGAGAGAGAGAGAGAGAGAGGAAAGAGGCACCACAAAGGCTTTTTTCATTAATCAATCAATTAAATTCATGTTTAGGGCTTAACCCACTTAAATAGACACTAAGAAATAAGAAAAATATCAAAATACCCTTAAAACTTAAGTAAAAAAACAAACTAAAAAAAATACTTCTCACGATGGTCGGGCGCCCGGTGGAAGTGAAAAAAGTCCAGCGACGAAAACAACTAAGCAGGAGAATTTCGGGCGCCCAGTGACACTTGGTCGGGAGCCTGACGGTCCAAAAACGTTGATTTTTCTGACGGCCCGAAAGCGTCGGGAAAACTGTCAGGAGAATTTCGGGCGCCCGGTGACATTTGGTCAGGCGCCCGATAGTCCAAAAACGTTAACTTTCCCGACGGCCCAGAAGCGTCGGGAAAACCGTCAGGAATCTGAAATTTCTGCTTTTCCTACCGACGGCTTAGAAGCATCAGGAAAACCGTCGGGAATCTGTCTTTTCTGTTTTTTCTTGTTCCTTCTACACATGTCTTCTCATGGTGTCTCAAATGTTTCACACCGCATGTGTAAGGTCTTCAATGCTCCTTCAATGGCCGCCAAGACATAAGGAAGATGCTTGTGACATGCGCTTTCTTTGTTGATAAACTTGGAAGGGTCTTGTGTCCTCATCAGAATTGCATTAAATAGGATGCAGTATATCAAGGTTGTTTTAAACTTTCATTTGAATATATCGAGGTATATCTAATATTCTAATGTTCTCACCATTTTCTTGCTCCCTCACTTCTCCCTTCTTTCATTTGTGTGAATTTTCGCATTAGATTTTGCCCATGGTTGAATAAATAAGTTTCAGAGCATAGCTTAGCTTTCAAAAACCTTATTGTGATGACTACCCATGGCTGCTAAGGGCACCTGGGGGATGTGGAACCTGTTACACGATGACATGTAAGAAATGATGCGTAGATTTGATGATCTAGTGTATTATTTGCACTAAGGGAATCCAAATCACAGTGAACATGGACTTTGAAATCAAGAGGATAATTGTGCTGGAGATCAGAACCAAACAAGGTTTGTGGATAACACGGTAACTAAATATAGCTGATGCAATTTTTTTGCTCATCTGCATGCCTTTCCTCGAATCTTTGAAAAAGAAAGAAAGAAATAAAAAAAAAGGGGCTTGGAGAGCCATTGATCTTCTAGATGCTTGTTTTTCCATTTTAGAGGAATATAAGTACTAATTGGCATGTCAGATTAGAGGATCTATTAAGTACCTTTGAGTTCTTAGACAAAATTGCAAAGCCCATGTAGTAACTGTTGTTAACCATCTGTCAATTTCGATTGTTTGTAAACTACATATAGTTTCGACCACTGGACCAGCATACATATGTGTTTACCGCTAGCCTGTAGATGTAGTGTCCTTGCCCTTGATGCATTATGGGAATTCTGAAGTAGGCACTGCAAACACCTTTCGGTATTTTCCATGCATATATCCATGTTGAATTTTTGTTCTAGGCAGTAAAGCCTTTGAGAATTTCTTGGCCAGATATAGCAGCTTCCTTTGTTTCAAGTAGCAGAAAACCTTTGATGATTCCTTGGCCAGACACAGAGAAGCTTTTGAATTTTTTATGCAACAAAAGCCCTTGTTGATATCTAGGCCAGATACAGAACAGTGCTTTGTCATGTGCATGATTATTAGCATTCACGCCTTATAAATGAATTCTTTCACTGTCACCTGCTTCTCATGAAGATGGAAAGAGAGTGAATGCATTGACAGGAGAGACTCTAGGTCTGGTTTTTGAACTATTTTAGTTGTTTTGTTCTATATTTGTGGTTTGGTCACATCATTTTTTTTTTTTTTTTTCCAAAAAATGGTGGAGTCCTTATTCTCAAATGGCCTTACAAACTTGTGGTTTGTTCTTGTACAGAAGCAAGTAAAGGTTACAACTGTTATTGTTTGAAGTAGTAAGTGTGGTTGTCTTTGCTTGTAAGCTTTTCATCCATTCATTTGCTTTCCCATTGTTCTCCTTGTCATCTTTCTACTCAAGCTTTCATGTTGGTTGTGTTTCTGCTTATCACTTCAAAGAGATCCCATCTTCACTATCTTGTTAGTACTGTGGCTACTTCATGACCATCGTTCAAAAAAAAAAAAAAAGCTACTTTATGGTCTGATGTTGTCGTCTTGTATCTGGTCTAGCATGCATGAATGTGCATGCATTTCTGCAAAGAATGCTGTCTGCATTTCTTGTTAGTATTCAAACCGATTTATGGTAAGATGTTCTTACCATAAAGTAGATGATCTTGCTGTTATTATTCGAACTGATGGCAGTTATTCTGTTTGAAATCCAATTTTGCACTGTGTAAATGGGTAGATGATCTTGCTCTGTAAATTTCAAACTGAAACTTGTAGGCAAGATTCTCATGTTGGTAATCTTCCATGTGTCTCTTCAGTCATGCACTTCAGATATTCTAATATTTGATGATTCATAACTTAAATCCTTATGGTTCTATGCTTCAGTTAACGTGATAATATATAATTATGCTTTTTTTTTTTTTTTGTTGGGGGGGGGGGGTTAGTACACCCACCCACTGTTAGTCACACTGCAATGTTAGCCACCCCCGAAAAGATAACAAGACCTCAAGTGTTGAAATGAGGTTATCTTCACTCAATCAGCCACTTGAGCTATGGATCGGGGTGTATATATAATTATGCATATATCGATTGACATCATTGCCCCAACAATGTTATAATTTTTTGCACAAAGAGACTTCAGAGGCCAACATCCTCACCAATCAACTGCCCCTTCAAGTAAGCAATGCGGGCGGGGCGTGTTGTGGGATCGAACACCGTTTATCCAACGGATAACTGATCTGAATTCACGGATCTACAGAGAATCCTCAACCTATCTTCGTCAAATCCACAACGGAACAACTCGAATCCACGAGTTTATCTTTGAATCCACGAAGAAGAAAGAGAGTAAACTCAATTTTCATTAAGAAATAATCCAAAGCTAATTACAAAAACAAATTTAATCAACTTAAATAGAATTAAACTAACCCTAAACCCTAACTATATAACGTATGTTGAGCGTCGTCTTCCTTCCACTGGTACGAGCAACCTACACATCTGATTGCCACAAAACTTTGTGGTTTTTCTGACCTCGATGTACTCATCAAGATGGTCGGCTCAGATTCTTCATATCAGTAGTGGTGGGCCACCTGGACCATCTCCAGTTTTATTGGGCGGAATTCGGAACTTTCTGGACAGTTCGTACCATTTGGACGCCACGATCAATCCGTAACTCGGATCGATATGAAACTTGTTGGGTTTTCTCGGCGTCAAGCAGCTCTACGAAATGGACGGAATGGATCATCATAAATGATCAAGATGGGCCTCGCGAATTGGGCCAAAATCCAAAAACGGGAATAGCACTTTCCTGTTTGGTTGAAATGCCAAAATTGGAAATTCCTTAGTTTTCTCTTGTTTTTCTTCCAGTCCATCTCCTCCAAGAAGATTGTAGATCCTCGCCCTTGGCCATGGAATTCCCTCCCTACATCAGTAAGGCAAGCTCCAGTTTGCTTGGAAATAATTCTGGAAGTTTTTTACTCAACTTCATTCCCAGCATATTCGTCATCAGGCTTGTTCATCGATCCTTTGGAACACATCAGTGAGGTAACTCTGGCAACACAAAAACTGATGCTTCTGCTGTTAGTAAGGGAGTATTCGATGATATTAATGCATTTGATGGGCTGAAAAAATCAGTGCCTTGTTTTCATCTGAGATGAGTAACAACTGGAACCGTAAGAGCCCTTCAATGCTTAAACAAAACAGGAGCCCTTCACAGTGCTGCAGCTGGCAAATATGCAACTGATAAACCTCTGATTAAATACTTTGAGAACATTGTCCATAAGAAGATGTCTGACTGACAGTTATCAAGGATCTCATCAGATTCTTTTTGACATGCCAACGGGGTTCATCTGGTTCCCAAGAATCCATTGATAGAAGTGGTCACGAGACAAATTCACAGTTGGATGTCTCCAAACTCTGAAGAGAATTTGCCAACAGCCAATGATGTATGCTCAGCATTTTTGAAGTTCCTCTGTTCACACGGCCTGCAAGTGCTCCACCACCTTCAAGACTCTCTCATCAGTTATAACATCAGAATCAGGTTCAAAGGCAGATAAAAATTCTGCTGCGGTACCATGAAGAGCTCAAGTGTATCAGCAATAGACGAACTTGAAGACTTTGCCAGGGGCAGGACTTGAACTAATGCTGAACGCCTGGATATGTTCTTTCCAGTGAAGGGGAGAGAGAGAGAGAGAGAGAGAGAGAGAGAGAGAGAGACCAATTCAGCTGCCACAGCATCCGCAGCTGCTATGGAGGAGGCTATGGATAGGGCCGAGGTAAAGTTTAAGCATGCTAGGGAAGTAAGGGAGAAAGAAAGACATGCAAAAGCTACTAGAAATACAGAACCTGCACATGAGGAAGAAGATGAGAAAGACAGGCATGAACATGGAGAAAAACAGGAAAGATCAGATCATGTGAGCAGGAGCAGAGGGAAAGGGTGCAGAGAGAGAACAGAGGAGAATCAGGAGACTTGAAAAGGAGAGAGCGAGAATCAGAAATTGGGGGAGAAAGGGAAAAGACCCGATAAATTATGGAGAGGGCTATAAGGAAGCACGTGATAGAGCAGCCACTGAAGCTCATCTAAGAGCTGAGAGGACTGTCGTTGAGAAGGCAAATGCGGAAGCATGTGAACTTGCAGAGTGGACTGCAGCAGAGGCAAGGGAAAGAGCAGAAAAGGTTGTTGAAGAAGCCAGGGAGAGGGCAGCTGTAGAAGCACAGGAGAGATCTGCTGTGGATTGGGCTGCTGAGAAAGTACGGCTTATAGCAGAGCAGGCTTCAGTTGATAGAGTTACTGCAGAAGCTCATGAAAGGGCTGCTACTGTTGTACAGACAAGGGAGCACATAAACAGAAAGCTAGATTTTTGGGAAATTAGAAATGAGAAATTACCCCATAGCCTTCCTGAATTCCCCCTTGCTCTATATGTCTTTGAGTCTCCTCTGCTTTGTATACCACCCCCCCACCCTTTACTTCTCCCCTCACCTCCCTTGCCACTCCCACCAACTTCTCAGTAGAGGATCCAAACAACAGCCTAGTCTCCTCAAATCATCTCCTCCATTCCCTATCCCACTATAATGTTAGAGACTCGCGCAATGCCTGTCTATACTCCCTCCTATCCCGCTCAGTAACACAATCTTCGGGATACGCCAACACATTGCCCTCGTCATCATCCCGCTTCTCATCAACGGTCCTTAGATCTCATCCAGTACTCCAGAACTCCTCCCTAATATCCATCTCCATGCCTGTTGTTGCTGCCTATGTGACTTCCACTCACTCAATACCTTTCTAATCCTTGCTCTCACTTTGTTTAGAACACTTGGACAATCTTTCACATTCTTAAATTCTCCTATCAAGTACTCCTTCAACCTAGACAGCTCCCCATTCCTCGACGTGTGGCCACAAGAATTGCAAATTGTTCCATATGTATCCCCTTCATTGGACGTCCATGTTTTCACCTAACATCTATTGCTCCTTTTTCAACGACATTTTACTTCCTGCTACCTGCATACAAAATAAAACCAATATTATCACCCATCGGGTACATAACAATCACTTAAATCTCTTTAAAGCAAAGAACAAGCCATACATCCATCCATTCATCAATGCAAACAAACATCAATTTATACATCCATGCGCCCATCCAACCATCCGTCCTTCCATTCATGCATTCATACGTGCCTAACCATCCAACTGTGCATCCATCCATACATCTCTAACCATCCAACTATCCATGCATACGTACATACATACATGTCTAACCATCCAACCATCCATTTGTCCATCTGTCCATGCATAAATACTTACATAAATGCACGCATTATGATCCATCCATCCATCCACACACACACACACACACACACACACACACACACACACGCACGCACGCACACACACATGCATGATTCATCCGTACATCTATTGCTCCATGCATGCATACAATCACACATACATATATACAGACATACATGATCCATCCATGCATGCAAATGCAGCGCACGCACACACACATAATCCATCCATCCATCTATCCATCCATCCAACCAACCAACCAGCCATCCATCTATCAATGCATGCACACATCCATGATCCATTCATCCATCCAACCATACATCCAATCGTCCGTCCGTCCGTCTGTCCAACCGACCATCCAACCACGCATCATCCATCCATGCATACAAACATACATCCATACATCCATGATCCATCCTTCCATGCAGGAATGTGTATACACAGATACAGAAATGCATGTCATCAAACAACAATGCATTCATACAAAAAAAAAAATGGAATTCTTTTTAAATAAACAGATTTTTTTAATATTTGAAAAAAACTGATTTTCCAACAACAAATACAACTCATTGATCATAAATATGGACCACAAATAAGAAAATATTAAAACGAAACAGAAATCTAACAAAAAGAAAATGTTGAAATTATCTTTTTTCAGATTAAACAGATTTTTTTTATTTTTTGAATTTTTGAAAATATAAATAATTTTAAAAAAAAATCAAAAGATCAACATCAGTCCATAGCTCAGTCCACCCTAATCATCATTAAAATTTAGGCCCCCAATTACTTATTTTAGGCAAGAAAATGGAAAACATATCGGAATTCTTCAAATTTCCTCCATTTCAATATTCTAATATCTCGATTTTCCATTCAAATCTATTTCAATGCATGAGAATCATGCATAAACATGGATTCAAAGTGAAATTCATGAGAAAATCAAAGAAAAACACATTATATTACAATATTTCATACCTTCTTGATTCCGGTCCACCAAGCTTTTGATCCACGATTTCTCCCCAAGTGGGAGATTCAATCTACAAGAAATTAAGAAGGGGTACCAAAATCCAGCTCCCCCACTCAGCTAGGACAGGGCTGTGATGATGATGATAATATCTTCATATCTATTGATCAGAATACCAACAAGTGGCCCGCCGGAGTTTTTTTTTTTTTTTTTTTTTTAATCATTTTGCTCTTGGCAGTTTTGCAAAAAACCACTTGCTAAAACGGTTTCTTTTGTATGATCTCCTCTCAGAAGTGTCTCAAGAAGTGCTCCTTGCCCCCTTGGAAATTGAGTGAATGCCTCTCTTCAAGTTAGTTCTCAGTAGATCAAAATTATCTTCAGTTATGTTTATAGACTGAAGTTGTGCAAATTGCAAACACTGTCCTCTTTTTTCTCCATCACATAGAAGTCAAGATCAACCTCAAAATGCTTTGTTGATGTCATATGCTTTACTGTCGGCATCAATTGCTTCGCCCTATGGACTTAAAATGTGAATAGACTGGAAAGAGCCAGCCTTGCTTAATTCTTGATTCAATAAATCCCAAACAAGGAGGCATGAGGGAGCATGGAAGCCTAAGCTCTTTCAAAGGAAAGAACATAGTTCCGAGAGGAAAAAAATCAGTCATCCAACCTTAAAGAGTCTGTTTGGGTGACACCGGAACATTTCAAGACATTTTTCCCTACAGGCACTACAGAAGTGTCAGCCCCTGTTAGGATACTCTCATGGAGCCCACCACTGTGGCCCACCTGGTTGATGATGGGCA
Source organism: Liriodendron chinense (assembly GCA_003013855.2). Lineage (NCBI taxonomy): Eukaryota > Viridiplantae > Streptophyta > Magnoliopsida > Magnoliales > Magnoliaceae > Liriodendron > Liriodendron chinense. Next base: position 7,356,939 of record ML058513.1, read on the forward strand.
TGATTTTTCAGTCACTTGACATGTGGCAATTGAATGGTCTGGATCTCACAAGTGCTACACATCGGCATGTGTGCGTGTGTTGGTGATAAAAGAGCGCCTCCCAAACTCATTCCTTGGGAAAATAGCAAGAGAGCTGTCATTCAGACATATCAGGCGGACAGGCAGAAAAGATCAACATGCATGATCCAAATGGTCCCTTAAATTTCATCTTTTTATCAAGTACGGTTACAAAAAATGGCCAAATGACTAATCACATGCATAAAAGGTAGATGATATAACAAAGAACATCAATGTCTAAACTATGAATTTTCATATGTGCTTTATAAAAACCAATGACACTTTGGCTGAAACGGCCAACCTAGCAATGATCAGGATGATTGGAGGGGTTCGTCTATTGGACCCTGCTGTGTGGGCCATTGATCCAGATTATTTATCTGTTGGTCCACACTATATACTCAGCGGGCTTTTAAAACCTCATGGTTCATATAATCCTAAACTTTCAATGTCTCCCTAACAAATAGAAAATACAAAGAAGTAGAACAATGTCCATGTTCAGCTATTGACAGTCCCATTATCTGACCGTTTCAACCACATGAGCCTCATTATTGCTAGGCCTATTGAAGGGACTAGAACATGGCATTTGACATCAATTGCTATTGATTTCCATTTGTCACTGGGCCCAGTGCAGAGACAGTAACTACACATGAACAAGTCTACTCCCTTGATGTGGATATGTTGTTGCAATTGAGGTTTTAATGTTCACTGTGTAGGGAAGGATTTTGTTTCAATCAAAATTGTTTCACAAGGAAAAAGAGGATAGGATGACGATACCTGATCATGTGTGGGCTAATCAGACAAGGTGGGCCAATATACATGTGAGGGCCCACAATCCAATGGGCCTCTTATAAATTTGGATTTAGATCATACCTTTTGAATTGAAACATGAAGAATGCTTGTGTTTCCATCAGTAACAAATCAATGGTTATGATGGTAATTGATGTTATTAGATAAATGTCATCAATTCAATTTCTTGGCATGCACAATTCCTTATTAATTACTTTAAACGCCATGAAAGAAATCCTGGGACAAGTTCAATTCAAATGAGCTCTTCTGAAGACCTTGAGGCTTCATTCATAGGCATGTGATTTTGGCAATTGCATAGAGTTGTGAGGACGAACAGCATACATGTTGTCTCAGTTGCTTCATATGCAACACCTGTTTTGCCTTGGGAATTACTCATCAAAGGGGTGTGTGTGTGTGTGTGCGTGCGCGCGCGCGCGGAGATCCCTTGGCTCTTGATTCATGTGTAGATTATTAGACGGGTGGGATGACATTGTCCGCACCTCGTAGTTTCCCATACCACTGAGTTATGATTTGTTCAGTGGTTCTTTTCCGTTAACATTGGGATCAGATTCTTTGAACGGTTGAGATGGAATGAATGCCAACCAATATGCTGTTTGGGTCTTGCAGTCATGAATTTGGCTGTCTGTAAATTTTGCTTTGTTGCATTCTATATAAAACCTGATTCTCTTGAAAACATATATATTCAAGAATTAAGAAGGGAGTGAGAGAGACTTATGTTCCATGTATTTTATTTAATTAAAGCATAGCATACAACCAATTTGCTTAGCTTACCATGTTACACCATCTTTCCATTGAGCTTGTCAGATGTGTGCAGGGCATCTGATGTAGGACGTGTCACAAGTGTGTTATTTGTACGGACCAAAAGAAGCCTAAACGAAAGTGAAAGTAGTCCGTTAGATCTCGACCCAGTCTTATATACGGCATGACATAACTGAGCCCCAGAAGCATTCGGTTGGAAGAAATTCATTTTGGATATAGAGAAATTGCCGTTGGAAGTGTGAATCGTAAATCGACCATTACTTTTGATTCGGGTATCGTTACAGGACGCACGACGTATTAATCTTTACTGTAGTAAGCCATCCAGGTTCAACTAACTCACAAAGTGGGATCGTGTCTGTCTGTTTCGCAAAAAAAGTACGGTTCCTGTTCAAAATCAGAATTTTAAGAAAAAAATACTATTTTTAATAATTTTGATTTTTATTATATTTTCTTATTTTTAAAGTTTTAGATTTTTCTTTTTTAGAGATTGATTGTAATCATGCTAGGAATTCTCTAATAAGGTTAATTTAGAACTTTTATTTTTAGCAAAACTTACTATTTCAAGTAAGTTCTATTCTAATTGAATGAAGACTTCTCCTATGATTAGAATTTTACTATTTTGGGTAATTTCTTAATTGAATTTTATTTTTTCTTTATTAGTAGTGTTATCGAGAGATCATATGCATTAGATAATTATTCAATAAAATATTTGAGTTGTTCTCTCATTTTTCTTATGGATTCAAGAAACTACTTTGTGAATTCAAGGTTTTGACTACTTAGGAAGACGTTGATCTTCCTCTTTACTCTCCTCACATCCTTCCCTGTGTTAGTTGGTATCAAAGTGAGGATTTTTCGTAGTTCATTGATATCTAACAATGATGTAGGCAACAATCTCATGAACAATACTCAAGGAAATAATCTTATAAAAACATCAACGTTTGAAGTTTTTTGACGGAAGAATTTGTAAGCCATGCAAGAACTGCAGGCAGCAATCAACTGTTTAACGAAAGCCTTAGGACAAACTCGTGTTCGTAATAATGAGCAACATGAAATCGACGATAGAGCTCACGGTCATTATTTTCATGATCCAACATTGGTGATGAATCATAGGCGATCACCCAATAACAGTGAATCGCGGGCCATCACTCTAAACGTGAGGAAACTATTGTACAAGCCAAAGGAAGTGATAGATTTACAACAACACATCTTTCAAACAAAGTACACTGTAAATTAAAGTGTCTGTGATCCAATCATAGATGGTGGGAGTAGTGAGACCCTCATGTCGAAGATTATGGTGGAAAAGCTACAACTGAAGATAGAAAGACACTCTTCTTCGTATACAATTGGATGGATCAAGGAAGTCAGTGAAATAAAGGTAATTAAACAATGTCATATTCTTTTTTCTTTTCGGTAAATATTATAAGGATGAAGTAATATGTGACGTGGTTGATATGGAAGCTTGTCATATGTTACTTGGTTCGACCGTGGCAGCATGATTTTGATGCCACAGATAGAAACCAGGATAATATTTTTATTTTTGTTTAAAACAGTAGAAAGATTATCGTCGCCCCTATGAGAACAGAGAATCAACTCAAGACTTCTAAAGTAGATGAGTAATCTCTCGTGATTGTAAGGAATTTCATAAAAACCATCTAAGGAGTCGGGGGAGTTCAATGCATTAGTTGTAAAGGAAAAGGAAGTAGAACCCATGGACATCCTAGAAAAGTTGAAACCAGTATTGCAAAAGTCTAATGAAATTATGCCCAATAAATTACCCTTCATGTAAGATATTGCTCTTGCTCAGACAGAGTTCGCCTTTAGCAACATGCAAATCGATTCACCAACAAGTCTCCATTCAAGGTTGTGTATGCTCATATTCCCAAACATATACTTGACCTGGTCCCTTTACTTAAGTTACCCTATATAAGTATTGTGACAGAAGACATGGTGAACCACATCACAACAGTGCATGCCAATGTCTGAAAAAAATTTATAGGAGTCCAATGGCAAGTATAAGAAAGATGTTGATAAACATCTGCACCTAAAGACGTTTAAAGTGGGTAACAATATGCTAGTTCACCTGCATAAGGAGAGATTTTCAACTAGAATGTATAACAAGTTAAGGAATAAGAAGATCGGCCGTATTTTGATCCTCTTAAAAATCAATAGTAATGCTTATACTGTTGATCTTCTCATGGGCATAAAGATCTAAAAAACTTTTAATGTGGCAGACTAGTATGAGAATTAAGATCCAAGTCCATTGAATAATTTAAAAACGAGTTCTTTTCAAATGGAAGAGACTGATGTAGAACATGGCATAGATACATTCCTAACATTGTTTGACCAAAAGAATGTCAAACGGAAGTAAAAATAATCCATCAAATACCGGCACATTTCTACATAGGGCATGATGTAATTAAGCCCCACACGTGTCCAGTTTGAAGAAATTCATTTAAGATAGGGAGAAATTGTCATTTGAAGTGTAAATCATAAATAACCCATAACTTTTAATCCAGGTATCATTACGGGATTCTCAATATTTACCATAACGGGTCATCTGGGGTCAATCGACCCACTTTGTAGGTCGCCTCCATCTGTTTCGCGAGAAAACACACGCTAGCTTCCAATTCAAAATTGGAATTTTAGTATAAAAAAATACTACTTGTAGTAATTTCAAATTTTGTCGTATTTTCTTTATTTTTAGAGCTTTAAATCTTTGTCTTTTTTTTCAAAATTGATTGTAATCATGCCCGGAATCCTCCAGTAAGGTTAATTCAAAACTTTCTTTTTTTGGCAAAACTTACTGTTTTGAATTAGATATATTTTAGTTGAATTAGGACTTCTATTAAGATTAGAATTTTTGTTATTTCGAGTAATTTCAAATTAAAGTTGCTTTCTCTTTATTAGTGATGTAATCAAGAAATCATACAAACTACATATTATTTAATAAAAATATTTGAGTTTTCTCTCAGTATTTCGTGTGGATTCAAGAACTATCTTGTGATTCAAGGTTTTGACTACTTGAGAAAGATAATGATCTTCTTCTCATTATTTCAAGGCCTTCCCTTCCTTGTGTTAACATCTGAGCCATGCAAAATGTGGGGACATCATGAAGTTTACCTAATCCAAATATTAAGGCTTTTTTGGAGCATGGATTTGGAACCTTGTGGATTCAGAACCCCCTAGATTCGAAACGTACCCCCTAGTTGTGTTTGGCACCCTGGATTTGAAATCCCCTATAATTCAAAAGAATGATATATACAAGGGTTGAATTTAATTACTAAATTAACTTTAATATCCCTAATTAGTATACGTATGTAATATTTGACACAATGGTTGTAATAAGCCCGTTGAAATATATACTTTGGCTAAAAATGATGAAATTCAAAGTCTCAGATGGGCCACAAGCATCTAATCACATCCGAGTGATTGACCAATGATTTTTAACCATTGATTTACATGGACAATGTTTGAACGGGGCAAATCATCCTATTAAAGTAATTTTAGTGATGTATACGATAATATGATTGTTTTGGGATATCATCAATGGGCCATGTGCCCAATAGATTAGTATCTAGTGACACACATCTTACACTTGGAAGGATTTTAGATGTAATCCAAGCTTCTACCTTGGATTCGAAACCACTAGTTGTTTTATGTGCCAAACACACCAGGAGATTTGAAACCCCCTCAAATCCCCCAAATCCATGGTGCCAAACAACCCGAATATTCCACTCACTAGGCGAGCTAGACCATTAAAATCAATGGATGTACAATTGATGGTTTAGCATGCGGGTGTGGCCACCTGGTGAGTGGATGGGCCTGATTTCTGTCCCCAGGCGATCTTCATGATGGTTTCCACCTTCAGCATGGATCAAATACCCTGCACGTGACATGGTGGTGGGAGAAGTGGAGTACGGTAAGTTGGCGGACCATGTTTGTATGCGATCCATTTACATATTTATTTATTTATTTTCGTTTCCTCTGTATTGCCACGAGTGTTGACAGAGTAACATTAGCAAGGACGAGAATTTGGAGGCCTTAGGAACAAAAAGCTCTATGGGGCCAACCCTGATGTCTGGGTGAGATCCGATCCGTTCATCAGTTGCATCAGGTCATGTTAGGACGTGAATCCAAAAAATCAGGCAGATAAAAAACTTAAGTTGGATGGGGATGCTCACCATTGAGACCTTGGGGCCAGCGAAGTTTTGGATCAGGCTCATATTGTGTTTCCTACATCCTGGTGAGGCCCACCTTATGAACGTTTTGAATGGTATATAAACATATATCACATGGGCCCAAGAAGGTTTCAATGATGAGTTCCCATCCCCACTGTTTCCTATGGTATATGGCCGGCTTGAACTTTTTATCTGCCTGTCCTTGGACTCATTTTGCAACAGGATCTGGCTCAACTAATGGATGGAGTGGATTCCCCACTGACATCATTGTGCCCCACAGTTTTTTTATTTGCACTACCTCCTTATAACTGCATAAGGGTTTTGCCAGCAAGCCTCTCCTTCCCAATCTGCTTGCCCTTTCTGCCCAACCACTGATCCAGACTGTTCATTTGGAAGCTCCTATCTATGATCAACATGAAATGAATCTCATCGATCCAAGATCATCACAGCATTTTTTTATGGACCGTTGGTTCAAGTCACTATCTATGGAAGATGGTATGTAACGCTTTAGATTTTTCCATATTAAGTACATCATATTGTCTATTATGTGTATTTTCTCCTAATTAATTTGAATTTTAATTTGTTTATGGATAATCATTTACCTGTAATGAATTCGATATGAGTTCTTTTATAAAATATGCTTAAAATCATGTGTAGCCTCGTGACTAGGATATGTATGTTCCTCCACGATTGACCATCCGTAAGTGGACGACTATGCTAGAAGTGTGATGAACTACAGGATGGATTGAGGTGGTAACCTGTGAATTGTGGGCATTGTTAAACTAGTTGGATGCCACTCCGGAGATCTTTCCATGGGAGAACCGTGAGAGGACTTACCTAATTAAAGGTAAAACTAATTATATATTCACTGGACTCTAACATAAATGGGTCAAACCTTTTGAGTATCACAACGGGTGTGTAATGAGGAAGTCCTACATCTAGACGTGCACTATCTAGTTGGAAAGTTTAATGGGGGAGTCTCACTTCTGCTAGTTAGGTTTATCGTGAAGGCCACTTCAAATAACTCTGATGACTAGTGGCTAGCGGATGTGTAATAGAGGTGTGTCAAGCTTGAGTTTCCCACATTCGTCTAGTCAGGGTGACTTAGCCTAAAGCATACATACATGCATTGCATTAATCAAGATTTATCATAAATTTTTTGCTTTGAGAATTTATGTGTGATAATGATTATGCTATATTTGTGATGATCGTAAGAAAAATATTGTCACTGAGTTTATCGCAAGCAACTCACTTCCTCTTAGGACGGTGTTTTAAAACACAAACCCAATTGACGCAAGGTAATGATCCATTTGAAGTGCTCAAGTTTCAAGGGAAAGAATACGAGGGTTTGTGGCAACAGTTGTTGGATGATAAAGCCATTCTAGCTTACGATATTTCTATTTTATTGTTTTTTGTTCTAAGTTTAATTTGATTTTTTTTAAGATGTATTACACCTCCATGAGAAGATAGATATTTGAACTTTATTATTTTGTTTAAGGACTTTGTAATTGGAAACTTAAAATAGAATTTATATAAAATGAGAGTTTAATTTCTGTCATTTATCTCATGAATGCTATGGAAATGCAAAATCATATGTGAATAAATGGAATATGTAGAGATTATGTCATTAACATATTTAAGTTAACACCCGGAAACTCAACCCTTCGTGTCGTCCATAAGAGCCGAAATCTCATATTGTTACATGATACTTATATATGAACCATTTACAATAGGATATTCCTAATGAACAGTCCAGATTATCACATGGTGGGCCGAAGTTGTTCTATATGAACCATACACGATAAAGAAATCCATTTGATCAATCTAGATTATCACATGGTGGGCAAAAGCTGGAGTTTTTTTATTTTATTTTCACAAAAGATCAAGGAAGCGTGATTTTCATGGGATTGCCGACCCAAAATATGAATTTACTAATACCAGCCATTGGCAAGTGGCGTTGAACACCCCATTGAGGGAAGCTGAAGTGCTGAGCTATTTCACAAAATCTTAAATATTAAGATGGACGGTTACAGAAGCAGCACGTGAAGATGAGATTAGGATAGAAAGAGTGTCCTGAATGGAGGAGGTTGATTTGAGCTAATCATATGAGGAAACTCGTTTGTCAACCCACTCAAGAAAAGAAAAGAGATGGAGTCGACCAACTTTGACGTCTTTCCACCCTACCATCGATCTAGTGTCTTTACGCAGCAATTTCTCGGACGGTCCAGATCCATGGTAGCGCCCACTAGGTGGGCTCTCCTGATGCACCGCCTACCGGGAGCGGTTTGGGTGGCTACCCGGATCCACCGACCTAACTGTGGGGCTCACAGCGATGTATTTTCTTTACATCCACACCATCCATCCATTTTGACATCTCATTTTAGGGCATGACCCTAAAAATAATGCATATCAAAAACTTAGGAGACCATACCATAGGAAACAGTCTTGATTGAATCCTCACCATTCAAAACTTCATGGGAGCCACTGGAATGTTTATTTTCCATCCAACCTGTTGATAAGGTCACAAAGACCTGGATGAAGACATCACACAAATATCAGGTTGATCCAAAGTTTTTCGTCCGATCAGAAGTTTTTAATGTTCCATTACCACTGTTTCGTGTATTATGGTCCACCTGAGATTTGGATCTGCTTCATTTTTGGTATAATGCCCTAAATTGAGTTTTCAAAACAGATGCATGGCCTGAATATAAGAAACGTACAACATGGTGGACCCCACGTTCAGGGATCCACCCACCTCGGTGGATCCGGGGATCCACTGAAACCGCGCTCCCGCCTACCATGCCACGTGTATAGTAGGAGATGGCTTTTAATATAATTAAGAAAGAGATGGCTCTTATCTTTTCATATTTTCTTGGCTAGATTCCAAGGATCTTTCAACCCTTTTTTATGGGTCTTTTGTCCCCGTGTGCACCGCTGAAGGCATTACATGTTAACTTTTATGAAATTGGATGAACGGTTGTGATCATGCACATAACATCATAAAATTGGGAAGCAGAATCACATGTTAACATTTATGGAATTGATGAACGGTTATGATCTTGCATATAATTGGGCAGCTCCAGTTTGATTTTTCAATTACAATGGTGAATGACCGTAAATGAATAATGATTATTTATGCTTACAATTGTGTGGTGATATCACTTACATTTTACTATAATGATGATTTACAAGCATAGAGTGGGCTGGTGAGGATTAAGAATCTGATATTTATAAGCTTTAGCTTCCCTTTTCTCATTAAAAGCTTTTAAAAAAAAAAAAAAACATATATCTTATTCACGTTTGTAAATTGTATGTATAATTTTCTTATGTAGATAGGTTTTCAAATTTAGAGCTCAATTGAATTTAAACCCAAGAACATACATGAATGTTCATGTACACGAGACACCAAACTTGGACTACACTAACAGCAAGTGTGGGATATTTGAGCCCTTGCTTCAAGTGGGTTAGATGAGGTGGGCAAAATCTGGAGCCCTTCAATTCTAAGAGGACGTTGGGATGAAGGAAATTTGTTCCGGCATGGTTTGTCGAAGGATGGTGTACAAGGCTTTTCTACCTCATATGTAGATATGGACGTTTCAAAAGTTATGATAAAAAATAGCCATATCTCATATGTAGATATGGACGTTTCATATGTAGATATGGACGTTTCAAAAGTTATGATAAAAAATAGCCATATCTCATATGTAGATATGGACGTTTCAAAAGTTATGATACAAAAAAAAAAAAAGATATCGTGTCTTTGAAAATTTAAACAAAGGCAAGGAAAGCTGAAGCTAAGATTGATGATATGAGCGTGAATGAATAATGATTATTTACGCTTACAATTGTGTGGTGATATCACTTACATTTTACTATAATGATGATTTACAAGCATAGAGTGGGTTGGTAAGGATTAAGAATCTAATATTTATAAGCTTTAGCTTCCCTTTCCTCATTAAAAGCTTAAAAAAAAAAAAAAAAAAACATATATCTTATTCACGTTTGTAAATTGTATGTATAATTTTCTTATGTAGATAGGTTTTCAAATTTAGAGCTCAATTGAATTTAAACCCAAGAACATGCACGAATGTTCATGTACACGAGACACCATACTTGGACTACACTAACAGCAAGTGTGGGATATTCGAGCCCTTGCTTCAAGTTGGGCATGCTAGATGAGGTGGGCAAAATCTTGAGGCCTTCAATTCTAATAGGACGTTGGGATGAAGGAAATTTGTTCCGGCATGGTTTGTCCAAGGCATGCACGGTGTACATAGCTTTTCTATCTCATATGTAGATATGGACGTTTCAAAAGTTATGATAAAAAAAAAGCCATGCATATCTCATATGTAGATATGGACGTTTCAAAAGTTATGATAAAAAAAAAGATAACCGTGTCTTAGAAAATTTAAACAAAGACAAGGAAAGATTAAGCTAAGATCGGTGCATGCAAATACGTTATGTTTAGCATACATGCATTCGATTTGACAATTGTGTGATTGGCCATATTAAAAATCTTTACACATGCCACATGTGTAATCAGTAGTTTATACATACCATGTGTCGATGTGCACATGCACTACTGCCCATCTTATTTGATTTTTCAATTTTTTTTGTGAAATGTAAAGTAAATTATTTGTTTATACAAGAATTATGGCTCATTAAATTGAGAGTCCAATACACTTTTTTTTCTTCTTCTTCTTTTTTGTTAGTCATGCAGCTCACCCTACCATATTAGCTGTGCAATGCACCCACACAATTAGTCACACAATGCACCCACCCACCATAGGGTTAGTGCATCTCCTTACCATTTTGAACCTAGGACTCGGCTGTTGAAATGTCTAAGCGTCTTCCAGCTGGGCTAGCAAGCTAGAGACAGTCAAATATACTTATAATGAAAGTAGGTAATTATAACCATTATATTTTTATATTATAAAATTATCATTTTTACAATAATATTTTTTTAAAAATAATATAATAAAATTATCATTACAGTGTTATCATACAATTATAAAAGGAAATAATCATTACTCATTTACAGTTATTATTCAAATTGAAAAAAACAAATGAGCCTTTAGTGTTTCAAGTTATTTAAGACATAATTATCGAAGCTCGATAGCCTGTTCACGACAGCATGACTCACTCTCTCTGTGAAACACAATTTTGCTTACATCCAAAGAACCCCTCAACTAAAAGAATGCTGCCCGAGGCTGACTGCTGTCTATCTTTTGAATCTATTGTCTACATGGTGTGGCCCACTAGTATCACGGCTTGGATTTCCTAGGCACGTGCCAAGTTGGCAGGTACATGCACGTCGTAATAGCAAAACGTGCATGTATCTCATCTCTAGTGGCGTAAGTGACTTTCTTTTATGATATTTTGGAAATTATGATTATTTTGAAAAAGATATCAGTGCCCACTATAGCTTGCTTTCACACCTTCCTCGAAGTGCATGTGATCGACGCCACTAAGGTGATATCAGCATGACCTAGACCAGCTGCGTATTAGCCGTATATCTCGAAATCACTCCCACCCATCGCCTGCCAATGGACGGTTAAGAAATGGGAGGATGATTAGAGGGACGGTACACGGCCGCGGTTTGGGCCATATGACCCCAACACCAGGCAGCTAGGTAGTGTCAAAGCTCCATGGGCACTATCATATCATGATGTATGTGTTTTATCCACGCTGCCCATCCATTTTTCCAAGCTCATTTTATGGCATGAGCCAAAAAAATGAGGCAAATCCAATTCTCAGGTGGAACATACAGGAAAACAGTGTTGATTGAACGTCTACCCTTAAAACCTTCTTAGGGCCTTTTGTAATGATTATTTGCTATCCAACCTGTTGATAAGGTCACACTGACCTGGATAAAGAGAAACACAAATATCACCTTGATCCAAAACTTCTGTGGCCCCCAAAAAAATTTCAACAGTAAGCGTTCAATCCCAACTGTTTCATGTGGTGTGGTCCACCTAAGATTTGGATTTGCCTCATTTTTTGGTTCATATCTTAAAAGGAGATGGAGAAATGGATGGACGGCATAGATAAAACACATACATCACGATGGAACCCACAGAGCTTTGACACCAGCTAGCTTGCTGGTGTTGGGTCACTCGTTAAACGTCAAACTGATCCTTTGACCGGAGTCTTATGATCATCTGAAGAGGAAGGGAGATTCTTTGGCCTATGGCCAACGGTGGCATGGACCACTGAATGAACGGTTGGTTTGGCACATGCTGACTGCATGAGGACGTAATAGAGGTGGGCCCAATCACGGGTCTGATAATATGACTATCCTACTTATAATCAGGGAATAAAATTACTAAATTAACGCCCCAAAAGTCCTCATTTAAAAAGCTAAAAAAAAAATCCTTACCAGAGAAACCAGTTTTGTTATTTTAGCAGACCACCATCAACCCTACACATGCACTTAGAAACTGCACAGGTGGCGTGCATGTAACTCAGATCAACCGTCCAAATTCCGGCCTCTGTATCAGATGAGTTAATTAGTAATAAAAAAAATAAATAAATGAGCTACAGATGTCACTGGTGAAATATTCTACGGTCCAAATTCAACAAAAATAATGCCCTATGAATCAGAGATTAGTTAATCTGATTTTTGGGTTATATCTGTCTATAGTGGGCCAGGGATTAGGACGCACTACTTGGAGTTAAAACGCATGCTAAGTGTACAATTTTAGAGAGCAGGTGTATGAACCATCACAGTCTGACAGAGTATAAAGTAACTACCAGAGGCCAAATTCGGTTCCAGAGACATGGACAGGAAGTAGCTTCTCCAAGCCGTTGATGGCGACGGTCCGCCAGCCCTTGGAAAGGGACCCCGGTCCCAACCGACCGTGGAAACTAGAAAGGGACAAAAAGCATAAAAGCAGACTCCTTTTGGACCCCTTTTAGTGGAGTTTGGCAAAGACAGCTGAGGCCCAAAATAGAGCCCATGTTCACCAGCCTAGTACAAATTCTCACTACAGCCGCCTCACACGTGTACGAGATCTTGGCCGTTAATCGAGAGATGCCCAGTGGGGAAAACCCACCAGATGTGGGTCTCATTCAACAGGAGAGCCTAGAATGGTTGTCACTTTCTTTGGATTCACTTATCCATGGCTTGCTTCTCACACGTGTGGCAAATGTTTCTGGTCAGTACTTTCTCTCACGTGGGGAAACGATCTAACGTGTATGAAATCCACCCCATCCATCAGGTAGATCATCCGTTATTTGGCCATGATTCTGAAAATGAGGCTGATTCAACACTCACCTAGTTTAAAATTATTGAAAAAACAACTAAATTTTTGTGGTATAGCCCACCTGACTTTTTAAATACTGGAATTTTTAGGCAATCCCTTCATCCTGATGAGGCGCACCAGAGGAATGGATCTGATGGTGTATAAACACCATGGTGGGCCCTACGCAAAAAACCACGGTTACCATTCTATTCCCTATGATGTGGCCTACATGAATCGTAGAACATCATCGTTTTAAGTTCCGGGGTGATCCTGAGACAGTGTAACTAATGGACGGGGTGGATCTCGTGAAAGTTTCACCCACGTGGCACTCTGTTAGCAGTTTAGGTAACTGCGCGAGGTACGTACGGAGATGTTCACATGTGAACTCCACAACATGTGGCAACGCGTCGCGCGTGTGTTACATCTCACTGCGGACCAGTCAATGGTCTGATTCAGTGTACCTCACATGTGGGCCCCACACAATTAGTGGAGCCGCCTGATTCTTTCTTAATGTCGGGGCATTTTCGGCATATCGGCTCGCATGCAAGCGTTGGCACGTGCAACCATTGGATACGTGTGAAGGTTATAAGGGCATGAAAGGGTAGGAGGAAGATCACCTTCTTTATATGGAAACTTTTTGTTTTTTTTTTTGTGGGTGGGGGGCGGGGGACACACCCCACCCCACCCCAGGGTTAGTCAAACCACAATGTTAGCCACCCTAGCTTGAGAATCAGTACCAATATCTCAATGCTGAAACAAGGTTATCTTTACTCAATATGTGTTAAGACCTTTATGTACATTGATACGATGTCCTCTGATGACTCCAGCTTCTAGATCAAGTGGTGGTTTGATAATATAAAAATAAAACCTTAAATTTATAAAGTGATTTATTTAATCCATGAGAAGATAAGAAGAAAATAAGTATTTTATTTAAAGTTAACTTGAAATACTTATTATATCACTTATATAAAAGATCTTAAATTGTAATAGTAGTAATTTGAGTAAAATTCAAAATTAACCAAAATAACAACACTCTTCCACAAGTTCAATTTTTTAATTCACTTAAAAGTTATTTGAAATGATAAAACTATTCCAAAGACTAATTTGCAAATAAAAGAAATATGGAGATAAAATCCTAAAACTCTATAAATAAAGAGATACGCTAAAAATAAAAATTACTAAAAATAATAATTTTTTCTAAAATTATAATTTTTAACAGAAATATGCATTTTTATGTAAAATGGAGGTGAGCGACTTACTATGCAGATCAGTCATTGGGAACCATGATAGGTTGTGCATTTCATGATAATGCCTGATGCAAATCAATTATTCACAAGAGCAAAAGGTTGTGCATTTCATGTCATTGCCTCCATCATAAGTTAAGACACTTTTATAGTCAAAATTTTGAATGTCAATTTGTTCTTATCATTAAATGAATCTCTTGGAATTGAACATGTTAATGGTCTAGTTATGTCATGCATTAAATATGATTGAGCCGGGTTGTGATGAACTACTGCTTTCGTTTGGACTTCTTTTGATCTAGTTGCGCGAAGAATGCATGTGTGGCATGTTTGGCATCAACAATCCTGGTAGAAATCATGAATGAAAACGGCAACAACAGGGAGAGAAAAGATCCATATTCATATATTCGAATTCAACGTACATCATCTGCTCTCTTTTTTGCACTTGAAACAACAACAGTGAAGACAACAACGAGGAGGACAACAAAGACAATCTAAGGTTGTTATGGACATTTGACAGGAATTTAGATCTTTCTTTCTTCTATCTTCTTCGTTTAAAGCATGCAACCAACATTCCCTCATGTGGAAGCTTTGATCAGTAGCTGGACTTGAACGGTCGATACGACTTCAAATCAAGGATCACACCTGCAACAGATCCCCGCCGCAGCGGCCAAGGAGATGGTGAGGCAGGCCAAGCTGAGGATCTGAAGACACACCCACCTAGTACTCCATTTGGGTATCTTCTTCTGGGCAATGTACATCTCTACTGGGAAATAGACGGTGAGTGGCCAGAACCCGAACGCACCAAGGATGCCAACAACATCGTTAAAGAATGGGAGGAGCATGGAGATGACAGTGGTGGCCACGACAAAGGCAGACCGCCACACCAGACGGAAGAGATTGAGTTTGAAGGGGCGGAAACCGGGGATTGGGACTGGGATATCTCTTGTGATGAATTCACTCTTGGGCCATCTCTGGATGGCCCACTTCTCGATGAATGCGAACAGGGGCTGGCAGTAGACCTGGTAGGCGCCGACGAGGTGGATGACTATTGCCGCGTTGGCGATGTCGAGCAGCCAGAAGGGGTTGTAGAAGCCAAAGCCAGTGAGGAGGTTGCCGGGCGCACGGTCACCGAATGCGGCGTAGCCCATGCAGCCACAGAGCATGTAGAAGGCCGTCGTGACGGCGACGCTGAGGAGGGTCGCTTTCTTCATGGTTTTGGCCTCAGAAGGAGGGGATTTGATGGTGTCCTGTAAAGATCAGAACACCATTTTCAGTGAATTGGCATTCAGGTCAGATACAATTCGATGATTTTGAGACAATCGGTACGTGTGCTGTTTATATAATTACCTGTATCTCGATAAGGATTATCGAATAAGAGTAGGCGAATGCAATGTCACCGAAGGCTTGGAAGCTCCTCCAAATCTTTTGAGTTTGGGTGACTGCGCCGATGCTTATTCCTGTCATGCTGCCTTTGAAGCTCCCGTTGGCTGATAACAAAGCAAAATTGGAAATTGAATTGAGTAAGATATCATAATTCGTTTTTATTGGAATTGAAATTCTGTTTGTTTCAGTTCCAATTTGCAAATTCTAAAAGAGAGCAGATTCGAACCTGCAACTTGGGCGATTCCAAGAGCTAGGCCAATGGACGAGTAGGTGAAGGACATGACCGCCGCGACAATGGAGAGCCACGAAATCTGGTCGAAGTCGGGAATTTGCGAGAAGATGATTTCAGAGATACCGAATATGATCATGTAAGGATTGCTCGACATGTGACACGGGTTCTTTCCTTCGCTCTGGTGGAAGCAGTTGGACCGTTTGATCGCCCTGTTGGGAAGGAACAGAGTGTCAATGAAGTGAGAAGAAAACAGAGAAGTGGATAAACAGAGTGGACCATGATTGATGGACATACATCATGCTGATCGACGCTGCGATTGTGTAACCAATTGCCACACCAAACAGATTGAGGTATTGGATCACACCACATATCTTAACCTTAGCTCCACCTGAAATATTCAAATCAATAGAAGAAAAATGTTGGTCAGTTATCCATCTCTCTCTCTCTCTCTCTTTTGTTCTGTTTTCGATCAATGGATTCTGTTACGAAAGCGTGATCATACCAAGGTTGGCCTGAACAGCGTCCATGTAAGTGTAGTTTCTCTTGCCGGTTGCAGGATCGCCTGCCCGGTAGCAATCGGCGAGGAGGGCAGAAGTGTAGTAGATCACAAAGGAGAACAGGAACATGACAGCAGGCCCCGCTATCCATCCCAACTGGGCGATGGCCCACGCCAGGGACAGCACACCAGAGCCGATCACAGCCGTGATTATGTGAGCACTCGCAGTCCAAATGTTTCCTACAACCAATCAAAATCACAATTCTATCAATACCATTCATGAAAACTATGGATAATGAGTGTTTAGTAGCAACCCAAATTGGAATTTAAGTGAAAAAGAATCGTAGCCGTTGCATTGAAGAAGACCCACCTGTTCTTTTGATTCGGCCATCGTCGTCGAAGCATTTGGAAGGACCTTGGTGCTGCACTTCGATGGAGAAGTTAGTGACTTGGTGGTGGTTCTTGGCTCCAGCACTCTCACCCATCTTAAGAAGCTACCAAACAGAGAGAATACAAAAGGATATGTGAGAAGAGAGAAGAGAGAGAGAGAGAGAGAGAGAGAGAGAGAGAGGAGCTTTGAGTGATTTGCTAGTAAGGAGGGAAGGGTGGTATTTATAAAGAGATGTGAAGTAGTCTAAGGATAGGAACGACGAAAGGGCTACTAGAGCAACGTGGCTCAAAGACTCAAGAAGACGCGCGTTGACAAAGGACTACTCTCCCCCCGACGCGGAATCCCTGGTAGAGCGAACTTCCTGCGACGGGAAGTTAGGTGGGGCCCAACCGTGATATTAGTGGGAAATCCACCCCGTCCATCCGTTTTTAAAGATCAATTTAGAACATGGGCCTAAAAGTAATGCAAACTCATAGCTCAAGTGGGCCGTAAGACAGAAAAACGTGGTTAAGTAAATGCCTACCGTTGAAACTTACCTGGGGTCCACCGTAGTGTTTACATGCCATCCATACTGTTCATAAGATCATTCCTACTGGGATGAACTGAAAATACAAAATTATCCTGATCCAGAAGTTTGTTGGCCCCACAAATGTCTTTAACGGTGGAGGTTCAATCCTCTGTCATGCGGCCCACTTAAGTTTTGAATTTGCGTCGTTTTTCCACTCTTCACCTAAATGATAGGGGAAAACGGATGGACAGGGTGGATTTCTCACAAACATCATGGTGGGCCCTACCTAGCTTCTCGTATCCTGCAACAAGCCTTACGCACAATAATCCGTGTCCACTCTCCCCACCAAATCGAGTCAATGCTACATCCCTCTCTCGCTATCGAATTTCAAATCAAACACTCAAAGCAGGTAGAAAAGGACAAAAATCCCCCCAAAAAATAAAAATTTTAAATGCAAGGGTTGGTTTAAGTGGGGCATTCTATTCCATTGAAATTAAGCCCAATCCTAATTTAATGGGCCCTACATCGATCCTCACCACTCAAAACAAGCGCACTCCTTCACATAATTGAAACTAGTGGCCAGTATGATTCCATCAGTTTCACAAGCTTACACCAAATCTAAAACTCAAGTAGGCTATAACACAAAAAACATCAGGAATTGAACCCTTCCCCCGAGAGAACTAGCTCTACACTCGCATTACCAAAAAATTAAAAAAAAAAAAAAAAAAAAAAAACCGAATGAAGCAGCAGTTTGCTTCTCTTACCTCTTCTATCTTGAGCTCTTATCTCCCTTTCCCTTGCCTACTCTCTCAATCAATGCAGAATGCAATGTAGAGAGAGAAAGAGGTATAAGGACTACTGATGGATGTGGCCTTGTAATCTCCGTCCATTTATATAGGAAGAGGGGATGACTAAAATATGTGTTTACTTCTCTTAAAAGGCCACTTTTGGTTACTTTGTCACGTGTGAAGCCTTGTGTCCATCCTTACTGATATAGAGAATAGGTTCCCTCCGTACCTGATATTGCATTTCTTTTTTGTTTCCTTGGAAAGAATGGAGTTATGTGCAACCGGTTGTAGGTTAGCTTAACATGCATGCAGCCTGTCTCACGTGCCTGATTGTCTAGGACATTCAAAATGTGAAAAATATGGGCCCCAACTTCGAGATCTGCTGTTGAAATTATCTTGCAGGTCTGCTCTTCAGATGGGCTGGCTGCTCTGTAGAGAAGCAATGGATGGTGGAAGCAGATTGCCCATTGAGTAAACTCTGTTGGGCCCACTGTGAATGTATGTGTTTTATCCATGCCGTTCATCTGTTTTTCCAGTTTATTTTAGGGATGCGCCCGAAATTGAAACATATCCAAAGCTAAAGCGGACCGCACCATAAGAAATAGTAAAGATAATGATGTCCATTGTTGAAACCCTCCTAGGGCCTACAGTGATGTTTATTTGTCATTCAAGCTGTTCATAAGGTCACACTGATATGGATGAATTGAAAACACAAATATCAGCTTGATCCATAACTTTCAGGCCTCAAGAAGTTCTCCGTGTTGAGCATTCAATTCACATTGTTTCCAGTGGTGTGGTCCACTTGAGCTTTGGATATGCTTCAATTTTGGATTCTTGCCCTAAAATTATCTGGTAAAACAGATGGATGGCATGGATAAAACACATAAATTATCTTGGGCCCATAGAGTTTACTGATCGGTAGGCAATAGCATTGCTAAGTGTGCAATCGGTTTCCATAGATGGTACGTACATTTGCAGACCCAGATGAATGGACTGGCCTAATTTTTGCACCGTGCGATCTTTTATGCGAGGCCCATCTTTTGGATTGGTTGGATTTCATACACATTATAGGCACGTTGGCAGGTGAGGCAGATTGAAAGTGGCACCCGCCACATGGATATCCTTGTGGCACAACATGGCCCAAACTCAGTGGTGCCATTGTAAGCTCTGTGGGGTCCATTTATACTTCCCGCTTATTTTAGGGAATGAGCCTAAAAATGATGCAGATCCAAAGCTCAAGCAGGACCACACCACAGAGAAAACAGTAGATATTGAATGCCTGCACGGCCCAAAACTTCCTGGGGGCAATGTTTTGAAGGATCCAAATAAATTCACTAGCAAAGGAAACTCCAAATGACATACTATTTCTAGTTGTTATATATTCTTTCCTTTTCAGGTTTTCCGTTTTTCATTCGTTTTTTGTTTTTTTTTTTTTTGACAGCCTTAGTTCCGCACCACGTTGTTTCTGAGCAGGTGGAGCCCATTGATCGAGAGCGGTGAAGGAGCATTTAAGTTTGTGAAAGATGTCACTTACGCAACCCAGGTGAGATGCATGATTTACTTTTACGTTTATGTGCACACTTTAGTTATTCATCCATTACACATCATTCATGGCATCTTTATCTTGTGAGCACATTAATTTTGATTCCATTAAAAGTTTTATAATGACATGTGGATAATCGTATTCCAAACTTGCATGAGATCACCTCACTGAACTTATTAGATTGCTCGTTAGAGACCATGGTTCGGGTTACAATTTAGAGTGCTACGTTGAAGTCAATGGTCAACAAAGACACATTGCATGATGTAATTAACCAAGGGCATCTAAAAGCAAGCTAAGTTGGCCAATCATCGCAAATCATGAAAGATTCTCTCGAGATATATATACAATTATCTATGCTTGCTAGATGATGGGTTGATTGAAAGAAAATCTTGCAAACCCATCTTGAGTTAGAAGTATAATTGATCACATCTATTAATTAGCTTATATATCTACCAAGATAAGATCCCAGTGGCTAATTTCTATATGTGTCTCTAGCAAACCACCTTACACATTGCTAAGTGCCCCCTATCACCAGTCCCCCCACATCTTCTCTTTTGTTGAGCTGGCTAGGCTTCTTATCCATTGGTTTGCTGGTTTTCTACTCTCTAACTCAGTAAGCAATTTTCTTCTACTATTTCCCTATCCTGGGGTATAAGTCTTTTGGTATTCTTTTACTTTGGTATGTGGTGTGGATTTTTCTTTTTTTGCTAGCTTCACTAGCATGGTGCATAGGCCCATCCTTTTGTCTCTCTCGCTTAAGGTATGGGCCTTCCTTCTACCCTGCTCGTATGATTCTTGGGGATTCTAGCCCTAAAGTAACAAAATTTGTGTTGATCTTTCAAAAAGATATGCAATATTGTGTTTGCTTATAGTGGTATTTTTATGCTAGTAGCATTGTCACCCCTGCCGAACGGACTTGTAGAGGAACAGACTTGAAATAAAAGTTAGCATAATGTTTTATTTGTCATCTAAAGTTATTCAGAAGGTGATGTAGAACGGGTCACTGACTATTTACATAGTCCAGATGGACCAAAAGAAGATCAGTTAGGGTCGGAAGCAATTAGAACCATAACCGTCGTATCTCACAATCTAGGATGAGTTTCAGGGTATATAATATATGATTTTGGGTAGCTCGAGCTACTTTAGCGAACCAACCCCGCTATGCTGGGCTTCCAATGTCGAAATCAGGAGATTCAACCAGATTGACGGTCATTAGACTAATTTAATTTCAATTTTACTATTTATAGTAAGTTTTATTTCCATCATAACTTTTGATCCGTAGGGTTTTAAAATTTGTGCCCAACATGAAAAGGGCTTAAAATAATTAGTAAAACAATTCATTTAAAAATTTTCAATTTTTTGCCAAAAAACATGAGTTGTAGTAGGATTAATAGACTTCTATAAACAGTAAGTTTACTATTTATAGTAAGTTGTGTTTTTTAGGTGTTTAAGTTTGAGTTGAAGTCTAAAACTTCTATCTATGGTTTAATTTCTTATTTTAAAGCATTATAATCACGTTAAATTTCATTCGATCAATTATTACGAATTTATTTGGATTTATTTTCTGTTTTCCCTTGCTTTCCCTCGTGGATTCGAGGAAGTCTGGTAGAAGATTTTCGGAAGCCTTGTAGACTCAAAGTACTTATCCGATTAGGCAGACAGTTATCGACCTAATCACGTCATCCCTGTGTCAGTAGGTCACAAAGACCTAGATGAAGGGACAACACAAATATAAATCACAATATAAATTTCATCCAAAACTTTTGTTGTTCTCAAGAAAATTTCAACAGCCAAGTCTACTTTCAATTTGTATCTGAATCATTTTTGGGCTCATACCTTAAACTGAGTTACCAAAACCGGCAGATGGACAGCGTGGATTACAATCACGTATGTCACAGTGGACACTGTAGAGCTTGGGCTAGCTGCCACAGGCAATCCTCTCTCATGTGAGACAGGCTGCCTGCTAAGCTAATTTACAACCGGTTGTGAGCTGTGATTACTCATTAGAATAAAAACAACTGCTGAAGCTAGTGTCACAATACGTATCAGGATCCTACTCTTTGGCACACGTGTTACAGTACTAGGGGGCACGTGTGCAGGGTCAAAATCTGGGCCATACCATAGTGTACACTTCAGCCTGAAAATCAGGACCGTCCATCCATTAAGTGGGTAAACGTGTATTAAAGAAAATGCAGAGTTGAAAAAGGTAGTGAATTGTGACCATCCAAGTCTAAAAATGTGCGCTCCATCAACTGATTTATTGGATAACGGCAACATGCAATTCGGCCTATCCCATGTACGGCTCAGGTATTTCATACGTGTGGAGTTCTGGCAACTGTGGCCCCATTCACTCACAACCGTTGCTTTTTCTCTTTATGCCAAAAAAACGAATTCTATCTTTTAAATGTCTCCTTTCTTTTTCTTTCATTGTCGAGTCGCAACTGATTATGTAGAAGGAACACCTGGCCGGGAAGGAGAATTCACGACCGTTGCTTTTCTCATTAAAATTCTAATCATTACCGTCTAATATATAAGAGGGGATATATTCTTCCATGCTATTCCGGCGACCGAGTATCTTTGAAGTTTGAATGCTCTCTGTCCCTCCCTCTCTCTCTCTTCATTAATTATTAAATAGATAACATTGATTAGACTCAACGAATGTACACGTGGCTAAACTAGCAACCGTCCATTGTCCACCATTTCCTTACCCTATCATGCATCATTACATACCGATCTCGCCCCCCACCATTACATCCACTAAAACCATCATGCCTGCCGTTGTCATGTTTGGCCCTGGTCCAAAAATACTGTTGATCCATAAGTCAGGTGGCCCACACCATTGGGAAAGCTTATTATATAGGGCGGAAGGTTCTCTGTGGGCCCATCATGACGTATGTGTTTTATCCCTGCTGTTTATTTTTCCTAACTCATTTTAAGGCATGACCGTAAAATGAAGCAAATTCAAATCTCAGGTGGACCAATCTCAGGTGGACCAACCCACAGGAAAATGGTGGTGATTGAATGCCCACTATTAAAAACTTCTTACAGCCCACTGCAGTGTTTATTGGCCATCCAACCTGTTGAATGGGTCAGACAAACCGGGATGAAAGGAAAATACAAATATCAACTTTATCCAAAACTTTTGTGGCTCCAATGAAGATTTTAATTGTGGTTGTTTAATCACTACTTTTCCTATGGTGTGGTCTTCTTGAGATTTGGATCCACCTCATTTTTTAGATCATGCCCTAAAATGAGCTGAAAAATGGATAGATAGTGTAGATAAAACACATACACCATTGTGGAACCCACATAGCACCGTGGCAGTGTCAGTATGCAATCCCTCTCCTTCGAGCAAACTCAGTTATGTCGTGACCATGGGACCCACCTTGTTGTATGTGCTGTACATATATATATATATATATATATATATATATATATATATATATATATATATATATATCATCCATCAGTTTTTTAGCTCATTTTAGGAGGATGGCCCAAAAATGAAGCAAATCCAAATTTCTGGTGGACCACACCAATGGAAGCAGGATGATTGAGCTTTAAAATCTTCTAATCTACAAAAGTTCTGGATGAAGCTGATGCATCTGTCTTCCCTTCATTCAAGTGTGCTTGACTTTATTGTTCAAATAAAACATTACCATAGAGCCCTAGGGAGTATTAATGGTAGGCATTCAATCACCACTGCTTCATGTGGTGTGGTCCATTTGAGATTTGAATTTTCTTCATTTTTGGGCCTGCATCCTAAAATAAGTTGGAAAATCTGATGGACAATATAAATATATATCACATACATCAAGGTGGCCTCAGCAGTCACGACAAACTGGCATTGTCAGCCGTCGGCCCACTAGACCGAATGTGCTCCCTTCTCATCTGTTTCTACTCGATCGTGGCTTACTTGGGCTATGGATTGGCGTAATTTTGGGCCATGGCCAAATAAGGTACGGCGTCCACACATCACGGCAGGGCCAGATAACTTGTTTTAACTATAATTAGAGTGCAGTGAAAACATTTGCGCTAAATCTAGACCGTTCAGTGTGTATTATCACAGATTATATGATCCTCTGCCTTTAACATATGCATGATATACTCATGTTTTAGGTTTCTACAAGTGGATCCCATGGTTCTTTAATACAGACCATTGGTCAGTGGGCCATGCCCAGAAATCACCTTGATGGTACAATCACACCCTACTAGACGGTTGGTAAGGGAAATACAGCAACTCTCCACACACAGGAGAATGGTAGCTAGAATTTCCCAATCAGTGAGACGTAGGGATCATAGTCCATCCACTATGCGACCCAACAGACCACTGTTCTGGATCATCGAAAAGTGGGCCCCACTTGCCCAGATCAAAGCCCGAGTATGGAATTCATATCCTGGGGTGGAATTCAGAGTGTGAGGTGTAGATTCGATGCATAGCGACGATTTTTTACTTTGACTTTTAACCGTTTGTTTGGAGAGAGTAGTTTCTCCGTAGTTAATGATTATCTTTTGCTTTGACTAATTAGGTAACATTTTAAAATATCCAACTCTGTGCCATCGCCTGGATCAGGGAGTATAGTTCATCGCCCAATACCTGATACATGGTAGCTTCAGTGGTGAATCTGATCCGTTGGTCATATCTGTATATGACCTTTGATTGAATATCTCTTCGAATTAATGAATATTCGTAGTTTTTCCCTCAAAAATCACATTCTTATCGCCGTCCACTATTAAGGAAACTGTCCGTCAGGATAGGATCGTCTATTCACTTATTTTTTTAACTTTAGCCAATGTGATCGGTAAGGAAATACTAGATGAAAGGTCTGGATTCACCACACCACCTCCCACCTTGTCAGTTTGAGGGACAGACATTATTTGATTCTTTGGCCGAATATCACGGTGGATAAGACATAGCCCCGATATCAGATTAGTTGAATAATCCTATCCTCTTATTCATGGACAGTTGTAATTTGTTGAAATAGGACCGTTAGATTTTTTTTTTCATTTTTGACCGTCCAATAAGCTTCCACCAATCTGATACATAGGTAATCAAATGAATATAATTTTTTGTTCATGATACATATAGACTGGGATCCATAATTTGGACAGTTTAATCTGAATTACCTGCATGCAATCTATGTAATTTACAGGTGCCTGCGTATTGTCCATCATACTCTACCAGAGTATCAAAGATCCCCACGAATATATATACATGTAGATGGTAGCTAGAGCCGTATAACGATTGAATCCCATGTATCCGTCTTGATTCATTGTCACACACACCACAGTACCCATGATTGTTTACTGGCCGGCCGGCCATGTATCCAGACTGTCCATCTGGTGGGCCTGATCTAAGATTCTCCTACCTTTCACAATAATGGAGTACTTGTCATCCTCCAGGTTTTAATCTAAGGGCTCGACTTCAATATTGAACGGTATTGCCACTATATAAGTGGGCCCACTTGGGGTCACTCCAATAACAATTAGTTGTTTTGTGGGCCCCTTGTACAGAGGCAACCAGAAACTGGTCTATTATTATTATTATTTTATGTGGATATTCATCTTCAAGGTATACATTGCATGTGACTTTCCACATGCAATCTTTCATGCACGTGCCGAACTTGTCCGGCATGTCACAAATCCAAGTCGTGCAGAAAGGTGGGCCCCACCATGAAGCTTGTCTGGTGTAAAAATCAGCCTGGCTGGTTCCTGTAAAAAACACAATGGAGATTTTAAGTGGGACACGCCGACATTCGGATCATCATTAGTTGTTAGTCAACATTCCTTGGATTCAACTCTCCCCATTCTCCATGTGAGTGCAAAGGATGAAAATTTCTCCAAAAAAAATTTCTATACTAGAGAAAGTACTCTATATTCAGCATGGATTATAGCCATAGTTATAAAACTCATTGACTCTACTCCAACCTGGCTAAGTCAACTCGGCTGGGAGAAATTTTGAGCCCAGTCGCTGGGAAACTAGATAGTGGAGCTGACCTGCCCTGGACACAGAAAGACTCATCGAGTTCGCTTGATGGCTGAGTTGACTCAGCTTGACTTTAATTGAGTCATTAAGTTTTAAGAAGTGGGATTTTAAAATAAATAAATCAGGTGGTAACAAGATTCTAAACCCCGCATTAACTGAGGAAAGAAATTACTTGTATAAAAATCTAACTATTTAAAACATCTATTAAAATGTCTAATGTTTGCAATTGATAACAATTAAGTATCAAGTTGAGCAATGCCAAATCTTTGAGTCAACCTGACCCGGTGGAACATATATTCAAGCTGAGTTTTCAGGGTTTTGAACTATGATCACAGCAAACGTCAGGAATAATCACTTAAAAATAAATACAATAAAAATAAAAGAAAAAAGGACAATCATATAAATGTCCCCTTCAATTTGAAATTAGTGATCCACTTGTGTTGCTAAGTCAGTTTAAGAGGGATGACTTAAATGAGAAAAGGTGGTATGGACGAAATATCGTGATCTCCAACATTCGTCAAAAAGGTCGTTCTAAGATCAGGCAGACCCAAATGTTTGAATGAGGAACCTTTTACCCTCTTATTATCTTGCTATTGCTAGTGGCATATATTATTCAGTGGTCCAGGCGTCTCATGCGGTGGGACCCACAGTGGATGGCAATTTATTTTTTCTTTTTTCTTTTTTTGAAGGAAGATGCTGGCTATCCAAATATTGGCCCTTTTTATGGAACTTAGATGCATTCTCCACTAATCATCTATTTGAAAGCCGTTGATCTAAGAGTTTAGATCTTTCAGTGTGGGAGATTTCCACCAGCGGCCCCTGCCACACTCTGGCCCATCATATGAACGGTATGGATCGACTATCCATAGTCCCGTTTTAGCGATTGGAACATCAGGATATTTGTTCCGATATCGGTACATCTGGACCTGATGATTCCTCTTTATCCTGTTTCCATTCCCCATGGTGGAGAAAATGTAGAAAAGTGGTGGATTCACGTGGGCAATGGACGACTGTTCTTCCTTTAGGTGGTCACTCTACTCGACTCGCTGTCTCTGGCCCACCACTGATGTAGAAAGCCATTTAACAAAAAAAAAAAAAAAAATCCCAAGATTTTAACTAATTAACTCAGACCCATATCGGATCTCCGAACTGATCTCCATTGTTTATCATGTAATCGGAAGCTCATATAATGTCGGATCCGGCGTAACTTAACGTTGGCGTTTTCAGTTTTAACCGCCCATGCGTTTATTACCAGACGTGCACGCTGGGTGGGGCTCACCCTGATGCTTGGGTGCCATCCAACCCGTCCATTAGTGTAACGCCATCTATTATCCGGGTTGTTCATCTGTACTGCAACACTCGGTTACATCCGCTGGACGAGTAAACTCGCGATGTCCAGTTTGTCTGGGCTGCAACACTCGGTTTCGATCCCGCTGGATGAGTAAACTCGTGATGTCCAGTCAGTTTGGGCAATGGCTTTAGTCTCACATGGAATAAATGAGCGCCCGAAGTTTTGGTTACATGGGGTCCAGCCTTTAATGATAAGGACATATTTTGAAAGCAATTCAAGATTAAAACCGTGAGGCTCTTGCCAGAGTAAGACCTGGATATATTTTTTTGTATATCCACGCTGTACATCCGTTCTGCCAGATCATTTTAGTCAATGATCCCAAAAATTAAGCAGATCCAAATTTCAGGTGTACCACACCACAGGGAAAAGTGGTTAATGAACCCACCGTTAAAAACTTTTTGTGGCCACAAAAGTTTTGGATTAAGCTGATATTTGTGCTTTTCCTTCATCCAGGTCTGTAGTGAAGTTATCAATAGGTTGGATGGCAAATAAACACTACGGTGGACCCCGGGTAGTCTTTAATTGTGGGCTTTCAATCACCGCTGCTTCCTGTTGTGTGGTCCACGTGAGATTTGGATCTCCTTCATTTTTGGTCTCATGGTCTATAATGAGCTGGAAAAACTGACGGACAGCGTGGATATACGACATATACATCAAGGTGGGCCCACGGTCGCGGCCTCACCGAATCCGCTCTGCATACTATCAGGTTGCAGAAGGGGGCCGGATTGCGTGTGACCCTAGGCACAGAGATATCTCTGTCCCCGGGCTGTGTGGGCTCCACAGAGATGTTCTTTAGAAATCCACCGCTGTCCATCTATTTTTAAATTGCACAACAGGACAGTATTATAAAAATCAGGCAGATGCAAAACTCAGGTTGGCCACACCAACAAAACAGTGGTACCAACAACGTCCATCGTTGAAACCTTCCTAGTGCTGAAGATGATGTTTATATTCTATCCAAACCGTTCATAGAATTATTACCGTTCAGATAAACTGTAGGAACGAATATCACCCTAATACAAAACTTCTGTCAAGACGAAGCGTTCAATCCCACTGTTTCGTGTGGTACGGAGAACCTAAAGTTTGTATCTGCCTATCTTTAAAATCCTGTTCTATTGTTGCCTTTCAAAACAGGTGGACGGAGTGGATTTCTCACAGACAATAGGATTTTAAAAATCAGTGAAATCCAAAACTCATGTGGGTGGGTTCTTCGAAGCTACCTGATGCGAAGCTTTGTACAGGATGCTCTAGTTTTCAGTTCTGGCAAGTTGGGCCCATCTTTCGGCAATCCAGACCACTACCATGGATTGATAAATCATCCTCAACAAAAAGATCCGAACCATCAAAATTGGGACCTTTTTTCAGATGAACGTGTAAGTTTCTGAATTTCTATTCTCAACCATCTGTTCGGTTATCATAATTCGAACGGTTTGAATTGACCTAAGGAGAACTTCTTTTAGTACATGGCCCATCGACGAGGGACTTAACAGACCGAAGGCATGGATTACCTATTCATGGTCCCTGCTTATAGAACTGAAGATGCGTGTGTACTGTTGGAGTGACGACAGCCGACCGTTGAGCTCAAAACCAGTAGCCCATCGTGACCTCCAAATTAGTATTGGCTGGTCCCTAGGAGCTTAAATAACATAAGAGACAGATACCAGGCCCCATAGGAAGCATACGGGACCAAGTGGTACGGCGGACCACTGCCTTTTCACCCTCTTGCTAGTAGTACAGAGGAATATATGATATCTTTTGAATGACATAGATATTGGGAGCTTTTCTGAGGCACACACGTGCCCAAGTAAGTTTGTGTACGGACTCGCATTAGGTACTACACCGCTGAGGAGACGGACGAGGTGCCACGAATTAGGTACTACCCCATTACGACAGGAAGCGGATTGCGTACTGAGTAAGGTGTGGAGTAAACTCTACGGGCCTACAGTGATTTATGTATTTTATCCACTCCGTCCATCTATCTTAACAGAAAATTTTAAGTGCGTTGCCAAAAATGAAACATATTAAAATCTAAAATGTACCATATCACAAAAAAAGTGTGAACTAAATGTCTACCGTTGAAAAATTCTCAGAGGACACAGAAGTTTTGGATCAAGCTGATATTTGTGTTTTCCCTTCATCCATATCTATGTGCTATTATGAACAGGTTGGCTGACAAATAAACATCACTGTAGGGCCTAGGAAGGTTTCAACGATGGAAATCATTATTCCCACAATTTCCTGTGGCATGGTCCACTTGAGATTTGGATATGCTTAAATTGTGGCTCAACCACTAAAATGAGCTCAAAAAACATATTGACAGAATAGATAAAGCACATACATTCTAGGTAGGCCCAACTGAGTTTACTCCGCACGATAAGAGCACGCAATCTGATTCTATTGGGACACGAGTACATAAAACAACACGTGTCGCACCTTAGTATTGATAAAAAGAGTAGATAGAACCAGACTAATATAACACATGTCAACTATCCATCATTACCAAGTTCATCATTACCAAGGTGTACGTCGCACTTGATCTCCACCAATGTCAAGGTGACACATACTTGCCCATCTTCAGCTACATCCTAATGGGGGTAGTATCCAATCTGAGCTTGATAATGCACTGAAAGCCACATTACATCAACTACACCCTAGTGGGGGGTATTACCCAATCTGAGCTCGGCAGTGCATTGACAGCCCCGCAGGCCTTGCTACTTGCCATCAATGGCGAAGTGCCATGCGCTACCCAGTCCGTCTCATCACGGGGGAGGGGGGGGGATTTTGGGAGATCATTTTAAGAACATAAGAACAAAAATGAACAGGATCCAAGACTCAAATAGGCCGAAAAAGTGAGGATTGAACGTCCACAGTTGAAATATTTGTGGAGCCACTGGAGTTTCGAATCGGGATAATATTTGTGTTTCCAGTTCATCCCAATAGTAGTGACGTTATAAACGGTATGGATATCATATAAACATCACTGTGGACACAGGGAGGTTTCAACGGTAGTGATTTACCTACCCACCTTTTTCTTCAGTGAGGCCCACTCGAGTCTTGGATTCCGTTCATTTTTGTATTCATGTCCTAAAATGAGCTCCCAAAACGGATGGACAGGGTGGATTTATCAAAAAAAATCACTGTGGACCCCACCTTGGTTCCAGCGCAGGAACTTCCTGCGCAAGGCTTTCACAGGAAATCCGCGCCCCGTCCTCAGGGTGGAGGTAAGTACCTAATCGAGCCCTGCTTGTACAGGCCACCACATATGCCACCATAACAAATAAGTACAAGATCTGATCCTCAGGAAGATCTCTCTATCAGATGTCACGGTCAAAGAATCACATCAGTTCAATAGTCATATGGACCATATTTTAAATATCAACTTGATCCAAAACTTTGTTGCCCAACAAGTTTTGGACGGTGGGTGTTCAATCACCTCTATTTCCTATGGCTGGGGTCTACTTGAACTTTGGATATGCTTAATTTTTTAGCTCATTTCCTAAAATGAGCTGAGAAAACAAACGGCGGGCATGAATGAAACACACAGCGTGCCCCCACAGCGCCTGCCACTAGGGATATCCCCAGTGACAGGGTCATCAGGCAATCCGCTTCCGTACTTAATATGAGCTGTCAGAATATGTAAACCTACGATGACCATAGCCAATGTTCACGGTGGCTTACACGTGCTTGAGTCTAGACCGTCCAGTTAAAACAGTTCGATCTCCATATCTCAAAAATCACACTAAAAGAGTTGTCCTTGCTATGTCATTGGTGGTCAGAAAATGGACGCTCAAAAATGGCAAATGGTTTTAACTTTCAACCTGAATGAATCTAATTTCAGAAATGCCACGTGCATGGATACGAGAATAAATGCCACGTCACCATTATTCACACGCAATGTATCTTTCTCAAGACAATAAATGCCACGTCACCCTTATTGCACACATGGCATATATCATAATTCAAATTAAATCATCCACATTATGCATACCGGTTAGATGTATTATGAGCAAAAAATTATGCTTTATTTGATTATCAGACTATAAAAATCAGTGGTCACTTATTTGATGGTTAAAATTGAAAATATATCCAATGGTCTAATTTCAATAAACAAGTGTCTAGCGCCAATCAAAGATTAGGATTGCTCATCCAATATGATTTTGGATGGTAACACAGCGACTGTAGGTTCCACAAATTAGTCAGTTTTGAGTTAATATATGCCACCTGTACCATTTCCCAGTGCTTGAGTATCAAGCGCCTAAGGCAGCCAGAGTATGAAATAACTCCCTTAGTCCCTTATCATAATTCCCTTAATTGAAGTTGTCACAGTAACCCCATCTTATTTATACTTTTAGCCCCCTTTTTTTTGTTTAAATGGGTATAAAAGATCAAAGTATTATTTACTGAGTATTGCTCATGCATAACTAGTTGTACGTCCAACTAGTTGGTGTTTGGGACCCTTTGTACAATATATTGCCCGTCCATTAAGATTATCCCATCACGAAAATGGGATGACCCAAAAATCAAGTTGATCCAACTATTAGGTGGGTATTGTTGGGTGCGTTTCACACAAGCCTAAGGATCTCGCCCCCCAATGCACTAGAATTATGGACTAAGGTAATGCAATTATCAAGAGTAAACAAACAACCACACGACACAAAGAGTTTTTACGTGGAAAACCCTCGAAAAAAGTAAAAACCACGGGACCTAGTCCAGATCAACAATTTACTATCTCAAGGAACTGTTACAACCGATCACAAGCACACACCACTTGGATCAAACCTTTTTCACCCACACAGGGATGGATAACAATGAAAGAACAAGAAAACTGAGAGATCTCACCCGAGCACGAGGACGTTGAAGAGTCGAGACGTCGAAGAGTCGAGACGTCGTTGCACCGGGAATCACCTTCTCGAGCAATGCCTCCTCTACCAACAAGCTTCCTCTCCCTCTTTCTCTTCCTCTCATTCTCTTTTTCTCTCTCTCTCTCTCACCTAGGACGTGTAGAACACCTTGTGGGAACCCCAAATCCCGAATTAGAACTCCATATATGTAGTTTTGCAAGAGTCCTAGCCTGATTTGGAAACTGCAGTACCAATCCGCGCACACCTCCGACCGGTCGGCCAAAACCGCCGGCCGGTCGGACCCACCAAAAGCCAGTCCAAAGAAAAACTGTGTATAACAACACATAGCCCGACCGGTCGGCCAGGACCATCGGCCGGTCGGACGACCGGTCGAGCTTCACAAAATCTGTCCAGAGATTTTGTGGTTTCTAGCCACTTTGTCTGGCCGGTCGGACCTCATAAAAAGGCACTCTCTCTCCTCTGCATGAGGAGGAAAACTCCAACAGGTACACCATAGGAAACTAGGAAACAACACCTATAAACTCCACATTCACATGGAGCATCACATTTTCATGGTTGGATCATTCTAATTTTTTGTGAATCCCATTTTTATAGTGAAACAATCTCTTTGTACAGACAAAATATCATACAAACACCATAGTGGCCCCCACATGCCAACTAGTTAGATGTACAACTAGTTGCGTGTGAGCATTTCTCTTATTTACAAACAATGTAAATATAAGCCAGGTGAAGCAAAGAAGACTGATGCCATAGGAGTTCTTTATCTGTAGAGCCGTTTCGGTGTGAAATGAGCAGAGGCACGAGGACGTATAGAGTTCACTCTAATGGGGTGTTTATTTGCTGACAATGACAGCTTGCTTTTGAAACACTAAAGTTAAGAATTGTGTAAATTTTATATGAGGTATAAATTTCATTTGGGAAGTTAAAGTTAAGAATTGTGTAAATTTTTTGTGGAGATACTGTTATACATGGCTTATATACCTCAACCATTCATTTTGCAGGCTGATTTTAGAGCATGAACCCAAAATTGAGGTAGATCCAAAGCTCAAGTGGACCACACCATATGAAACAATGGGTTGAACGCTTAAACTAAAAAATGTTTTAAGGCTACGATTTCTTATGGGGGTGGACCATTGCCTTAGTTTTGGGCTGGTGCCGTAAAATGTTTCCGGTAAAATGGATAGCTGGCATGATTATGTCATAGACAATATAGTAGCTCTAGCCAATTTAAGTCCATCCTTTTTAAATGACATTTTAAGGGGAAAATGCTCATTTCTGCCAAACATGTATAAATGGTAATTATCACCCACTTACCTTTATTTCTCTATCAGAATCTTTTCTGCAACACCCAAGATCTTTGGGGCCCACCATGTTGTATCTTAAAATCCACTCCGTTTATCACGTGATTCTAGATAATGGGGAAAACATTCAGATCGATACACGACTCAGGTGGACCACACCGCAGGGAACAGTGGGGATGGGATGCCAACCATACGTTTGTGCATGTGGCCACCATTGTGTATATTTTCATCAAACCCATTAATCAGGTGTAACTCATCAGAAAGAAGAAAATATATAAAAATCAGCATCACCAAAAACTAAAGCGGGCCACACCGAATGAACTTGAAAGGTTTTAGTAGAAATTTTACATTGTTCCCATTTGTGTGGCCCGTCAGAGTTTCATATTGGGATGATATTTTGTACATACAGATCGAATAAGAGTCCTCACATGATGGACGGAGTGGATTTACATATTCAACATGGTGGGCCCCACGGAGCTTGCGTGTTTTATGCACTGTGTAAAATAGGATTAGTGTAGAAGGTCCGGTCCCAGAAAGAGACTCTTATATGATAAGGAGGCATAATGGAAAAGAGAGGGATGAGAGGTGGGGATTTGGAGAAGGGAGGGAAGGGTGGAGAATAAGGATCGGGCATGCTTTTGATGTCGACCGCCCGATTTTTCGTCCTCTTTGGATGGTGAACCGTCAATCGCGGTCGTGGTGGGGCCCACCCGAAGATTCTCGTTTCGGAACGCCGGTCAACTTGCCTTATCAATCATTCCGGTTTTCCCACTATCTTCCTACCACCCGTTCATGAAGAAAACTGATCACTCACAGGCAGAAGTACCACAACTTGTGGTACCGTACAATCTTTCCCGCCAACATGTTACATGTGCAAAGCATCAGTTGCCATGAGAACAAAAGGCCCCACCACGAAGATCGCCCAGGACAGAAATCGGTTCCGTTGGCTCATCAATTGGGCCACCAACATGGAATCAATGGATAACTGGCTGTTTGAATCAATATACATTTGAGGCCCACCTAGTCAATGGATCAGTCTGATTTTCAAGAATAGTGATATTCATGGCGGGGCCTGACATTTACATGGTATCGATGTCCTACAAAAAGGGTATGTTGGTGGGAAACATGGTACTGTACAACAACTTGGGGTAAGTCCTCGGTATAATCTTTTCGCTCGGCCCAGAAAAATAGTGGGACCCGTTTCGCAGGTATTCCCATCTCTCGATGTGCCGGCTATAAAAAAAAAAAAAAAATCTCCGCCAGTAGATAATGGGCGCGAATTAGGTGTTACCCTAGGAACAGCTTAGGGGGTGTTAGCCCTACCGTATGGCCCACATGAATGATATTTTGTATATCCACACCGTCCATACGTTTCTACATCCCATTTTAGTATGATATTCCGAAAATTATGCAGATCCAAATCTCAAGCGGACCATACCGCTAACAACAGTGCGATTGAGTGCCTCACCATTAAAAATTCCAAAGAGCCCATCGTAAGGTTTTTGGTAGTTTATATTTTCAATCCAAGCTTTTGATAATTTTAATAAGGTCTTGATGAAGGGAAAATATAAATATAAATATCAGATTGATCCAAAACTTTTATGGCCCACAAAACGTTTTTAATGGTTATTCATCACTGTTTCTAGAGGTATGGTCCACTTGATATTTGAATATTCTTAGGGATTTTGGATCGCATCTTAAAATGACATGAAAAAGCAGATAAACGGCGTAGATATATTAAAAAAATACATCAAGATGGACCCCACACGGTTAGGGTAACACCCAATAAGCCGTTCCCGGGGTAACACCTAATTCGCGCCCACATGACAGTTGCCGACAATAGATCAATGGCTCTGACATTCGCAGAAGGCTGATATGTTGGCACGTGTTTAGTGCACACGTGCTCAATCTTGTCCTCGGGCCGAATTTACCATGGGTGGGCCCAGAATTCAATGGTCCATAGGGCAAAGATCTGATGTCGTGATGGCTCATGTCCTGGAAGCATGCCAATCGTTGATTTCTTTCCTATGACTATATACTGACGGTCAAGAATGTTCCATTCCCTAGATTTTCTAGGCATTTCCCCATCCAAAAAATACCCCATCAAAATAAACGGTTTGGATCGCAAACCATCATTGTGCATTCCGGGGAATGATCACATGCGTTAGAACTTATGTAATTACCATGCGCTGGAGCTGTGTGGGGCCCACCCATGACGTTCGTGTGGAATCTAAACCGTGCATCCGGTGCGGTTGCTCATGTGTACTGTACATCACAAGAATTTTAACTGTCCAAGCTAAGGAAGACACAGTTCGAGGAGAAATTTACAATCCCGACTACAACTTTTTACATTCACTTGTTTTGTACCACCTAAATTTTGGAATGGCTTACGTTTCGGAGTGTCATTTCATCCCGATGAGTCGCATCCGATGACTGGATTGGATGATATACACGGTAGATCTTTCATCAAACCCGTTCATCAGGAGTGAATACTCTGGATGAAGGGAAGATATAAAAATAAGAATGATCGAAAGCTCAAGCAGGCCATAACGCGTAAGGTAAAGGTTTTAGGCGAAAATTTATATTTCTTCCCACTGGTGTTGCCCATATTAGCCTTTTTGTATCGGGCTAATCGTTGGTATGTACGGTTAATATAAGATTTCTGACGAGATGGACGGAGTGGATTTCGTGTGTATGACAGAGCAGGTGTTTCAGGAGATTCCTACCCCGTTTTTCCAATGCTGCAGTTGGGCGATGCTTCTGCCTTCTGTGCGGGAACTGATTCGGTACAGTTGCCGGTACCGAAGCTTCCACAAGCCTGACCTCCCACTGTCTTGTGGCAGAGCTACAGCAGATGAGGACCATCCATCAAGTGGGCCACTACAGCGGATAGCCTGCTGCCCACAATTCAAATACCAACCTATCTAATTATCCTAACCATCCATTTTTTTTTTCTGCGAATATCATTTTGATATTATCCACCATACTTTAGCAGCGAATCGCATAACTACTCGAGAAATATCTAAAAAATAAGAACATGCCATAATGCCACGTGTAATCCCGTGCTAGGCACGTGTCATGCCGTAATATGTTGGAGATTATTGCTTTTGGCAGGTGAAAAGGTTATCACTCTGCCCATAACGTCCCACATGCCTGTTCATCTGAGCCATACACCTCAACTTATCTACTCGACACGTTGCATACAGGTGCCTAAATCCAGACCGTCCAAGTGGTGGGACAACTCACAAAGAATCAAAATTCTCGTTTTTTTTTTTTTTTCCTAACGCGTTGAGAGAAATCTTTGTCGGGAGATTGTCCGGCTGCCTACATTGGATGTCGGCCAGATAAGCTTGCGTGAGGTTTGTGGTACACGTTCCTAGATGAAGCCCACGTAAGAGATCTGATCCGTCCAAAATATTGGACACCCACAAATCAGGCCAGTCTCTTCATCAGGTGGGCCAGAGGACCTTCGTATGAAACAGGTCACCCAAATCAAGTCTGTAGGGTATACAGCAGTGAGTTGACCGGTACAGTTTGGTTTCCTTGGGAATTGGGGGGCTGTGTGAGATCCACCATTCCCGCCAATTTTGGTTAGAGGAACTTTGATACTCTGGCAGAAATGGATGGTGCTCAGGCACTTAGAAATTGCATGCGTGGCTGACAAATAATTCAAAATTAAACCGTCCAAATTATGGGTTTCTGTTTATATGTATCATGAACCTGAAGCAAGAGTTATTTGACCATCTGACTTTAGGATTGGTGAATATTTATTGGACGGATAAAACCGAAAAATATCCAAGCATTCTTTTTCCAACAAACAGTTGTCAAGGAATCGCTGGATTGGATTGATCAACTAGTCTGATTTTGGGTCCGTTCTTATCGAAAGTGGGTTCCACAATTTAGTCAGTTAATCTGAGTTAGTATAATGCCACGTGTACAGTTTCTGAGAGCCTGCGTATTAAGCCTCACTCTGCCGGAGTATCAAATAACACCCCTTTTCTCCCTTCTTTTTTTGGAACGTCCAATCTATTTCCTCCTCGTCGGGATTGCATTCATGGAAAATCCACCGTACGTCTACTGTCGATCTCGTCATCCAATCAGTGGACCCCACACTCATTGGAATAGACAAATGAATAATCGATTGGACAAGGAAAAGCTCTCCACGACCCAAGTTCAACGTGCAAATGTCCATTGATTCGACGGTCGATACTCTCCCTGTGAGTTTTGAGGACTCGGATTCGATGGTGACCCCTCCAGTACCCACATCGGTGCTGGTAAGTGATGGAAATGCTCACCATGATGTATGTTTTATCCACGCCGGTCATCCATTTTTGTCCGTTCATTTCCGAGCATTCAGCCAAAAAATGAGACAGATCCAAAGCTCAGGTGAACCACACCACAGGAAAAAGTGGTGGTTAGACGGCCATCATTAGAAACTTCTTGAGGCCCACGAAAGTTTTGATCAATCTCATATTTGTGTTTTCCCTTCAGCCAGGTCTATGTGACCTTATCAAAAGGTTAGATGGCAAATAAACATTACAGTGGGCTCCAGAAGTTTTTAATGGTAGGCATTCAATCACCACGGTTTCCTGTAGTGTGGTCCACCCGAGATTTAGATCTGCCTCAATTTTGGGCTCATGCCCTAAAATGAGCTGGAAAATGGATGGACAGCAACGATAAAACACGTACATCATGAAGATGGGCCCATTGAACTTTTCCAGCACCAACGTGGTAATGGAGGGGTACATATATGAGCGGTCCAGATTGACTACATATATGCCACTCTTTTGCTGATTGTCTGTAAGCATAGAATCTATAGATCGTCGAGATTGAGGAATAATCATCACACCAAGCCTCATTGGTGGACATTTTGAGATGATGTCGGTAGTGCTATCTTTCCACGGAGGAGGGAGGATCGGGTACTGAGTAAACTCTTTGGGGGCACGGTGATGTATTAGTCTTATCCACGCCGTCCATCCGTTTTACTATATTATTTTAGTGGACGATATTAAAATTGAAGCATATCCAAAGCTCATGTGGCCCACATCAGAGGAAGTAGTAGGAATTGAATGCCTACCGTTGAAAGCTTATTGTGGGCCACTGAAGTTTTGGATCAACCTGATATTTGTCTTTTCCATTTTTCCATGTCTATGTGACCTTATGGATAGGTTGGATGACAGATAAACATCACTGTGGGCACTAGGAAGGTTTCAACGGTGGGTGTCATTATCCCCACTGTTTCCTGTGGCGTGGTCCACTTGAGATTTTTATCTTCTTAACTTTTGGACTCATGCCATAAAATGATCTTTTAAAACGGATGGACGGAGTGGATAAGACACATACATCACGGTGGGCCCCACAGAGTTTACTCAGTTACTCCGTACACAATCGCATGCCTTTCCACCGTAGACACGGCAGGGTGACTTATCATTCAGGACCGTCCATTTAGATTCCTCTATTGTGGATGGAAATTGTGTAAAATACACTGTCAGGAGGATCCTAGATATCTGATCGGTGGGCTTTAAATCGATGGTTGAAAGCGGATATGGTTAAAGGTAGATTAGGTGGGTTTTTGACACGTGGGCCTTCCATGGGAGTTCACAGTAGATGGATGGTCTCGATTGATACATCGTACCACCACGGTGGAGAGATGACTCCACCGTATTCCGGTTCTATCAAGACGCCGTTGACACACCTCCACATGTTGCAGCATAACACGTGTATGACATCAAGGCCATTCATCCACCTGATCAGTAGATCGGCCTGATTTTGGGGCAAAGGCACCTCCAATCAGTTGGATGGTTCAGTCTTTCACACGCGTGCCGACTTGGCACACGTGGATGGACCTTTTCACCCACGCGTGTGATTAAAAGCCTCGCCCAATGACAAGGAAATCCAGTGGATGGACCTTTCATAAGGGAATGGGCTGTAGATTGAGGACCAGCCCGTTTGTGCTAGTGGATAAGGCCCAAGCCCATGATGGATTTAAAATCGGGGTACATGTCCCACCCAAATAGCGTTTGGTTGCACTATCTAATTGCATTGAGATTAGTTTAATAAGTGAAGATTTTGGCTTGCCAACTGACCTTGCTGGCCTATCAAGCTAGGACTTGGCCCACCACTTAATTATGGGTTTGGGCTGGATTACTGGGCCTAAACTTTAAGCCTGTCTATCAGTTTGGCCGATCTTCGGCTTGTCTAAGAGCCCGCCGTTGGGCAAGTACTTGAAAAGGATAAGATAAATAGGGCCCACAGGCCAAGTAATGTAGCCCCATCCAGGCCCAAGTGCTCATAACTAGAGTCCCACAAGCAGAATGAGGTGGGCCCAAAAAGGCTGAAGGAACTTACCAAGCCCATTACAGAAATTTAAATTCCAATGCAAAACTTCCCCAAAAATACAGTCTTCATCTGCCAAAGAAATGAGCACGTGCTGTCGCCATCTCTGTACTGGGGCTACGATGGGGCATTGCAATGTGTAGACCATGTGGGCCACATCATAACAGATATGTGGACGGTCACAAACGACATTACATTATAATACGTCTTTTGTAATAAGATCTCCCACGGATGATGTGTGCCGGGCTTGAGCTGGACAAGCTATCAACGGGCTGGGCCTGGCTCTGTCTTAGGCCCGTTTTTAACTTTTTGGTCCAGGCCTATTCGATATTTCACGTTTGAGGGTCCAGGCCTGGCCCATTGACAGCCCCAGTCAAGGCCACTGCCAGCAAGTTTATTTATTGGGCCTAGTTTTTTGGCCCAATGAGGCCCACCACCAACAGGCTTTGATCGTTGGACCTGGATCTGGCCTGTCTCGACCCATCAATGAGCCTTGCTTATACATTGGTTCTGAGAAAATTGGACGGCAAGATAAAAGTGGCCAACAGTCCATATTGACCGTACAATGGAGTTTCACCAAATGAGAATTTATCTCCGAGTACCTCATAGGCCTCTTCTGATATTTTCAGTTTAAGAGGGGTTTTCCCTAAATTTCAATAATTTCTTACCGTGCGTTTGGATTATAAGTTACTTTGGATAAGCTACTTATACCATAAGTAGACCTACACACATGCAGAGCTCTGCCCTGTTTGAGCTTAGCTTTATCAATGAACACCTTAACTTGAGCTTGGCTTGGCTTGGCTTGAGCATTGAGCTCTAAATAACAGCTTAAACTTGGCTTGTTGTCCAAGCTGAGTGAGTTTTATTCAAGCCGAGCCGAGTCGAGTCAAGTCGAGCTCTCTCTCTCTCTCTCTCTCTCTCTCTCTCTCTCTTTTCTAGAAGTGTATACATAAACCCAATCCAACCAACTAACTTGACCCAACCCGACCCAACCCAACCCATCTCACTGACCTGAACCAACCCACCCATTGACCTAACCCGTCCCACCCCAACCCACCCCACCCCACCCCACTAACCTGACCCACCCCACTCTACTGATCCGACCCGACCCAACCCAGTTCCAATCAATCCATCCCAAAAAAAGGTCCCTAAATTAGCCTTATTTTAAGATTTTCTATTTTAAATAAATAAGAATTTTTTTCAAAAAACCCACCGGAGAATAAAAAAAATGAAGGTTGGGAGGCCGGGTGGGTGTGTGTCATGTGGGGCTTAGTCAGGCGTGCCATGCGGCTGAGTTGCCCGTTCACTCGGGCGCAGGCCGTGCGGCTGCCGGGCAAGAAGCCGGAAGGGGGAAGGGAGAGAGAGAGAGGGTTTGATTTGAGTTAAGATATATATATATATATATATATATATATATATATATATATATATATATATATATATCAAGCGAGCTTTTATTGAGCTTCAAGCCAAGCTCACTCATGCTTGAGCTCGGCTTATTTTCAAACGAGCTTAGTAATTCAAGCTTGCGCTTGATCGAATTGCCATACAAGCTAAGGCGAGCTAAAATGAGCCAAGCCGAGCGAGCTTTTCGAGCTAGTTTGGCTTGTGTGCAGCTCTAACCATAAGTAGCTTATCTTTGTTTCTACTCATTCAGCTGATAAAGTATGCTCGGTAACCAACATACTTATCAACCAAAATGTAGAAAAAGTATGTTTGGTTTCCAACATAATAAGCAATCATCCCTCAAGTCTAGTCCCTCTCACATCCACCATTCATCATGTGTGGCCAACTTTTGATGTGGACCATTCACTATATGGGCCCTACCTTTGATGTGGGTCATCTATCATACAGGGCTCACCTTGGATGTAGGCCATTCATCACTATGGCCCAACCTTTTATGTGTAGCATTTATTATGTAAGGCCCACCTTTAATGTTGGTCATCCATCAAGTGAGGGCCACTATCAATGTTATTGTCCATCATGTGAGGCCCACCTTCAATATCCACCGCCCATCATGTGGAGCCCCGCTTTAATGTGAACCGTCCATCATATGGCCCCACCTATGATATGGGTCGCCCATCATGTAAGGCGTACCTTGGATATGGGCTACTCATAATTAGAGACAACCTTTGATGTGGACCACCCATCATGTGGGGCCTACCTTGATGTAGATTGTCCATCATGTGGGGCCCACCATTATTAATTGTCTATAATGTGGAACTCATGTGGGCTCCACCTTCAATGTAGGTTGCCCATCATGTAAGGGCCGACCTTTGATGTGGATCATCCATCATGTGGGGCCACCTCAATATGGGTCATCCATCATGTGACACCCAGCAATTCAATG
Organism: Liriodendron chinense; assembly: GCA_003013855.2. NCBI lineage: Eukaryota > Viridiplantae > Streptophyta > Magnoliopsida > Magnoliales > Magnoliaceae > Liriodendron > Liriodendron chinense. The sequence goes on from ML058513.1 coordinate 7,398,755, forward strand.
TCCACTGCTCGTCATGTAAAGCCCACCTCTTGATGTGGATCATTTATCATGTAGGCCCCACCTTTGAAGTGGGTCGTCCATCGTACCAACCCGCTTTGGATATATGCTTTTTATCATTATAGGCTGACCTTTGATGTAGACCATTCAATATGGCCCACATTAATATGTGGTCATCCATCATTTAGGGCTCACCTTTTATGTAAATTGTCCATCGTGCAAGCTCCACCTTCAATGTGGACAGTCCACAATATAAGGCCTCCTTTATATGGACAATGAGAAAGAGCCTCCTTTGACATAAATTCCAGAGAGAAATAGAATAGTCATAAATTAAAATGCTAAAAAAAATTACTCATCTAGAAAAGGAATTTCCCTAATACATTAGTTGCTTTTAAGGCCTATTTGGATCATAAGTTACTTAGGATAAGCTGCTACTTATTTCACAGTTTCTAATTATTCAGCTAATAAGTATGTTTGGTAACCAACATGCTTATCAACCAGAAAGTAAAAAAGCATGTTTGGTTTCCAACAAAATAAGCAATTATCCTTCAAGTTTGTTTGGTCCCCCTCACATTTGTCATCCATCATATGGGGCCAACCTTTAAGGTGGACCGTTTATTGTTTGGGCCCCGCCTTTGATGTGGGTCATCCATAATACAGGCCCCAGCTTGGAAGTGGGTCATTCATCACTATTGTTGTCCATCATTCATTATGTAGGGCCCACTTTTAATGTTGGTGTGGAGTCCACCACTAATGTTATTGTCCATCATGTGGGGCCCACCTTCAATATACACTTCCCATCATGAGGGCCCCACCTCGGATGTGGGCTATCCATCATGCAAGCCCCACCTTGGATATGGGCCACTCATAATTAGGGCCAACCTTTGATGTGGACCATCCATCATGTGGGACCCACCATTATTAATTATGTCACGCCCCAAAATTAGGTATTCAAGTTGATCAGGCGCAAATCCAAAATTTCATATTGAGAGTTGAATTTAAACAAAATATAAATGCAACCCACAATTTTCATATGTTTCCAAGAGAATAAGAGGCAAACTAAAATAATTAAAATAAATTTCTCATTACTAATTCTTCATTAAAAACTTATTACATCAATATAAAAATCAAATAAACCTATTTACAAAATAACATTTAAATTCAACTAGTCTTAAATACAAAAGGAGATTTTTCGTTTTTGTCCAACTATTCTTCATAATCCAATCCTGCAAAATAATTTAAGGGGGTGTGAGCGCAATGGCTCGTAGGGTCACATCATTCCCACACTTAGAAATATTATGTTAACCACAAGTATATCTGAATGAAATAAGTGAAATCATTTTCAAAGAAAATGCAGGCATCTAAACTATATTTATGCATTTACAATTTCAAACATAGAAATTCAAAGCAATATATCAACAAGATACATGGTACCTGATTGTCCACATGTTAGATGAAAAAAAAAATTGTGACCAACATTTTCATAAACCTATGTACTCCTTTACAATAAACTTGAAAATATATAACCATAACGATCTTTTAAGGAATAACCTTGGGTAGAGCACCACTTGATATCTTTTAGGGAACGACCTTAGGTAGAGCATTACGTGATATCTTTTAGGAGTTAGTATAGGGCAGTGCACCCGTATGTATATATTTTAGGGAATTACCTAGGGCAAAGCACCAGTGCCGATCTTTCGGGAGTGACCTCGAGCAGAGCACTCTTGTGTGTATCTTTTAGGGAATTACCCAAGGTAGAGCACCCGTGATAAAATATTCAATGATCCTTTAAGGGCAGAGCACCCGTAACAAAATCAAATAATTACATTTTACAATACGAAATAATAATCAAATAAGATTCATTTTCCAATTAGATAATTAAATAAACTCAATCCACAAAGTGTAACAATAACTCATTGGATCAATTTACAATTCATAATACAATCAAATAACTCATTAATTTACCATGAAATCCATTTACATCTCGGAATAATAATCAAATGCACATAACTCATAAATCATTAACAATTAATCAATTAAAATCACAATACGTATAACGTAAGGTTTTCAACCGGGAGATCACCTACCTAATCTGGTTGGAGTATTCTGATGGAAATCTACACTTGATGAGTTGCTATTCTTGAATTTGGGGATTGTCTGGTCCAATTCGACAGGTCGAATATGAGAAAAAATAGCATTTTTCAAGATTGATCAAGATGCAAATGGTTTGATTTGACTCTAAGATAGTGAACGAATGATCTGATTGCTGAGTAAGGTTGCCAATGAAAGGTTGTTTAAACTTAGAAAAACTGTGATAACTCACTGGTATAATTGGACCCGACTCGGTGTAGCATCTCTTCTTTCTTTTCTTCTTCTTCAGTCCTCTCTCCTGGTCATTCAGCAACAACCATTGAAGGGTTGTCTATGTTTAAATGGGAGAATAGGCCAACGAGTCATTGGCTTGGTGGCTAGCATATGTTGTTATAACTCATGTAGGGTTTGCTTTTGATGCGTGATTTAGACTTAGGTACAGATACTAGGTGGTACAGCCACTTGGGTATCAACAGAAAAGAAGAAGATGCAGACAATGGCGGATTACTACCTGACAAGGATCTGTGAATTTCGATTTTTTTGAGTGGTAAATATCAATGTAGGGAAGCTTGGGGGGTGATAGATCGAATTCTTAATGAAGTTTAGTTAGTGGTTTCAGATTTTTTTTTTGTTTTTTTGGAAGGAAATCTATTACCGAACACGTCTAGTTTCATTTTGAGGAGACGAAAATGAAACGATGATTGCAAGGATTGGCTTCTAAGGAGAATTCTAAGCTCGAGGAGGGAGAACCGTGGATTGAGGTTTGATGAGGAAGTAGCCAACGGTTGAGATTGAGAGAAACGGTTATACAGAAATCGTGGTGTGACATGGCCACTTACGTGAGGAGGAAAAACTCCGTTTTGAATGGGCTTCTGTACCAGGCATTGGGGATGCGGGTAGTGTGCGGAACCTGTAGGAGATAGGTGGGGTCCACTGAGTTGATAAGATAGAAAACCAAGTTGTTGATCAGCTTTAGTGGGTCGGGTTTAGATGAAAGCTTCAAAAACTATGCAGATCAATAACTTAAGGTGGGTTGCGCAATTGTAAACCGAGTGGATTGAACGTATGCATTCGAAGTACTCTTCATAGAAAGATTGATGGATGGTTTGGATCGCTGAACGGGGTCCAAGATGATGGACGTCGGCATGGACAGATGGGTTGGGTTCGGTCGCTAGGGAGAGAGAGAGAGAGAGAGAGAGAGAGAGACGGGGTCATGGGCGCCGATTCTTTAGGTGAGAGAGGTGATGTGCATTAACACGTAACTCAAGTTCATATATATATATACACACACACTATGGTGGGTCACATAAAGATGACATGGCAAATCCATTTCGTCCATCAGTTTTGTTTGATCATATTGGGACATGGGCACGAAAATGAGGTTGATCCAAAGTTTAGGTGGGCCACACCATAGGAAACTGTGGGATTGGTGGTAACCACCGTTGGACAAAAAAGAGGTGTTACAAATTATCCATCATGTGGAGTCACCTTTGAAGTGGACTATCCATCATGTGGGCCCGCCTTCGATGTAGGTTGTCCATCATGCAAGGCTCACCTTGAATGTATGTCATTCATCATTAAGCACAGACCTTTGATGTGGATCATCCATCATGTGGGTGGCCAACTTCAATGTCCACTACCCATCATGTAGAGCCTACCTTTGATGTGGACCGTCCATCATGTGGACCCCACCTTTGAAGTGGGTCATTATGGGCTGACCTTTGCCTAGGACCATCCATGTGTGGGCCCACATTAATATGAGGCCATCTATCATGTGGGGCCCACCTTTTATGTGGAGGATCCATAGTGTGAGGCCCACCTTTAGTGTGGACAACCTATGTGGTGCCTCCTTTGAAATGGATTGTGAGAGAGAACCTCCTTACGCCAACATGGATCGAAAGAGAGAGAGAGAGAGAGAGAAGTAAAAAAAGTCAAAAGCGGAAAAGCTAAAAAATAATTACCCATTAAAATAAGTAGGTTGTGGTACATAACCTACTTTTACAACTACCTTACTGAACTTATCTACTACTGTAGGTAGAAAAAATAACTTATTTGGTGGTATCCACATAGCCCCTTAGAATGATCCTTATCAAACTAACATAAGTGGAAAAATTAACTTAAGCAAGTAGGGCCCGTTTGGATGCCAGCAAATAATTGACTTCTTCCACTTACAACTGTAGATAAGTAAGTTAATTGGATAAGTAAATTTGGTTTATGATCATTAATCAGTAACTTCTTTTATTTAAAGGTACTCAATCACCTTAAGTTTATTAAGTAGAAATCAGGATAAGCTACTTGAGTCATAAGTAGCTTATCTAAAGTAACTTACTATCCAAACACTTCCTTATACTTAATTACTTTATTAAGTTAAAAAGTAACTTATTTGCTAGTATCCAAACGGCCCCTTAGAGACATTATTCAAATTGTGGGACCCAATGTGGATAGGTTTATCATAACCGCCAAAAGAATTGAAGTTTTGGACCATTGATTTTTTTTTTTTTGTCCAAACACTGAAGTTTGGTTGTTTTCACCGTTCAATGAATTTTCACAATGAGCCCCAGTTAATGAATGGCTCAGATGTAACACACGAGCGCTGAGAACTTACACAATTGCGTGGGTGAAATGTTTGTATGAGACAATGTGGGCTTTCAATATGTAAAGTGAGGCCTATGATTCAGTCACTTAAACTGTTTATTTGATGGGCCTCACCATCATGGCCCATGCACCAAAAATTCCCTTGATCGGAGAAATCCTGACCATGGATTGAAGATTCAGCGACTCGGACCTACTCATTTTGAGTTGAGACTCTTCTGAGTTAGGCCGAGTCAGGCATATTTTCAATAGGCTAAACATTTTGTGGCTGAGATCTTGTAATCTGATGGCAGATGGACCATCTATGATCCATGAGACCCATCACGCCATTAATCACCGAATGACATGGTACAAACCATGGCCCTAGTACTTATCGTGCGGAGTAAACTCTGTTGGGCCCACCTAGAATGTATGTGCTTTATCTATTCCGTCCATATGTTTTTCCAGCTCATGTTAGGGGTTGATCCCAAAATTTAAGCATATCCAAATCTCAAGTGGACAATGCCACAGGAAACAGTGGGAATAATGATTTCCACCGGTGAAACCTTCCCAGGCCCCACGCTTATGTTTATTTGTCATCCAACCTTTTCATAAGATCACATGGATATGGATGAAGGGAAAACAGAAATATCAGCTTGATCCAAAACTTCTGTGTCCTCCGAGAATTTTTCAATGGTAGACATTCAGTTCACACTTTTCCTGTGGTGTGGTCCACATTAGATTTTGATATGCTTCATTTTTTGGTACCATATCTAAAATTTTCTTTTAAGATGGATGGACGGAGTGGATAAAATACATAAATCACGGTGGGCCCCACAGAGTTTACTCCGCACGCTTAGCGTGCGGAGTTACTCACTACGCAATCCGCTTCCCTAGTACTGCATAAATCATAATCCATCATATCTAGGAGGTTTGACTATATGCCCAAAAAAAACTCGTGAGGCCTCATCTTGCCCAAATCCACAAAGGCAGGTTGTTAAATGCTCTGGTAGCGTATGAAACTTGATATGAAGGCCTGTAGATATTGCACACGTGGCAGACATTAAGTCAAGTGAATCCTAACCTCTGAATTTTTGAATCAAGGCTCAAGGAGTGGTCTACCAAATGGACGGAGTAGATTTCATGCACGTGCATTCTTGCAGGTGAGCACACGTGTGCTCGTAGGCACGTGCGCAATGAATCGCCTCTGGTTCACCATTTCTTAGAAAATTCAAACTCGCCCCTGTTCTGCTGTCCGGCCGGAAAAGAGAGGCAGCGATGGAAATTCCGGAGTGCCCCATCTGCCTTCAATCATACGACGAAGATGACCAGATCATCCCACGTGTCCTCCCATGTGGCCACTCCGCATGTGAGCCGTGCATCAGACAGCTCCCCCACCGCTTCCCCAACACCATCTCCTGCCCTGCCTGCACACAGCTCGTCCGATTCCCAGGATCCCATGGCCCTTCTTCCCTCCCCAAGAACATCGATCTCCTCCGCTTCATCTCCCAAACAAAACCCCATTCCCAATCCAAAAATTACAATCCTGCCATTGAAACCCGCTCCGCCACCCCAACCAACGACCGAAATTCTCCGCCTGAATTTCTCCCCCGCCTGTGGACGGAAGACTTCTATTCTACCTGGAAAGATTGGATTCTCCCGAGCGAGGCGGTTTCAATAGAAGTGAGAGTTCAAAGAGGTGAAGGATTCTTCTCTTTATGTCAAGGAAGGACTATGAATTCTTCTTCTTCTTCTTCTCCTTCGTATTCGTATATGTGTTCATCTTTTAATTTTGATCATGATGTGAGTCTTTTGTACATTACGGATTCTCTGTGTTCAAATGAATCGGGTTTTAGTCTTAGCTACACCGCTCGGGTAATGGAAGCTTTGTATCGGCTGAAAGAACAGGAGAGAACTGAATTGGGTTTTCTTGTACGAGCCTGCTCGAAGCGACGGTGGGTTTGTAGGGTTTATGGGTTTTGGATGGATTTGGAAGATGGGTCTGTTTTCTTGGTGTGTGAGAGGTTGGCTGGTGATTTTATGAAAAAGCTGGAGGAGTTGAATGATGGGTTTTTTGGCATTGTTGAGGGGGGTGCGGAGGGAAATCCGAATTTGAAGGTAGATGATGTAATTTTGGGTTTTGCGAATTTTGGTTTGCGGTTGTGTGAAGCGCTGATGGGTTTGCATTCGGAAGGCGTAGTTTGTGGTTGCTTGGCGCCATCCTGTTTTAGGTTTGATGATTATGGTTGTTTTTCTATTGACTTGAATGATGTCCTGGTAACTGGAAGGAGAGTTCGGAAGAGCATCGTAAGTGCTGGTTCTAGTCAAAGAAGCAGTGATAGCTCAAAAACCGATTTGGGTTTTGCTGATCTGTTGAAAATCCAAGCATTTGCGAGTCCGGAGCTGCTTATGTTGTTGCACGGTGGGGGCGCGGCGATAGACCATGATTTAGAGGTTTTGGCTGGGCATGGCTCGGATATCTGGTCCTTGGGTTGTATCTTGGTTAGGCTTCTTGTGGGAAGTTTGATTGTTGATGAGCTGTTTGAAAGTTTTTATTGCGTCCTACAGAAAAGAACTGACAAAAGCTGTGATGAATTTCTGGACATGTATATAGTTTGGATGGAGAAAGTGGCTTGTCTGTTGGGAGCGTTCTTGGATGGGCGATTTCAGTCATTGCTGCAAATTATTTGCCAGTGTTTGGATTACGAGCCCGAAAGTCGTCCGCATGTGAGTGATGTATGGAGATGTGTTAGAGGATTGCTTATCATGCCCCATGTTGATATTCTGGCGGGCTTGGACGCCTTGATCGGACTGGAAAATGCTCCCCATTGCTTGATTCTTGGGGATTTGTGTCTGCTGCCAAAGGAAGTTGAGAACGGATCACAAAAGCAGAACGGACATGAATTGCAGGAGTGTGCTGACATCACAGACAATCTTCCAGGCATGGATTTGGTCGGAAGTAGTGGAACTGATGTTACTCAATTGAAGCGGGAGCAAATTGATAAAGAACTTGTTGATGGGTTGCATTCTGGTGATTTGAACTCCGTGACGTTGCTGGGTCACCTTGATTGCATCACAGGATTAGCTGTTGGAGGTAACGATTCTTATGCGATTCCTTTAGCGCCTGTTTGGATGTACTGCGGAATTATTACTGTTTCACTACTGATTATTTATAGGTCTGCATCCCATCTGCCATAAATAACCAAAACAATCAAATGTACCTTTTAGGTTCCGCTTAGAATAGGGCATAAATTGTCATTGCTCCTATTTAAAGGATGCCTGCTTTAATTCAAGAATGATCTCATGTTTGAAGAGCATGGAGTCCCCATTTCCGATTGAGCAGAATGGAGAGAGTCTGTCAAACCGGAAAAACTGAAAGTGCACTCAATGCAGAAAAAAGCCAAATTGAGCACAAGTAGACATTCCACTCAATGAAAATGTACTCGTTTCAAAATGCAGCTTTAGATGCCAAATATGACAGAATTTAATTGAATACTTGTCTTTCTTCTTTATCCAGGCTCCTTGGAAATTTCTTTGTCAAACTTGACAAGTGAACTGAAAAAATCTCTAGTACATTTTATTCTTTCTCTTACATCGTGGAGGAAATTCTAAGAAACACCCTAACAGCCTGCTTCATATCCTGCATAGAGCTAGACAACTGACAACCATGCATTTTTTGAATATTTGGTCATTGAAAAGTTGCTTCTTCATGCCTTTTTGCATGTTCTGATTAGAACTTTGCTGTACTTACAATCCAAGGTTGGAGTTGAATGTGAAATTTTGTATTTTTTTTATTAAACTGCAACTCATGGGCTATGCTGATGTTTCTTGTCCAAAGAGACAGTGGCAGTACTCTTGTTGTAAGGCTAGGGGCTCTCTTGACTTCAGACGAAACCTTTGGTCATTGAAAGGCTCTGGTTCTCACCTTTTTGTATGTTCCAATTAGAACATCTGGTGTACTTACAATCCAGGGCTGAACTTGAATGAGAAAACCCATGTTTGTGATTGAATATTCAATTCATGGACTATGCAGACCTTTTTCTTTTTCTTTTTTTCTTTTTGTTCCACATAGACTGCAGAAAGAATGTCTCAGTGCAGGCCAGGGGATTTCTCAACTTCAACATCATAGATTATGAAGCTTGCAAATAGAATTTTGAGTAACAGGATTGCAAACAATGACTTTGGTTTGGAGTCATTCAAGTCAATGTGTATACCTTTCCTAATAGAATTACTATTACTTGAAAAAAAAAAAAAAAAAAGATGGTGTGAGAAGGTGGATTTTCATGATGGAGGTTCACAAAGCTAAAATTTGCAGTAAACCACTTGAACTCTTTATCTTTATGCATAGCAAGCCTGCACTCGAGTGATTAATGATAGGGACTTCTGAAATTTTTTGCTATCAGAAACTGTGTTTGTTGCCTCTTCTTTTATTTAGTTTACACTTAACTCTCTTGGTTTCAATAGTGTGAAGGCCTTACTAGTCCCAATAAACTGTTCTTGATAATCCTGAGTCCTGACATCGATGTACATGAACAACTTGCATTTGATAGTTTTTCGTGCATGCAGAAAATTGAAAACTTTAACCTTTAAATTCTTTTTGTTTTTTGTAGGTGGGTTTCTGTTTAGCTCCTCCTTCGATAGAACAGTCCATGTATGGTCCCTGCAGGTATGTATTTGTAAAGGTAGCATTGGTTTGAAGGTTTATTCCAGAATTATTAGAATTATTGTCAAGTTGGTCATGTGACCTTATTCTACGCTTGTTGAAATTCTTAGAATTTTATTTCTACTAGGAATGATGACAAACACAAAGTTCCCTGAGATTTTTTGTACATTTTAGTTGCACGGAAATTTTCTATTGGACAGTGTCAATACCCTACATTGATTTTTGTGGTTCTAGTGTACGTCTACTTGAAAGGGGCTGACTAATAGCATAAAAGAATAAATGGTACAATAGGAAATTTTCGTTGAATAAAACTCTTAATTGATGCCAGCTTGAGTGATGATTGTTCTTCATAAAATATTAAATGTAACCTACTGTCAGTTGAAGTCCCACCAAGGTGAGGTGACACATGCTTGTAGATTGTGCTAGAGATCACGGCAAGTCATTGAGGTTTTAAAGACAACTGAGACTTGACGGATATGCATGCTTTGTCCCATGGGTTCGCATCTCAAAGCTTGAAGAAATGAAAGAGTTTTGTTGGATGTGGATAGTTCATCAATCACAACAATGAACATGCAGTGTCAACTTACAAATAAATAAGATAACTGGAACAGTGTCTTGCAAGGCATGCCAGTGTCCAGCATGCTCGTCAATTCACAAATTGGATTATAAAAGCAAATAAGTAAATTCGCCTATGTATCTACTGATCCAAATTTGTCTTTCCGAAGTCAGGCAGTAAAATGGCTGTGGAATGGCTCGAATCAGGTCCCGACAAGGGGGACAGGTCTATTGGTTTTTTAGTTCTTCAAAACTGCTGTTCTTTTCCCCAGACCCATTCAGCTTGGCTAAGCATTTCAATGAAGGATTGGCTATCCTGAGCTATACATTGACTTGCTTTTGCTTCCTGGAAGGAAAGAAAGAAATCCAGGAAGAAACTACTCGCTCTAACTTAACTTGCTTATCGTTACGCTCGGGCTTCTTCAACGGAAACCCTTCGCTCCACTCACCATAAAAGACCGTAGGATTCATAAGGTCTTTCACCGAGCCACCTGTCCTCCACCGTCACTTACTAGCTTATTCCATATATTGATGGGTCCAAAAACCATGGACTAAGCTTTACTTATGACCACGCTTGTTGAGCATGCATGTGTTTGATCCCCTCAACCAGACCATCGCCCGCGTTCTCCCTTGCCCGCTTCATTCTTGTACGTTAAAGGCTTTTTCCAATATCCCCGAACACTCTTTCTGTTTCCGTAAGTCAAATGTTGAGTCCGTTTGCTGAACCAGTGTCACGTCTGCTGGAATTCCCGGAACAGAGAAAAAAATCTCGTCTCAATCAGAGAACGTGTGGTGTGGGCTGGGCACTCGGGAGTGCCAGGTTTCTTGATCAAATGCCTCATCCCTTATATCTTTAATGCACGGGGCCAATCGAAACCCTTTTTGGTATAATAGGCAGGGTCCTTTCGATTGAGTGCAAGATGGTAGCGATCATTTCTACCGCCTTCACAGGCTCAGGCAAACAGCGGCGCCAATCCAATAGTCAGGCACCAGCAAAGTTTGGTGTTTTGGGGGTGATAGTGGAAAAGTTGACAGATAAGTCACCCTTACTCTGTTGCTCTACAGAACGTACATGTCTTGACATTTGTCTCCTCCCTCTGCGACCCTCGGTCGCTTCACTCGGGTGATAGTGTACCTGGGCCCAAGCTATGATAACAATCCAAAGCCCTCCCTCTATATTGATTGCCCTTCAGACTGATTTTTAAAGGAGAATGAACTCCTTCGAATTCTGTATAAAGATCAGGCAACATAGAATGCTGAATTAGAAGCTCGAGTTCAACGGCTTGTGATTGTCAGGGATTCCCCCAGTGGCGAACTTTTTAATGGTTGATAAAAGAACTATATTGTGACGTCCCATTTTCAGATCATAGGTAGCCTATTTGCTAGGTGTGATCTTCCTCACTTTTCTAAACTATGTTTCTTTTGGGGATCATACAAATTGAATGCTAATGCAGTAAATAAAATTACTAAGTGCAAGGTTAATGTTGAATGCCTTATTTTCTTGCCCCTGCAATCTGTCATATCAGTTCTTTCTAAGGAGTTCTGTTCCTTTATTTATATATTTTTTTTCTTGATCCTTAATATTTCTATCTTATGCAGGACTTTTCTCATGTACAGTCCTTGAAAGGTCATGAACATAAAGTCATGGCCGTAGTCGTTGTGGATGCAGATAAGCCACTGTGCATAAGTGGAGATGGTGGAGGTGACATTTTTATTTGGGATATTGGCATCTCTCTTGGACAAGAGCCATTAAAGAAGTGGCGTGAGCATAATGACTGGCGTTATACTGGTGTTCATTCGTTGGCTGTCTCAGGAGTTGATTATCTTTACAGTGGCAGTGGCGATAAGTCGATAAAAGCATGGTCGTTGCAGGTTTTGTCCCAAACTTGGCATTTCTAATTGTTTTCCCTTATTTCTATGCATTATTTTCAATTTTAAATTTATTTATGGGAGCGGCTTTAGGACTGCTAATATGTCCCATCAATGCGAATGAAAGAAATTAGGACATTGACATCCGTATGCCTATCTTTTGGTGCAATGACGGAAAAAAGCCTGCTTTTAAAATAATGTCATTCATCCGCCTAAAATTTAAAAAGTTAGTCATCTATAAGCTCACCATTATCTATACTATACTATATTTTTAAATGACCACATTGCCCTTATTGGCAACTAAGTGTATTGTTTCGAAACCCTCTCCACAACCAGGGGCTGCCTAGGGTCGATGGGGTACATGCTATGTGGTCCAGTCAAGCCTTTGATTTGCCTCCTTTTGGGGCTCAAGCCATAAAATGATCTGTCAAAATATATGGACGGTGTGGATAAAACGTATAGATCACAGCGGGCCCCACAGAGCCCATGATTGGATTGCCCGTCTTTAGGGAAATCGGTTTGCATACTGAGTAACTCGGTATGCTTTTATCGTACTGAGTAAACTCTATTGGGCCCACCGTGAATGTACGTTATCCACGCCATCCATCTGTTTTTCCAGATCATTTTAATGGTTGATCCCAAATTTGAAGCATATCCAAAGCTCAAGTGGACCATACCACACGAAACAGTGGGAATAATGATTTCCACCATTGAAACCTTACTAGGGCCCACAATGTTTATTTGTCATCCAAATTGTTCATAAGATCATACAACTTTTGATTCACACTGTTTCCTGTGGTATGGTCCACTTAAGAATTGAATATGCTTCAATTTTGGGCTCTTGCCCAAAAATTATCTGATAAAATGGATGGGCGGAATGGATAAAATACATAAATCACGGTGGACCCCACAAAGTTTACTCAATACGCTCCCTAGTTCGTTCCTGGCGCGCAGGAAATCTCGCACTCGGATCTGCTATTAACAAGGTTCAGTGAAGTGACGTCACAAAGTTTTACGGGGCCCACCATGATGTATGTGTTGTATCCACACCGTCCATCCATTTGGAGAGATCATTTGAGGGCATGAGCCAAAGAATGGAGCACATTCAAAGCTCAAATGGGCCCCACCACAGAAACAGTGAGGACAGTGGTGCTCATAGTTGAAACCTTCCTAGGGCCCACCATGATGTTTATTTGAGATCCAGCCTGTTTGTAAGTTCACACAGACATGGACGAGGGGAAAGCACAGATATCAATTTGATCAAAAAATTCTGTGGCCCCCCAGAAGTTTTTAATGGTAGGCATTCAATCTTGTTTTCTGTTGTGGGGTCCACTTGAGCTTTGGATCTGCCTCTTTCTTTGGCTCATGCCCTAAAATGATCTCTCCAAATGGATGGACGGTGTGCATAAAACACATACATCATGGTGGGCCCCATAAAAACTTTGTGACGTCACTTTAGGGAATGAGAAATACCCCCAGAAGTGGGGCCCACTAAGGAGCACGGAAAACTGGATGGAATTAGTTGGATTTCCACTGCAGGGAATGAGAAATACCTCCAGAAGCGGACCATATTGCACCTACCCTGATTGATTTGCGTATTGACGGAGGGATCATTTAATACTGTAGCATTTATGGTAGTCGAAGCATCACTACTCCCTACTCCTGCAGGTGGGCCACCCTATTTTGAAATGATTTTAGGTATAGGTAGAAAAATGAGCAGAGTCATACCTGTGGGCCCCACTGTGATATATCTGCTGATCAATACCGTCTATCCATTTTCTGAGATTATTTTAGGGCAATAGACAAAAAAGAACATTGATCGGAATCTTAGGTGGACCATTGTAAGAAAAAGTGGGTAAAATGATGTCAATCGTTGACACTTAAAAAAATGGATAGTAAAGGGTAAAACAGTAGATTACACAGCAACCAGCGGTAAAATCGACCAAAAATAAAGTCAATGTCGCTCTCTATCTGTGGACCGTCAATCAAAGTTAATTTAGGCATCTGAATGATATTTCTGAAAAGTTTGGGCGGATGAATGACATTATTTTAAAAGCAAGCTTTTTTCCGTCATTGCACCAAAAGGTAGGCGTACGGATGTCAATGTCCCAAGAAAAAATTATGTACTTCATTTTGAATGAAAGAGAACATCGTTCAAAACTAACGAAGCTTTATCACACCACATAATGCAAGTATGCAACGGAGATCATCTGTATCGGTTACTTGAAATTAAATTCTAGGTCTTGTCCTTTAAAAATATTGAGGATGAAAGAAATATTTTTTGACCATGAAGAAATATGGAAAATATCTACAGATATCTAGGGAAAGATTGAAAGAGAGAATTCTAAACTTACAATACTACATAAATCAAGGAGTAATCTAGAAAATGCAAAAGTGCTCTAATTCATATCTTCGGAATGTTGAATGGGTAGGAGAAATAGTATTTAAATGATTTTAGAAGTTCAAATTGTAATTTACAAAAAATAAATAAATAAGAAAAATAACTTCGTTGAGTTGAAACAAGATTAGATTGGTGGCAAATCCCCCCCCCCCCCCCAGCACAGATGGTCCTCTCACCATTAGGGGTTTCGCCTTGTGAGGTTTGAGAAGGCCTCCGACCTTTTAGTTGCTATTGAGGGGCTTAATGGTAGAGCCTTCAGGGTCCGAGTCACTCGATTTGGTTGGCTAGAGTCTAAAAGGGAGATGTCTGGCTTGGGTAAGCTTGCTCTAGCCGCTAGTGGAGAGCTGGGGGGCCCGATGGTCTGAGCTGGGAGGGTTGTTTCCACAAAAGTTATTGGTAGGGGCCCTGTGATTGCCCTTGGGTCCTTTAGGGAAGCCCTCCCAAGTAGTCATCTTCCGGCAACCCCCCCTCCCTTTTCAATGTTCAGATCTGAGTCGTCTTAGCCTGATTCTCATTTTACCTCGCAGCTCCACGAACCAATTTCTCTCGAGATTCTCATTTTACTGCCCTCTCTCGATAAACCGGGAGAGAGATTTCTTGTTGAAGAAGCCCTCGCTTAGGAGCTTTAGTCCTTGAGACTTACTCGAGCCAGTCCATTAATGGGCCTGTCAGGTACGACGTCACTACGCCAGCGTCGTCTGAGACTGAGGACACGTGCCTTGCCCTCCTCCTGCCAGCGGGGTCCCTTGTCAATGACATGACTGTTGCCATCCCAAACGCTTTTAGGAGGCATGTCCTCGAGCCTTTGTGCCTTCATCTCCTCCCGCCACTTGTCTCCCCCTCCAGACATGTCTCTACTTGCACCAAGTGTTGTCTTTATTGGGCCAAGAGATAAGAGAGACTCTTCGATGGAGGGCAGTTGGGCCCCCCATCCGATCGAAGACGAGCCACGTGGTGTCATTTGAGCATCTTCCCTCGTTACATATCGACGATTGTCTCAATGATGACGTAAGCCATAACTCTGATCTAGCCTCAGAGATTGCTATCAATGGAGATTTTTTTCTTTCCTCCCCACCCTCAGAGATGGATACGTGTCCTTCGGGTTTGGAAGATCTTTCGGAAGCGGATTCATTTGGGGGCTTGCCCTCAGATGACTCTCCCTCTCTCGTAGACTCTTCTTCGACCTCTCCCCCACACTGTGCTAAAAGGATGCCCGTCGACCTCTCCCCCACACTGTGCTAAAAGGATGCCCGTTAAACCCTTATCTCAAGGGGAGAATAGTGGACATAGTTCGGAACGAACTGAAGCCTCAGGATTCCAAATTTCCGCCGGCTAGGTTTGTCTCTGAAGCAGACCAGATTATCCTGGAGGGGTCTCTTTATTATGAGCGAGCGAGCGAAGCCTTCAATTTAGTAGCTTCCCCGACTCGACCTGTAGACGGTGATACCGCCACCTTAGGAGACGTGATCTTCTCTTATTCACTTGTGCTGGTGGTGGAGAGGTTGGCGCCTGTGTTCTGGCTCTGGGGGTCTTCCCTTTCTCTTCTGCGGTTAGGTTGCCATCTAGGTCTCGGTCGGGGTCATAACATAAGTAACTGAGCGTGAGAGCCAAATGAGTCGAAAGATTCATGTTTGGTTCAGGAAGAGATCATGGAAGTGAAGTTATGAAATGAATGGGAAAATAATCTACTTTCATTATGTGATTTATTAGATAATTGAAAACAGAGGATCCTGAGTACTATTCGAAATTCAGAAGAACTACGTGAAGGAGCTATTGAGTAGCTCGAAAAAGCCCGGGCCCTCCCACCCCTGGAGGATCTCAAACTGGATTACAGACTTCTCCAACAGGCGAGAATGCTGGTCCCAAATCAAAATCATTAGTCCTTCAAATCCCGGTCTGTCTTCCCCCTCTACATCTGGAGATGTCTTCTTCACCCCGAAATTCTTTCTCCGTTTGTATGGACTTGGTTGAGTTGTCTACTCAAGATTAGAGGGTGTAGGTCCTTTGGCCATAGTGGTCACACCTCCGGCCTTATCATGTGAGGAGTAGATAATTGCAGATTCAAGATTGCTTTATCAGGGTATTTTGACTGACGCCTTGGTTGTCTCCCCCATTAGGGCTTCCTTTTCCTACAATCAGGATTCTCTTCCCCCTTGCAACTCCCTGCCGCCAGGGCTCACCCAAGGCCAGTTAGATTATCTCTTAGCCCTTGCTAAAGAGTAGCGGTGGATTAAGGATATGTGATTCGACATGTCGGTCGATTGCTTAGTGTGGTTTTTAGGGAGAGAGATGAGGACCATATTGCGGTGTTTTGTCTCATGTCTAAAAGGGGAATTGGAATCCTATCTTTTGGTTCCCCTAAGGGCTCGCCCAGACTTTTGAAAGGTAATAGGGAGTTGATGAGTTTGGGTGTTTCTGAAGTTGGGGTGGACAGGGCCATCTCGTGTGTTGGGAGATGGGGAGGAGGGGGTAAAAGTGTGTCCCCATGAAGATGCAGTCCTGGAATGTTTGTGGGTTGAGTTGCCCCCATAAGCGATCCATAGTTAAGGAAATTTGCTCTAAGGTATTGAATGGGAAGCCTTTGTTGCCTCTAGCTCCTCAAGAGGTATCCTGGTTCTCTGGGACTTTGTTACTTGGAGTAGGGAAGAGAGTTGGCCAGGTCTGTTTTCGGTTAACATTGATTTAGAGTAGTAGCCTCTGGTTTCTGTTGGGTCTTTTTGGGGATTTACAGCCCAACTCATCCTCTCCTCTGTGAGACTTTCTAGGTTGAATTATCATCCGATTAGGACAGATGGATGCTCCCTTGGTGCATAGGAGGGGACTTCAATGTGGTGCGTTTCCTTCATGAAAAACTCAACGGAATCAGAGTCTTAACTAGTATGTGTGGTATTATGATCTTATTGACCTCCCCACGGGGGGAGTGAAATTCACTTGGACGAATGGCCGTGCTTCCCTAGCTTTGTCTCTGTCAAACAAATTTTTTGTCTCTCCTGGGTGGATTCAAAGGTTCCCTTTAGCTTGCCAAAGAGGCCTACCTAAGCCAACCCCGGACCACTGCTTGATCCTTTTGGCGGACGATCAAATAAATTGGGGTCTTAAACCCTTCAAATTTGAGATAGCTTAGCTCAAGGTGGAGGGTTTTTCAAATGCATTTCCAGAGAATCGCTTCTGTTTCCTCCTCTCTGATTTGGAGAACATCTTTTTTCCAGCCCCTAGTTTACATTTCAGCAGCTTCAACTTTTGGAAGAGAAAAGGAGAAGACTTGTTTTGGCAATTTTATATGAGAAGAGGGTTAGAGAAGAAGAGATAAAATGAAGACAAAAATCTCACGCTCTATGGCTCAAAGAAGGGGACAACAATATAAAAAAAATTCATAGAATGGCAAGTGTTTGAGCTAGAAACAACCATATTGCAAGACTTTTGGTAGAGGACAAGCGGTTGACAAATAAAGATCAAATTTGTAGCGCCACTATGACCTTTTACAAGCAGCTACTCACCGCAAATATTTGGCACTGCCATCATCTTGAACATTTGGAGTTTCCCTCATTGTCAGTCAATCAAGCTGCAGATCTTAAGAAGCAGGCAACGAAAGAGGAAGTGAAGGCAACGAACTCCTTAGGAAGAGATAAGGCCCCGGGTCTTTTGAGAAGACTTAAAGAATGATGCTTTCGCTTATGTCCAGGATTTCTTCTAGACAGGGATTCTATCTAAGGAGTTGGGGGCCTCCTTCATAACTATGATTCCCAAGATTGAAGGCGCGGAAAAGTTAAAAGATTTTAGACCCATAAGTCTATTGGGAAGCCCATATAAAATCCTCACTAAGATTCTTGTTACTAGATTACAACAGGTTCTCCCTTTTATTTTCTCTGGCAACCAAAGTGTGTTTGTTGCGGGGCGTCAAATCCTAAATTGCGTTCTTCTTGCGCATGAATTTGACTCGCAATTCAAAGATGGCAAAGTCGAGGTAGTGTGTAAGTTAGATATTGAGAAAGCCTATGACCATGTCAATTGGGGGTTTACGAGTTACATGCTTGTGCGTTTTGGGTTTGGGCAGATATGGAAAAGATGGATGTTGGAATGTGTAAGTTCAGCCTCATTCTTGTTCTTGGTGAATGGATCTTCGAAAGGTTTCTTAAAGGTGACTCGAGATCTTCAGCAGGGAAATCCCTTATCTCCGTTTCTTTTCTTGATGGTTGCTGAAGCTCTAGGCAAGATGCTAGAGAAAGGATAGGATCCAAGTTTAATCAGAGGTTTTTTTAAGGTGGCTTGTTCGGGACCCTCCATTACTCACCTTCAGTTTGCGGATGACACCATTCTATTTTGTGAGGTGGAAGAGTCTATGGTTGATAACCTTTGGAAGATTATTGCTTGTTTTGAAATCGTTTTGGGCCTGAAAGTCAACAAACTTAAATGCGAATTGATTGGGGTGCACTTGGCAGCGGAGGAGGTTAGTAGGCTTGCCGAGCTTTTTTGGTGCGGGTTGGGAAGTTTCCATTCTTCATATCTAGGGTTACCTCTTTGCATTGGCAAGCTAGCTAAGCATTTGTGGGATCCGGTGATAGAAAGAATTGAAAGAAAACTCTCATCTTGGAACATGTATTTATCTCTTGGGGTAGGCTGACTTTAATCAAAGCGACCTTCTCAAATATGCCTTTGTACTTTATGTCGCTATTCAAAAGCCCTAAGTCGGCACTGGATAAACTAGAGAAGCTTCGGCGCAATTTCCTATGGAGAGGGAATGATCTTACGAAGAAATATCATCTCCCGAGGTCGGAGGAAGTGCATAAGCCGCTTTATGGGGGAGGGTCTAGTATTAGGGTGTTGGTCATTATGAACAACGCCCTGTTGGGTAAATGGTTATAGCGGTTTGCTTAGGAAGAACACGGTTTGTGGAGAGAGGCCTTATCTTTGAAGTACGGGACCTCTTTAAGTGGGTGGTGGACCAAAGATTCTTAGCTTTACAAAGCTTACGGCCTATGGAATGCAGTTTGTTTGGTTGCTCCAAGATTCAAAGAAGAAGTTTCCTTTCTGGTTGGGAATGGTACTCGAGTTCGTTTTTGGGAAGATCCTTGGTTGGGTGATTGTTTACTTAGAGAGGCTTTCCTATCCTTAGCCAAGGTGGCTCCCAACAAGAATGTTATGGTGGCCGACTGTTTCTCTAGCTCGGAGAGAGGTATTGTTTGGGTTCCGCCATGCAGAAGAGGTCTTGATGATGAGGAAGTGGAGATGCTTATTTAGTCTCTTGGGGAGATTAAAGATTGCATTGCCCAATGTGTTGGAGGAAGACATGATGATATGGAGAGACAAAAAATCTGCTTCTTTTT
The DNA here is from genome assembly GCA_003013855.2 of Liriodendron chinense. Taxonomy (NCBI): domain Eukaryota; kingdom Viridiplantae; phylum Streptophyta; class Magnoliopsida; order Magnoliales; family Magnoliaceae; genus Liriodendron; species Liriodendron chinense. The sequence goes on from ML058513.1 coordinate 7,418,226, forward strand.
TCAGTATGATCCTTCTATAGGAAATTGTTTCTCTCCGCCACCCCCCGATATTAATTTTCGATTTTGGAAATATGGACTCCCCCCCCCCCCCCCCCCCCCCCCCCAAGGTAGCGGCTTTTGTGTGGTTGGTTGGAAGGAATAGGTTGGCTGGGAGGAATAGGGTGCCTACCGTTAACAACCTTCGTAAGAGAGTAATGGTGCTTCTGAACATTTGTCTCCTATGCATGGCGGATGTTGAGTCAGTGGGTCATCTTCTTCTTCATTGCTCTTATTCAAGAAAGATGTGGGTGGTCTTTCTTAAGACCCTCAATGTAGCTTGGATGATTCTGGCTTCCATCCCCTCCTTTTTGGCTTCATGGGATGGAGGAGGAGTGGGTAAGGAAGGAAAGGCGGTTTGGCATTTATCGGTTATGGCCTCTTTGTGGGTTATTTGGGGGAAAAAAACAGAGATGTTTTAAGAACAAATCTGATTCGGTTGATCACAACTGTCGGAGAGCGGTTTCTCTTATAACCAAGTGGGTGTCGGTTATCAAGGATTTGGATCCTTGTAGCATTGTAGCCCTTTTAGCGCTATAGCACTGCTTGCTTTTCCTTTTTGCTCTTGTTTTGTTATATTCTTTCCCGCTTTTGCAGTCCTCTTAATAAATTTTGATTACCTCTGGAAAAAAAAGGCGGAGGGTTTTTTCTCCTTGGTCGGTGGCTAGCGAACGGCTTTTTGGGTTCAGGGCAAACTTGGTTTTGTGCTTTTTAGGAAAATGCAAATGCTTAAGGAGAAGCTAAAGTTGTGGCATCTGGGAGGTGTTCGAAAAAAGAGAGGTGGAGGTGTCATCTATCCTGGAGTAGATTCAAGCTTCAGATATCCAGGAGGAAGGGGGTCCTTTTTCAGATGAGGATTTGACTCTTAGAGATAAATTGTCTTCAGATTATGCTTCTAGAATCAAGGAAGAAGGAATTAAATGGCGCCAACGCTCAACAGTTGTTTGGCTCAAGGAAGGAAATAAAAACACCAAATATTTGCATGGGATAGCCAGTGCTAGAGCGAGGTGTAATGTTATCTCTTCTTTACTTGTGAATGGGGATCGCCTTTCTGATAAAGATAATATTTCTAATGTTGTGATTAACTATTACACCCATCTCCTCTCTGACAATGGCTATGATAGGCCTTTCATTGATGATCTTCCTTTCTCCCAGATTTCTTTAGAGGAAAAGGCATCCTTGGAGAGACTTTTTCTTCTAGAAGAAGTCAGGGCCACGGTTTTCAACTTAGCAAGAGCTAAGGCCCTTGATCCTAACAGGTTTCCCTTGCCTTCTTCCAGTCTTTTTGGGAGTGGGTGCATCAGGATGTATTTGTGTTTGTCCAGGACTTCTTTTAGACTGGTCGTATGCCATCGGAAATGGTTTGTTCTTTTATAGCTCTGGTTCCTAAGGTTGAAGGTGTTGAATGCTGAAGGACTTTTTCCCTATCGGTCTACTTGGGTTAGCTATAAAATTCTGACTAAAATCCTTAGCTCTAGTATTAGGCTAGTCCTTCCCAAGGTTATTTCTACCTTCTAGAGCGCCTTTGTCTTTGAGAGACAGATTCTTGATAGTGCTTTGCTGGCCCACAAATGCATTGATTCTTATCATCGAGCTACCAAGAAAGGTATCTTATGTAAGTTAGACTTAGAGAAAGCATATGACCATGTGAATTGGAATTTTCTGGACTATATGCTTTCTCAGCGCGAGTTTGGGAAACTTGGAGACGATGGATTAGGAGTTGTGTTTCCTCGGCTAAGTTTTTCTATTCTTATTAATGGTTCCTCCATTGGTTTCTTCAAGGCTACTCGTGGGCTCAGGCAGGGAGACCCTCTATCCCCCTTCCTTGTTTATCATTGTCTTGGTCCTCTTGGAGGCTTTAAGCAGAATGCTATCTAGAGAGCAAGATATTGGCCTTTTCTAAGGGTTTGTTGTGGATAACCTTCCTAAGAGAATCGACCATCTTCAATTTGTTGATGATACTCTCATCTTCTGTGAACCCTCTGACCTAATGGTAGTCTGCCTAACCCTGTCTATTTGTTGGTTTGAAGTAGTCTTGGATCTTAAAATTAATTGTGGTAATAGTGAACCTTCTATCATTGGGTGTGAGAATTACCATGATCAAAACATCTCTCTTCAATCTCCCTCTCTATTTCACGTCCTTGTTTTGTTGCCCTAAATTTGTTCTTTTGAAAATTGATAAGCTTCGGAGGAACTTCTTGTGGCAAGGTGGCTCCCACGCTTGGAAGTTCCCTCTTCTCAAGCGGGATGAAATCTGCAAGCCGGTCTGTGAGGGAGAGGTAGGTATTAAGCGCCTTGATTTAGTTAACTTAGCCCTCTTAGGTAAGTGGATCTGGTGTTTTGTTTCTGAGAAGGATTCTCTGTAGGAAAAAGGTTGTCATGTCTAAGTACGGTGTAGAGTTGGGTGGGTGGTGGACTGAGAAATCTTCCTTGTACAGGTCTTCTATCCTTTGGAAGGTAGTGGATAAGATAGTTGTTCTAGTAGTCAACAATCTCTCCTTCTCGATGGGAAATGGTGAAAGGGTTGGATTTTAGTCTAACCCTTGGTGTGGGGCCTCCTCCTCTTACATACTCCTTCCCAACTCTAGCTAGACAGTGCCCAAACCAAGATATCCTTGTTTTGGGGTGCTTCTGCTTCTCTAGCTCAGGCGGAGTGTGGACTCCCCCATTTCAGAGGAGCTTAAAAGAAGATGAATTTGCCGAGTTACTCATGCTCCTTTTTCGCGCGCAGGAGTCTGTGATTACCCCTAAGGTAGCTAACTTTGTCTTTTGGACGCTAGGTAGAGCTGGCGCTTTCTTAGTGAAGTCCTTCTATGATGTATTTCCTCCCTTGATCTTGCCCCTCCGAGCTGCACAGGCCCTCTATGGGTCTATGGGGACACTTCGAAAATCTCAGCCTTCGCCTGGCTGGTTGGTAGGAATTGTATCTCACTATTGACAACCTTCATAATAGGGCCCTTTTTTCTTCCAAATGCTTGTCTCCTCTGCTTCCAGGATGCAGAATTTGCCTCTCACCTTCTTCCATGCTGCCCCTTCTCTGTTGCGGCTTGTTTTGGGATTCTGCTTCATGCAGAAGTCTCTTAGGTGATCCCGTATTCGATTGAAGCTCACATCAGATCTTGGGATGTTGGAGGTGAAACTTGAAAAAAGGAGGGGGAGGCTTGGTCTGTTCATCGCCTTCTAGGCCATCTAGTTAGAGAGGAATAATCATTGTTCCAACAATGTGAAAAGCTTGGTCAGTGGGGTTCTATGTAGAGTTTTCCAGTCCATCAGGGATTGGGCTCTAGGTTAATGTTTGTGGGTTGGGTTTGAGCTCTATGCTCTTGTATTTTCTTCTCTGATTTTGTTCTTTTTTGTAGGTCTTCTTTGTTTTGGTCTTTCTCTATTTTTGTTGGTGTTCTTTGCATGCTTTCTTCCTTTCTTGGCTTTTGCCTTTTAATAATATTCATCATCTTTCAAAAAAAAGAAAGAAAGAAAGAAAAGTAAAAAAGTTTTTAGTTGGCAAATTGAAAAACTAAGTTGTTTTAGGTTTGATGTTAAGAAGTTCTTGAACAATCTAGACAAAATAAGTGATTTATAAATAAGTTAATATTATCGCTCTTTGAAGTAATAGTGCATATGACATTCTCTGTACATTCCCAGATTTTCAACTGCGCATTAAAGATGAACATTCCAAACACGATGCTCCAAGGGATCTTCAAGTTTCACATTCATGAGTGAGTGCCCAAGTGTAGAGATTATGATAACTAAGTGGTTGTCCTGGACATTTTTCCAAGTGGAAAAAGAGACATCATATGCTGGTTTCGAAGATGTTAGCTCTCTCCTCCTTTTGAATGCACATGCTCCATTACTGTTGAGATTTCACAATTAGTTTTTTCTTTTTGAACTTCTTATGTCAATTGTTTGATCATATGATAACCATTTATTTTGCTGATGCTTTTTTTGTTTTGTTTAGGGAATGTTTGGATACATGGAATCCAAGGCAAAAAGAAAGGAAAAAACAATTAACTATCCAATAATGATTTCCATGAGAACTGTTGAAACATGGATTCCAATTTTTAGTTCTTTGGGTAGCGGGTGGAAATCTCATATTCCTCTCACAATACTCACCTTGTTTTTTGTGTAAGAATCCAAATTATGAAAGTGTAATGGTTGCTTGGTTGATCTACCATTTTCTTTGCCATCCAAATAGCACAAATCATCACATCAAAGGAAAACCCTTTCTTTTTCTGCTGTTTTGGCATGGAATACATGGTTTCCAAACATGCCATTAGTTTCTCCTAGATGCACCAGTTACTTTTCCCACAGATTGAATCCTTCTTTTTCTTTGTCCATGTAGTTAGTATTTCCTGAGCAATTTTAATTCATTGCCGATATCATCAGTGCCCTTTAAAAGTTTTGACAAACTCATTAACCATAAAATTGTATTGATCTGTACTTTCTCTCTCTCCAGGATTACACCCTTGTATGCACCATGAACGGTCATAAATCAGTGGTATCTTCTTTAACAGTATGCAATGGGATTCTTTACAGTGGAAGTTGGGATGGAACAGTTCGTTTATGGTTGCTTAGTGATCATAGTCCTTTGGCAGTATTGGGGGACGACACACCTGGAAGTTTTGCCTCTGTTTTGTCGCTTTCAGCAGGATCCCACTTGCTCGTTTCTTCTCATGAGAATGGATGTGTAAAGGTTTGTTACACTTTGGACCTTTGCCCCATCCGTTGAGTTGAGCGTTTTCAATTCACACTGGGTGATGGAACAATCTGAGTAAATGACCTTCCTACCAGTCCAGTCCATAGAATTCTGAACAGGCTCTACCCAGTCCGATTCAAGTTTTCTAAGTGGGCAGTGTCAATATTCAGTCTCTTTTGCCTTACCATTTTGAACTGCCAAATTGCTAACTAACTTTTAAACAATAGACAAAGAAGTCCATGGAGCTTGTAATTTCTCTTGATTCACATTAGAAAGTCTTTGTACCATCATACTATCTCAGATTTCTTTAACCAGAATGTGTAAATAACCAATTTATGATGGATTTAGGGCTGTCAACAAGCTGGGCCTGGGTTGGTTTGGGCCCCAATTTTGAATTGGTCAGGCCAGACCTGTTGGACTGGGCCTATTTATTAGAATTTTGATTTGCTCGGCCTGGGGCTCGCCCTAGATGGAATGTGATAGTCAGAAGCCAGTCATTTGGACTGGGCAGGGAATGTCCATCAATGAGATAGTATAAAACCAGAAGAAATAATTACAAATCAAGAGATGCATGAAAGGATCTGGAATGGACCCCTGGTGAAGGAAGCTCTTAATGTTCAGCAAACAAACAGTCAATTAGAAACATGCGTGAAGATGTCAACTGTGTCCTGCTCTGGGGAAACTATTGGTGGCAGCATTGTTGGCTGTTGCACCATCAGACTGAAATCATATCATTGTACATTATCCGAAATTAAAAGCTTCAATGCACTTTACAGACACAAAATTTTCTATTATCTATTAAAATATAGACATTTGTTGGCTACGCATGAGTATGACTCTATATCCTAGTTTCTTTGTACATGCATCCAATGTAGCATGTGTGTGTCAGATGGAGGTTATTCATGGTCCAATGTTTATGTGATGTGGGTCGAAAATCAGGTCTGTCCAGTCGTACATTTGGACAAAAATGACCAACAATCCATGTGTGGTACACCTGATCATCAGACCAGCCTGATTTTCGGGCCAAAGCACATACACAGAAGGCCAATCTGTCGAATGGCTCGGGTCTTTGCATAAACGTGCCACAGTGGCACACGCTGATAGTGTAGGCACTGAGACATGAAACTAGCGATAGCAGGGCTCATAAAAATAATGGTTACTTCAACTTCAATACCATCTTGATGTTTTCTCATGGTATGAAACTGCATGCTCCTGTTAGTTATGTATTAACTCCCATACAAGGGGATTGGCATCTCTGCCCATGCTCCAAGTAAAAGAACCTTAGAAAGGATGAGAATATATTTTATTTCTAAGAAAAACATGTCATTTCTTTTGTTTATTGTGTTCCCCAGATGTGGAAGAATGACATACTTCTAAGGTCAATGCAAACTCATGAGGGTGCTATTTTTGCCACTGACATGGTTGGGAAATGGCTCTTTACAGGAGGTTGGAATAAGATAGTCAATGTTCAGGTATTTGTGTATCAATCTTTTATGGCTTTCTTGTGGAGTCTGTTATATTTAAAACCATATAATCTTGTTGGAAGTATGTCTTCAAAATTTGACTTCTTTTTATTTTTTGTAAACTGATAATCTTTCCTTTCGGTGCTTTAGTCCTCTCCATTTCTTCAAGCTACTCTGTTTACGGTTCTTTTACTCGGGTCTTGACTTGCAGGAGTTATCAGAGGATGAGTTTCAAGTGGATGCCAGGATGGTTGGCACTATTTCTTGCGATTCTGTTATAACTGCTTTGTTATATTGGCAGGGAAAGCTTTTTGTGGGATTTTCCAACAAGGTTATCAAGGTATATGCAATGCTTTTATCTTGTTCTGTGATCAGTATTGAGCAGTCTTTTATATGGGGATATTCCTTGGTTAGGGCTGTCCACGGGTACCAGGATCCGTGGACACCCAAAGTATCCAACCCAATTTAGTCAGATCTGGATCCAGATTTGGCTTCCACATATCGGATCCTATTAGAAATGGGGTCAGGTCAGGTACCCAGATATACGATTTTTTTAAAAAAAATTATTTATTATCCTTTGTTTGGCTATTTCTGTAATTTAAAAACCATGCAAAAGTCATGTTTCTTATGGACCCGATTTCGGATCTGGATCTAAACACTAGTCCAATCTCGATTCTAGACTTGATTCGGATCCAAACCCCATTCCGGATTCTAATTTGTCCTTGAAAACTAGACTCGTAGGGTATCCGGATCCGATCGGATTCGGATTCAATACCTCATATATGGATTCAGTTCCTCATATATGGTACCCATATGTGAACCTAGGGCTGTCAACGGGCCGTGCCTGGGGTAGGTCTCAGCCTGGATTTTGAACTGTTTCGGGCCGGGCCTATTCAAAATCTGATTTTCAGGCCCGAGCCCGGCCCATTGACACCCCTATCTGAACCTGACAGGACCTGAATTCGATTCCCTAAGTCGGGGTCTTGGAAAACAGATGGCTATAAAAAAGAAGTCCAACTTATGGATGGCTCAGATCATCCAGTCGGTGTAATTTTCACATTGTAGGCCATGAAATGCATGTGGGACCTAGTAAACTGTCCGGTTCGATCAATTAGACTGCACATGTTTTCCAATGCAATCAGGAACACTTAACCCTCCCTCCCTCCAAGCTACATCACAAAGGTTTTTTATTTCATCAGGTATATAGTAATGGACGGTGATGCAAGAGGCTAATGTGTCATCAGCTTGCATGAAACCATGTATTGGAGGGACATAGACTTCGATGGACCAATCAATGGTAATGCTACTCTTACATATATCTAATACCATTATGACTTAATTCAGTTCCTGTATACTGAATGAATGCCGATTCTGACAGGATGCTTCTTTCTTCTATCTCAAGCTTCACCCTTCTTGATTTGGCTTTGTGCTAGCAGATCATACACTTAGGTGATATCCAGGTATGTGAATGAAATTGAACAGGAATGCTATGTGTACATGAGTTTCCATCAGGACACATGGCAGATGTATACCACATCCTGGCCACTCCCAAGGGGCCACATATGCAGTGTGTCCCAAAATTCAGGAATGATCCTAACTGTACAGTGGTCAATCCCCCCCCCCCCCCCCCCCCCCTAAAAAAAAAAGAAAAAAAGAAAGTGAGCTCTTCGGCTCACATGGTTGGCCTGTTTTCGGGGTCATGGCCAACATAAGGTCTTGCCATTGGATGGATGGTCCAGATTATATATTTCCATCATTTGTCTCAGACCATGGAAAGTCATGTGCAATTAGCAATGCTCAAAACTGAAAGGTCAGCTGCCCACAAGGTGTGTACATTATTTTATTCCTAGTTGAATAGTTGAAAGGGGTGTGTGCATAAAAAAAACATGGGGTATTAAAGGGGCGAATGTACAAAAAACATGGGTGTAATTATCATTTCCAAAAGGAGAACAGCTTGCCAAATTGAAGGCCACAAGACATACTAAATGCAGAGTTTTTCCAAGCCCACACATGCGTACAACCCTGACCATCTACACACCAGTGCTATTGCCAGTATAGCAAGCATGTAAAAGATCCCAGCAGTCCATCAGGTGTGCCATACCTTGTAGTTGATCGGCCCAAAGATTAGGCCAAGCCACTCATCAGGTGGGGCCCACGGTGTGTTAAACAAGTAGTATAACATAGCAGTCCACTGCTTTTCTGCACCGTGGTGCACATAAGTAAAACTGCCTTAATTTCTGGCTTATAGATATCTAAAGAGTGTGACCCACCTGATTGACTGTTTAGGTCCTTCATAGGTGTGTGACATTGGCATGTGCTATGGTGTGTAGATAGACAAGCACATAGAGATGTGTGGGCTTTAGCAAAACTCCTAAATGCAATGATGTAAGAGCGTTTTTCCAGTATCTTGCCTCTCTCTTCTCTGCTCTTTAATTCCAGTTTGAGGTTTGCTAGCAGTGGTGGCCCCTACATGCTCATCCAAGCTGCTCACCTCTTCTGTCCCACCTCAAATCCAAACTGTTCTTGTAGAGGCTCCCACCATAGATGGTCCATGAGAAAAAAGATTCCAATCATCAAAGATCACCTACAAATTTGAGATAGAAACAACAGTCCAGAAAATCAGTTTCACATGCTATCTGCAATCAGCGCGATTTTTGCCACGTTGCTGTGTTATGAGATCTTCAAATGAATGATCTAAATCTGTAGTTCAAAAACTTGAAGACTTGACACGACACGATGCTTGAGCCTCAGTGGTAGACTCACAAGAGTTTCAACATTGGGACCAGGGATCGAGTGCCCATGGGCGTGTAAAAAAAAAACTTCAAATGAATGGCCTATAAGATCACCCGTAGTTCAAAAACTTGAAGACTTCACACGACACTATATGAGTCTTTACTTGAGTGGACTTTGTTGACTTACCAGTCATGTGAGAAGAAGCTCTTGAGTCTATAACCAGAGTAACTCCAGAAGAAGTCGCAGAAGATGGTTGTTCAACAGGATAAACAGAAGACCGTCCCTTAGACAAAAGTGTGGCAGAAACAGAAGTAGTAGCATAAAATGGACGACCATGAAGCTGCCAGCAATAATCAACAATATGATTGGTTCCACCGCAGTGCGAACAGATGCGGGAACCATCACGTCCTCTTCCACGTTCACCACGACCACGATCACTGTCACGGCCTCTGCCACGTCTCCCAAAACTAACAAAGTGACTTGCATTTGAAGTGGATGTAATATGTGCTAAACGCTCTGGTGGAACAAACGAATGAGGAGAAGAACTGAATACAGTAGCACACTGGCATATCGTAAGAACTGCCGTCAATAAAGGGAGTGGATCTATTACAACAACTTGATTCTGAACACTAAGATAGTCAAAGTTAAGTCCAACAAGAAACTGCATGACACAGGTGTCGTCGCGTTACTTATGAGCATGCTCGTGGTCATCCATACATTTGGAAGAAAGGGATTGATACAAGTCCAATGCATCCCACGTACCGCGCAATATTGAATAATATTCCTTTAAAGATTTTGAGTCTTGCTGAAAGCAATGAATCTCCTAAATAAGCTGAAATACTTGGGAGAAATTTTAAGACTTAGAAAACATGTCATGGAGGGTATTCCAAATACCTTTAGCTGTGGGTAAAAACATCACTGAATGACTAACAGATGAAACCAGACTATTCAACAACCATGCAATAATCTAACAGTTCGAGCTTTAAATAAAGTGGTTATTTGACATGGTATTAGAGCGGAAGGTCCTGTGTTCAAATCTCGGAAGTAATAAATATGCCACTAATAATATATTCTCTCACGAGGGGCTGTTTATGGTGTGAGTTGTGATTATCCCTCCACCTGGGTGTGATATGAATGTCCCTTCATCCTTGCCCAATATGTTCCAGTGTCATCAAGTTGGCTCGACGATTCACACGTGTCGGGCTTGATTTTCATGCTTTCACATTGATGAAAACGACCTTACGACACTTAATCTCACCAACCCACATTGGCTTGCGACTTCCCCGCTATGTTTAAGTTTGATTTTCATATTTTCACATTGATGAAAACGACCTCACCACACTTAATCTCACTAACCCCACATTGGCCCTACCCCCGTGATGTTTTAGAGAAATTCATCCCTTTGTCTATTTTGCCAGCTCACATTAGGAAATGGGCCAAAAAATAAGGTGGATCCAGAACTGAAGTGGGCCACGCAAAAGAAAATGGTGGAGATTGAACTGCCACCATTGAAACCTTCCTGATGCCCATTTAAACTGGTCATAAGGTATTCCCACTGGTATAAGTGAAAATACAAATATTAACCTGATCCAAAACTTCTGTGGTCGTTCAATTCCAACTGTTTCGAGCCATGTGGCTTACTTGAGTTTTGATCTACCTCATTTTTGGGCCCACCCTAATTTTAGGCGAAACTGGTGGAAACAGGGTGGATTGTTCGAAAACATCGCAGTGGGCCTCACAAATGTTTCAATGGTGGAAGTTAAATAGGTACTGTTGCACTTGAGTTTTCGATCTGCCTCAATTTCAAGCCATGTGGTGAAACTGGGAGACGAGTTGGATGTTGTGCGCCTATGGTATGTTTGAAAGTCGTTCGCTGGGTGGACGGTAAATTCTCATTCAAACGGTAGATGAGACCATCTCTCTCCGTCGAACTAAATGATTCCGTGGTAACATTTTGAAATGGCCCCACGCGATGCACGTGGGAGTGGGACATCCACTCTGACTATCGTGCATGCCCTTGGCTTGTTGGGCTATGGCCCAAAAATCAATCTGGTATGGATATTTCGAATGAAATGGATTGGCTTGCAGATATACACAACACGCTGGACCTTCTACGAAACTGATGGTGGGCATCCCTTCTTAACTATTCACTGTGGTGTGGCCCAGCTGATGCATGGATCGGCCTGATTTTTCGATGCGTGCACACACGTTCTCTTGTTTCGAAGGACAGAGAAAAAGGGGGGAACACATTGCACGCTTACTGTGTTTCACAAACGAGAAACTCTCGAGTCGTTGCTAATCTATTTCCTTTTCAAAAGCACAAAAGAAAATAGATAAAAAGAAAGGTAAAAAAGAGGCTTCCTTGTCAGTAGAGTTGGGCTCGGTCTGGGAGTGCAGCCCCTGGATTGAACAGGAAGCTGATTTCAGATTTCGTCCTGCCCCCGCTTGGACGGACTTGGTTCAGTCAGGGGTTATGTGGGGCCCACCATGATGTATAGGTTTTATCCATGCCATCCATCCATTATTCCATATTAATTAAGGCTATGAGCAAAAAAAAAAAAGGTGAGGCAGATCCAAGCCTCAAGTGGATCACACCACAGGAAGCAATGGTGATAATGACACACATCATTGAAGCTTTCCTAGGCCAACCGTGATGTTTATTAGCCATCCAACCTGTTCATGAGGTCACATTGACCTGGTTGAAGGTTAAACACGAATATCAGCTTGAGCAACACTTCTGTGACTCCCAATAAATTTTTATTGGTGGGCACTCAATCCCTTCCCCTCTGTGTTGTCCACTTGAGCCTTGGATTTGTCTAATTTTTTGGATCATAGCCAAAATGATTTAGAATAATGGATAGATGGTGTGGGTAAAACCCGTACATCACAGTGGGCCCCACAGAGCCTGTGCTTGGGACAAGTATATGAATTATTCATGCTGTCCATCTGATTTTCCAGCTCATTTCAGGGCTTGAGCATAGAATTGAAGCATATCCAAAGCTTTAGTGGACCACACCACAGGAAACAATGGGAATTGGACTCCTACCATTGAAAACTTCTTGGGGCCACATAAGTTTTGGATCAAGCCTCTTTTTTATTTCTCTTGTGACCTCATGTTGAAACTCCTGAGAGTCTACCATTGACGCACTGGTAAATAAACATTGCTGTGGTCCCTAGGAAGTTTTCCACTTGATCTGGTAAGACATGGACAGCATGGATGATGACACATATTGAGCCAGTCCCCGTGGACACGGATTAGCTACTATCTTGCTACTGAAGTGACATCACCAATTTCTATAGGTCCCACCGTAATGCATGTACTGTATCCACACCGTCAAAATGTATACATACATTTTGAGAGATCATTTTAGGTCATGAGCCAAAGAATGAGGCAGATCCTAATCTCAGGTAGACCTCACCAAAGAAAACAGTGGGGATTGGTCTCTTACTGTTGAAAACTTCTTAGGGCCACAGAAGTCTTCGATCAAGCTGATATTAATTTTGTCCCTTCTTCCTTATCTGTATTAACTTATGAATAGGTTGGATCTCAAATAAACATAATGGTGGGCCCTAGGAAGGTTTCAACGGTCATTTCACTATCCCCACTGTTTTCTTTGGTGGGGTCCACTTGAGCTTTGGATCTTTTTAATTCTTTACCTCATGCCCTGAAATTTTCTCTCCAAATGGATGGACGGTGTGGATACAACACATACATCACGGCGGGGCCTACAGAAGTTGATGACGTCACTTCAGTAGCGAGATAGCTACTCAACCTGTCAGTAGCAAATCCACGTCCAGTCCCCGTCCGTGAACCGGTAAAGATCCGGAATGGGGATTGCCTGGGACACAGCTTCCAGCCACATTAAGCAAGCTGGAGCCTACTGTGATTTTTGTGAGAAATCCACCCCGTACATCCACTTTGCCTGATCATATTACGACATGGGCCCAAAAAATGAGGTTGATCTGTAACCCAAGTGGGTTGCACGATAAGATAGGAAACAGTGAATATTGAATGTCCACTATTGAAACATTCATGGGCCATGAAAGTTTTGAATCATGCTAATATTGTTATGTTTTCAGTTCATCCCAATAGGAATGATCATATGAATGCATGGTGGACCTAGTAAGGTTTCAACGGTAGGCATTTCCCTACTCACTTTTTCAGTTGCGTGGCACACTTGAGTTTCGGATCCGTCTCATTTTTGGGCCCATTTTTGTAACATGATATGGCAAAATGGATGGGCGGGGTGGATTTCTCACATACAACATGGTGGCCCCATCTACCAAAAACGGATGAACAGCGTGAATTTCTCACGAACATCACCATCGGCCCACCCAGCTTCCTTCTGCAGGCAAACTGCATCCGCGTGAAAGGATTTTTTTTGCCCTTTTCATGTGGGCTCCGCTCCTTGTAAACACACGTGTCACGCAATACGCGTCCGCTTGAAAGGGGACCTGACTGCTTAAGGAGTCTGGTTGACCCTAAGTCGGCACGTTTGAGTGGTTTGCTTTTCCTACACGTGGGAAGCGACTAAAACGATTTAAAGCCTATCATGACGGGTACAAGTCCGAGGAATGGATATGGCCTCTTCAGGGCAACATAATGTATGAATTTTTTCACGCCATCCATCAATTTCTCCCAAGGCCAGTTTGGATTCAAGAAATCCACAATAATGGTTGGTATTTCTATAATTATTATACCTTTCAGGAATCAATCAGATATTTACAAAAATATCATAATACACTTCATTTCAAGTAGTTGTGGTTTAGTTGAAGCAAATTTCAATTACAATAGTAAATGGAGTGATGGGATGTATAATCCCAACTTTTTGTATCAATGGTATTTAGGGCGGACAAATGGGGTGTGGCTTCAGTGAATCCTGAATTCACCGACATGGGTAGATCTCTAACTCTAGGGCCATCCTTGATGTACGCACCTCACAACCATGCTATTTATCCTGCCGTATTCAAGCAGAAAGTGGTGGAAACAGACTTTCACTACAGTGTATAGATTTGTATAAAGTTGATGTTTGTGTTTTGGATAAGTTTTGGATGCCATTTAACCAATACAGTGGGCCTTAGGAAGGTTTAAACAGTGGGCTGCTTCCTGTGGTGTGGTCCACTTGATCCTTGGATCTGCCTCATTTTTTCGGCTTGTACCAAAAAATGAAATGGCAAAATGGATTGACAGTGTGGATAAAACCCATACATTAGGGTGTCACTTCTAGCCCCTGTACATTCCTTAGATAGAAACCGGCAGCGTAAGTGTCCAAGCCTCCTCCGGATGGACCGAGCCATACCCCAAAAATAATGATTAACCATTCATTTTCAGCAACAAAATGGATCCATGTGAATTTTGGGACACGGCCCATCCTAGGTGGGGCCTCTCTGTAAGGGCCCCTACGATCGTCAGCTTGGATCTTACAGGCGTTTGCCACGTGTGTGGTACGGATGACCGCTAAAAAGGGAAAGGGATCTTTACTGAATGTTAATTCTCTCTTTATGCCTACACTTTGTCTTTTTTCTTTTTTTATATATTTGTCGTATTATTATCTTATTATGATACCAAGAGTAAACCAAAAAGACATCAAATTCATTAAAAGGACAGTTTTTCCCAATTGGAAAAGGGCCAGATATTTGATACTCCAGCTATGCATGATGCTTGATACACAGGCACTTAGAAATTGGGCGCGGATTTGGTACTGCCCCCACCAGGACCTAGCCAGAGACAGACGGTAATGTCAGAGACCCTGTGGGGCATACTTTGATCTTTATGTTTTATCCACGTTGTCCATCTATTTTGACATATCATTTTAAGTCATGAGCCCAAAAAAGAGGCGGATGAAAGGCTCAAGTGGATCACACCACATGAAGCAATGAAGCAGATGGGGGGTACGTTCTCCGTTCTTACAGGTCTATGTGACCTTATGAGCAGATTGGATGGCAAATAAACATCACAATAGACCCTAGGAAATTTCAACAGTAAGAGTTCAATCCCCACTGCTTCATGTGATGTGGTCCATTTGAGTATTAAATCTGCCTACTTTTTAAGTTCATGACTTAAAATGATTTATCAAGACAGATGGACGGTATGGATAAAATATATAGATCACTGTGGACCCCACAGTACCCCTGACATAACCGCTACGTGCTAGTGGGGGTTGTGCCCAATGCTCGCTCTTAGAAATTGTACAGGAGTAGCATGTTAACTTCAATCAAACCGACTGTTGTGGAACTTACGTGATCTAAGTCACAGTCCAAAAATCAAATTAGGTGAAGAATGCCAACCTCTGATTCTTCGGCACCTGTTTGTTGAGGTATGACTGTTGGATGATTTTCATTCTCAACCGTCCAATAAATGTCCACCAATCTGATAGTCAGGTTCTCAAGAAACCGTAATTTCTGGATCATGATACGTCTAAGCTTGGATCATAACCTTGGCCGATTAGTGGGCACGTTAAAATGAAGACCACTCAATGGTCTCAAATCAACAAAGAACTTCCCATTAATCTGAGGTTAGGATCTTCCAATTAGTGTGATTTTGGAATCATGACCTAACTATAGTGGGCCCCACAACCTGGATAGTTCAGTTTGAGGTTTGTGCTGGTGATTGAACAATTTATGAGTGCATGTGTATCAACAATCCCAATCTACCAGAGTACCGAATGATGCTCCCAAATGTGACATTGTTTACAAATGGAAGGTTCTACATGTACCATCATTTAAGCCCGACTAAGTAGCTTTTTATACAAAATACAATCTCACTTTTGCGTCATCGTGGTCGTCATCGTCACCATCATCATCAATCCATACGATTGGATTCATATGTTAGATCTGCACCATTTAAAAGATGGTGGTGACTGGTGACTCTTCAACTTTACACATGGCATGGTTTTATGGAAATTCAGACGGTCCAAATACCTCACCGAACTCTGGATGGAGCAATAACAGAAATTTTTTGCTTTGAGAATATATTACTAACCGTGTTATTTTCCCCTTCAAATATGGGCCACTCATTGACCATCTATTTGATAGGTAATAATAATTGGATGGTTGGGATTGTTTGATATGTGATTTTAGAGATATGGTGCATCCACAATGGCTGTGGGCCCACCTTGATGTGTGTGGTTTATATCCATGCCGTCCGTCAGTTTTGCCAGCTCATTTTAGAGTGTGAGCCCCAAAAATGAAGCAGATCCGAAGCTCAAGTGGACCACACCACAGGAACAGTGGGATACTGACACCTACCATTGAAACCTTGCTAGGGCCCATTGTAATGTTTATTTGCTATCCAACTTGTTAATAAGGTCATACAGACCTAGATGGAAGACATAAACATCAGCTTGACTCAAAACTTCCATGACCCTCGAGAAGTTTTTAACGGTGGACGTTCAACCACCACTGTTTCCTGTGGTGTGTGGTCCACTAGCTTTTGATCTTCTTCACTTTTGGACTCATCCCCAACTGGCAAACGATGCACGGGGCAGATAAAACACATACATCACAGTGGGAACACAGACCCAAGACGGATGGTGCTGGGTCAACACTCGATCCGCTTCCACCACGTTGCTTCCTCCGTGATTGTTTGATTCATCGCGAAGAAAACCCATCAGTTAATTGCAACTCGCCACTGACCACTGTGCCTGTATATCTTGTCGTCACAGAATCTAGATCCTCAATGCCCTCAGCAGAAAAAACTTACAGATCGGGCAATACTAGCCCCAATCTCTGGACATCAGACGGACAGGAACGGGTCAGCCCTAAGCATCCATAAGGTAAAACGTCCCTTGATCAGATGGCTTGGATCCTCCAACCTGGCATAGTTTGTCCACCCTGCAGTCCGGATTCTCAACACATCAGCCACATGTACTATCTCGAGGAATTATCAAGCGTTGAGATCTGTGAATCTCAAATTACAAATTTGATATCACAGAGAGTAGGGAAAATTTGAAAACTGAAAATAAAAAATAAGGGCAGACTGTAGTACGTGGAAAACACGTTGTCTTTAAAGCATCGTTTACCTCTTCCTGGGACTATTGACAGATTGCAGGTAAATAGCTTTCGGAATAAGACGAGCCTTTATGCATTTCTACATTTAGCTAGCACGCTACCAGTGAAACTCGATAAACATAGTTTTTTCTGGCGGATGAATAAGTTAAAATAAAGTCTCAAATGGAAAGAGAGGGTAGTTTTGCTTGGCTGATTTAAACTATTGCACTGATCTAGCTGCTATGAGTTTTTTGGTTTTGGCAGTCTTAAGTTCATATATGGACCTTCTAGCTTGAAGATGGAAAACAAGAGTTGTTGGTTCATTTGCTGAATAATCGAATTGTTTGTGGTATTGGTTGTATTGGAATGAACTAGTCCAACCCTATTTAAATAGGCAATGGTAGATGGGAGATTCAGTTCAGAGCCATAAATCAATTGAACTCTTTCTTACTATTGGAGAGAAATTAGGCGTAATTGGCACTTTTTGACCGTTGGTGCATGTGGGAGACTAGCTACATGTTGAGATTTTATATTAATCTTAAATTACAAGTATGCAACAAATAGAAAAAAAAATAAGAAACCAAGAAATATAAAAATAAGGACAGGCTGAAGCACATGTTGTACACAATGTCCTTAAAGTGTTATTTATCCCTACTTTATGGTGGAGTATGCTAACAGGTTATCGGCAAATCACTTCTGGAATACGATAAGCCTTTTGTAGTTTTGTATTCAGTGAAAACGAAAAAACTACTATGGAACTCTTCTTCTAACACCATCTAGAAGATAAAAATAAAAATCCCAAGTCGAATAAAGAAATAGAGAAAATTTATGAGATGGGGTTAGACCACTACACCAGTCAAGAGCATATGAACCATTTGGTTTTAAAGGTCTCTGGCTTGGAGAAGAGAACTTAAGCTGATTGGTTTGCTTGAATTTGTTTGGGGAGTTGGAATGAACCAGCCCAACTCAATTTATATAGGCAAGGATGACTAGGAGTAATAATCCAGGGCCATTATTTCATTTGATTGTTTCTGACTAGTGAAGAAACTAGTCATTATTTGGCTATTTTTTACTATTGGTGCATGTGTGAGATTTGCTACATGCTAACTATTTAGATACAACAACTAGTCGTTTTTTACTGTTGGGCTAGTCACATGTAGTATTTTCTGCATGTGTTGGACCATATATGCGTGAGCAGTTACACTAGGTCCATTTTAATAGCCCTACAACCCCTTATAAAAAGGCACAAAGGTCTCTTCCTTAGTCCTTTTTTCTCATAGCATATTACAACTCTGAACCCAGCCACCGTGCGAAGTGCAAAGTGCGCCACTAGTGCTTCTATAGCCACACTGTCTCACATGCCCACGCCCTTGCACCGAGTCCGAAACCGAGCCTGTGCCTGTGCGCGATGTTTCAATGCGAGTGAGAAGCACACAAACTTTGGTAGTCCTCTATCCTACCATGAAAACTATAAGGTACTCCGCCCTCTCTTATAAACAAGATTTTTTGTTCTCTCCTATCCAATGGGACTATTCCCAAAGTGAAAAAACAAACACTTTTCAAACTCATTTATATTATAATATATATTTTATATTTAAAATATTTTTTTAAACAAAACCTTTGTCAACATTAGATGCTAGTCATTCAGAGACAATAACTAGTCATTTCTGATTATTAGGCTAGCCACATGCAACAATTTCTGCATGATTTGGAGTGTTACTTCAAGAGCAGTTACACCAAGTCTCTTAAATGGCTCTATAGCCCTTATAAAAGGCGGAGAGATCTCTCTGTAAGACTTCTTTCCTATAGCACTCCTCAACTCCGAACCCAACCACCTAACCCTCACATAAGCCATTGTCAAACTGCGACTCGCTTCGGGTTGCGAGAGAGCAACCCATTTGCACATCACTCCTCAACTTCGAACCCAACCACCTAACCCTCATGTAAGCCACTGTCGCACCAGTCTCACTCCATCTCACGAGTGAGTGACCCATCTGCGACATGATGCACAAATGTGAAGTATAAAGTATGCCACTACCGCGTGTACATCCACGCTACCTCACATGCCCACGCTCTCACATTGAGCTTGAGCTCGAGCCCATGCACCCGTGTGTGTTCCAATGCAATCGTAACACGCAAGCCTTGGTAGTTCTCTCTCTCACCAATGAAACCTTAAGGTATTCAACACCCTACGGGCTTATTTGGAGCGTGGATTCGAAACCCCCTAAGTTTGGAACCCCTTGAATTTGAAACACCCTAATTGTGTTTGGCACCCTGGATTTAAAATAACTTGTAATTCAAAACTAGCTATGCATAGTGTAATGGGTTTAAATTTAATTACTAAATTAAGTTTAATATCCTTAATTAGTGTGCATATATAATGTTTGACACAATGATTGTAATAAGCTCGTTGAAATATATACTTTGGCAAAAAAATGATGAAATTCCAAGTCTTAAATGGGCCACAAGCATAGGATCACATCTAATAAGTGACTAACCAACAATTTTTAACTATTGATTTACATGGACAATAGTTTAGATGACGCAAATCATCATATTAAAGTAATTTTGTGATGTAGTTGATAATCTAATTATTTTGAGATATTATTATTGAGTCATGTACCCAATAGATTAGTAGTAACTCTTGGAAGGATTTTAGATCTAATCTAAGTTTCTACCTTGAATTTTAAACCCCCACAGTTGCTTTATGTGCCAAACATGCAGGGCATTTGAAACCCCTCAAATCCCCCAAATCCAAAGTGCCAAGCGGCCTATTTATAAATATGTTTTTTCCTTCCCTCCTAAAATATATGCATTGTCAAAAGTGGAAAATAAGTATTTTCACAAACGATAATATATATTATTATTATTTTTTATTTAAAATATTTTTTAACCAAAAGCATCATCTAAAACATGAAGATGAACGGAAAAGATCCTCTTTCAGTCACAATCACTGATGTGGCGCACACATCGAGCACAAAATACATATGGGCTGCGTTATTGACCGTCCAACCCACAACGCGTATACACAATGCATCTGGGCCGACGACTCTCAAGTCAATCCCTCGCTGCCCCACTCCTTACACCCGCATCCGTTCTTTTCAAGTAAACGCGTAAAAATCAATCAGATGTAGATAAGACCAAAGGGATTCGCCTCGAGGGTTTGGAAGCATGCTTGCCAAAGTGGCACGTGTTTGAGATCAGGTCCATCCATCAGGTAGGCCCCACAAGGATCTTTCCCTGATGTAAAAATCAGGCGATTATGTTAATAAGGTGGACCACAATTGTACGTTGAATATAATTTAATGAGCATTTTCCCGTGTCACGTGTGGAAGTCCTGATAAGTGGACCGATCTGATTTTTTTGTCCACCGCACATCCACGTTGGGCCTCAGATGATGAATGGCCAGGATATCTCACACGGGTTCGATGGAGGCACGTGGGATGCCAATCTCCTGAAGCAGCAATCCGCAAAGCAGATTCGAAGCAAAACGAGTAAGTCATGGTCGTCGTCGGCACTCGGTGGTTGACTAGTAGGCCCCACGATTTGATTTTGATATCAGAGGGAGAGGATTGGACGGTTGAAAAACGGGAGCACCTGTGATTGTTGACTGGACCTGCTCCTACTTATGACCCGCACCACGTTCAGATCATGTAACTAAAAACCAACTTCCGGACATCTTCCTCCCGCTGAGTAAACTGACAGCATAGACGAGAAGAAGAAGAAGACGAAGAATGGAAGCCAGAGGAGAAGAAGCATCACTGTAAGTTCCCTATTTCCTCCTGGAAGTTTCTTCTTTCTTTCCTTGAATTGGAATTCTGCAGAATCTCATTAATGGTTTTTTTTTTTTTTTTTTTTGAATATGGCACTGTAGATTTGAGAGTAGTCAGATGCTGGCGGCTTTCCTGGCGTCGACCCCTCTGCTTTTGGACTCATGGCGGCAGTGTAGCATCGCCAACGCAGCGGCGCCTGGACGTTTTGTGATCGACCGGATAGGAGATGTGGCTTATGTCGCTTTCTCCGGAGTCCCGACAATTCCAGTTTCGAATTGGGATTCGTCGTTCGCTCAGGTTCATGCTGGCGACGGCGACGGCGCGTTCTCGTCATTGGGACGGCTGGTCCATTCCGGATTCCTCCACATGTTTCTATCTATATACAACAACAAGGCGGAATTCAGTCAGGTGTGTAATTCATCTCAATGGTTTCTCTTGAAATGAGCTATCTGATTCCTTAGTTTGGATGATCATTAATCAGGTGGGCCACTCTTGTGTTTTGAATGTGGCCTTGGTCGATCTTTTTATCTTTCAGCCTCCTATTTGGATGCAGAACTGGATTGAATTATGATTTGTGAACAAGTTGATAGCGTGGTTAAAAGACTCGGTGACTCAGTCCGACTCATTCGATCATGAGTTTAGTTAGGACTCACCCGAGTTGGGATGTTTTGTGGGGGTCACTCCATGGTACTGAATTGGATTATGTCCTACTGGGTCCGGGTCGACTCAGACAAGTCTGCATCACCTTTTACACTGTTACCATGGTTGATTGCTTTTTAGCATATTCACAATGAGGAAGTAGTCTTGAATTGCTATTATGTTTCTCTCAAGCCCAACCTAAAAGCTTCCAAATCGCGATTTGGAGACTATTCCCCCTTGGTATGAATGTGAAGAAAATTGCAATTTGTCATTTTACACTTCAACAGATTAGTTGTTTCAATTCAAGTAGTCAGTGCATCCAAACACACCTTTGTTCCTTTCAGTCCACCCGCCTACGATGGTGATTCCCAACATATCGTAAGATTTCCGTCCTTGAAAAAACCAATTTCCCAAATCCAGAAAAAGAACAGGATTCTATTTGGGGCAAATACTTTTACGCATGCCTCTTCGGGTTGATCCACACCATACTCTATCTTCATAAGATGATATACACTACCTAATAATCTGCATGGCCCTACGTCCTGGATGAATGTAGATATTTATAACCATATGCATATGAATGATAGTTAGTGCATTGGCATTCTATTTAGAATTCTGAAACGGTAGATTGATTGTTTGATAAGAAAAAAGAAAATGGGAAATGGGAATTCAGCGCCTTTTGAAAATTTGTTTTGGGTCTGATGAATTGGGTCGGCTGGACACGGCTTCTTGCAGATTTTGGCGACAGTGAGCAGCAACAAGGCAGTGGTTTTTACAGGCCACTCCAGTCGGAGGAACAATCGCTTCGCTCACCACTCTTTATCTCCTCTCATCATTCCCAGCCCTTTCTTCCACTGTCTCTCTTCTCTGCATCACCTTTGGATCTCCGTTGCTTGGGAATGAAGCTCTTTCGACAGCGATCCTCAGAGAGAGATGGGGCGGCAGGTTTTGCCATGTTGTTTCCAAACACGACATCGTGCCAAGGCTCCTCTTCGCTCCTCTTGATGCTGTCTCCATGCAACTAAACCAGCTGCTAGAGTTCTGGCACTCTTGCATGAGGTTTCCTCAAAGGTCTGGGAAACCCATTACCCAATTATCCTACAAGGATGTAGACGAATTCCGTCTCTTTGTTTTGGATCATGTCGCAGCGGCAGCGGCTGTGGCTGAAATAGAACAAGAAGAAGGCTCTTCTTGTCGGAGCCTATATACACCGTTTGGAAGCTACCTCTTCTGCTCCGAGGAAGGAGCAGTTTGCATCGACAACTCGACTGCCATTGTACAAATGCTCCACTTGTTGTTCAAGACAAGTTCTGTTAATTCCATCTTTGAAGAACATCTCATGTATGCGAATGTCATCACAAAAATCTCCCAACAGTTCTTGAAGAGGAGAGGCTTCACCCAAGGAGTTTGCGGTTCTGGTAACGACGTAGGAATGTCATTGGCATTGCAGGCCTTAGGAATGGGTAGCCTGGTAATATTCCCACTATTTTGCATCTTCTTCTCTTGAATTTGAACCTGCTTTTTGAAAGTGAAACAGGGTATTCGTTTCCTCATCTCACTATAATTTTCTCTCTAATACGAAATGTAGGATCCAGTAGCTCAGGCAACACAGAAATGCCTGATGAAGGCGAGACACATGGGCCACAGGCCAAACCAGAACAGCGCTAATCTAGCAATCCGTCTTTCTAAGGTAACACCTAATCGTGCCCAGGTCGAGTGGTACAAGGCCTACCATGACGACCACATGGGATACTATGATGCCTTCAAGCTGAGATCCTCCAGGAGAGACCACGCCGTCAACATGTGCCGGTTAAATCTTGGGAAGTTCTGGGACGAAGTCATTGACATGCTCCAAAAGAACCAGCTCCCCCATGATTTCCACAAGCGGGCCAAGTGGGTCAATGCAGCCCACTTCTACAGACTCCTAGTGGAGCCATTGGAAATTGCCGAGTACTACAGAAGTGGGCAACACAGGACTCAAGGCCATTACATTATGCATGGGAGGGAGTCGAGGTTCAAACTGTTTGATAGCTGGTGGCAAGAGAAAGAGAGGACAGTGGGTGACGGCAAAGACGGAGGTAGTAGTAACAAGACGAAGAGGAGCCGGTTTGCTGGGTTGACCCAGGATCCATGCTTCTGGGCAAGGTTGGAGGAAGCAAGGGAATGGGCAGTTGAGGCCAGGAGCGAGAGAGACGTGAGCAAGTTGGTTGGTTTGTGGGAGAACATGAACAAATTCGATTCCTACGCAAATGAATTGGTCGAGAGAAAGGAGGTTTCCAAGGATGTTTTAGCAAATGATTCTAGCTATGTTCTGTGGGTTGAGGAATGGAGGGAATTGAAGTCGGAGTTGGAATTGCGAATTCTACCTGCCTTGCGCAAAACTAGTGGGCCGTGCATGCGCATCTGATGGGTAAATGGGTGAAATTCATTTTAGATGGGTAGGCATTTTAGAGATAACAGAGGTTGCAGTTTTGCAATCTAAATGTTGGTTTCAATAGATAATAGTGGTGTGTAGAGGTTTGAGTTTGCATTGTAATCAAGCAGATGTACTTTAGTAATAGGGCACAACTACTACTACTAAAACCAGCTTTTTAGAAATGATGGGTAAATGGGTGAAATTCACTTTAGATGGGTGAGAATTTTAGAGATGACAAAGGTTAGAGTTTTACAATCTAATGGTTGGTTTCAATAGGTAGTAGTGGTGTGTAGAGATTCAAATTCTCATTGTATTTGAGCAAATGTTGTTTAGTAATGAAAGAGTACTTAGTTTATGTTGTCTAATGTGCAGACGCTTGCTCAGAATTTGTGTTCTTTGTTTCCCTATTTGAATGGTATTCTTCAAATTAAATTGACTTCAACAACCACACTCAAAACTATTCCCTTTTGAAGGCATTTCAGTTATTGCATATAGAGAAGGATGGAAATTATTTCTTCCATGGTTGCTGGAGTGCATTTTAATCATTCTATCATGGAAGGTGATTCATGTAATCTCATCAACAGCTACTGGCAAGGCAGAACATTGTTTCAAGGATATTGTACTCATTGTGACAAAAAGGAGTTTAAAGTGACTTCATTAGTATTTAATATATCTTATACATTGGTCTGGAGTTCTGTTGCCATGTAGATGGGAACTATTTATCTAGGATTATGTGTTTAAAAATGCAATCTTTTTGGATTGTGAAGCTAGGGCAATACAAGAAATTCTTGTATCTCTACCATATATTTAGGGTGTGTTTGATTTTGAGGATTCCGTTAGAAAAGAAACTAAAAGTAATGATGATTTCCACCTTCGGTGGAAAATGCTGGACTCCAAAAACTAGGTTGTGTTTAATTCACAAGGAAAACTCATGTGAAATCCTATTTTCATTGGACAATTGTCATCTTGTTTCCATTTTAATTACACAATTGTCATCTTGTTTCTTGTGTAAGAAAAAAGGATACGTGAAAAGCCTAATGGTGACTTCTTGTGGAATCTACTTCTATTTGCAAATCAAATAAAAGAAATTTATCAAATCAAGGAAAACTGTTCTCTTTTCCCGTAAAATCCTCAAAATCAAACACTTCTTAATGAGAATTGTCAGTGGCAAAAGATAAATGGGGTTTATGCCATTTGAAAGGAAGTGATGGGGTTTTTAAGTACTTGAAATGGGGTTTATGTAATTTATAGTGACTTTTTGTCACAAATTTCTCCACCAAAAGAGACCTATTTTTTTACCACCTATACTCATCTGCTCTTTCCACTGACTTGCAAACCACTCCCCATGCATTGCACCTATCACTTTTTCTAGTTTAGTATAGAAGCATAGATAGATGGCACCTCTCGTTACTTTGATGGGGTGTCGCTTGGGATGTTGTTACAAATAAAATTAAAATCCAAAATTAATTTTTCCTATGTTAGCATACCAAGTCTTTTTGGTTGACTTGGTAAGTAATTTCCAACAAGCATGCAATAAAAAGGAAATCATCACCATCTCCTTTTTATACTTGGTATCTTTGTGCTCGTGCGTGGTGTAGTGGATGCATAAAGGGTAGTTGTCAATTTGCGTTCCAGCTAATCCACCCATATTGTGTTCATCCCACTCACATGTCAAGTCCTCCAATGCAAGAAGGATCATCCATTGTAAAAGAGGTTACACTTGGTCATGTCAACGTCAAGAATGGGAAATTTTGAAGTATCATCCGAAACTGATACATATTGCCCAATAGGTATCAGTTTTCGATCCGAACAATACAGACAAGTTACAACAATAACCTCCCAATTCACCTATTAAAAGCCCATATTTGAATGAGATAAGATATTTAGAAATGCTTTTTAACATGTATCATTGCAATTTATGGGTTTTCCAGATTGTTTTTTGTCCAAAGCTTAGGTACTCAATATGCCAATGTTAATCCTCGATAATATCCGAATTGTGTTTACCATGACATGTATATGTTGTCAATTCTTACTAGTGATACCATGGTTTGGTAATCAGAACATTTATCTCTTGCATCCCATCATGTATGGACCATGATCCAATAATATCTTTAATTAGGAGATCCCACAGATCAACATTGAGACTTCTCTTTTTGAATGTGAACCATTATTTTGTTTCCCTTATTGTCTTTGTGAAGGCCCCAAGGTGAAGGGCTTAGATATGGTACCCAAGAAGGATGATTTAGAAGCCGTAACTCAAAACCCTGGCGACTTGTGTTGGTTGGTTGAGGACTATGGCTTCCCAAGTAAAAAACAAGTGATTTTCTTGTCGAAATTTGAGCTGTGCTCCATCCACGGTGAGATGTATGAGACCAATGGTCTCGATTATCACATATTCGGCTAAAACTCGTCATAGCCTAGATAGTGTAAATTGTGTAAAGATGAGGGTCATGCATAATGTAAGTTCTATTCTCAATAAACAAGATCTCATCATCATCATCTTAGCTTTTTTCCCTAACAAATTGGGGTCCACCCTAGATGATGGATTGCCACAAGCTTGTGGTGGGCTGAAAGAAAGAAAGAGGATGTGGAGAGATTACATGTACATTTAGGCACTAATTGGGCAGTGGATCCCACAAAGTCATTAACATTTCTTAATCACAATATTGGTGGACCCAGTGCTCTCCACAATCGATTGATGCACTTTGAGCAGTGTTTTTCTTGACTAAAAATAAATAGTAAGGTTCATGTGCCTTTCAAAAAATAAATAAAGTTTAAGTTTAAGATCTTGTAAGACAAAAGTGCAACTTTACATGAGTTTTCAGTTCTAACAAGTAGGGTCCGTGGTCTGGCAGAAAACGGGTCCCTTGCGTTCGGACTCGGTAGTGACCCCTCTAGTACCAAGGTCAGATCTTGAAAAGCTGTGTGGGCTCCACTATGATGCATGTGTTTTATCCACCCTGTCCATCCATTTTGCCAGCTCATTGTAGGGCATGAGCCCAAAAATGAGGCAGATCCAAAGCTCAAGTAGGCCACACCACAGGAAGCAATAGGGATAATGATGCCCACCATTGAAACCTTTGTAGGGCCCATCATGATGTTTATTTGCCATCCGACCTGTTCATAAAGCCACATAAACCTGGATGAAGGGAAAATACAAACAACAGCTTGATGAATGCTACTGTGTCCTTTGGTGTGTTCCACTTGGGCTTTGGATCTACCTCATTTTTGGGCTCATGCCCTAAAATGAGCAGGCAAAATGGATGAGTATAGTACACATAAATCATGGTGGGGTCTAGAGAACTTTTTCGAATCGAGTCCCTTGCATCCCCTCATGGATGGACCATGCCCCTGTCATGTAAAATGAACAAATGGTTGTGGCCCACATTGAAAATGGAGTTTCCGGTTGTTGAGAGAATTTTAGGAAATGATGCCAATGCCATCGAACCTTTCAGCTTTTAGTGGGGCTGTGATGATGGATTTGGAGGTCATAGCTGGTCTATAAACCATAGGGGAGAGGCTCTTATATTAATCCATCGTGAAAGGGAAAATCTTCCCAGATGATTTTATTACATTTTAATGTTTATGTAAGTTCCACTTATGAAATTGGACGTAGAAGAGAAAATCTAAGTCCTTCAGTGGATATGGCATGATGATGATAAGAGATAAAAATCCATTCAAAATCATGGGACCCTGGAGCTTCTCATGTTTAACGATGTCATGGAGGATCCTTCACCAATTCAAATGTTGTGGGCATTTAAAGATTGCCTTTGGATGAGCCCTTTGCACAAGCCTCAACCTCACGGGCCAAGCCCAACACTTAAGGCCAAGGCCTGAGTCTAGAACAAGCCCATAAAGCATGGTTGAGCTTCAGCTCAAACCTACCAGAAATTTGATAAAACTCTTGTGTTCCCCCTTGAATGTTCCTAATCTAAAAAATTGATCAAGCATGATATACATGCACATAGAAATCGACACTTAGAGGAATGAAACCATCGGTATAGACCTAAGATCCATGGGTTGTAATGGTTTGTTTGGAGGAAGCGGATTGTGTCCTATCCCACCCACTTCTCTAGCCACGAATGCACATATTTGTGTGAGGGCCTACCATGATGCATCTGTTTATCCATGCCATACATCCCTTTTCTCATATCATTTTAAGGTATGAGCCAAAAAATGAGGCAAATCCAGCACTCAAGTGGACCACACCAAATAGTAAGTTTGGGTTGTATTAAATGCACAAAGCATTAAAAGGAAGAATCATCTATGGTGTGGTCTACTTGAGCATCTGCCTCATTTTTGGACTTGTACTTTAAAATAACATGAGAAAAGGAATGGACGACATGGATAAAAAAAGACATCACGGTGGGCCCCTACATAGATCTGCCCATTCGTGGCTAGAGATAAGAAGGGGTACAACACCATCCACTTGGTTGGATGCTTATAAATTTTATTAATTGTAAAGGGTTTAAGGTAACTTGCTTGCAGGCTGTGTTTGCATAGACAATTTTCACATTTAGGTGAGTTACAATCCATGAGTCAACTTCCTCGTTTGGGATGGCCGTAAAGTTGATTAGCTGTAATTTTATTATAGATGATCGGATTACATGGGGTGCTTGGATGAGTATATTTACCTATAAATAGACTACAAGCTGTAATCGGATTACAACTTTTAGCTGTAATATGAAACATAACAAAATGGCATGTTTCATATTATGGGTAAGGGGTCGTTTGGATGCCTGTAAAGTTGATTAGTTGTAATTCGATTACAGGTAATCGGATTGTGTGGGGTGTTTGGATGGGTAAATTTACTTGTAAACAGATTACAGGCTGTAATCGGATTACAACTTTTAGTTGTAATATGAAACGCAACAAAATGGCATGTTTCAGATTACAAGTAAAAGGATTTCGGGCAACTTTGACATATATTTTTTCAAATTTATCATTGAAGGAGAGTCGCAGCTTAAGGGAGTTTGTGAATCCTCCTGCAAACCTCTCTTCGCGCCTGCGTTTGTGAAGCCTATGCAAACTTCTCTCCACTTGTGTAGGAGGAGAGCTCCAAAAGACTTTCTTCAATGATTTGTCGGGCAATTACAAAGGCCATAAGCCATCCATACCCTTCATAAAAAGGTCATTCCTACATGGATGAACTAAAAACACAAAACTATTAGCCTTTTTCAAAAATTGTGTGGCCTCACAAATGTTTCAATGGTGTACTTTCAATCCTCAGTATTTCATGTTATGCACCCCACTCGAGTTTTGGATCTACCTCAGTTTTGAACCCATGTGCTAATATGATATGGTAAAATGGATGGAGGGGGTGGATTTTCTAACAAGCATCAATTGTAGGCTCCACATAATTAGGGTCGTGAGAAAGTCTGCCACCTTGGAAAAGGAGGAACCTGTTGTGCGGCACCACCTACCTTCATTGTATTTTGACGTGCCAAAAGTGTGGACCCCACCATGATGTATGTACTATATCTACACCATCCATCCATCCATTTTGCAAGATCATTTTATGGCATGAGCCCAAAAATGAAGCAAATCCAAACCTTAATTGGACCACACCACAATAAGTACCAGGGGAATGAACACTTACCATTGAAAATTTATTGGGATACTATAGAAGTTTTGTATCAAGCTGATATTGTGTTTGCCCTTCATCCAGGTCTGTGTAACCTTATTACCAGTTGGATGCCAAATAAACATCATGGTGGGCCTAAGAAGGTTTCCACGGTGGCCTCATTGTCCCCACTTTATTCTATGGGCGGATACCTAGCTGTGGGGCCGGCTGCAATTTATGTACCTTAAATCCATTCAGTCCATCTGTTTTTACAGATAATTTTAAGGCATGATACAAAAAATGTAGCAGATTCAAATCTTAGGTAGACCACACTACATGAAACAATGGTGATTGAGTCCCCACCATTAAAAACTTATATTGGGGCCACCGAATGTTTATTTGCCATCCAACCTTTTGATAAGGTCACAAAGACTTAGATGAACGACTTACACAAATATGAGCTTTTGGTTTAAAACTTTTTTGGCCTGCAACAAGATTTTTATGGTCAATTGCCACCTTTTTTTTATAGTCTGGTCCAATCGAGGCATGGATCTACTTCATTTTTTGGATCTTCCCATAAAATGATCTACCAAAACAGTTGGACAATGTGGATGTAAGGAACATATATCACAATGGCCCCACAATCAAGGATCCCACCCAGCTCAGTGTAGGGCTCTCAAAGGGCCGAGCTCAGCCTGCCAAAGTCAACATTTTGAATAGACCTGCCTAAGACAGTTCAAAATCTGGGCCGAGGCCAACCCCAAGGCTGGCCCATTGAAAACCCTACTTTGGTGGATTTGCCATGCCCACATAAAGTTATGTATATGTATAAAAATGAATTTGAACTATTGGGCCTACTTTTGTGGCCCACTAAATGATTGTTTTAGCCTAAGAATTAGCCATATGTTTTATTGAGTTGACCTTATTTCAATCATCTATCTTAAATGAAGACTTTATATGTTATTTGGTAAATTTTAAAAGATTTATTACTCCAAGTTCTATTGTGTGAGATTACCCAATAAAAGGCCTGTAAATAATTTGCAGGTTATTGAAATACAAACATCTACTTTACTTATAAACAGATTACAACTTAAAGCTAAACAGACCATGCTATAAACACTTTACCCTGGTAATTCATGTAGAAGTTGTATTACAACTAATCAACTTTACAGGCATCCAAACAACCCCTAATGCATTCTAAGTGATGAGAAAAAGAAGTGATACTTGCATCTAGATCTCACGGCATCCAAATGATCCCTAAGTAGGAATTGAAATGATATATGTGTAGGATATAACCCACGCAATTGTTTACTACTTAAAAAGGTCATGGGCATCCAAAGGACCCCTACGTATAAATACGGATCGGAATGATAGATTTACTGGATATAACCCATATACATATACAGTTAGGTTAGGCTGGGCTAAAATGACTTTGAGCTGAGCCTGCCTCGAAAATTAATCGGACCAGGCATGCCAGGCCAAAGCCTAGCTATGTGTCAACCTGATAGGTTGTCAAAGGGCAGGTAAGGTCAAACATCGCCACCTTTCTCCCAACGACTCAACACATTCTTAATTCCCAGTTGCGGGCAGGAAGCGGGAAATCATCCTGGAAATAGGGTCAGAACTCAAGAAGCTCCTCAGTCCGCAGTCAGTTTTTGCGCTTGCTTTAGACCATCACCCCTCTACAGATGTAGTATTAGAAACTGCTGCTTGCATTTCAACAAACACGCCATGGCACTCTCCCTCGCCCCTTCTCTCCCTAACGCTGCTTTTCCCACCTCCAAACTCTTTCCTCCCTTGACAAGAAAACCCTTTCCAACGGTCCCTTCTCCTCCTTTCCTCCGCTCATCACGAATCTGCTGTGCTCGCCAGCTACCTCCCGTGGCTTCCCTCAAGGTATTGCCTCTCTCTCCCTCCCTCTCTCTCTCTGGTTGTGCCTTTTATTTCATTTTGTTTTTTTTTTTTTCAGGAACATGTCATTAATTTCAAGAACAATTGGAGAGACTTTTCAAGCTTAAACTACTGGGTCGTCCGAGACTACTACCGCCTCGTCGACTCTGTCAATTCTCTCGAGCCGCAGGTTCTTCGATTGTCTGATGAACAGCTTACTGCAAAGACGGACGAATTCCGTCGTCGTCTGAGCCAGGGAGAAATGCTCGCGGATATTCAAGCTGGTTCGAAACTATTCTATCTCATATTTGCGTTTCGTTTTCTTTTTCTCACTTGCCTTATATTTGTTTGGAAATTTGGTGGGTTCTTTTGCTTTTCTTCAGAGGCATTTGCTGTCGTCCGCGAAGCTGCAAAAAGGAAGCTTGGGATGCGGCATTTTGATGTCCAGGTATTTGTCTTTGTGCTCCTTTGTTTGCTTATTTATTTTTGCTTTCTTTCTGCAGTGTCTGTTTAGAAAGCTAACCTTGTTCGTGTTTTTCCGACGTATTGTGGCCAGATTATCGGTGGGGCAGTGCTTCACGATGGTTCCATTGCTGAGATGAAGACAGGCGAGGGGAAGACTCTCGTCTCGACATTAGCAGCTTATCTGAATGCACTAACAGGCGATGGAGTTCATGGTATGCTCTCAGCTGTAACTGATCTGTTATCTTTTGAAAATGAAAAGAAAGTGTCAACTGATGCGAGTGTATTTTTGGGTGTCTGTGTGCGTGTCTGTTCGTGTCTGATTGGATGCACATGCTATGTCTTGTAATCAAGTAGTGTCACAAGTAATGATCCAGTGCAAACCCATATTAGAAGTTTGATGTCTACAGCCACGTTGGACCACAATGGGCAGTGGGCCTTACTTGCTTTAACAGTTTAAAAGTGTCAGGGCTCACTTCCCATTGGGTGGTGATGGGAAGCTGGCAGGGGCCTACTTGTTGCATGCCGTCACTTCCCAATAGTTGGTGATGGGATTTGTTCTAGCTACAAGACTTGAAACATTCATGTTTGTTCCCCTTCCTTTCTTCAATGGAGGTGGCTCTTGTCGCTATAGATTGGATATGTTTCATGACTTATTGAGAATTATTGGAGGCCCACTGCTTGTAAAAGAGTTTGTAACACTAGGTTTGTTTTGCAAATCCTCCAACAACTGCAGTGCCTTAACTATATTGGTGCAGTGCGTATGCTAATGCTTATAAAAGACTACCTAAAGCAGATTCATTTAGTAAATATGTCCAATAACTGCAAGTCAAGTGTCTCAACTGAAATAGGGGATGCATGTGGTACCATTGACTGATATCATTCTATGATTCAGAAGAGGGGTTATATGATCCTCTTTACAAGCATGTGTATAGTTTCTTCCGTCCTTGAGAGTTTACAGTGGACTGGATCCATGTTCCGGTGATCCTCACTGTTGAGCTGATGGTCCATAGTGTTGTCAAAATCCTACAATGCGCAATTTATGATTTATGTTTTGAGTCAAATCTAAAGAAAAATGATTTGAATCCCACCTTTGAATCCTTTTTTATATGAATCTTACGATTTTATGATTTGATTTATGATTCAAATTATACTTGTTTTCTTTTATTTTAAGTTTCACTTGGCTTTCGTCTTATGTTTTTAAATTGGTGGGGGCTTTAAGAATTATTTAAAAAACCTTTAAAAAATGAATTGTTTAGAAAAGTTATATTATTTTATTTCGTTCTTTGTAAGAGATTAAATGCTATATATATATATCTATCTATATCTCTATATATATATATATATATATATATATATATATATATATATATATATATATATATATATATATAAGAAGTTGTAACACCAAATTGATGTATGACTTATCTGGCCTATCTGGAATGCTTTTATGGATGGTTACGATCATGTTGATTTATATGTATCGTGGACTGATGGTTATAAATCAAAATATCTTTTCTCGTCGCTCTACAGAATCAAATGCCACTCTTCCCATATGATTCTATATTCAAGAAAGGTAACAAGAACCTAAATAATTAAAGGATCCTTGTATGGCTTTTTAAGGAAAATTTCTTGAAAGACAAAAAAGAAGAAGAAGAAGAAGAAGAAGAAGAAGAAGAAGAAGAAGAGAGAATCATTTAACACTATCATCACACGCTATTACTTGGTGCATCTTGATGGCAAAAGGATGATTGCTAAGTTTTTAATATTTAATTTATTTATTTATATTTTTCATATTTTTAAGAAAATCATAGAAAATATTATGATTTGCAATTCGATATGATTCAACCCCTATTATGACTTGCGATGTAGATATTGATTTTGACAACATTGGTCCTTACCATGAATGGACCATGCCCCAAAACATTTCCCCAATGGTTTAATCCTAATCCCTCAACTGGAGAACTGCAAATTGATGGCTGAGAAAAATAATACAGCAACGGTCCACATTCACAAAAAATCAGATCAATGGTCTTGATCAGAGGGACCCACTATTACTGATTCGGGGCACAAGGACGTTAAATATCCTCGTGCGTAAGGTATTATAGTGTGTCTATTCCAAATGCTTGGTTTGCATCTGTTAGGGAAGACCATCTTACCATTGTTTTAGGCATTGAGAAAGATCAAAGGATGATAAATGGTTATACTGAAGACCCTACGAAGTTTATTATTTAGTGGATTTATTTATCGAATCTGCTTAGATTCTTAGAGTACCCATGTTTCATGGGATGCTTGTAAATGTAGAGGCACTTTGTAATTTTCACATTGCTCAAATTATCATTTATTGAGCCAGCAAATAACGTTGTTTGTTGATGCATGCTACATTCTACTCGTCTTCCAGTTGTAACTGTCAATGATTACCTGGCTCAGCGGGATGCAGAGTGGATGGGCCGTGTTCATCGCTTTCTTGGTCTTTCAGTGGGTCTTATACAGGTAATCCCATATTTATGAATCAATGAATTTTCAAAATTCTCTGCTCTTTTTGTTGGTGGGTAAACTGGCATTGAAACATTTACCCCACATCTTAATATTTGGTGCACAAAGCTTAAACTTAGCAATTTTGATATGATGTTATTTGCATTTTTAGAGGGGCATGAATGCTGAGCAGAGGAGATCCAACTACAACTGCGATATAACATACACCAATAACTCAGTAAGTTGCCACCCCCCATGTCATGGATGCTTAGGCTTTGTTACCATTGTTACTGGTTATTTTTTGTTTGTTATATTTTGGTAGTTGTTAATGCCTTGCAGGAACTTGGCTTTGATTACCTTCGGGACAATCTTGCTGGAAATAGAGAGCAGTTGGTTATGAGATGGTACATTTTCAATAGCCATATGAAGTTCATATTATTTGCTTTGCTGGACTACAAGGATTGTAATATATTGAAAACAGGCCAAAGCCATTCCATTTTGCAATTGTCGATGAGGTTGATTCGGTCCTTATAGATGAAGGAAGGAATCCGTTGTTAATAAGCGGTGAGGTAATTGTACCAATGTTTTGGTGTGTTCACTAGCAATACATGGTAACATCTAATATTGACAATACCTTAAAAGAAGCTAACATCAATTATGAATTGTTGAACCTGTTGAGAATTCGCTTCTTTAGCGGTGTCTTTCCTCCTGTTTTTGTTCTACAGGCTACTAAAGATGCTGCTCGATATCCAGTTGCTGCAAAAGTAGCTGAGCTGCTTGTACGAGGCCTTGTAAGTTCAGTTCAATTGCTTTTTGTTGTGAATATTTGATTTCCTGCAGGTTAATAAGCTTGAGTCCAATACATACTTCATTGTTCAATGTTCATATTCTTGCACGGATTCACTGATTATACACCAGACGTGTTATGAAGATGGCTAAGCATTTCTGCTCTACAGCATTACAATGTTGAACTCAAAGACAACTCGGTGGAGATGACTGAGGAAGGAGTTGCACTTGCTGAGATGGCTCTTGAAACAAATGACTTATGGGATGAAAATGATCCCTGGGCAAGGTTCTTGTAAATTTCATTATTTTCAGTCCTGACTGCATGATGTTCTTTTTCTTTTTTAAATGGTGACTGTAGGATGTTCTGTTGTTCCTCTACTTCCTCCAAGTTTGTAGTTACTATCGCAAACAATAGTGACTCTTGTCCTGTGATTTCCCACTCTTCATAAATTGCTGACTTGAACTGGTTTGAACATCTTTTGGCAACCTGCTTTTTGTAATATAATGTTCTGTTGCATACTTGCATGAAATAAAATATAAGTTCATTCATATGGCATCTTTTGTTCCATTTTAGACAACAATATGCCCATTAACATATGATCAACATTGCTTGCTTCTATTTAATGCATACTGATATAATCTGGACAGCAACCTGATGTCATCACTTTCTGTGTTGGTTGTTGGCAGCTATGACATCTGGGTTTTTATTTTTTTTAATTTATTTTTTCTTCCTGTGTGGGAACGTGGTCATCCCTCACTCTCTGTGTCTCCTATCTTTTGCTGTTGTGTTTTTGTTTTTGTCTTTTCATTGTTATCCCTGCTGCACAATCCTTTGCCATACTGCTGCTGCTTCCTAGTTGTTTATACCTGCTAACATTTTGAACAGATGCTTCCCCACTCCTTCCCTGAATCCATTGCTGCTTCAATTCATGCTTTGTGCAACTATAGTTTTAATAAACAGCAGTTACCATCTTTAAAAACCATGGTGATTTATTGATGCTTATCCATGGCAACAACCACACACTCTCTCTCTCTCTCTCTCTCACACACACACACACACACACACGCACGCACGCACTGCACCATGCACGCGCACAAAAGGCTAGGGAGGGGTACTACATTGCCAACGGCATGCAACCCTGTTATCACCCTCTCCTTGGCTTAAAAAATTTGCAAGGCAGATTTTCTTTCCGTATACAAAAGAAGCAAACAATACTAGTTTCAAGTTTCAACCAGTCTCTAAATTGTGCCTTTACGGGAACTTCTCAGAGATTGGAACTTTTTGATACTCGGTATTTATCATCAAGTACATGATTTTTTTTTTGAAATATCAAGTCAAACTTTGTTCATGTTATCACTCTAAATAGTTGGTAATTCAGGGTTCTTCAGGTTATCATTTACCTGAAATTATATTTTACTTGTTTTCTCTCTTCATTTCAATCATTGAGTTAGAGGTATTTTAGGTTTGTGATGAATGCCTTGAAGGCCAAGGAGTTTTACAGGCGCGATGTTCAATACATTGTTAGAAATGGGAAGGCCCTTATAATCAATGAGGTACTTCCTATTCCCCTTTCAGTTTTGCAGTTGCCTCTTATCTCCTTCATATTTCTCCTATTTCTGATGAATGATTTATGAAAACTCTATTGTCAGTTTGTCACACAATCTATTGCCACAATCTATTGCTGCACAATATACCGTTAAACAACGAGGTCCTAATTCTGAGAAATTGCTTGATGTTTTTGTCAATAAAATTGTTGCTTATAGAATAAGTGCCTGGTGAATTTGATTAAGGTACGTGTAAACATGTGGGCAAAGGCCATTTCCTTCTTCATGTGAATGCTTATAGTTGTCCTAATTCTTGATACAGAATACGTAACATCCTAGTCACTCACATCATCCACATAATGCTCTAGTAGTTATGGATATGTTCATTTGGCAGTTTAATGCATCCTTGTGTTACTAGAGCCCATACTATTGCTTTGTAGCCACCACAAGTTTACGTGATCTTTAGCTGTTAAAACTTAAAAGTTAGATCTGTTGTTCGCATTAATAAGTATAACTGACAGGTGTTGGTGAGATAAGTCTCAAGAATGTTGCCATGCGTCATTGATGCTAAATTCCTAGAATCTGCCACCAGATGCCCGGATTTCTACAGATGGTTAATGCCCACTTGTGTATATTTTCGACAAGGATCTCCTGAAAAAAATGTTGGTGTTGGATTTCCCTACTTGAGGGGATGTACACAAGTATAGAAGCACATTTTAGTATATTATGAGTTGAAGTTCTGGGTTCATTCCCATTTTGGTGCCTCTGCCTGAGAGAAATGTACACTAAGTTTAGAATTCATGTTGAATCCTTTCAGTCTCTGGTTATACTGATGTCATAATGATTGATAGCTCCATATCACATTCTTTGGTTTTCACCTCCTCTTTTTACATACATCCTTTTTTCGCCAGCGGGCCTTTTATAAAATTCTGTCTAATCTTCAAAAAAAAAAAGAAAAAAGAAAAAAAGAAAAAAAGAAAAAAAAGGAGTGCTTATCTCTAAAAGAAAAAAAAGAAAAAGAAAATGGAGTGTGCTCGTAAGAATCCGGAAGTGTGTTCTGGAGTTCAATCTTGTTTGGGCTGGTAGTTGATAAAATGGATGTCAACATGATATTCTGTTCCATAATTTTGTACTGTAATGCTTGTGTTGCACAGTTTGAGAGTCCACTGTGCTTTTCTAATGGACAGTCATCATTTGGTGATCTTCATAAAGATAGATAGTGATGGTTTTCAGTTTTGTATTTCTAGGTTTTTGCATGTTTATTACTTCTAAAAGCCTAAGGTATGTTTTGTAGTCTTGTGAATGAATGCCCACATATATTTTTCAAAAAAGAAAAAAAGAAAACCTAACACGAAAATGACAGGCAAAAAGATGAGTGAGCTAGTTTGGCTTCATCAAGATGGTTCCTTTTTCCTTGATCAAGATGATCTCTTTGTCATTGTGGCTTCCTTTTTTTCTACCAGGCTTATGTTCTAGAAGAATAGGAGCTTGTTGTGTTGTGTAGTGGAAAAGACAATAACCATTATCCATCTTCACTTGTGGAGCTATATTATCTGGTCAAGCAGTCCATTCCCCTGTAAGGTTAGGATCTTATGGAAGCTCTCCCTTAGTGTTGGGGTCCCAAAAGGTAGGGACTTTTAAAATAAGCAAAATCGCCAAAGGAACTGTGCAGAACGCCTTCCGGTACGCATAATATACAGGATTTCCTTACTTAGCCAATTCTCCAGTGGACCCCGCCGATCACCGTGATCAGAACCGCCCGGAAGTGGACCTGCAACCTCATTACCACTCATGATGAACAGTGCAAGTGATTGCGCAACCAAACGGGCCCCACAAACCCTCCAAAATTCAAAACCCAACTGGTGGTGTTCACAGTTACGTGTCCACGCACCCATAAATTCAGGTGCCCCACTCGCTCGAAAAATCACTAAAAATGGGAATTCATTTAAAGGCATTCAGGCGTCCCACGCACGAAAATGGGCCCACGCACCCTTAAATTTAATACATTCTATGATTCTCATTCGAAAGGCATTTTGGAGTCCCACGCACCCCGAAAAATGCCCCACGCATTCACAATCGACTACAAATCAGGGACTTAATTTTCAAATGCGTTGTCACCCACGCACCTGTTTAATAAGTCCCACGCACCCGACAAATCAAATATTGTCAGAGGTCATTTCCGGGTGCGTCGACGGTATTAAAAGGGTGCGTGGCACGTGGCGCTCTCCTATTGGCCGACTTCACCTATAAATACCCCGTCCACCGATTCATTTGGACGGTTCTGAAAAAAATGAGAAGCTGCCGCCCTCTGGGATTCCGAAATCGCTGTCGGAAACCCTCGCCGGAATACTTTTCCGACCGCCAGAAGCCCTCTCCGGTCGCTGGAATACCCTTTCCGATCGCCGATTTCCCACCGCAGGTCTGAATCCTAAATCATAAGTGTGGCCACGCATCCTGAAAATGGTCCCACGCACCCGAATAATGGCCCACGCGTCCAATAATTCGATGTGAATCGGACAAGTGCATCGGACTCCCACACACCCGAAAAGTGGCCCACGCGTCCATAAATTCGGGTCCCACGCGTCCATAAATTCATCAAAATCAGATTTGCAAATTTGGTCCCACGCATCCTGAATATGGACCCACGGACCCCTGAATTCATCAGAAATTCGGTACTTAATTTTTAGGTGCGTGGAGTCCCACGCACCCGTAAATTAAGTCCCACGCACCCAAAAAATCAGCCGATTACAAAACATGTTTCCAGGTATACCGGACTTAATTTTAAGCGATTTTAAGGTCCGTTTGAGCCTATTTTGGGTATTTCGAGCATTCCGGATGTAATGGAACGGTCGAACGAATGTTCCGGGAACTTTAAACGAATGGAATTGCGCATCTTCGAGGTTTGACCCGATTCGATGCGATGAACAAAGTGACTTCCCGGAAAGGAGCCGCCAGCATCCAGAACTCTGCAAATATGTCATCATTTATGCTTACTATAAAGGCATGATCCGATTTGGGTCAAAAGCTAGACAAGCAGGGCTATGGTTACCACGATAAACCATGCCAAAGAGTTTTGATTCCCCACAAACCAATTGCTCTCAACTGCCACAGCACAACAGTCGATGCCCTACCCATCCAAACGGTATCCGTCGGTTGGGCTACGCAGGTACACACAACTGCAGAATGGACTTCCCGAGGTCACCTGTCCCTACATTGATAGGCGCGGGCCCAGAGTCGTCCTTCTCAGTAATAAACCCTGATAGTCTCAGCCCGGATCTCCGGTCAAAACATGGGACATAGACATCTGGCTAACACAAGGCTGGTCCAGTACATACCAAAGCAAATACAGGTCTCTACAACCGCAACTCTAAGACCATAGTCCCTGCTGAATAGTCTTCTGCCTTTTAATCAAGGGTCATCGATCATTCGATGTAATTAAGGGCTCGTGCCAGATCACGGCCCGGAATGTACAAGATCTCAGAATCTCTGGAATAAAATTCGCCTTGCGATATCTCTTCTTGTGTACCTTTTTTGTGAATGCTTGTGATTGTCTATGAATGTTTCTATTACTCAGAACCCCAGAGCAACAAAACACCCTTTACACTGAAAATGTGGCCGTGTCCCGTTTTTCTAGTTCCAACACTTAGTCATACTTAGGAGTTTTTTTTTTTGCATAGAGGACAATCCAAATTTAGGAGCTTCATAATCGCGGCTTCCTTTTCCCTATAAGGTTCATGCTTTAGAATAGAGCTTGTTATGTTATGAGAAAGTCCGGCGTTTCTTCTTTAGTCTCTTTGTTTTCTCATGGGTGATGCTGTAGGAAAAAAGCAAGACACCAGAATCTATCCTTATTTTTTTCTTCCAGTTTTTAACATGTAATGGTTCCTTCTTGTATCAAAGAATGATATGAACCTACCCCCCCCTCTCCCCTTTGCTTTTCGACTAACATGGATATTGCTTATTTACTCCTTTTTTTTTGGAAGACTGAAGAGTAATGAAGATTTTATTAAAAACCCCGAAAGCGAAAGCTAAATGGGAAAAGAATACAAGTAGGGGAGCCCTCAAAAAGTACAATGCAAGAGAAGAGAGGATCCCAATCGATCACTACCACCTTGACCTTGCCCACAACCGACTCCTCCGATCCTTATCTTTTCTGAAAACAATGACTATTTCTCTCACCCCAAAAATTCACCACCAATCCAGAAGGACAAGATGCCAGATTTACCATGCCTTTCTTTCCCACTCCTGCACCATGCCGGGCACATAAAAGCTCTCCCACATTGCACGGCATAACATAGGGCGTGTTGAATATAGCAAGAAAGTATGCCCGTACCTTGTAAGTGAAGGGGTAATGGATAAACAGATGGTTGACAGACTTCGCTGCTTGCATGCATCAGGAACAGATATTGGGGATGCTCATAGACCTCTTTTGGAGATTGTCTATCGTCAAAACCTTAATTTCCTGCCCACTAATAAGGTGAAGGTAACAATCGTAGGAGGGGCATCATGGAACTAGAAATGGAAAGCATGATCATGGCCATCAACCGTTCCACATATCCTGAGCGGCCTATAGAACGACTTGACCGAGGACTGGCTCGAATTGTGAGCACGCCACACCATCAAGTCTTTCCCTTCAATTGGAGGTTGTATGGCCTTCAACCGTCCTAGTAAAATAATGAAATCTTCCAACTCCCTATTTGACAAGTCCCTCTTGCACGGAGGAATCCATATCGCAGTGGAACAACAAGAATAGACAATCTGCCACTTCTACTTCTCTTGTTTAATGTTCCTTTTGTCTTTATTATTGATAATGAAAGGACGTCATGGTTCAAAGTGGATTTCATCCTTGGGCTATCAAGTTTGAGGGGAAGTATGAGCTAATTCATGTGCTTGTTGGGAAGCACCTATTTGAAAATTTTAGCAAGTGTAAAGCCTAGTTTGCGAGTCCGAAGCAGGAGTGGCACCTTGATCAAAAGTTCGTGTAATAAAGAGAACTTTTTATGCCTGGACCTTGCAACTTTTAACATCCAGTGGTCAACTGGCTATGACAAATTCAAGTTACTCAGCTGACTTATGTTCTCTATGTCTGCTTGTTCTAAGGGAATTGGCCATGTAATTGTTGCATGTGTTTTATCTTCTTCACCATAATCAATAAAAAGAGCTATTTCAAGTGGAATTCGTATATCCCTTCCTTTTTTTTTCCTTTTTTTATTTTTTCCATTTGTGAGAAGGAAATGCACTGGATTGCTTGTGTTATTTAACATAGGGGTTGTGTAAAGAGTTCTATCTAACAATTGTTTGTTCACTTCAATTCAATGTTGAGGAAATTTTAAAGCTCGTTGGTTTTCTTTATCTTCTTTAAAATTATGTCCTCTTCATCACTCTGGTGGAGATTTCCATATTTTATGGTATTGGTGTCAGGCAATGATGTTCATGTCTTTGGTACCAATCAGATGAAATGATGTGAACCTGGTCCTCAATGTTTTAGTTATTCTTGCACCATTCATACAAGTGCATATATCATGTTATGGTTGTTCTTATGCCTCCTGCTACACTTTTCATATTTGGAAGAATACGTAAACACACAAAAGAGGTTCCTTGATTTCCTTAAAAACTGAAATGCCTGAAACTTCTGCAGCTTACAGGAAGAGTCGAAGAGAAAAGGAGATGGTCTGAGGGAATCCACCAAGCTGTGGAGGCTAAAGAAGGCCTGAAGATCCAGGTAGTCATGTTTTATATAGTGTGGAAGCTTTGTTCTCAATCAAGGAAGTCTCACATGCATCTAGTTGGATGATAAGTTACCATGCAACTAGCGCATAAGTGTCGAAGCATCAGGCATGTCCAACATCCAACTCACCCAAAAGGTTAGTCCCACCATGAAGAACACAAGATGGAAAATTCAGGCCAATCCACTTATCATGTGGGCCATACTGTTGAAAACAATGGCCGGTCGCATATCTGATTTGAAGTGCATGCGTAGTCCCTTTCTGAACTAGGTGATATTCATGGCAGGGCCACCCTTTTCGATTGTTGGTTGTCCTACACGCATGACGCATTGGCAATTATGCACTAGTTGGACTGCAACTTTGCAGTCCAACTATTTGACTGTGTCCTACTTGGTTTTTAACTTGTCTGGCTGACAGCAATGCAACTGCTCTGCATTTATCAGGCTGATTCTGTAGTTGTGGCACAAATAACATATCAATCATTATTTAAGCTCTACCCAAAGCTTTCAGGGATGACTGGAACTGC
Organism: Liriodendron chinense; assembly: GCA_003013855.2. Classification (NCBI taxonomy): domain Eukaryota; kingdom Viridiplantae; phylum Streptophyta; class Magnoliopsida; order Magnoliales; family Magnoliaceae; genus Liriodendron; species Liriodendron chinense. The sequence continues at coordinate 7,460,941 of ML058513.1, forward strand.
AAAAACTGAAGTATGAGTTTCTTCAAGTGAATTTCAACACTGCAATTTCAATGTCATTTATCATGTTCTTATTTAGTATTTGCGTGCAGGAGAAAGAATTTCTGAAAATGTTTCAGATGCCAGTTATTGAAGTTCCTACAAATCTTCCAAATATTCGGAAAGATTTACCTATTCAAGCTTTTGCTGTAGGCATTTTGATGCTCATTTAGGACTAGTGTTGACTATATTTTATTTGCTTATTTACTTTGGCTTTTTCTTAAGACCTAAACATGTTTAACATGCAATATGTAAGATCTCTTCTCAGACTGCACGTGGCAAATGGGAATATGTTCGAGAAGAAGTAGAATTCATGTTTGGACAGGGCCGTCCTGTCTTAGTTGGAACCACGAGGTAAATCTTCAACAATTTTGCTGACTTAATGCATGTTGTATCAGATGCATCTACATTTTTAGTGATTAAATTGATCCTGTTTAAGGTTTTGGGTTCTCATTGGTGGTCCCAAACCCAGATAGAGGAGAAGGGTTGTAGTCCGATAGGCAGCTGGTGTTAAACTTTTTCCGTATCCTTCTTGTCATAAATCTCGACATGATGGTGGAAATGGTGGAGCAGGATTCATGTTCCAGACCCCAATTAGTTGGGATATGGCTTAGATGATGATGATTGATCCTGTTCAAAATATTCAGCTTAGCAATTCCACTGCTTTTGTAGAATTAGGTTGGGAAGGTTCGTAAGTTGACCGAGAACTATTCTGGTGTTACTCTCATATCGGTCATGCACATCATATGCAAATTCACCTAAGTGCGACTACTATAGTCTATAGGTTCCAAAATTTCTATGCTTCCAATACCTTGATTGAAATATCCATAAACACACAACATAAACAAGGAGAACAAGAAATATACTCGTATCTTTTTCTTCTGGCTCCTGATTTGTGTTGTGATTTGAGGTATGTTGCATTGTTTGGAAAACATTATATGATTGACTTAATTATGCTAAATGTATATCTTTAGGTCACTGTTTTCTCCTTCTAAACATTTTACTATAAGTTCTTAGATGTTTCTGGTGAAAACCTGGTATTTCGACTGCTTGAATCATGTTGTCTCCTTCGAGGAAAAAAAAAATCTGAAAAAAGTAATAATGGGGAGAAGGGATCAAGTGTTATTCACCAGGGCAACATGATCTGAGCTGTTGATATATTGGCATCATTAATTTATTAACTATGACATATTAACCCAAATAATGAACTATTCATGCATTGAGCCATATATAAGTCTATATCTGCAAAGTTTGAGATATTAAGATATAAGCGAACAATGTAGATAATACAAGGTATGAACGTTTCCATTTCATCTTTTTTCCTTTTCTTTTCCCTTTCCTTTTTCTTTTTGGTAACCTTGGATAATTTCAAGGTGTTAAGGTTTACAAGGGTAAGACAACCAGGGATCAAACCCTGAATCACTCACGGCCATGGATATTACCATTTCACAAGACTGCATTTCTACAATAGTTGTCTACATCAATAGTCACCTTATTGATCCAATTCCAACATTATCTTGGTGTTGGATACAACTTGCTTTTGAGGTTCTCTGAACCTTATTTTAGAAATCCAACCTCATTCGAGAAAATCCGACTTATCATTTGAGAGATGCAACTTATCTATGGGGTTGTCTTGACTAATTCCAGCTTGAACATGTCATTTTTATGAGAAAATCATCCTGATTTATGTGATTTTAATAATCATCATTTGCCTTGATTTGCACTCATTGAGCCATACTGTAATATATGGGCACCCATTTCTTGAGCCTCTACATTAATCTATTCTATGATTTTGTGGGGCTAGAAGGTGCTCAGATTCCTTTCACTGAAGAGGAATTCTGCTGAGAACTGGTGGTATTTTCTCGCTATTTTAAGGGGCATTTGATGCAGGATGGCTTAATTATGATGCATGTATATGATCATGGATAATGCAGCGGAATAACAAAAGCAATAACAGTAAAATATTCAGCAATCACCATCATAATCTAAGAAAATCAAAAGGACATGCAATAATGTGGGTCCATCATCACAACCACGTAGTAAGGATTTCAAGTATTGCGTGGATTGGATCTGGCGAGGGATGGAACCTCCCGATCTTGCATGGTTATGATCCAAACGTGCAATGAGATTCACTAGTCCAGGGAATCAAATGATTTCTCGGATTAGAGGATCAAAATCTGAGAATTAGGGTTTTGAGGCCAAATATCAGATTTTAGGGTTGTAGATAATGAGGGAAAGTAAATGTAGAAGAAAGAGGGGAAAATACTAGATTACCTTGAAGAAAGTTGGAAGAAGGAGGGGAAGAAGAAAGAAGAAGAGGATTGGGGAAGAAGATGAAGATTCACAGAGAGAAGGATAGGAGGAAGATGAGCCACCAAGCTTTTCTTAATTAAAAATCAATTGAAATTCGTGTTTAGAGCTTAACCCTCTTAAATAAGCATTAACTAAGAAAGGAAATGACAAAACTACCCCTAATACTTAAGTAAAATGGAACTAAAAAAAAAAAATTCGCGCGGTCATCTGGCGGGATGTCGAGCACCCAAAGACAGTCCAAAACTTCCAGAGACGTTCGGGCGCCAGATTGACAACGTCGAGTGCCCGGTGATAAACTGGTGGGTCTTCTTCTTTTGCTTCCTCTTCAACTCATGCTCCATGCTTTCCTTGGTTCTTCCTACACATGTGTCTTCCTATTGTGGGGTCTTTTACATGCCAAATCACTTGTGTAGGCCGTAGGGCCTTTAATGCTCTTCACCATCTCACATACCATCATCTAGCCACAAGAATGCATGAGATGCTCGCTTCTTTCGCTGATACACCTCGAAGGGCTTGATGTCCGCATCATTCTCCTCGACTGAGAAGATGTTCGACTCTGGTGCGATAAAGCTCTTGTGCCTCTCTAGCAAGTCTCGATCAACTCTTTGCAACTTCGTCTCTGTCAACCATATAGAATCAGATGGTGGTTTGTTCTTCCATTTTACAAGGTATCTCTGGAAACCTCCATCTCTCGTGGAAACTATTTCTTTATCCACTAATCCCTTCAATTTCTTCCTTTCGATCAATCGGTGGGGGAAGGGGTGGAATGGGTTGCAGAAGAAAACTCAAAATATGGCCACTGAAAGAGAAGAATGATCAATGGTAGGATTAGGGGAAAGGACTAGATCTTCCACGTTAAACGTTGAATTAATGCCTAGTTCAAGTGGAAGGTCAATTCAATACGCGTTGGACCTGATTCTTTGCAATATTTTGAACGGTTTAGTACAACGAGCTTGTAATTTCTTAGCGGTACCCTAAGAGAACCGCTCTGGCCTTATCCTCACCATTACAGTCTCCTTTCTGAAGTTCTTGTAACTTACGATGTGAGTTAGCTGAATGTTTATAACTATCATTGCTCATATTTATCCGCTGTCAAACATATGTATGCAACTCATGAATGTGTCGTACGAATGCATCGGTTGACTCTGATGGTTTATAGGAGACAGATATGAATAAAACTAAGAGACTCTCTGGCAAGGCAATGGACTCAAAATAAATAACCCTACCAAAATGACTCTTCTCATGGGTGACACATAATTTCTCATTATAAGTGTTATAAACAAGGATGATGTTCAGGTATCCCAATACTTGAGAACACATACTTTTGATGCCAAGTTTTGAACAAATCTTCACATTGGCCATTATGCTCAACGTGTCATCAAGATGCGAGATAGCGGCTCTGACCATCACATCCATCATGCCGTGAATACATCGCGCTAAGATTTTGTGGACGGCCAGAATGTTCCCACATGTGCGCCACATGTCATTGTTCTTGGAAGTGAAAAGGGTAGGCATGACATACAGAACAAAACTCCAACTCAAACTTTCCTGATTAAATTCTTCCCCGAGAAGTTATCAAATTGACGCTGCATTTCCTGCATATTCTGCGAGGTTTACTTGGTATGGAGGAAAGCTTGACAGAATCGACCCAGGGACAAGATCAATTGTGTATCGAGTGTCCCGTTTGGGTGAAAATTCTTCCCATAAATCATCTGTTGGGATATCACAAGTCATGTGGCTGTCTACCATCATATCCTCACTAGTCTCTTTTTCAAACTCATTCGTGTTCATTATGGTAAGAGACTTAGATTGGGACTTTATATCACTTAAGTCACACATGACATCTGGAAGTGGTGTGGTCTCAATTTCTTCGACCTTTTCATCATTAGCACACACTTCGTCATTCTCAACAATGATGAGCGATGCCTCAGTTTCTTCTATTTCATCACTATCGATGTCAGGCATGTACTCTTCCACTTCATAAACAACCTGTTTGGACCCTTCCAACTTGCCCATTCACCAAGGCATTATATTGATCATCTTTTCCATAGCCGAGGCTAGCCTGGTTGGATGCCTCCAATTGGTTGATGAGATTCTGAAAGGATTTTCTAGACCGGTCCTCAAAGTTATCCAGACATCGAGATAGGGCAGCCAAAGCCTCCAGAATCTGTTCTTGATTCATGGTAGTGATGTGTAATCCAAAACTATGACCAGGACGAATGGGCACACAACGAAGGACTTGTCCTAGGTTCTTCCTAAACTCGACTCTATGGACTGGATGACTCACAATGTGAATGATATGACTAATCATATGAAGATGTATGAACTGATGAACTTCCTAACCCTAGTCTCACCAAACCAGAATTTTCTAATTCAGGAATTTCCTAAATTTGGAAACTTTCCAAAAATGGAAAAATTTCTAAAAATAGTAGAAAATCAGACTTTCTAAGTTTGGAAAACACTAAATCTGAACACTACGACCTAAATCTGAAAATTTTACAAATATGGAAACTTTCTAAAAATGGAAAGTTTTTATTTTTGGAAACTTTCTAAATCTGAAAAATTTCTAAAACTAACCTAAAGTGAAACCCCAAGTTGATAACCCTGATCTAGAATAACCATGCAAGGATCGTAAGCTTTGATACCAAATTTGATGTAAGATGACCTGATTATGATGCATGCATATGATCATGGATAATTCAGCGGAATAACAAAAGCAATAACTGTAAAATATTTAGCATTCACCTATCATAATCTAAGAAAATCAAAAGGACACATGCAATAATGTGGGCCATTATCACAACCACGTAGTAAGGATTTCAAGTATTGTGTGGAATTGGATCCGGCGAGGGATGAAACCTCCCTGATCTTGCATGGTTATGATCCAAACATGCAATGAGATTCACTAGTTCAAGGAATTAAAGGATTTCTCGGATTAAAGGATTAAAATCTGAGAATTAGGGTTTTGAGGCCAAATCTCAGATTTTGAGGGTTGTAGATAATGAGGTAAAGTAATTGTAGAAGAAAGAATGGAAAATACTAAATTACCCTTGAAGAAAGTTGGAAAGAGGAGGGGAAGAAGAAAGAAGAAGAGGATTGGGGAAGAAGATGAAGATTCACAGAGAGAAGGAGAGGAGGAAGACGAGCCACCAAGCTTTTCTTAATCAATAATCAACTGAAATTCGTGTTTAGGGCTTAACCTTCTTAAATAAGCATTAACTAAGAAAGGAAAAGACAAAACTACCCCTAATACTTAAGTAAAACGGAACTAAAAAAAATAATTCGCGCGGTCATCGGGCGGGACGTTGGGCGCCCGAAGACAGTCCTAAACGTCTAGAGACGTTCGGGCGCTAGATTGACAATGTCGGGACGCCCTGACAATAAACTGGCGGGTCTTCTTCTTTTGCTCCTCTTCAACTCATGCTCCATGCTTTTCTTGGGTTCTTCCTACACATGTGTCTTCCCATTGTGGGGTCTTCTATGTGCCAAATCACTTGTGTAAGGCCTTCAATGCTCTTCACCATCTCACGTACCATCATCTAGCCACAAGAACGCATGAGATGCTCACTTCTTTTGCTGATACACCTTGAAGGGCTTGATGTCCGCATCAGCATCTTTCCATACTTTATCCACCCTTCAGCTGCAATTTAAAATAGTTAGACATCAAGGAGTGAGTGACAATTAATGTAAACACAGGTGACAGATTTAGCAAGATCTAAATTCCTTTTAATGAACAGGTGTCGTCTTTCTGCACCTCTGGAGGCTTCAATGGCAATTTTTCAGTTTTTGGGATTTCATTTCCATACTTAATCCACCATTAAATGACAAATTAAAATAATTGGATATCAATGGGGTGAATAGGTAAATAAGATAAACAGAGGTAACTGTTTATTCTACTTGCACCTGGATCGAGCATTCTTTTCGTTTCATGCTTGTCACTGACATCCCCGTTGTCTGTTGTGAGCAGCTTATTCCAACAGAATCAAGTACATTTTAGAATATTAAAATCTTTTTTAACTGACAATCGTAAAGTAACAAGCACACTGCTCAGTTTAGCATCCAATACTCTTCTTGATTTGGCTCTAACTGAGATCTCATACTGAGTTTGTATGACTCTGCTGAATACAATTGTTTCATTTTTTGAAAATTAAGGTCAAAAGATGCTATTATGATTTTCCATTGTTGTTAAAATAAGTATTTCCGTTATCATCATCATCATCATCTTGTCTTTATAAGTCTACAGCGTATGTATCGCTGAAGCTGTTTTACATTCTGGCTGCAGTGTTGAAAATTCTGAGTATTTGTCTGATCTGCTCAAGGAACGGAATATCCCCCACAATGTCCTTAATGCACGACCCAAGGTTTATATATATTTAATTTTGTTAATAGCTTGTAATTGTATCTCTGTCTATTTCTCAGAGATATTTATCTTTTTATTTTCATATAATCCTTCTTACCTTTCTGATTTTATCAAATTTTTGTAGTACGCTGCGAGGGAGGCTGAAATTGTTGCTCAGGCAGGTCGAAAATCTGCCATAACCATTTCTACTAATATGGCTGGCCGAGGCACTGATATAATCCTGGGTGGCAACCCAAAAGTATGTTTTAATTTGTACATCTTTTCATTTTCAAGGCTGCAGTATAATTTTTAGTACACTAACTTCTATTTTTGGTGATGAATAACCCGTCTCACTTAGCCATTCAAAAAAAAAAAAAAAAAGAGAAGGAAAAAAAGAAAAGTAATTGGTCTCACCTACACTATCTGTTTAGCTGACAGGCAACAGTAGGGAATGCATAATGCACATCTTCAAATGCTAGATGATAATGAGATGGTTTTCATTTCAATAGCTGACTTATTTTCATGTTCGATACATTTTAGGAACCCTTTCCTGTGGCAGATATCTACTCATAACAAGTTTACTATTCGTTCATAGGCAGCTAACATTGTGTACCTTTCAATTTTGGTGTTTCAAGATGCTTGCAAAAGAAATCATAGAGGACAGCTTACTTCCATTTCTGACGCAAGAGGCACCAAATGTTGAAACTGATGGGGAGCCAATCTCTCAAAAGGTGATTTGCAGTGGGGTTTTCTTGCTATTTTGGAACCTGTGCAGCTTTGATATTGTTGGGTAAATCTTTTGATGTAGGGTTTGTCCAAGATAAAAGTTGGACCATCATCTCTTGCTTTACTAGCAAAGACAGCACTCATGGGTAAGTAGCTTTTAGCATTAAGTTTTTGATCATGCTTGTTTCAGCTTGTTCAGTGTATAAGTAATTTACGGATGTAATCGCATCCTTTTGACCCCTTTTTAATTTCCTTATGAATTTCCAGCAAAACATGTTTGCAAAAGTGAGGGAAAGTGCTGGACATATAGGGAGGCAAAATCTATGATTTCAGATTCCATCCAAATGAGCCAGTCAATTGGTATGCAAGAGCTAGAAAAACTTATCGCTGAGGAATCTGAGATGTATCCTATTGGCCCTACAATTGGACATGCTTATCTTATGGTCTTGAAGGACTGTGAAGCACATTCTTATGCTGAAGGGTCCGAGGTGAAAAGCTTGGGGGGCCTTCATGTGATTGGGACATCGTTGCATGAGTCGCGGCGAATAGATAATCAGGTGAGTAATTCTCTCTGTAATTGACATTGTTAGAAGAAGCCATACTTTGATCTTGATACAAGCATGTATCACTAAGTGTTTTATCACATGCTTGGTGTTGACGCAGGTGCACTCTCTGAAACTTGATGAGAATTAAATATGTTAAATATTTCTTTAATTATATATAAACATTTAATGAAGCTGGTGACAATGATGGTTATACCTGTATAAAGTTATTCACTTTGTTATGTATTATGTGATATATATTGTGAATGTGACATTGTTTAAAAAAAAAAAGAGTGTGACACATGAATGGGATGCCGGGGGGTGCTTTAGGAGCAGGGGGACCGACGCCCCTGATGGTGAAAGTCGGGATGGCAACCCGTGCATCAGCTACCTTAAATGGTTCTCTAGTGGGAACGCCATGACACCTGGAGTTTGCTCCTCCAAAGGTGATCATTGGGGGTCTACCATCAGCGGGTTGGTGCAGGATCCATCAGGAGATCGGGGTCAACCGGAGGGAGTAGCGCAGGCTGGCTACCTGTTACCGTTCACCCCCCATGATGCAGAGGTTTCCATGCAGGCAGCAAGTATGAAGATGCTTATTAAGATACTTGCCTCACTTTTGATTTCATTAATTTTTATTCTAGTTTGTGATATTATAGTTGCTTAAATCTAATAATACTTTCTCAAACATTGGATGTGCTTCGATGTAGCTTCTAATAGCTGTTATGATACGTGAGGGGCTTTATGGCATAAAACAGATTGTGTTTCTAATAGATCAACTGGAATATGTTGAAAATGAAAAGAGATCAAATAAGTGAGGAAGGATTCTCCACAAAAAAGAGTGAAAACAACCAACTCTCTTTTTTTGCCAAGACTTCAGGCAACATCATTTGCCTCTCTATAGTTTAGAGGGGACTTGTTGTTTCAAAATATTTCTAACAACTAAGTCTTGCACCAATTTTCAAAATATTTTCTATGCCAAGACAAATGTGAGGACTACTAGTGGAGAGACAAATGAGTTCCCAATTTCTGTAGGGTTGCACCAGGGTTGGCGTGGAGGCCAATGAAGTTGACGAGGCATTTACAGGAAGAGATCCCATGGTGTATGTTGTTTCCAAATGACATAGTTTGGTTGACAAGATGAGAGAGTGCAAAGCACAAAGCTATATTTATGGAGGGATAGTTTAAATCTAAATGATTTAAAATTAATCTGAATAAAACAAGATAATGAAATGCAATTTAGTAGCGGTGGAAATGGAGAATTAGTTAAAATTGATGATCAAGTATCCTAAAATGACGACCTTTGATAGCTTGGGTCGATAATTCATGAGAGTGGAGGATTGTGAAGGATGTTTCCCATTGAATTTCAAGCTGGGTCGATAATTCATGTACCAATCAAACTGAAGGGGAAATTTTATAGGATAGCTATAAGATCAGCCATGGTTTATGGGACAATGTTGGGCATTTAAGGAACAAATGCTCATAGGATGACTGTAGCTGAAATGAGAATGTTGAGAAGGGTGAGTGGGAAAGCGAGGAAGGATAGAATTAGTAATGAATGCATTCAGGGGAGCTTAGGAATAGCACCAATAGGTAATAAGATGAGGGAAAACAAACTTAGATGGATTGCTCATGTGCAATGGAGACCAAGATGTGCTGGTTAGGAGTGAGTTGGTGTAAGTTGAAGGCTCTAAAGGGCAAGGGGAAGGCCCAAACGGATGTGGGCTGAGGTAGTAAGAAGAGACTGAACCTATGGTCTAACTAAAGTTATGGCCCTTGATAGAGTGGAATGGCAGAACAGGATTCATGTTGCTGATCCAAATTAGTTGGGATAGGGCTTAGATGATGACAATGACAGAAAAAGTAGAGAGCAAAGTAGTTGAGATTTTCTATGAAGAAAGATTAAACTAGGAAAAAGAACAAAAAATACTAACCTAAAGAAGTGGGGAAGCCCTTCTATAAGGAGTTTAATCCACTCTTGCAAGTTATTACTGATTTCATTATCTTCAGCGTCGATTCGGAGACTTTGGTTGGTTATTTTTTGCACCAAATAATCCTGCTTAAAGTGTCACGGCACTGGGTGCTCTCTGCGATTAATCCAACTGATGGCGTTCTTGTCACCTTTAATCCATAAATTCATTAGCATCTAGGGTTTACATAATTGGCAGCTGGTTTGGATCTCCTGATTTCGGCTTTGGAAGCGGCAATAATCCCATAGTTTTGTAATCATTTGCTTTGTACAGCCCTCAACTAAATATTTACCACATGAGCCTTCTTTTTTAGATTCACCAAGAAGCTGCATGCCACTGTACCCACATCAAGAGGTGCTCGAATCCCCTGCCAGCCTTACTGTCATTTTAAGCTTACTTCTCAACATGCATTGTCCCAGGATCCTGTACCAACTTCCTGCAGCTATATAAGACATGTCTCCTGGCTGTTAGCGTACCAAATTCGAGAAACTGAAGACTCATGTCCAAAGGGGTACTGTTGGGTCAAAGATGATTTTGCTAACAAAGAACATATAAAGAATGGTTTTCTAGGCCATAGATTTCCAACTTTTTCACTAGGCCTTATTTATTTGTTTGTTTTTATAACATACTGTCAAATCACCACTTTCTCTAAAAGCTCGAGCTATTAGAGGATGGCGTATCAATGTATATCAAGGGACTTCAACACTCCCCTGCACGTGCGGGGTGGAACTTCGCATAGGAACATATTGGGGAAGGGTGGAGGGACACTCATAGCTCACACGCAGGTGGAGGGATAATCACAACTCACACCATTAACGGCCCCCCGTGGCAGAATATATTACTGGTGGCATATTTGCTACTTCCGGGATTTGAACACATGGACCTTCCGCTCTGATACCATGTCAAACCACCATTTTCTCTAAAAGCTCGAGCTATTAGAGGATGGCGTATCAATGTATATCAAGGGACTTCAACACATGTGCGAAAGAGGAGTTAGGTCTCAGCGATTTGACTAGAGGGCTTTCGAGCATCTCTTGCTACTGTAGTATGCAAGTATCCTCCTTTGCAATAAAACCCATGCCAGTTGGTTGCTTCACCTCAGCATTTATATGTTTAGGTTTCTTCTCCTTTTCTTTCTTCACATGTCATGTCAAAGATTATGATTATATTGAATTCATTTTTAATCTAATATTTTTTAATAGCTTCGTGGTAGAGCAGGTAGACAAGGCGACCCTGGGTCAACAAGGTTTATGGTGAGGTACTGTTCTGGACAATGATTTTATTTATTCTTTTTGGAAATTAAACTTTGGCGATAGCTCTTGGAACTACTTGCTTGTTAGAACATGTTCTGTAATCATGTTCTCATCCTAATGATTATTAATAAAATTGATTATATTATTGTGAAATTTACAGTTGAGTGCACCATTTTATAGCTTGTGAGGGTTTGCAAACTCTGAAACTTCCACAATTTTTTTATGAACATTTGAAACTTCCATAATTCTAAACTCATGTTGCTGATCGAATTGATCACTTGGATGACTTTTGCTAATCCCTTTACATGATGCAGACAAGTCGCAGATTTTGATTCTAGATCTTTAAATCTCAGATCTGGATCTAAATCTCCATAAAAGGTGGCAAACTGATGCAACAGAAAGGTGCAAAAGTCAGATCTAGTACACTGTACACAGTGGATCTAGATCTGGATTTGTGCTTTAGATCTGGGGCCAAATCTTTAATATAATCACATTGGCGATTACTTATCCTGACCATTTTGTGGGCAATTTAGGGATCTAGGAATGGGTGATGTTTCGGGAATGTTGAGGAAGGGATTCCCGTTGTGATTGCCAGAATTTCATCCTTAGTCAAAGAGTGGGCCGGCTCAAAGCAGGCGGCCTCGCCCCTTGACAGCCATGGTGTCGCCCTTAGAACTGTCTTTATCCATAATCGTAAAAACAAAATTGACCACTGAGAGCACTGACCGCAAGTATGGAAGGCCGAGCAGAATCTGAATATAGAGCATAAACCACGCACAGAAACGAAGATGTGTGTGTGTCGAATCTCACCAGATCCTGAAAAAAAAGGGTGCCGGAGAAGAACCTGGAAACACTGTTGCGTCAGCCAAAACAAGCAAGGCTCACCGAATCTAGAGACGAAGGCTGCTGGGTAAGCCGAAAACACTGCTGCTCGCTGGAGGTGCTGCCCGCTGTTGCACGGGGCTTTGTTGCTGCGGCTGAGCTGCTGAAATCGAGCGGCGGACGGAGTGCAGAGGCACATAGACGTTGGATTGACGGACCTGGGGAAACAAGGAGGCAGCTGCGAATCGAGCTGCAGCTGACGAAGTTGCTGACAGGAGGAGTGTGTCACCGGAGATGAAGACCGGAGGCCGAAACCTGAAGGGGAATTTGAACAGGGGAGATGCAATAGCCCGCAATCACAGACTGGTGTCGAAAACCACCGCCGGAGAAGAGGAGACAAGCAGAACTGCTGCTGGATTTGAGAGGAGTTGCCAGAGATGAGAAAAAACGGGCCTGATCTCAGTGGTGGGTTCAGGACACAAAGGAGCAAGGGGATCTCCTGCTCTGATACCATGACAGCCATGGCAGTTTCCATGGAGAATCTGATGTGCAAGACCACACACGAGACCAAGGTTGAAGGGTTTCTCTACAACCCTCAAATGAAAAGAATCATATTATATATTTACCAAATTACAAGAAAGCCCGTTTATACACATAACAGCCCAGCATGGGCCAGGGGCAAAACAGGAAAAAAACAGAAACATAAATACATAAATATACATCACTTAACACCCCTCTCTTTGCATTAATTTTTTTGTGTGGTTGTTTTGGGCTTTCTATTCTTTTCCCGCTTTGCGGGTTTCTTTAATAAAGTTGTTATCTTTCAAAAAAAAAAAAAAAAATCTTTAATATATCACACACGAATGCAACTCAAATCTGGAATAGTTGAATCCTAAAATTGTATTTCCAGATGTGAGTCCAAGATCTTTAAAGCGACCTCCCCAGGCGCAGCAGGAAATAAAATAAGAAATACAGGCTTCTGGATGATTCCAGAGAGCCTCACAGCTGTATGCTAGTATTTGTGTACAAAACATTTTCTTTCTAGAGTAATAAGCAACAAATTCTAAGAAAGCAACACATGCTGGAAAGTTTTATTCAATCATCAAAACTGTTGAGTGTATGGACTAGACATCCTTTTATAGGTTTAAGACAAGAAGATTTAGCAGAGATCCTATGGATGTAGACTCTTAGTATTCTAGATGCTAGAATATGACATAGACCTAATAAGAGGAAGACACATGGACTACAAAACTAATTAGAAAACTAAAATAGCTGTAACCACAACTTTAGAGCAACTAAAACTCTTTACACATCAACCTTACGGACTGTTTTGCACAACAATACTCATATATTGCCTTTACCATTGCATAAACATCCATGGAAAATCAAATTGGTTGATGTTTGGTATCAATAAGGACCAACCAATTGATCCAGCGTGATTTCACTGTCCATCAGTCACATACCAAAGCTGATCATGGGATCGATAGGGACCTTATGTTTGGATCAGTTCACCGCATAGTCCAATCAGACTGCTGAATTTGGTTCAAATGAGTCATCTGATCCAGATCCTCGATCAGATCATCCTAGACCATTGATGTGATCCATATATAAAATATGGACAGTACAAAGTCCAGGTCTTATCTGGATGTCTTGTTGGTCCAGATATTCACTATGGATGGTTGAATTGAACTTTTTTGGTTAGGGTGCTGGGATGGTCTCATGGTCAGATCTTCAATTGGCTTGCTTGAGTGGTCTGGATACATCTTTTATTGATCATATGTGGTCCTGTTTACATCATGTGTCCTTTTTTCAAATTACGATAATAAGAGTATGGCATGAAAAGTAGTAACTTGATCAACATCATCATCCAAGCCTAATCCCAACTAATTAGAGTCGGCTACACGAATTGTGTTCCGCCATTCCACTTATGGAATGTATCCTCAGCTGAAGCATAAGTTATCAAGTATAAGTTGCAACTTGATATAATTAGATAATGATTAAATGGAATTTTAAGAAAATAATTGCAATTGGCATTCTTAGTAGGGCTGCCAATGGTCCAGGCTTGCCTCTTGGGCCTGGACTGCTTCAGGCAGGGGATGGGCTGGAATAGGCCTGACGGCCGGTCTGGGCCTAAAATTTAAGTCCTGTTAGGCTCGGGCTGTGTCTAAACTTTTTTTCATCTTCCTCATTCACTCAAGGTGAATCTTACAGCAGTTTCCATATATGCTTTCTTCTGCTTCAAAAACAATCCAAGACACTTTGGCTCCTAGAGTACAGCTTGTTTGCTACCTTTCATTGTTGTTCCAGCTTCTGCTCTGCTTTTTGTTCATGTTACTTCTGTGAACTATCATCAAGGTTCAGACCACAAATTTACTCTAAATTTTACGAGGTCACTCATAGAAGGAAATTCAATATCGAAGATCTTAAACGAGGACAAAGTTTGAGGTTTATATAGAACTTTCACCATGGAAAATTGTTTTACTTTTGAGGAACCATTCATCTAGGAAAAACATAGAAATTCTGAGATGTATGACATCAAAAGCATGCTTTACAAGGAAAAACTTTGTACTACTATTGAAGCTCAAGCCTCTGTATCTCCTGAAATATTCTGGCCTGTGTTACATATAGCCTATGAACACATTAGGAAAAGGACACATGAAAATCATATGAAGTAACAATGTAAACGCTCTAATTAATCTATGATTTTTATATTCTTCTTTGCTATTGTGCCAACTTTTGAAAATTCTGAAAATTGCTCTATTTTGTTGAGATAAGGTGCTAACCTGTAGACAATACCTATGATACAAATTTCCAATTGGAGATGACAAAGCTGAATAAGGACAAAAATAGCTTCAAGGAAAAATTCTTCTTCTTCTTCTTCTTCTTCAAAAAAAAATAAAGAAATAAAGAAAAAGAAAAAAAGAAAACAAAACAAAAAAGAAAAAAGAAAAAAAGAAAGAATGAAGGAAAAAAAGTGTAATGGTTTCTATGAGAAACTTTCTGCAGTAAACCAATTTTTTACATTTTATTTTCTTGCAAAGTTAACATTGTAAGGGTGACATTATCCTTCAGTTTCAGTTGGAATTATAATTCATTTGCTGCCATCTCCTGCCACTGACAGTTTGTCATTCATAAATCTTTGTTCATGATAATGTGATGATAAACTACAGATCATGCAACATTGTTTGTTGATTTGAAAGTCAAAGGAATCCTGCAACTCATTATTATTTTTTGGTTTGATGTATTTTACTCATAGGCTGAAAGGCTTATCTTAACTTGATCTTGGATATTTATTGATGGAACAGCTTGCAGGATGAGATGTTTCAGAAGTTCAATTTTGACACAGAGTGGGCTGTGAGGCTTATATCAAAGATAACAAATAATGAGGATGTACCCATTGAGGGTGATACAATTGTAAAACAGGTGTGGTTCAAGCCTATGGCTGTTGTCACCTAATTGTTTAAATCTTGTTCTTTCTGAAACTACGCAAGGTATTTAACTCCTTGACATCAACTTAAATTTTGTAGCTTTTGGCCCTGCAAATTAATGCGGAGAAATACTTCTTTGGAATAAGAAAAAGTCTTGTTGAGTTTGATGAAGTACTAGAGGTAAATATTCGGTACTTTTTGATACTTGGAATGTTGTGTTTGATGGTTTTAGTTCTTCTGCGATGCTTTCCATTTTAAAACATTATTTTCTTTTGGAACTTTCTTGCTGGGATGCTTTTCTGCAAGTCATAAGCAAAAGGGGTTATATGCCAAGTAGAAGAATTTTCTGCAAATATTTTATTTATTACAAGTTGGGCTTTATGATCCTTATATAGAAGTTCAATATAACTGTTAGTCGTCAAAGGGGATTTGCTTTCTCCGTTTCTCTTTGTTATTGTGGTGGAAGCTTTGTCTAGTATGTTGAGAAGGAGGGCAACAAGAAAGTCTGTTTACCGGGTTCAAAGTGGAAGAGATGGACTGTCCCATATCCCACATCCAGTTCGCGGATGATACATTATTGTTTTGTAAGGCGGAACCGAATAAAGTGAACAACTTGCGCACTATTATTTGATGCTTTGAAGCAGTTTCGGGTTTAGAAGTTAATTTGGATAAGAGTAAGATGCTGGGGGTGAACTTGGATGAGGATGAATTAGGGGAGCTGGCTGAAATTTTTGGGTGTGTGAAGGGCTCGCTTCTGACAACTTTTGTCGGGCTTCCTCTGTGCATTCGGGAATCCTCTGGAGACGATGTGGATAAAGGTGGTTGAAAGGTTTCAGAAATACCTGTCAAGATGGAAGTGTAGATACCTCTCTTTTGGTGGGTGCCATCACCCTTATCAAGGCTGCTATGTCGAATCTTCCTCTTCATGTCATGTCGGTTTTCAAATGCCCGGTGTCAATGTTAAATGATATTGAGAAACTGAGGCGTGATTTTCTATGGCACGGGATGGAAGATAGAAAGAAGCTTCACTTGATGGATTGGAAGATGGTGTGTAAGCATTTTCAAGGAGGGGTTGGCATTAAAGACCTCAAAGTCATGAATCGGGCCCTCTTAGGAAAGTGGATATGGAGGTTAGGAATAGAGGATGATGCACTTTGGAATAAGCTTATTAAAAGTAAGTATGACGTTTTGGAGGGAGATTAGTGGACTCGTGAGTCTTCAGAGTACAGATCCTCAACTATTTGGAGAGGGGTGCTCTCCACAAAGGCGGAAGTGTTGAAAGGTGTCAGTTTTGTGATAAGAAATGGCGAGAGAACTCAGTTTTGGGAGGATATTTGCGTGGGAGATGCTTCTGTTAAAGGTGGATTTTCCACATATTTTCTGTATCACCTTCAATTGGTCCATATAGTAGCTGATTGCGTCTCTTTTGTGTGGAGAGAATTGGCGTGGGAACCTCCGTGCAGAAGATTCCTTTGGGATGAAGAGGTCGAAAAATTCATGGCGCCTCTCAACCGCATACATCTCTATCGGCCGGACACTTTTGCGATTGCGTATTTCTCTCACACTTTGTGGACGCGAAAGCTTAGAGCTACGACTAAGTCTTTTGGGGGGGGGGGGGGGGGGGGGTTGATTAGGACCGTTTAAAATCCTTTAAAAACTTCTTGCCTAATTAAACTAATTAGCAATTACAAACTAATTAAAGCAAGAACACTTAGCTTCTAAGCTTAAGTGGGTCCAATCACAAAGGCTAGCAAAGATAATGCAATTAAGTAAACTACCATAAGCATATAGATTATAAAAGGTATAACTATCAAGCAACTAATCTATATGCAATATCTAGACTACAAATGATATTATTAATCAAGCACCTATTCTAGAAAGTGAAACTACAAGATGTGTATCAGAATCTACCTATCATGCATGGTACATTCCATTCTAACATTCATATAATTAACAATTAAAGAAACAATGCTATAATAGAAATGACTTAAATGACAATCTCAAACACAAGCATATATAGTGGTTCGACTACTTGTCTACTCTACTCCTGGTTACCTATACTCATCCCTAGAGCACACCGGACTTTACTAGGGAGTTTAAATCGGGTTTATCCCAACCTAGGAGTTTTAAATAGGTTCCTCCCAACCTTTACATGGATGTTTTTACACAAGTTCACCTCTCAACCTGAACGATGGTTTTATGGGTTCACCTCTCAACCCAGGTATTTGCGCGTTCCACCCAAGCCAGGAGTTTTAAGCAAGGTTCCTCCAACCTAGGAGTTTTGAAGATGTTCCTCCCAACCTTTCGGTTCCAATCCAGGAACCTACAATGGTTTCTCAGGCTAACCAATAACCTACATGTACACACCCGTGTTGGTGGCTTCCCTCGTAGGCTTATGTGGTTTCAATAGGCTAACCATCAACTTTAAATTCACACTTAATCCTACCAAAAGGAAGGAGTGCTACTGGACTCTTACAATTGACACTAATCTGTCGAATTGAGCCCCTTTTGTAGCACCGCTTTGGGTTACTTCTTCTTGCTCTCCCGTGCTCGAATCAGCTCCCTTTGCTCCCCGATCTTATTGCCGATGCGTTGACAATGCCCCAGCTCCAACGATCAATCGCCTTGCATATGATTTTCTCGAGATGACTAAGGTGATGGGAGGATGGTGAAGTCTCCTACAGGTGATATGTAGCTTGATTTAACTCGGAGATTCACCTAGAGGGTCTTCTAGAGCAATTGGACAATGGTTTAACTATTGGGTCATATCTAATCTCTAGGAAAGGAGGAGTTCATGCCCATCTTCATTAAGTGAGCTTGGAATGCTCATTAGAGTGTTTAACACATAGAAGATGATATGGGAACTCTTTGGATTGGTGGCTAGGGTGATGGATATGAGTGAGAATCACCTATGCTAATAATGCACCAAATACCCTCAAGTAATGCCCAAAATCTGAGCTCCATATATCTAAGTTTCAAGCTCCAATGGATAGAAAACGGGCACCAACGGCTAACTGTCGACCTATCCTCAGCCGGCTTAAGACAAGTCCTCGACTGGTCTAATTAGGCCTGGGACTGAGGTCTGCTTGCTGTCCAATTTTGGCCATCTTCGATTGGTCTAAGACAGGTCATCCACAGGTCTACGACAGATCTAAGACAGGTCTAAGACAACAACACACTAACCTCTAAGGCCTTGTAAAGGGTGATCTTTTGGGACTCCTAAGGTTATTCTATGATGACTAAAAGTATACCTATGGGGTCAAGCCATCAAGAGGTTTGGTTTTGATTTAGGTTCAAGGGTTTTGGCTCACAAGTCATCTCATTTACTTGTTTCTTCTTCCTTGATGCAGCTGGTCCACTTGAGTCTTCAGTTTTCTTCTTCTTTGGGCTCAACCAACACCTAGACTCACTGACTTACGTAATTGACAAATAAGGTGCACTAGTATGGCACAAAAAAGTGCACTAACAATCTCTTCCTTTGTCAATTACGCAACAAAAGCCTAACCTACCAAAACAAAGTACATGTACAAGATTACAATGATTTTCAAATGAAATACAACTTTAGACATGTACAAATTAAACAAAGTTCCTCTTCAGTTGCCCCCTTATAACCTGTCAATCCCTGCAACACAAAACATATCAAACTTGTTTTGGTGGGACTTGATTTTTTCTTTTTTGTCAGCAATTGACAAACCAATCTCCCCCCCTTAATGGTATACCAATTAAGGAAATGGAGGTAAAGATTAGAGTGTCGCAGATATAACCAATGTTGTCAAAATCGTTATCGTATCGCAAATCGTAGTAGGGGTTGAATCGTATCGAATCGCAAATCATATCATAAATCGTAAGATTTTTTTAATTTCTTAAAATTTTGAATAAAAATGGAACATATAAATAAATCACTATTTTTTTTTTTAAACTCATCAATCTTCCCTTTACCATCAATCTGCACCAAGTAATACCATATCTTGATAGTGTTAAAGGATTCTTATTCCTTTATTTTTTTTCGTCTTTCAAGAAATTTCCCTTAAAAAAATACAAGGGTCCTTTAATAATTTATGTTCTTGTTGCCTTTCTTGAATGTATAATAATAGTGGAAAAGTAGCTTTTGATACTGTAGAACGAAAAAAATTAAAAAAATATTTTGATTTCTATACATCATTCTACAATGTTATATAAGTCAGCGAGATGATTGTAACCATTCATAAAAACATTACAGGTAAGTCATATATCAATTTGGTATTTCGACCAGTTAAGAAGTAAGAAATCACAAAAAAAAGTTATATGATTTAACATTGAAGAGAATATATATTATTTAATCTCTTATAAAGAACAAATAAAATAATTTACTCTTTGTAAATGATTCTTAAAGCCTCCACCAATTTAAAAAACATAAAATGAAAGCCAAGCTAAGCCTAAAATAGAAGAGAACAACTATAATTTGAATCGTAAATCGTAGGATTTAAATTATAGAATCGTAAGATTCATATAAAAAGGGATTCAAGGTTGTAGTTCAAATTGTTTTTCTTAAGATTCGACTAAAATCGTATATCGTAAATCGTAAGATTTTGACAACACTGGATATAACTATAAAATCATGCTAACTAGGAGAGTATTAGGGTGCATGAACATTAAAACATGGAGCATGCATGAAACATGATCAACAAGAAGATATTCCTATCTAAACATAGGTGATCATGCGTAATGGTCATTTAAAGATAAACATGAAAGTATAAATGACCAAGGATATGATCATGCAAAATATTTAACTATTTAAGTAATGATGATCGTGCAGTAAGGTCATACATATGATATTCAAATATAAACATATGACCAATGCATTGATTAGCATTCATTAAGCACATAATTCAACAAGATTATGCTAATCTAAGAAAGATGACAGTTTAGTAACTAAATATACCAAAATAAAGCAAGGCTAAACTATCAAGGTGGGCTAATGAGGCTTGAATCCCCTGATTTGCCCCCAAGCACACATATGAGGCGAAAATCCTCAGATTTACCAATAAGCTCATATATGACCTTCCAAGGTCACCTATCCTTCTTCACAACCCACTTGGGTGTGAGATTCTTAGGACCCAGACTAAGTTCGGGAGAGAATGTTTCTTCTTTGAACGTATCTCTCTTAGGTGAACTCCTAGTTGGAGATCTATGTTCGTTAGGGGATCTAGCTATTAGAGTCCTACCTATATTAGCATTGCCACAACTCATCATATTTTTTATTTTCACATTTAGTTGGGCAATGAGCTTAATCAACAACCTCATACGATTTGTCATTTTAGGAGGGGATGTGAATCTTCTCTTTTTCTCTGGTGATCTCTTTGGTGGACTCTTCCTTGTGTGTGCCACTTTCTCAGTCACTATATATTTAACTATCCGTTTTGTGACCAGGGTGGATCATCAACCTTTGAAGATAGAGCATTCAAACCTTAAGTGTTCGACATCTTCACAAGCATGACACACGGGAGAAGATTTAGATTTGCTTCTTGAAGTGATAGAGTCCTTTCTAATCACCGAAGGAAAGGAGGAGGTTGCACAAATATGCCAATTAGGCTCAAAACCCTTCTTGCTCCCATAAAAATCACCAATTGCAATAGATTTACCTTTTGAGTTCGAATTCCCCTCATGGGCAGACATAGTGCTCAAGCTCCTTTAGATCTACTCTAGACAATTAAGTCCTTCAAGAGCAACTCGCACTTGCTCTATCAGAGTAACCCTCTCTGATACCAATTGAGATTGCGTCTTTCGCTCACACTTTGTAGACGTTAGTCGTGCAGAAGCTTAGAGTGGAGTTTAGAACTACGGCTAAGTCTTAGAGGAGGGTGATTAAGATCATTTTAAAATTCTTTAAAAACTTCTTGCCTAATTAAACTAATTAGCAATTATAAACTAATTAAAAAAGAACATTTAGCTTCCAAGCTTAAGTGGGTCCAATCACAAAGGCTAGCAAAGATAATGCAATTAAGTAAACTACCCTAAGCATATAGATTATAAAATGTATAACTATTAAGCAACTAATCTATATGCAATATCTAGACAACAAATGATATTATTAATCAAGCACCTATTCTACAAAGTAAAACTACAAGATGTGTATGAGAATCTACCTATTATGCATGGTACATTTCATTCCAACATTCATGTAATTAACAATTAAAGAAACAATGCTAGAATAGAAATGGCTCAAATGACAATCTCAAACACAAGGATGCATAATGGTTCAACCACTTGTCTACTCCACTTCCGGTTACTGTACTCATCCCTAGAGCACACCGGATTTCACTAGGGAGTTTAAATCAGGTTTCTCCCAACTCAGGAGTTTTAAATAGGTTCATCCCAACCTTTACACGGAGGTTTTTGCACAGGTTCACCTCTCAACCTGAACGATGGTTTTATAGGTTCACCTCTTAACCCAGGTGTTTGCGGGTCCACCCAACCCAGGAGTTTAAACAAGGTTCCTCCTAACCTAGGGGTTTTGATGAGGTTCCTCCCAACCCTTCGGTTTCAATCCAAGTATCTACAATGGTTTCTCAGGCTAACCAATAACCTACATGTACACACTCGTGTTAGTGGCTCCCCTCGGAGACTTGTGTGGTTTTCATTAGGCTAACCATTAACATTAAATTCGCACTTAATCCTACCAAAAGGAAGGAGTGCTACTGGACTCTTACAATTGACACTAATCTGTTGAATTGAGCCCCTTTTGTAGCGCCACTTTGGGTTGCTTCTTTTCGCTCTCCCGTGCTCGAATCAGCTCCCTTTTGCTCCCCTGATCTTGTTGCCGATGCGTTGCCGATGCGTCAGCTCCAATGATCAATCCCCTTGTATATGATCTTCTTGAGATGACTGAGGTGATGGGAGGATGGTGAAGTCTCTTACATGTGATATATAGCTTGATCTAACTAGGAGATTCACCTAGAGGGTCTTCTAGAGAAATTAGACAATGGGTTTAATTATTGGGTCGGGTCTAATCTCTGGGAAAGGAAAATCTGAATCGGCGTTAGACCTTCTGACGTACCGATGCCAGTTGCCTTAAATGGCTAGCTGTCCTGGACCACCCAGTGGAGCACGCGTGATGGCGTACACTTGGGAACGAGAAAGGAAAGTCGTTGGATATTGGTGAAGGTTGGAGTGACACCGTGCTCCTAAGATTGGGGCCCAGGACCCTTGGCTGAGGTTGCCTTGAAGTGGCAGGGATCTTAGGGGAGCTATGGTTAGAGATAGCTGTAACAACACTACTACTCCCACCCTCGCAATCTTCAGGAAAGGAGGAGTTCATGCCCATCTTCATTAAGTGAGCTTGGAATGCTCATTAGAGTGTTTAACACATGGAAGATGGCATGGTAACTCTTTGGATTGGTGGCTAGGGTGATGGATATGAGTGGTAATTACCTATGCTAACAATGCACCAAATACTCTCTAGTAATGCCCAAAATCTGAGCTCCATGTGTAAGTTTCGAGCTCCAACAGATAGATAATGGGCACCAACGGCTAACTGTGGACCTGTCCTCGACCGGTCTAAGACAGGTCGTTGACCGGTTTAATTAGGCCTAAGACTGAGGTCTGCTTGCGCTCCAATTTTGGCCATCTTCGACTGGTCTAAGACAGGTTGTTGACAACAGCACACTAACCTCTAAAGGCCTTATAAAGGGTGATCTTTTGGGACTCCTAAGGTCATTTTATGATGACTAAAAGTATACCTATGGGTTAAGCCATCAAGAGGTTTGGTTTTGGTTTAGGTTCAAGGGTTTTGGCTCACCAAGGCATCTCATTTATCTGTTTCTTCTTCCTTAATGCAGCCAATATTCGAAACATCGGTATCGCATTACGTATCGCACCCTTGGGATGCAGATACGTATCGGTTATCGCACGGGATATATCATTTGTATCGAGTAATTTATCGCACGTTTTCGGAAACACGGGGAAACATAGGGAAAATGGTTGAATTTTTCAATGAAACTTTAGGGATTGTTAAAAAAGACCTTAATACACCATTTGAAATCATAACATCTCAAAAAAGAAGTGCACATAATGAGTTTTCTTTGTATAGGGTCCTAAGCTATGCGTTGTCTGACTGAACTAATGCAACTATATTCAAATTGAATGCATAACATTTAGAGTGTATGTGATGATCCTTTCATCAAATGCTCTTAAATACTTTGAAATTAGTCTCAATCGATAGCTAGTTGAAGGAAAATTTCGACAAAAAACATTGAGAACATGAAGAACCAATGGATATTGAAATCAAAGCTCCAACTCCATGATTTTTCATGCAAAACATAAAGAACCAATGGATATTTAACCATTTGACACTAATTTAACATAATTGCAACAAAAAAAGGGACCAAAAATTGAAAATGCTCACCGGATCGAACATGTGGGATATATCGGCATTACCCATCCGTTTCGTATCGCACAGGTGGGATACAAGATATATTGTGGGATATATCGGCCGATATCGTCGATATTTAAAACATTGAATGCAGCTGGTCCACTGGAGTCTTCGGTCCTCATCTTCTTTGGGCTCAACCAACACTTAGACTCACTGACCTATGTAATTGACAATAAGATGCACTAGTATGCCACAGAAAAGTGCACTAACAATTTCCTCCACGGATAGTCTATTTTGGAGGCTAGACAAAGCTAGTGTTTTCATAGTTAAGTCTTTCTATGCCTTTCTCAATAGAGGTAATAGCCCGAGTAGAGAGGTTAAGACGGAGCACGTTTGGCACTGAAGTTTTCCAACAGTAGAAAGATGAGTTTTGAGAGAGAAGAAGAGAGATTAGGTATGAAACCCTAATCGTCCAAGTTTTATTATAATAGGGCTTATTTGCCTTTTACAATTTACTGCCTTAGAGTAGGAGAAATAACATAAAACCCTTATGTTTCAATACTCCCCCTCAAGTTGGTGCATGAATATCTATCATGTCCAACTTGCCAGAAATCTCACGAAGAGTAGTGGAATTTAGAGCCTTTGTAAATATATTTGCCAACTGATCTGAAGAGCGAACGAAGGGTGTGGAAAGTTCTCCTGAAGTAATCTTCTCTCAAACGAAATGGATATCAACCTCAATATGTTTAGTCCTCTCATAAAAGACCGAGTCTGAAGCGATATGAATGGCTGCTTGGTTGTCATAATAGAGAGGATGGTTGAGTCAGAGAATAAATCTTACTCTTTCATGATGGACTTTAACCAAAGCAGTTTGCATGTCCCATGAGCAATAACTCTGTACTCTGCCTCTGCACTTGACCTGGAGACCACGGGTTGTTTCTTACTTTTCAAAGTCACCAGGTTTCCTCCCACAAAATACAACACCCAAACGTAGATTTTCTATTTGTAGAGCAACCTGCCCAATCCGCATCTGTGAAACTACATATATTCACATGCCCATGATTCTTGTACAAAATTCCTCGACCTGGACACGTCTTTAAGTATCTTAGGATATGATGAACTACCTCCAAGTGAGGCTTCCTGGGAGAATGCATGTATCGACTCACAATACTCACTGCTTGAGTAATATTTGGCCTTGTAATTGTCAAATAAATCAATTTCCCAACTAGTCTCTGATACATGCCAGTGTCTTTAAGCTTGTCACCTATGTCTGCATGCAATGAGTGTTTCTGCTCCATGAGGGAAGGTGCTGGTCGTGAACCCAACTTTCCTGTCTCCTTGAGGAGATCAAGGGTATATTTTCTCTGAGAAATGAAGATGCCCTTTGATGAGTGGGCCACCTCAATTCCCAGAAAATATTGCAGACAACCCAAGTCCTTCATTTCAAATTCCTTGCTTAGTTGATGTTTGGTTTGTTGGATGAATTGCAAGTCATCACCAATAAGGACAATGTCGTCCACATGCACAAGCAGAATAGTTCTTCCCTCTGGACGTGAATGAATGAACACTGTATGATCTGTTTGACAGCGCTTGAACCCAAAGGAGAAAATTACAGAACTAGATTTTGCAAACCAAGCTTTGGGAGACTGTTTTAAACCATACAAAGCCTTTTCAGCTTACACCTTCTTGGCTCTGATACCATGAAGTTTTCCAATAGTAGAAAGAGAAGGAGTTTTGAGAGAGAGAAGAAGAGAGATTAGGTATAAAACCCTAATCCTCCAAGTTTTATTATAATAAGGCTTATTTGCTTTTTACAATTTACTGCCTTAAGAGTAGGAGAAATAACATAAAACCCCTTATGTTTCAACAGGCACTACCAAGTTTCACCAAAGTTTGCAGCGTTTGGCTGGCTAGTTGGGAATAAGAAAGTATTAACGGTGGACAACTTGCAAAAGAGGGGAATGATCATTCCTAATATCTGTTTATGTTGTATGAGAAATGAGGAGTCGGTGGATCACCTTTTTGTTCGTTGCAAGCTTTATTAGCCGGGTGTGGGCAGACTTTCTTTCTCGGTTTCAAGTGGCTTGGTCCTTTCCTTGCTCCGTGGATGATCTGTTGAAGGCTTGGCACGGTACGAAATTGCGTAAGCAAAAGACTATTCTATGGAGAATGTGTATTTTGGTGGTGTGGTGGGTTATTTGGGAAGAAAGAAATGGCAGATGCTTCAAAGGAGAAAGTAAAGGGGTGGAGTATATCTCTCAACAGGCACAAGGATGTTAATCATCGAATGGGCGGCCAAAACCGATAAGCTTAAGGATTGTAATCTCTCTTTAGTTTGTTTCTTTTGTTTCTTTTTATAATATATTTTCGTTATCTCTCTTAAAAAAAAAAAATTGTTAGTCGTCAAAAAGAAAAGAAAAGGAAAAAAAAAAAATACAAGTTAATTGATTTGTGATATGTTGTTTGATTGCACCTATTTTAGTTCACAAACAATAGTTGCTCTCTGCAGATGTTCCACACTAAGTATGCATGGCATTTGAATTAATTTTCCTAAGATCAGTCATTCTCTTGAAGGATAAAGGATTTTTTTTTTTTTTCCATTCTTCTGTCAGCCATTAATTCACATCTCTACCGTCGTGGTGAATTGAAATGCTTAGCCTTGAGGTAAGTGTGTGGATTTCATTAAAGAAAGAAAGCTTCCACAGTCCAGAATGACCTTTAATTCTCCATCTAATGATACTGGAGAAGTCTCCTTTGACAATTCCAGAACTGGAGAATTTTTCCAAACTAACCTTGATCGTTCTTTAAGAGCTAGAGCTTCTGGCTTCTCAGAGTCTTCCTCGCTAGTGGGGTCGGAGAAAGAAAGCGCAATCTCACCCTTCTTGTTTTACATCATACTAGTAACCCCACTAGGCCCAGGGTTCCCAGCTATGCGAGCTATGGAAATTCAACTTCACCATCCCATGGCGGGGTTTTCCAATAAGACTTGACAATCATCTTGCCCTTTTTGGTTTTTCCCATCAAGGATCAATCTGTCAAGAATTCTGATGTAGAAATATCTTGTAACTCGGGTCAAATGAGGGTCCATCTTATGATGGAACTTCGATTCTTTCCATCACTTTAGACAACAGGCTTTATGTTAAAGGTTTGATCATTCTTTCCTCAACATCTCTCGACAAAAAGACTCTGGAAGTCTCCAAACGATTCTGATGCAGGATGCCCTAATTATGATGCATGCATATAATCATATATGATTCAACGGAAATAAACAACAATAATAATTCAAAATTCAGCATTCACCATCATATTCCAAGAGAATTGAAAAGAAACATGCAATAATGTGGGTCATCATCACAATCACATAGTGTGGAGTTCAACTATTGCGTGGAATGGATCCGGCGAGGGATGAAATCTCCTGATCTTGCATGGTTAAGATCCAAACGTGTAATGGGATTCACTAGCTCAGTAAATCAAATGATTTCATAGATTAGGGTTTTGGGATCGAACCTCAAGCATTAGGATTGTAGAGGATGGAGAAAATTAGGTTGAAAGAAAATGGAAGAATAGAGAAATACCTTAGAAGAATTTTGGAGGGGAAAGGAAGAAGAAGAGAAAATGAAGATCCACAGAAAGAGGGAGGAAGGAGGCAACCAAAGTTGTTTTCATTCAATAATCAAAAGTTAAAATTCGTAATTAGGGCTTAACTCCCTTAAATAAGCACTAAGAAAAAAGAAAAGATTAAAATACTCTTGAACTTAAGTAAAAAAAACGGAACTAAAAAAATAACTTGTGCGGGCATCGGGCGCCCGATGACCAATTGGTCGGGCGCCTGATGAGGGCCAAAAACGTCCAGCGACGAAAACTAAAATACTGATGAATTTTGGGCGCGCGGAGACCAATGGTCAGGCGCCCGAAGATAGTGAAAACTGTCCAGCAAGTTTTGCTTCAAAGTGGGCGCTTGACGATGTCCAGCCGAGTCTTCTTCATCCTACACATGTGTCTTCCCATTGTGGGGTCTTCTATGTGCCACATCACATGTGTAGGGTCTTCAGTGCTCCTTAATGATCATCTAGCCACAAGGAAGAGGCTTGAGGCCCGCGCTTCTTTCGTTGATATACCTTGAAGGGCCTGATATCCTCATCAGATTCTTCCCAGCTTTGAAAGGATCCTTGTCCCAGCTTCTAAGAACATTACTGAGGCTTCTTCCAGAAATTCATTTTATGTTAAAGAGGTCTAGAACTATTGCACAAAGTGGGAGTGGGTGCAGTTAAATTGCCAGTTTTCTGAAAACTAGTAGTTGAAAGCATCTAGGAATCATTTATATTTGTGTTATAAAAATATGTATTATACAATTAATACACTTTTGTAGGGCTAAATCTTGTTTGGCAGAGTGGGCCTCTTGTATAAATATGTTAAAGGATTTCAATTTTCTGTTTACTTGAGTGGGTTGCTTTGGTGCACCATCTCCGCACTCTTTTAATAAAACTTTCATAGCTTTTCAAAAAAAAAAAAAAATCATGTACACAAATGAGTAATCTTAATATTGATAAAATGAAGGACTTATATATATATATATATATATATATATATATATATATATATATATATATATATATATATATATATGGCAAACTATGGCCTCTGCATGTATGGGGCAGTTTGGATAGAAGTAAATGCATGCAAATGAAATGAAATGGAAGTGAATGGCCTTGTAAATGAAATCCTCCCTACAAGAGAGGATTTGGAAGTAAATGGGGAGAAATGCCTTTTTGAGCTTCCTTGGAGAGTCACGCGACTAAACAAAGATGGTGCTATGCATATGTCCACCATACACATGACATGCTAGTGATGCTCCAAAACCATTCAAATATCGGCTACATCACTAAAATTACACCAATAAAATGATCCAAATCGTCTAAAGGTTGGCCATCTAAATGGACGATTAAAAAGCATTGGCAAGTTATTTTTTTGTGATCCTTGTCTTTGTGGCCCACTGGAGGCTCAGGAGTTTTTATTTTTTTGGCTAAATTATATATTTCAATGGACTTAATACAATCAATTTATTAAATATTACATATGTACACTAATTTAAGATATTAAAGCTGATTTGGGATATCACATATGTTATTGTGAATAGTGTTTGCATTGTCGATGAATTGTCGATATTATTATTGCCGATAATATCGGTATCGTTGCACTGGCGAAACCGAAACCACAAGTATTCGTTTCTCTACCAGAAATCGGAGAAATATCGACGATATTTTTGATATTTTGGGCTATCGCCGATAATATCGACTGTAGCCTAGCCTATCACGGGCGAAACTGTAGCCGCTAAACTCCAAAAAAGAGAAAAAAATTCCTTCGGTATTTTTGTAAAGATCAGAGAGAGATTTTGTACCTGTTGGTTGATTGAAACTCGAAACGTCACAATCCCGTGGGCATCGGGCATCGGAAACCTCAAAAATTCCCTTTTTTCGATAAAAAGATAAACGTGGCGAGATTCTTGGATTTCAGCGACCAATATGGAAATTTGGGGTGGTTTCTACTCGATTTGGGTGCGATTTAGGGTTTTGAAACCCTCCATTGAAAAGCCCCTTTTTGGCAAAAAAACTCTCTGGAAGATGAAGTTGCTTTTTTAAGGGCTTGTTTGATTTTCTGGGATGAAGAGGTTGAACGGAAGTGGATTGCGTACAAATTCAACGCGCTAAGTGTACTTAGGGCTTGTTTGATTTTCCATGATACAGGTAAATATGTGGTTAATGGGTAATTATTACTTTTTCACCTTGTTTGAAAATGGGTGAGTAATTCCACCTCGAAAATCGGTCCAAAAGTGTTGACTTAAATCTGTGGGCCCCATTGTAATGTATATGATATATTAGCGCTGTTCATATGTTTTATTAGCACAATTTGGGGCATCAGCCGAAAAATGAGGCAAATCTAACACTCAAATGGCCCGCACGAAAGGAAACAGTGGCCTTAATTCATCTACTGTTGAAAGTTGTTCTTTTCATTGGGCCCGTATTGAGGTTTATTCATCATCTAACCGGTTCATAGGGTCATGCGGACATGGATAAAGGGGAAAAATAAATATCAGCTTGATCCAAATCTTTTAGGGCCCCCAAGAAGCTTTTAATGGTAGGCACTCAATTCCCACTGTTTCATGTGGTGTGGTCCACTTGAGCTTTGGATCTGCTTCAATTTTTGGCTCATGCCCTAAATTCAACTGGCATAACGAATGGGCGGTGTGGATAAGCCACATACATCACGATGGGCCCCATATTTATTGCACAAATTTCTCGATTTTAGTATTAAGAAAAGTAAGTGTCACTGTCTTCATTGGGAAAGATGCAGTAATTACCTAGGTAAATAATCATTACCCACTTACAAGGTAATTACAGTTGAGCCAAAAAATCAAATAGGCCCTTAGTAAACTCTGTGGGGCCCACTGTGATTTATGTATTTTATCCACTCCGTCCATCCATTTTACTAAATAATTTTAAGGGTTGATGCCAAATATTAAGCATATCCAAAGCTCAAGTGGACCACACCATAGAAAATAGTTTGAATTGAAAGTCTACCGTTGAAAAGTTCTTAGGGGCCACAGAAGTTTTGGATACATGTGATATTTGTGTTTTGCCCTCATCTATGTCTTTACGATCTTATGAACAACTCGGATGACAAATAAACATCACTGCGGGCCCTAGGAAGGTTTCAACGGTGGAAATCATTATTCTCACCTGTTTCCTATAGTGTGGTCCACTTGAGCTTTGTATACACTAACATTTTGCACTTAACACCTAAAATGAGCTGAAAAAATAGATGGACGGTGTGGATAAACCACATATAGGGAACTTCTTAGTTCCATAAAGTGTACTTACTAAGTACGCAATCCACTTCCCTTACGAAGTCGCGCGTGCGACTTGTTGTCGTTGGTGGCTCAGTGCTATGTGGGCCCCATCATGATGTATTGTGTTTTATCAACACCTTCCATTTATTTTGCCAGATAATTTTAGTGCATAAGCCCAAAAATGAGGCAGATCTGCATCCCTGGTGGACCACACCTAAGGAAACAATGGTGATTAAACGCCCACCATTAAAAACTTCTTAGGGCCCATTGTAAATTTTTTTCCATCCAATCTCTTGATTAGGTCACACATAACTGGATGAAGCGAAAAAACAATTATCAGCTTGATTGAAAACTTTTGTGGCCCCTTATAAGTTTTTAATGGTGGGATTCAATCACTATTGTTTCTTTGATGTGGTTTACTTGAGATTTGGATCTATCTCATGTTTTATCACATATACTAAAATGATATGTAGTAATGGATGAACGGGATAAATTTCTCATAAGAATCACAATGGGCCTCACAAAGTTCCTGACAGGAGCGTAGCTAGGTCCAAGTGAGGAGAAGCAGATTTCTCATAGTGTTTATTTACCATCTAATCTATTGATAAGGGCACATAAGCCTGAATGTTGAACAGGTTGGATGACAAATACACATCATTGTGGGCTCTAGGAAGGTTTCAACGATGAACATCATTCTACTTCATGTTTCATGTGGTGTGGCCCACTTGAGCTTTGTATACCTCATTTTTTCCCTCATCCCTTGAAATGATTTGTGCTAATGGATGGATGGCGTGGATAAAATATATACATTATGGTGGGACCTATAGAGCTTTAACACCAACTTGCCTGCCAGGTGTTCACTGTCACCAGCCAACCCTCGTCCCACCTAATCCGCTCTTTTATGTGAGGATGCTTAGGTGGGGTCCACAATGATGTTTTGGAGAAATCCACACCATCCATCCGTTTTGCAAGCTTATTTTAGGACATGATAACAAAAATGAGGTGGATCTAAATCTCATGTGGACCAAAACTGAGGGGGATCTACATCAGTGTTTGCAGTATCGATTATATCGGCCGATATTATTGGTATCGCTGGTCACCTATAAATATCGGCCCAGTAATAACAAAAAAAAATGTAGATTCCTTGGTATCGCACGATATATCGTGCGATATCGATAAAATCGCACTTTGTATCGATATCGCACGATATATCGGCAATATATCGTGCTTTTTTCTTTACGCAATTCCAGATATCGTCGATACCTGGACGATATCGTCCAGGTATCGGTCAGAGATGCCAGAATGTTTATCAACTTGGTTTTTTTTTTTTTTTTTTTTTGGGAGAAAAAACTTGGGGAGGCCCATTTTTTATTAATTTTCTCCTACTTTACTATATCGGTCAGACGCACAAGATTCCCCCATTTTGTAGAAAAAAATCATTTTTTGTTTGATTTTCTTCTAGTTTCTCCTCTCTGAAAAAAAAAAAAAACCGTTGGGCTTTGCGTTCCGACTCTGCGTAGGGGTAATAGTTTGTTGAGTCTAGTTAACTATTTTCTAGATTATTGAATCCTCATATAGATCTAGGTCATATAAAATAGCTTGCATTGCGTTGAACTAGGATAGTCAAAACTACATTTGGAGGATACTCATTCAGTTGCATCATCCATAGGTATATTTCTCAACTCTCTTGCTTGTTTTACTTTGTCAATGCATTGGTTGTATTTACATTAATGTCTTGTTACATTTGTATATCTTATGGAATCAATTTAAACAATAGTTGCATTAGTTCAATCAGATAGCGCATAGCTTAGGATCCTTTTACAAAGGAACTCCATTATGTGGACTTTTTTTTTTTTTTTTTTTTACATATTATGATTTAAATGTGTGTATTGAGGTCCATTTTAACAATCCCTGAAGTTTCATTGAAAAATTCAATCAATTTCCCAATGTTTCCCCATGTTTCCCAAAAAGTGCGATACATTCCGCGATACAACCGATATTTCCCACCGATACGCAATATGTATCTGTATCCCAAGGGTGCGAAACGTAACGTGAAACCGATACTGTGAACACTGATCTAAATCTCATTGAATCCCTACTCTTTCCTCACATGTGGCCCACTTTAGTTTGGAATCCTCTTATTTTTTGGTAGTATGTCCTAAAATCCCTGTTGTTTTGGTTGCTATTGGAGTATTTCTTAGGCAACACATGCTTTTTGGGCCCCATTGAATGAGAACTTATTATTTAATGCATTCTTTTTGTAATTTTTTTATTCCTGAATATGCAAATACGTGTATTTAGGCATTTCCTGAAGTTTCACAGATGTTTTCCCCCCTTTCCCCACATTTCCGGTTATCGGTGATATTATCGACGATAACGATATTATATCTTTATCTCCGGCTAGCGAAACTTGTAGTGATACCGACAATGTGAACACTGACTATGAATATATTGAAAAATTCAAATGCATTCCAAATCTTCCCATTTACTCCTATCCAAACAAAATATTTGGATTTTAAATGCATTTCATTTACTTCCATCCAAACACACGTTTAGTAAGCCATTTACTCCCAATCCATTTACCTCTAATTCCATTTCCCATTTACCTCCATTTACAAGCTCCCAAACGAGCCCAATATAGGAGATAATTAGCATTGAATTCAAAAAAAAAAAAAAAAAAAGAAGAAGAAGAAGAAAAAGAAAAGAAAAGAAAAGAGAAGATGGTTCCCAGGAGTTGGAAGCGCAAGGAGAATCACGGTTCCTACAAGAATTGAATTGAAAGTGCAAATATTCAGTTCGAAGCAGGAGTGTTACGTGAAATAGGAAGATTCATACAACTAAGGTTGAGAAAGTCTTCCAGGCCACTAGACAGAAAATGACCAAGGGCCTGTTTGAAATGATGCAGTTCATATTCATTGTAGTGTATTTTACCTTTTTGTTGCATTAATTACTTACCACAGTAATTTGTAATGGAAGGGAGGCTGTATGATTGTGACAGCAGGCAACTTTTAGGTACGGAAAATGGGATGGGACTTTGTGGGTCCCACCATGATGTATATGTTTAATCCACGCCGTCCATTCATTTGGCTAGATCATTCTAGAGTATGCCTCCAAAAATGAGACAGATCCAAAGAGCAAGTGGACCACATCACAGGAAGAACAGTTACATGACACCCTGATCCATAGCTAAATACAGCCAACCAAACAGGCCCTAAATGGTGGATCCGTTATTTGTTCTTGCACGTGAAGCACATTTGGGCAGCTCGTGATCTTGATGTTGGAGATGGTTGAGAGTAAGAATTTTATTTGCCACAGCCTTCAAGCAAAAGCCTTAACCTATGGGGAACCAAAGAGCTCCAAACAAGGAGGACTGACTTGGTTGAGAAGGACCCTTCCATGTTCCATCTTACACACTCTCATCTTCTCCATCAAAGCAGTCATTTTTTTTGTTTAGTCACAGTTTGACCTTTGGTTTTCTACAAATATTTGATTTAATATTGTACCAATAAATGTTCTATTTGATCTTTAGTTAAGACATGAGGCATTTCTTGTCTGTTAAAATTGATTACGGTACATTGAAGCATTTCTTCTTTCAGGTGCAACGAAAGCATGTCTATGATCTTAGGCAATTGATATTGACAGGGGATTCCGAGAGTTGTTGCCAACACATTTTCCAGTGAGTTTCTTCCTGATTATTCCCACCCTTTAATCGTACAAACTGCAGTTTACGCAGACAGTCACAAAATCACGCACATTTCTGTAAGTGTTCATATTACATGCCATTTTATGTGGTTATGATTTCATTTATATTTATTCTTTAATTTTTTTATAGAGATTTCAACTGGCAAATTTCAGTGCATATGATGTTAGAGATAATTGCATCTCAGCATTCCATTCACTATATAGTTTCGTAAGATGGGATATTTGTGTTCATATCTGTATCTAGTACATGAGAAATGCCAAACCATATCTGTAATATATTTACTGGCATCTTCAACCCTGTTTCTGTTTCTGGCTGAGCAATGGCATGAACATGCCATGCACTTGGTTCTAAAATGTTGGTATTCATTGATGGCTTCTATTTTGAAGTACTCAGGGAAGTAGAAGTTTTATACATTGTAAACATGTGTGTTAATCTGTTATGATGTTTATCTTGTCTTCATAGTGTTAGTTTTGCATTTCCAACATTTCACATTAGTCATAGAAGATGGTATTTCAACTTTTCATGAGATAGTGGGAGATGAACCCTGTGTTGTAAATCTACTGCCTCGATCTGCTTGCAGGGACCATGAAGATATTATACTTAATTGTTACTAAGAATTTTCTCATTGTTTGGGAAATATTGGACTTCCCTATAGTTCTTGAAAGTTTCTTTCCTATTTCCCTTTTTAAATAAATACCTGATGATATTGTAGTTCATGAGGTATATCTTATTGTGCTTGAGGGAAAAGTCTGTCAAACAATGTGCAGCATATCTTTGGTGTCAAATCATTTCAAGGACTTAGATGACTTCTTTTTATGACATATATTAGTCTACCTAGTGGTTACTTACCCAGAGCTTTGTTAAGCCCACATGTGCGTGCAATAAACCTCATGTACACACCACACATGTGCCTGCATGGCATGATTGGTGTGAGATCCAATCCACCCCTCAGGCATCATTATATTGATGCTCTAGCCCAAGAATCAGGTTGGTCCACTGGTCAGGTGGGCCTCAGTTAGCAAAAAAAAATGTACAGATCTGAAAACTTGGCTGAAGTTTTCTAACCCATCCACATGTTTCCAATATTAGGGCCCCACATGTAGTGGGAACATGTAGAAGGGTGGGCCAACCTGATGGATGAATTGGATCTTGCATCTATGTGCCATTCTGGCACATTTGATGTGTACATGAGCTTGATTACACATGCATATGTGCTTAGCAAACTTCTATTTACCCATGCTTTATTGTGAACACTATTTACTTAGAATACATTTGGTGACCCTGATGAAGAGGCTAAGGAAAAAAAAATAAAAAATCTTGCAGGTACATGCAAGCAGTGGTAGATGAAATCATCTTCGGAAATGTTGATCCAATAAAGGTATTGTGGGTGTCATTGTACGATTTACATTACATTACGTTGTTCCCATTTTAATGCTTATATGGGTCCCTTTTTTTTTCCCCTCTAGCATCCAAGTAACTGGAATTTGGGTAAGCTCTTGAATGAGTTTATTGGAATTGGAGGAAAGATATTGGCTGGTAAGAGAATGTTGCTATGTTCTTTCCTTCCGTTGTATCATTTATCTGCTTCTTGGAATGGTTTAAATAAATAATAAAGAAAAAAAAGATGTAATGAACCATGTCATGGATGAGCAATCATGAAGCAGGAATTTCTCCAGATTCATTTGCAGGGATCAATGAGCAAGCTGTGCTGTCATCTCTTGAAAGGTTACATGAATTGAGCTCTGTAGAGGTTGATGGATTTTCCCTTCCGAACTTGCCAGGTAACTCCAAATGCATTCAGAGGAATCCAGAAGAAAAGCTCTTCCTTAAAACGGTGGCTTAGCATATGCACTGATGAGTCAGCAAAGTGAGTACGAGTCTCAGCTCAATATTTTATTCCTTGTTACGTGTTTTCTCGTCTCATTAGCTCCATGGTGATCTCCATGCTGCATATAATGCAGGAAGGGAAGATACCAAGGAACTGCTAATCTTCTTCGCAAGTACCTGGGTGACTTTTTGATTGCTTCCTATTTGGAGGTTGTACAAGAATCTGGTTATGATGATGCATATATTCAAGAAATTGAGGTAATATCATTTTTCCATTAGTTTCCTTTCTTTCCCATGCATACACACACCCCAAAGTATTTAAGTAACTGTTACGGCCGGAGTATCAGCCAACTTTGGTAAAACTGTTATGGCTGGCATTTCGTCATATTTACATAACTGGTTGATGCGGCCCTGTAAGGGCTAAAAAAATTTCTTTCCCTTTTTAGGGAAAAAATTCTCGAAAAACATTGGTACAATTCTATTACCAAAAAAAAAAAAAGAGGAACCCAAAAAAAAAATATTTACCTTTTTATTTTATTTTTTTTTATTTTATTTGAGTTTTAAATGTGTATTTGATGGCAGTAATGGGCCATACTTTGATAAGAATGTTGTTTGTCAGCCATGTCAACTTGACTTACTAAAGGTCGACCAAACAGGCCTTGATCGAACACAAGTCGAGCATAATTTGTGAAGTAGGGCCTGTTGCATACAACAAAAGGATGACTGGCAAATGAAAAAAAGATTGTTTTCCCCTTCCGATATTTCCCAAAATGGTTCATCCCACTTCGGTTCATTGATCCCACTTAGAATTTGTCTTTTGATCATCAAAATAGGACAACATCTAGTTTAAACTTAGCTCCTAAGCTTTCTTCATGGTTGAAATGTATAAAGAAGTGGAAAAACGAGACAAAAATTGAAAATAGAAAATTTCAAAATTGGCCCTTTATGTTGTATTGGCCTGTAACGGCATATCCACCCAGTAACGGTGCCAGTATAGGGGTGTATTGGCCTGTATCACCTGATACAGCTCATTTTTTTTCCATAAACTATTCACCCCTATACCGTGTAATGGGGTGACCGTTTCCTTTACATTACAGTCTTTATGGCCATAAAGTCAATAGTGTTTTAATACCATGATGCAGAGACACAGGAAAATGATTAGTTGGACACCTGTGCAAAAATGCCATTCTAACCATTTGATCAATATCCTATAAAGATGTGCAAAAGCCATACGTTTCCAAAAAATAAAGAAGTGCAAAAAACATGCAGCGTCGTTGATTGTAGGATTCGATTTTGTGTAGATTAATACCCTATCTATATTTGCACGAAGAGTAATTGAATATATATATATATATATATATATCAAGGATGACACGTTTGTAACTGGGAAAAATTCTGATCCTTGTCTTCTTCGAATACAGCGAGCGGTGTTCGTGAAAACTCTAGATTGTTTCTGGAGAGACCATTTGATAAATATGAATAGGCTCAGTTCAGCGGTAACTCTCATTCTCCTTCTGCAGATTGGTTGCTGTTCAGTGCTCCAAGTATGCATCCACCATCTGTGTCATCTAACATGTCAGCTCATGTGATTATTTTGGCAGGTGAATGTGAGGAGTTTCGGGCATAGGAACCCACTAGAAGAATACAAGATTGATGGGTGTCGATTTTTCATCTCCATGCTTAGCGCAACCAGAAGGTTGACTATAGAATCCCTCTTACAGTATTGGTCGTCCCCAATGGAGTCCGAAGAGTTATTTGTGCCATAGATTCCTCTGTAACAAATCTTGTGGTTTTGTACATGTGGGCTTTTTCTTTTTTCGTTCATTGTTGTGTGCCATTTTATTTGTAATGTGTGATGGCCATTGATGCCTGAAGTGCCTGCAATAACTGTAAGAGATTCTACTGTCAAGATCAGCTCCCATACAGATTGAAGACCCAACTGTTGACAGTAGAAACTCTCATACAGCTGAGGCCTCTGAATGGGTCATCCCATGATTTTGGTGGGATGTGAGATTTGTGAATTTTGAACTGAAGTAGATTAGGGTAGATCTCCGTTTGATCTTATAGCTCTCAATTAGGACGTATGGTAGTTTCCTTACTACTGTTCATTACGTGGAACAATTTCTTCTGTGGTGTGAAGGTGGCCTGTGATGCCGGGTGAGTAGAGCTGTACACCGAGCTGAATCGAGCTGGGCCTAGCTCAGCTCAGCTCAGCTTGACCAACAGACAACCCTAGCTTGAGCTCGAGCTCGAGCTCAGCTTGGTTTGGTCAAGCTTTCTAGCCGAGTTCGAGCTAGGAAAAAACCAAATTTTGTGTAGGCCCAGCCCAAAAGCCTGGCCTAAAACAATTCAAAATCTAGGCCGGAAGGCAATCCAAGCCCATTGACACATGACTGCTGCTTTTATAGAGAGTTTTTCCTCTTATTTCTTTGCTCTCTTCGTGTGTGGAACTAAACAACCTCCCTTTCCAACAAGCTGAGTCAAGTCAAACTTGAACCGAGCTTTGAGTCAAGCTGAATTGAGCTAGGGTAAGCTCGAACTTGGCTCGAAAATCTTTGAACCAGAAAAAAAAGCGGCTCAACTCAGTTCGAAGCTAGGTGTCCGAACTGAGCTGAACTGACCTGGTTTGAACCGAGTTGAGTGAGCCAACCGAGCTAGCTTGACTTGTGTACAGCTCTACAGGTGAGAGCTTGTCACTAACCTACTATACCAGGCACGAGGCCGATCCCCTAACTTGCCAGAGCTTTATTACACCTAACAGGCTCAAACCCAAGTCCCATTAAACTGGTAGGCTTGAGTTTGGTATCAGCTTATTGTGGGAATGGATGGTCAGGGTTTTGTTTTATAATAGCTTCTGTTTATATTTAGGTTTGATTTTATAAAAAAAAAAAAAAAAAAAAACAACTTGAGGATGGGTGCTGGGCCCAGTCCTATGGCTGAGCCTAGCTCAATCAACCCTTCACTTAGGGGCTGATGATGTACAATCACTAGGTCTATACCCGGCCTCCCTAGTAATTGGACTAGAACTTTCAGGCCTGACCCTCGTGCTGACCTAAAAACCAAGCCTCCGCATGTTTCTTGTTGGGCTACATCCGAAATCCTAATGTGTGGGCCCGGCCTGTTTTTAGCCCTTGCAGGCGGTTGGAACTATGGAGAATGAGAGACAGGAGATGAATTAGAAAAAAAAAAGAAAAAAGAGAGATGGTTTACATATCATTGGTCGAAGCATGTCAGCAGGATGAACGCTGCCACATCTCCTAAGGGCAGCGAAATATTCAAATGGAGTTGTATGGGATTCTCGCAGCTCATCCAACAGCGGCTCTTAGGAACCCATCTAAAACCATGTGTAGCCCAAATGTACAATATACTCGGATTTTCAGCGATGCACGCCACCCGTAGTCCCTGTGGATAGGCCGTACTCCAAATATGAGGACTTGGACGTACTAAAACTGAGTATGGTTTGCATATATCGGTCGAGTATCATATAATTTCTTGATATGTCACTTGAATACTCTTCTAAACGGTCAATGTACCTTTGACTCTCTCTCTCTCTCCTTTTAAACGGTCATAGTGCTTCTGACCTTCTCTCTCTCAGCCACTTAGGGCCCGTTTGGATTGTAAGTTACTTAAGCAACTTATCATATAAGTAAGTTATGTTGGTTTCTACTTATTAAGTAAATGAGAATGTTTGGTAAACCACAGTCAAATTGCTGAGTTCGCCGACTGTGTAGACCCGACTAAACCTGGACCCCAACTCATCTTCTTCCTCATTCCGCTTCTCGTCAACCAAACCCATTTGTTGCACCTGACCATGGCGACCCCCATTCATGGTGGGACCCACCTTCAGATCCACACTGTCCATCCATTCTGTTTTTCTTGTGAAACCTCAACCATAGTAGTACCTTGTCTGGAATTCCTTTCTGCAGTCCACTAAAACCTGTGATCATGCCACGTTTTCGTCTTCTAGCCAACTCCAATCTGGAGAAGCCGATGAGCGGCTTAGATTTCATCTGATCATCAGCGATGGACCTCACCTAGCAGTCCTCTCTCAGCCGCAATTCGATCTGCGCAAGGGTTCTTCTGCGTTCCACAGCAACGAAAGCCGCAAACAGCATCCGCGCGAGACCTCTCCTTCGAATCTCAGTCGTCCTTTTCCTTTCAAATATCTCCTCATCCAACGACTCAAGACCTAGCCTATCGTTCTTTTGTGTTCGTGTTGCGGCATCACCAACCGTTCGAACCCACCAGAACCTATATTGCAACCATTCGCTCAAAGAAAACCACACAGGATCAAAACCTGCCATTATATGCCGTGCATCTTCCCCGTCAAGCAACTCCACAACTCGATCTTGAATAGACTTGGATCTGAGATCCAAAAACTGCATTGTGTGG
The DNA here is from genome assembly GCA_003013855.2 of Liriodendron chinense. Lineage (NCBI taxonomy): Eukaryota > Viridiplantae > Streptophyta > Magnoliopsida > Magnoliales > Magnoliaceae > Liriodendron > Liriodendron chinense. The sequence goes on from ML058513.1 coordinate 7,501,489, forward strand.
CACATCTAATCAGTATACAATCGCCAGATAAGATAGTGTGTAGCATCCTATGTGAGATCTTACGTGAGCACACAACAGAGAGAGATGGAGAGGAGGATTGGTTTTGCTAGATGGCTCTTTTCAGACAGCGGAGAAGAAGTAAAAAAGCCAAAAAAAAAGAAAAAGAAAAAAAAAGTTGAAATGCTAAACTAATTTTTAACAAATAACTATTAACCAAACTAACTTATCTCAAATGAGTTACTTAACCACTGCTGTCAGCAAGAAAAGTAACTTATTTGGTGGTATCCAAAAGGGCCCTCAGTGATGAAGCTTCCTCATCCTATGTAAGAACAAGTCTTCAATTACAACATTATCAAATGTGATAAAAATCAACCCATGTGATTCTTTTAAAATTATATCCTACCCATAGCCCCCTGCACTGCACGCTACCATAATTATTAAAATAAAAAAAGAATGCAAGGAAATTGAAAAGGGCAACCAACGGAGCACTTGACATTTATTTGAGCAAGTCTCCCAAATAGTGAATACTAGATTGGAACAGTTCCTATGTAGGTTCTGGAAATTCCAACTAACAGAATCAAATACTTTATTATTGATCCATGTCTTGGTAAATCCAAGCCCTTCATCTTGTGGGCGTTATTGATTCATGGTCCATAATACTATTATTGTATCGTTTTGATTGGCCCATTTGAAAACTGCACGTTAAATGGTTGGGCTCATTTAACGGAAGAGATTTCGCCACTTAACTGATGATGGGAGTTGGATACTCGGTAGAGTGTTGTTTGATAGGGAGGGACACAACCTTATTTTTTAATATGGTCATCTGGCCGGTGGTGACCACCTTACGCACCACTGAGCTCAGATCTCCCACTGCCTTGGAAAGCTTGCGGTTGTGCTCCATGTAAAAGGCAACTGTATAACAACTTGTGGTACCGTGCCATCTTTCCCCAATATGCCATCTGTTTACGAAATCAGCACCGTTATAACGATTGGCCCCACCACGAAGATTACCCTTGTAGAAAATCAGGCTGATCCGTTAACTAGACGGGCCAAATCGTATGTTGAGTAAAACCGTTGGTTGGTTGCTTCCAAAAGTGTGGCCCACCTGATGACTAGATGGACACCTGATTATTGTTCCAGGTGATATTCATGGTGGGGCATACATCCTCAATGTAACTGATGTCCCACACAAGTGACATTTTGGCTGGGGAAATATGGTATTGGTAGCACAAAAGGCAAGATCAGATCTCCACATGCATATGCCACGTGTACAACAACACCCTTTTGCACGGCCGGCCAAATGGTAAATTCAAACTTGGCAGCTTGTATTCCATTCATCCATCAGAAATGCCAGTTGACTCGCCTCACACGTGAAAACAAGAAACACGAGTGCAAGATCCCAGCCACTCATCAGGCTCTCCATGACCCAAAAGTTAGTGTGATGTAACCATCATGGGAGATACAGTTGTACATCTAATTAGGACCACAGTCAAATTCTTTTGAGCCGTTCATTTTATCGCGTACGATTGAGTTTTGAGCTGCTAGGATCGCTCAAACTTGACACTTGATAGAAAGAAAGAGGTTTACTACAATGCGTCCCACTTTTTTTTTATACATCCGGACTGTAGCTTTTGGATTTGGGTGCATTTTGCTATGATCCGAGCCATTCATATGAATGAGACTCACCGTGGATGGGTGACATCCAATACATATTTAAGATTGCCAGATTCTATCAATGGCCCACAAAATTACAGTTAAAGATATGGTGCTTATTCAGAGGAAATAGTTATATGTTCGAAGGTTAATATTATTATGATAATTTTTTTAATTTTTTTTTTTTTTTTTTTTTTTATGTTTTGGGTATACCACATTGACGGTTAATCCCATCATATGAACGATTTGGATTATATCTAGAATCAGTCCCCACTAATCCACAATAACCTTTGTATATAATCAAAGGCTTGAAATATTCAATCAGAGTGTTTTTTTTTTTAATGGTATCCATGATCCAACCAAGAGGGGCCCATCAAATAAATTTTTTGGGTCATTGAAAACAAATAATCCAACGGCTAGAGTATCTTGGTACAGTGCGTCCGGATGTATTGGAGCAAAACGTCAGACAGGAGAAGAAAGTTGCATAAAAGCAGCCAATCACACACCGAATGTGACGTCCTACAGTCCCGTTATTCTACTCCATTTTCCTTGCTTGCATGTTTGAAGATCTCGCTCTCTTGACCAGCCGCTTTATATCGTTTTCACAGTCAATCGCAACAGCATCCAAAGAGAATATGCATACGGACTGGAATCAATTGTTTATGCAATGCGCAACACTCCAGTCTGTACGTAGGGCCCACCATGTCTTGTATGCATAAATCCACTCCGTCTGTCTGGTTCTATGATCAATATTAGGCCACGAGGTGTAAAAGTAAAATAAATTAGCTTCATGACTCACATGGGCCACACACATGGAACAATTGAGATGGGATGCTAACCATAGGTTTGTTTGTAGGGTCACCATGGCCTTTTATCTTTCATCCAAACCGTTAATCAGGTGTTACTCACTATAACGAAGAGAACACACAAAAAAAAAAAAAAAAAAAAAAAATCAGCATTACACAGAACTCAGGAGGCCCACAGCGTCAGTTTTGGGAGCAATTTTAAATTGTACTGTCCAAATGATGCTTCTCACCTGATCTATGGTGTGGATTTTACAGATAAAACATGGTGGACCCATAGAGCTTGGGTGTTTTTTACACGCTGCGTAGAACAGGTGTTATAGACGATTCCGGTCTTATACATGTAAGCGGATTGCGTGGTGTGCCAAACACTACCGACCTCCATGGTTTGTTGACGTCACCAAGTTTCAAGTTCTGTGGGCCCAGAATGATGTATGTATTATATCCAAACCGTCCGTCCATTTTTAAAGATAATTTTAATGGTTGAGAGAAAAAAAATTAAACAGATACAAATCTCAAGTGCACCACACCAAAGAAAGAAGTGAGGATTGAACGGATACCATGGAAAACTTCTTGGGGGGCCACAGAAATTTTGGATCAATCTTATATATATTTTTTCCCTTCATCCAACTTTTTATGACCTTATGAACAGGTTGGATGGAAAATAAACATCATAGTGGACCTTAGGAAGGTTTCAACAGTAGGAATCATTGTTCCCACTTCTTTCTGTGGTGTGGTCCACTTGAGCTTTGGATATTTCTAATTTTTGAGCTCATGCTATGAAATGATCTCTCAAAATGGATGGAATGTTTGGATATAATACATAAATCTTGGTAGAGCCCACAGAACTTGGTGACGTAAACACACCACCGAGGTCGTTAGTGACACACCACGCAATCCGCTTCCCTGACACATACACAGTCCTACTTATATCATCATTCATCTCTCTCTCATTTCTATCTTGAGGCCATCTGAAATCGCCATCGCCATTACTCCGTTAGCCATAGAAATGGATTCCGGTGAGAAGCGACTCAACGAGCTCGGATACAAGCAAGAACTCAGAAGAGAGATGGTTTTTTCTTTTTGGTCTTGCATTTTTCTTTCTTTCTATGTGTTTTTTTTTTTTTTTTAATTTTTAAAAAAATTTTGGGCTGGTGCAGACTCTATTCAAGACGCTGGCGATCTCGGTCTCGACGATAACTCTTTTCACGGGTGTAACTCCTCTCTACGGCTCGAGCCTGCTCTACGCCGGACCGGCGAGCCTCGTGTGGGGATGGCTGGTTGTCTCTTTCTTCTCTTGGTTCGTCGGAATCGCCATGGCAGAGATCTGCTCCTCTTTCCCTGTCTGTTTTTCTTTCTTCTTACTTCTTCTTGCAGTGTTTTGGTATTCCATCTCCTCCTCAATTCCTGTTTCCTAATATTCTTTCTTTTTAAGTGCTGATTAACTTTTTCTTAATTGAAAAATAAAATAAAATTAAAGAGTGATCCAGACCATTCACTTAGTGGGACCTACTATAGATGGGCCGCACCCCAAGTTTCATCCTGATCGGATGATCCCAACTGTCTGATTGTCGGTCTACAGGTGGATGGTCAGAAAAGAAAAAGATCCAGTACTGATCAATTGGTTATGACGATCCGAATGGGGAGAATTTTGGGACATGGGATAGTGGGTCGCAGCATCTGAATAGCCTGGATCCAGGAATTATGGTCCATCCATTCTATCAGTTTGGATCACTTAAAAGTTTGTGGCATATGCACATCAAATGTACTTAAAAGTTTGTGGCATATGCACATCAAATGTGCTTTTTGTTACATGTATAGGTTACTCATTCCCATAAATTTATGAATCTGAGGCGTTCTTGGTGTTGCACTCAACAGACAACAGGTTCCCTTTATTTCTGGGCCGCCCATTTATCTGGACCCAGGTGGGGCCCATTTGCATCATGGTGCTGTGCTTGGCTCGAGACAATTGGTCTGATCACCGGAGTAGGTGCACAGGTACCATCCCTCCCCTCAAACTGTGGTCCCTAGTTCAAATATCACACTCATCCGACAATCTCATCCACTGGACCACTGCCCATTGGACATCCACCAATTGTTTGGTTAGGATCATCCGAATGGTGTGATTTTTGAGTTATGCTCCATCCGCGATGAGCCCTGATGTTTGGACGGTCTAGATTGACATAAATGTCTGATAGGCATCTACTTCATACGTTGGCAGGCTTATGCAGGATCGCAAACATTGCAGAGTATAATTTTACTGTGCACCGGCACGAACAAAGGTGGGGGCTACTTCGCTCCTCGAGGGGTATTCTTTTGTATGTACGCTGGCCTCACCATCATATGGGCTGTCCTCAACACGTTTGCAATTGAAGTCATTGCCTTCATTGATGTAATTTCAATATGGTGGCAGGTACTCTTTCATGTACCCCTTTTGTAAGAGGAATGATCACCTACTACCAGTTGTAGGTTAACATAAATGTAATACATCTGATACATGAAAAAGGTGGGCCTCACCATGAAGATCACTTGGGGTGAAAATCAGATTGGTACACTCATCAGGAGGACCCCACAAGTATACCGAATGAGACCATTGTTCATTTTCGTTCAAATCATCCATTGTTGTTGCATGGTAGATAATGCGGAAGCATTGTCACACTGGGCTCGAGTGGGGTTGCCTGTGGAGGCAGGGAGACAATCGGGGTGGGCAGCCCATGTGAGGTAGGTGGCTCGTGGATTCAGGCTCCATTCGTGAATTCGAGTGGTTCGTGTGATGCGCACCCATGAACTTAAGACCCACAAAATAAGATTCGATAACATAACCCATGAACTTGGGACATAAGCTATAAGATAAAGTAATTGATTCTCCGAGCTTTTAGAGTAAATGGTTAATCATCCTGCATCAGTGGATATGTTTGATGAGTGGATATGTGATCTAAATGGTTGGGCCCACCTTTTGTGAAGTGCTAATGTTCCACACACTGACACATTGGCACATGAGAGAGATTAACAGATGCTTTAGTTTAATCCAGTAATGCATCCAAATCAAGGGCCATTCACTCTAATTTGGTAACATCATAATCATTCATCATATTACACTTTTATCTTATGCCATATGGATTATTTTTTTTCATCATTTGTGGCTGTCATTCGATGATCAAGAACTATCTGACCAATCAATCTAATATTCTAAACTTTTAATTTTTTTTAATTCATCTTACAAGTAGAAGTTTGAGATTCCCTTGATTTGTTTTGTACTAATAACACAGGTTATCGGAGGTGTTGTGGTAGTTATAATGCTTCCGATCGTGGCCCCAACTAGGCAATCCGCCTCTTATGTGTTCACCCATTTTGAAACGTCACCGGAGTCAACCGGAATAAGTAGCAAACCTTATGCGCTCATTCTGTCAGTTCTTGTTAGCCATTACTCTATATATGGATACGATGCGGCCGCACATCTAACAGGAGGAAACGAAAGGCGCAGACAGAAATGGCCCGATCGCAATCCTTACAAGTATAGCAATCATCTCATTGTTTGGATGGGGATATGTCCTGGCTCTTACTTTCAGCATCCAGGTATTTATTGTTCAGGAACTGTTGGATTAGTTCTAGTGGGCCATTATCTTGCTGATTGTGGGGATGGAATTTCTCATGTAGGATCCAAGCTACTTGTATGATACAGCCAATGAGACTGCTGGAGCATTGGTACCAGCACAAATACTGTATGATGCATTTCATGGGAGGTTTCACAATGCCAGTGGGGCCATTGTTTTGCTTTTTATGATCTGGGGATCATTTTTCTTTGGTGGTCTCTCAGTCATGACTAGTGCAGCTAGAGTGGTAAGAAAGCACTCAGATACAAAAGAGAGCTAACCAGTAGTAGGTTTTAGCTATGAGGAGGAAGTACACAATGTTCAATCAAGCGATTTGCTTGGCCCAATTTATTGTAGATGTGGGGCCCACCTACCTCAATCTACACCGCTCATGACGTCGCCCCATGATGGATGGAGGATACCCAAATCTCATTCATCAGATGATCCTAACCATCTGCTTGGAACACCGGTAAATGAAGGTTGTTGGCTGATCTCTGAGATTGCCCATTTTTCATAGGATGGCTAGGATCATCTGACTGGGGGGATATTGGGGCATAGTACATTCCGTGCAGGGCCCACTGGATCAGAGGCTGGTGTTACCAAAAGTTGGGCCCACATATATAATTGCTTGATAGTAAAAGAAAAAGGAAGTTCGTATGTTGCTCATGGTAAATGAATCGGTGACTCACATCAACTGTCCGGCCCCGAGTCGAGTAGGGACTCACATAAGTTGGTGCTGAATCGCCCGACTCACCCAAGTTGGGGATAACTGAGGGGTGACTCGTGGTACCAAACGGGACCGGTACTACCAAATCCGAGTTGACTCAGATGAGTCGTATCAGACTCGTCTGAGACTTAAAACCATGGTTGGTAATACTCAATGTCGACCATTTCACATTGAGTATAAGACTCGTCAGAATGAGTCGACTCATCCGAATCAGTACTACCAATTCCGAGTTGACTCAGATGAATCGTATCAGAATCGTCCGAGTCTTAAAACCATAATTGGTAATAGTACTCAATGTGGGTGGCTCATTTCACATCTAGCATGGCTCACTGCAACATAACATGTTACAGGTATATGCTCTATCTCGGGACCGCGGCATCCCATTCTCATCGATCTGGCGAAGGTTGCACCCCAAGCACAAGGTCCCAGCCAACGCGGTGTGGTTATGCGCAGCCGTCTGCATTCTAGCCGGACTCCCCATCTTGAAACTGAACCTTGTCTTCACAACCATCACTTCCATATCCACCGTTGGATGGGTCGGGGGATATGCGGTCCCGATCTTCGCTAGGATGATCATGGACGAAAATAACTTCAGGGCAGGGCCCTTCTATTTGGGACGAGCTAGAAGGCCCATTTGCATGGTGGCATTGCTGTGGATCTGTTACACGTGTTCGGTGTTCCTGCTGCCTACTGTCTACCCAATCAAGTGGGACACTTTCAATTATGCCCCAGCTGGTTTGGGAGTGTGCTTGATGTTGATCATGTTGTGGTGGGCCTTGGATGCTAGGAGATGGTTCAAAGGACCTGTTAGAAACGTTGATACTCGGGTTTTGAATGAGGGTCCTGATGGAAACCTTGATGTGTATAATGGAAATGCTTAGCTTGTGCTAACATTGGTTGAGTGTTTGCTATCCTGCATACGTGTATAGAGCAGCACTCGTACATGTATGCACATGTGTGGAACATCCTAGACGTTCATTAGGGACGGCACCATCCAAAGTTGGTGATTGAGGATTCACTGGCACGTGCTCATGGACCCATCTAAAGGGTAATACGTGTAATGTTTCTAGGCCTTTTTCTCAATGGCCAGGCTCGGGATTGGGCTGGAGTCAGATCCTGTTTTGGCTCTTCATGGGCTTGGTCTGGACTCGGTCCTGGGTTTTGTTTTGTGGGCCGATCTTGGACAGACCTTGGCCTGGCCAGATACTAGACCGTTGAGAGCCCTACATTTGCAGTGTGGTACTACAAGTTCTCATATTGTCGATCACTGGGCCAGAAACAGTGATGGGCCCACGATGCCTATCCACACAATGATGATACAAATGGAACATTTCATTTGGTGGGCCACACCATTTATCGGCAATAGATCAGAAAACGCTGTAATCAGATCACCCTTCACTGTCTTCCCATCGGATGTGAAACCATTGCAGGCCATTAGTCTAACGGCTAGGATTTTCACGTCAAAATAAATTTCTACCAGGTGGATGGTCCACAGTAGCACCTGCAAGATTAATGGTCTGGATCATGGTTACATTATGTGGGTAGCCCAATTACAGCAACTCTAGCGGAACATCAAGATCAGGAAGTGGCGAGTCCCTTTAAGAAGGGCTCTTGCCAAACAATACCCGATCCGTTCCTAACAATAAATATCAGAAGCTTTTACTTATGTTCACAGACGTCTATTTATACTCCACAAATGAAAGGCTATTAGTGTTTTATCAAGGAAAATTTTGAAATCCAGTCCATCAAAATTGGCGAAAATCTGACCAACGGTCCAGATTAGGAAACCAAGTGTCCCACTTACCAGAATTTGAAAAGCGTGTGTACCGTGCAAAGTGCTCCAAATCAAATATCACATCGTTTGCTCGACGTGGACAAACGACGGTCGGTCGTCATCTAAAGGGAAACAAACGGTAGAAACCCCCGCCCGAGAGAGATGTATTTAAGTATCCCAGACATCCGAAAACCATGAAGAGATCGGAGTTGCCAATCTCTTTCTCTCTGGACCGTGTCGCAGCTGCCAATCATAGCTTGCCTGCCTCAACCAACGGCTGTGATGGTGATGTCTTTGTCTTCCCGATCTTTCCTCACAAACGTAAGTTAGCTCTCCTTTATATGTTGCATCTGCTTCTTTCTATGTTGGCGTTTTCACATGGAAATTAACAATTCAGTTTCTCATAGAAACTGATTTCTTGGAAATTGATAATTCATATTAACAGAAAGACATGCTAGGATTCTTAGGTTTCTACTCATCGGATTTTATAACAAGCATCTTACAAGGAGCTAATTACATAAGTTGAATGTAATAAAAGAGGAGATTTTAATTGTTGGGTGTGTTTGGTGCGCCAAATTTCATGAAATATCATGAGGTGTCACACTAAAAATTAGATTGAATAATCATGATATTTGGCTCAACCAAATGCACACATAATCTGTGTTTGTTCGTACTTTTGTATCCTCTCTTGGAGCTGCTGCATTTTTGCTCAATTAGTGGTGATAATAGATAAACATGGATCCAACCCAATTCGGGTGCCAAACCCCTAGGAGCGGACCATGCGCATTTCGGATCACCGCCGAATGAATGCAAAGGGTCTGTTTGAATGCCACCCGTTTTAAATTTCTTATTAAATCTGCAGATTGGCAATTGTGGGGAAAGTTGCTGTCGCCCTGTTTTTCAAAAAAATGAGTTTAATGAGGTGGGGATTGACTTTCTCACACAAATGTTTGTATGCTCCATGTGTTGGAAAATTTAAACCGTTTATCAAACTTGGCATCATGGGAAACCCTTTTGGATGAAATTTCAGGCCTATTGCACACCTGAATGGGTCCAATCGTAAGTTCAAATCCAGCCATTGGTATGCTTCCAACGGGTGCTAACAGTCCTGTCGGGAGAAAAATTCGTTAAAAACTTCTTATCAATGGCACCCAAAAACGCCCTAATCCAATTCAGATTACCTCACTCCGCTCCTTCCTAGTTTTGCTTGCCATGTACTCCATCAACAGATTTCCTATGACGTGGGAAGATGGGATGGATGTGGCATGAAATTCCAACATTATCACCAGATGGAGCTGTAAATGAAACCAGGCACTTGAGATTGATGAAGCTTTAATAATGCCATTTTACATGATGATGAGTTGCACCATCCTCCTCTTTTAAGAAAATCGATTGTTGGGTTCCCCTTTCAAAGAAAATTGACTATTGGGTCTGGGAAGCATTGATCTCCCAAGTGTCTTCTACATACACTGCTTCATGAATCAAATTCAAATCCAAAACATTGACTTTGCCCTGAAAAACAGATTAATATAGGCTCTTGAGACTCAAAGCAGATTCCGTATATGGAGTTGAAGTTCCATACAATATTTCTAAAATGGATATGGATGGAAATTGCTTTGTAATGATGAGCTGTGACTGAAAATATAAGACATTGCTTTTAAGCATACAGCATCATGCAATAGGTGTAGGTGAGTTATGAATGCATTAATACAGATTAATTGATACCGCTTCTAACTAGTAACTGCTTGTGGTTGATAAATGAATAGAATGCTTCCGGCAGATAAAAGCTTTCTAGCACAAGTACATGCATACATCTTTTGAAATTCAAACATAATCTGTGGCGCCATGCCAAATTTTGGCTAAGTTGCTGAGGGAAGCTGTAGTCCAAAACTTCATTTACAAGCAGCTTAAATCTTTATATAAACAGGAGAATGCAAAGAATAATTCTATTGTGCAAGTTTAATTGATGGAAACCACATATGGTGAGGAGTTCATGGCTCGTGGCTTATGTTTCACACTCTTTACAAATGGAGATAAAACTATTTTATGCCAACCTTTCACAGAATAGGTAAAAAAGGAAAAAAGAAGAAAGAAGGTATATTCTAAGATAGTATGCATTGGTGACCTTGATTTTAAATAGCAGTTTTAGAGTGCAACTCGGCTGTAGATGGAAACCAGGATTACTCCCCCTGACTAATTCTGTCTCACGACCCCCCTTTGGTCTGGTGACCCATCCCGGTCTCTGACTGGAGCCAAAATGAGCCTTAGTTGCATGATCCTTCTAACTAGGTGTAGTCCCCTCTTCAAGTTGCACTTCAGATGTGCTCCTGCTTCATAGCCATTTATACTTGCTAGCATTTTGAAACAAATGCTTCCATACTCCCTCAACTGAAGCCGTTATTGGTTTGCTTTGCACTTTGTGCAACTATAGGTGAATCTGAGTCGTAGCAGACAATATTTTGAATCATGTTGGGGATGTTTCCTTATTTCCTACTTGTGATGCAGAAATGTACTAGAGTTGTAAAGGTTGTCTGATTCTCGGAAAATTTATCTATTATTAAACATGTAATGGTGACAATTTTGGTGCCACGAGTTAGCTGTCTTTAATGATGGCTTCTAGTCACTACTAACAGACCATGCTTGTTCAAACATGCAGCTTCTCCGAAGTGGCAACAGAATGCTTGGTACTGTAGGCAAAGGCAAGTCTGCTTACTATGTTTTACTTGTAATTTTCTGCATGGAATAATATATTGTCTCTTTTTCTTTTAACATTATTTATATTCCAATATCAGCGGCTCATTGTTGTAGATTTGTCAATTCATCAGGGAATTATCTTCAGAAGGCTCCTGTTTGGTTGGGGATGAAGCATGGTCTAGTTAACAACCAATCAACAAAAATCCTTTCTCTTCAGTGCTCGGTGAGGCATGTGCGGACAGCATGCAAACACTCTAATCTGGAGACACCATTGAAACATCAAGATAAAGCTTCTTTAGACTTCTTGAGGGACAAGAAGATAGTGCCCCACTCAGATCCACCAAATAGCAAAGATGTTGACCTTCTGTATCAATTTATTGATCGTAGGTCCGCTTTCAAATAACTCCCTGTGATCTTGTTCCGTAGTTCCATATGATTACCAGTAGCATAAAGCTTTTCACTAAATCACGATGGGGAAGATGATAGCAGCTAAAGGTATCTTGCATCCTTACTGTTGTTTGAGGTGGCAAATACTGATTAGTTCCTTCCTACTGATTATTCTTGCAGTCGTCAGCTCATGGTTTTGACTGGAGCGGGGATAAGCACGGAGACTGGGATTCCTGATTACAGAAGGTTTTTATTTCGCTATTTTTCATACATCTTGTATGGTGTACACTAAGCTGGAGTCTGGCATTTCAATGTAATTCGAGTATAATTAGTAGAGCTTTGCTAAGGACACATCCATGTGCAATAAAGCTCATCTACTTGCCATTCAGTTGCCGGCAGGGAATGATAGGTCTGAGAACTGATCCATCCATCAGAAAGGAACCACTTTATTGATGTCCTAGCCCAATAATCAGGTGGTTCATCTATTTACCTGATGCTCGTTCTCAAGAGAAATGTGGGACAACTTCAGATTATTCGGAATTTCATGGGTGATGTCAGGCTCTATTGATGCTTTCTTCTTGATGTGGCATGGCGCGGGTATGGTGAAGATCAGAAGGAAAATCTGGCATTTAGAGGAATGATCGATGTTTTAGGAATCGTAAGGGACATGTTGTGGAGGTCTTCCAAAGGGCTAAACCCCATGTCTCGGAGTGGGCGCAAACTTTAAAGATCATCTGTCATTTGCAGGAATGCTGGCAGGATTTGTAAATCTTTTTGGTTCTATACTTGTAAATACATGGCTTCGGCCTTTTTCGAATAAAATTTGTCAATGTTAAAAAAATAAAATAATAATCAGGTTGATCTGCGGGTCAGGTGGCCACGTTTTACAAAACAAATGTATGTCTCTGAAAACATGGCTGAAATTTTCTAACCCATCCACCTGTTTTCAATGTTGAGGCCCAAATGCTGAGAGGACCAGATTTATTTTTCAGAAGACATGTAGAAGGTCAAACCAACCTGATGGATGGATTAGAGCTTGCACCTATGTGCCATGTTTGCACATGCGTGGTTTTACATGAGCTTTATCGCGCCCACATGTGCACTTAGCAAAGCTCTAATTAGCAATTATTCTAACTTCTTCTTCTTCTTTTCTCTTTCCTTTGATGATCTGTTGCTGCCAGCTTGATCCATTCACTTGCTAACAGCCAATGATGTGATAGCATTGAACCTCATTTTCCCTCTAGCAGTAGAATCTTAGAGATTTATGTATTTCATTTATCTCCGAGCTCAAATTTTAACACATCATACTTCGAGATCTGACTCCATCATTCCACTAGTTAGGAGGCTGTTTCTTTCAACAAGCACAGTTGATTCCTTGGGAATTACAAATGAAAAACTATTGCAATGTGTAAGTTATTGACTACTTTATTTTTATGAATCTGAAGGGAATGAAATTATAGGTGCATTACCGATCTACATCTTGTTTCTGCACATTGCCGTCTGCACCTTTCATATTACTGTGTAGTCTGAATGTATTGTAAGTATTTTGTGTGTAAAACAGGAGATAGGATATTGGATTTATTTAATATGTCGTGCATTTAGAAGGTTGAGAGTTATGCACCCATCTTATTCTTCTTTATCAGTTTTCTTCCATGTTGCATGGTTTTGGCTCAAGAGTCAAGACTCCCTTGATACTTGATTGTGCCTGATTTGACCGACAACCTAGCTACATATTTATATTATTTTCTGTTGATCAATGGTGCATTAGATTTCTTGGGCTGGTACCTGCATGAGCGGTCGGGGGCTGTTTTCTTAGATTTTGTCACGTTGAAAGAAATTTTATGGTCGGTTTAGAATTAAGAATATTTTAATAAATAGATACATATATGTTTTGTCTAAGGCCATTATGCTAGAGTTATCACACAAGTTGGCATGATTTTATTTATAATTAGTACTCTATTTCGACGGTTTCCCCACCAATTACTTTGATAGGGGCCTTTTTATTCTAAGCCTCAATTTCGTGAAGTTAAAAGAGTTTCAGTGGGCATGAACCGAATTGGCTGGGCCTAGCTGGGATGTTTTATGAACTACTATTACAAGCTACTATTACAATTTTATGATATAATGGCACATTATTTTTTTGAGACTGGCGTGAATTTAGGTTTAGGGCTGGATGCCTGAAAATGAGTTAATATCGTTTTAGTTAATCATAATTATGTATTAGAGATCATGATCTCTAATACATGATTCCATTTAGTTCTCTAATACACGATTCCATTTAGTTCATCATAATTTTGTACTAGAGATTAAGATCTTTACTACACAATTATGATGAACTAAAATGAGATGAACCCATTGTCAGGCATCTACCAAACAGCCTTTAGGCCTCCTATAAATATGAATCTGTAGAAAATTCATTTAAAACGTACCTTATGTATTCTATATTGGTGTAATTTTACAAATAGAGACGTGTTGGGTTATGTATGGTTGGCTTTTATGTCATTTCTTCTTTATCTCTGAGGAGTATGACTGTGTTTTTATTGTTTCAACTGTCAATCTAAGCATTGCTTTCTTTCAATTGAAAATGTAGGATATTTAGTTGCTGTGTTGTATTTACTGAAGACATTTTACGATGCCTTAGGGGAGGTTTTATTTATTTATTTGGGATTTTTACCACAAAATTCCTCAGGAAATAACATTTTTTACCAAATAGTGCCTGCCCAAATCAAAATTCCGGGGAGATACTTTTAGAGGGATTAAATTACCTGAATGCCTTATTTATTCCTTTTGTTTAATAAGTAGCGAAGTCGAGAATTGTGGGGCTACATGCTATGTGCATAACATCTAATCCCTCCAACATATATACCCCACCATGGTACTCACATGGACCAAAATTTTGGCCGATTGAATCATCAGTTGGGCTACATGTGAATTTGGATGTTTTTGAGTGGTGTATATTATTTTCTATGGGTTGGCCCACCTAATGATTGGGTACGCCAAACTTTTGGCTTGTCTGATTGTCATGGTGGGTTGCATCTGTTGGAGGGCTTGGATGTCAAACACATACCACATGAGCCTGTCAATTAATTTTCCAATAACTACTACTAGGGGGGGAAATGGCATTTATGTAATTTCACCCCTTAAAAAAGCACTGCCTGGGAATTTCGGTTCCTTGAGGCATTATTTGGTAAATTCCTAATTTTTGAGAAATGTTTAGGTAAAATTCCTATTTATTTCTTATTTTCTGAATTGACAGAATAACAAGTGATTACAAATGTTTTTGTTTCATTTGCAATGGAAAACTATGATTTTATTATTATTTTTGTATGATTTTCTTTCTTCATTTTTTCTTTTTTACTTATTGTAATAGTTGTGTTTTGTGGCAGTCCAAACGGAGCTTATAGTACAGGTTTCAAACCAATTACTCATCAGGTGATCTGAATGCATGTGCTGAGATACTGTAATTTCTGCATTCTTTTGAACTAGAGGTGAACTATTTTTGTTATGAAGAATCCATTTCTACAGTTGACCCTCGAGTAGGAAAGTTAGAAACGGCCACATTGGATGAATTTCTAGTACTTTGTTTTCCTTCACGTTTCATGTCAACGGTAACTTAGAAAAAAAAAAAAAGGTAACTGAAGCTCGTAAAACAGTAACTTAAAAACCATGTGATAAAATATGCGATAACAACAGGTAAAGATGTTTAATTGCACTTGTTTAAAAATGCTTCCGCCTAATAGAAAGAACCTTATATAAACATTGTACTAGTCTCTCATACTGAATTGTTATTAGGACACTCATCCAATCTTTAGAGCTTGCAATGAAAATCAAGTCGTATGTAACAGTAATTTTTTTTCCACCAATGGTAACCGGAATATATGAAAAATACAAAAAACAAACATAGCTGCAACATGAAACCTTGACTCTATTTTTATTGGGAGAAGATGAGGGAGTTATTTTGAGTTTTCTATTTTCTACATTAGCTTAGTAATGTGCGTACTGCTGACGTTATGATGTCGTTTGTCCTATTTTGTTATAGCTTTCCAAAGTCACTGTTAACATGCAAGATGTGAGAGAAGATAAAAGAAAATCATATTACTCATTTCAGGTTTCTCTTCTTTATCAGAACAATTGCTATAGAAAGGCAAAGTTGCCTCACTTCAATGCACATTGCAAAGATGTTGAAATAGATTACAACTCTCCGCCTCAAACTGGAATGGAGATATCATCCATGCTTGGGTGGTGGCTACCTGGGAGATGATACCCTACGAAGTTATGTGGGTATTATGGAAAGAGAGGAGAAACAGAATTTTGGAAGGCAGAAGGCCTCCAGTGGAGCCTCTAAAGAAGAAGACCAAGTTCTCAATTTTGAAGTGGGATGTATCCGGCACAATATTTAAAGGGGTTTTGTTCCCTGATCCCCTTTCTTCCTGCAATTTCTATTGGAGGATGGGCTGTAATCTGATTTAGTTGTTCTTTGTGTATGGGGGTTTTGCTTTGGAGATGATTACTCATCGTTTCTTCTTCTTTGAAATTAAATTTCCGTTGCCACTAAAAGAAAAAGAAAAATATCATCCATGCTCATCTTGCTCAGTCCTCCCAATATCTTTGGTGAACATGTTGGACAACCGATCTTCTGACTTGATATGCCAGTACTCAAAAAGGAATTTTGTTGACTAGATTGCCTTATTGAAGGATGAAAATCTTACAGCCCATTTTGGGTTTCTCTATTCTCCGGGAACAACTAAAATAGAAAATAACCTCACTTTAATATGAAAATTACAAAGTTGTAAGAATTTCAATGTACTAAATTAACTGCTAATATAGGAATACATTACAACTTGCCCCCTTAAACTTCGAGCAGAGATATTGTCCATGCTCTTCTTGTTCTTTCCTCGCGTCTTTGGTGAACCTGTTGGCTTATTGATCTTTCAACTTCATATGCTAATACTCAAGAAAGGAATTTGAGTTGGTAGTGTTCCAGCATCAGCGATGCATTGGAGAACATAAGACCACAATAAGGGTTGCATTACCAATGGATCTCAATCAATTAATTGAAATATTACAGATATTTTCTCAGCCTTATATACACTTCAGGCGATGCCCAGAAAAAAAAAGGAAATTAAAAGAGTACTAATCTTATGAAATTTCTAAGTACAGAAATCTAGAAAGGATTAAACTGTCCTCTCTCAAAGTAACGCATAAGGTGTGCACGTCTATTCATCTGTCACATTCTCTCTCCTAAAAATGTATTCAACCTGAATATTCCTAGTTCTTTCATGACAGAACTGAATTATAGGATGTATGTTTGGCTTCTTTCTTGTCACAATGTATGTCATATCAATTAGTCTCTGCCATCGAATGCAGTGCTTTTTCTCATCCCTAATTTATAGTCATGGGCTGTTATTTTTCCGATTTTACATTTCTTGTCATGTAAGGTATTTTGTAATGGTAACGGTGGCCATAAACCTGTATCGACCCCATAATGGACCATTACGACCTCGTAACATGTAATGGTTGCCACCGTTACTTTTATGTAACGACCTTTATGTAATGGCTGTTACGGTACACCATGCTGCCATGTGGCAATGTTTGCCTATTAAAATTGAAGTTTATTGTGATTTTTGGCTTAGCGAGCTAACAACACAGGGCTTTTCTTAATCAGTCATTGCAAACTGATGTAGTCCATATCTGATAACAAACTGTCTCCACCTACTAGGAGTTGCCTCTGTGTGTGTGTGTGTGTGTGCGCGTGCGTGCGCGCACGTGTGCGTGCATGAGTGTGTGTTCTTATAACCTGTATGACTGGTTACTTGCCAAAATCTGGCCCAATTGAGCAATTGCTGTGGCAACATTGTCAAGTAATGATTTATTTGCTTTCCTCATCTGCAGCTTAGGTTCATCATCTCAATTACTATTCTTGTGATCCTCATCCATATACAGGAGTTTGTACGCTCAAGCCGATCCCGCAAGCGATACTGGGCTAGAAGCTATGCTGGATGGAGAAGGTTCACTGCAGCACAGCCAGGTGCAACTCATACTGCTCTGGCATCTCTAGAAAAAGTCGGTCGAATAAATTTTATGGTTACACAAAATGTGGACAGGTAGAAGCTCTATCACATATCCTCTATTTGAGGATTTTGAAGAAGCCTTTTTATTCAGTTTCATGATACAAAGCGGCAAATTATTATTTTAGGTTGCATCATCGTGCTGGGAGTGACCCACTTGAATTACATGGGACCGTTTATACCGTGATTTGTTTACAATGTGGTTTTTCCTTCAGCCGGAGTTTATTTCAGGACCAAGTAAAGGCCCTTAATCCAAAGGTGAGTCTTCCGCACTTAAAAGTATCTTGTTACTGTTTTTCTGTGGTGTGTTCTGATGATTGAAACCTTGTGTGGTGATGAGCTGATTAGTCAAATAGTTTTTTTTTTTAATCTCTTCTTGAGTAAGCAAAAAGAATTAGGCATTATGGATTCCCTCAAACAGAAGCTGAGGTCGTGGAAATGTTTGTATAAACGCATGTTTTAAAATCTTCGTGGTGATGAGCTGATTAGTTGAATAAATTTTTTTTAATCTCTTCTTGAGTAAGAAAAAAGAATTAGGCATTATGGATTTCCTCAAACAAAAGCTGAGATCGTGCAAATGTTTGTATAAACACATGTTTTAATATCATCTTCTTCTTCTTCTTCTTCACAAGGAATTACAAGGATGCCCAAGCGGAAGAAGAGAGGACAGTCTCCCAAAACTTGAGAAATTGAAGCCCAAGCCCAATCCAATACATCAAACTTGACCTGTCTAAACACATCCACAACCGTTCCACTAACATTTCGAAAGCATCAATTATTCCTTTTCCCCCCAAAGAGCCCATAGGCCAACTAACAACTCCCATCTCTAAACAGTCCTCACTCTTTTCCCCACAAGGAATTACAAGGATGCCCAAGCAGAAGAAGAGAGGACAGTCTCCCAAAACTTGAGAAATCGAAGCCCAATCCAATACATTGGACCTGACCCGTCTAAACACATCCACAACTGTCCCACTAACATTACGAAAGCATCGATTATTCCTCTCCCCCCAAAGATTCCATAAGCCAGCTAACAACACCCATCTCTAAACAGTCCTCTTTCTTTTCCCCACCCCTTCTCCATGCCAAGTGAGCAAGAACCCTTCAATCGACTTTGGAATTATCCAAGCAACGCCAAAGGGGCTTAAGATTTGATTCTAAAGCTCACTTGCAAAGGGACAATGAAGGAAAAGATGGTTGATTGTCTCCTTATCCCATAAGCAAAGAGGGCAAGCGTTGGTGATTATCATTTTTCTCTTGCACAGGTTGTCCATGGTAAGAACCTTTTTCTTGACTTTGGCATTACCCAAGCATCACCAAAGGGGCTTAAGATTTGACACTAAAGCTCACTGGCAAAGGGACAATGAAGGAAAAGATGGTTGACTGTCTTCTCATCCAATAAGCAAAGAGGGCAAGCGTTGGTGATTATCATCTTTCTCTTGCACGGGTTGTCCATGGTGAGAACCTTCTTCCTGCCTATTAGCCATGCTAGTGCTGCAACCTTGGGAGGAGCCCCATAAAACCAAAGAAAGGTGGCATGCACACAATCGCCGCTAGATGAAGAACAATGTAGCACCCTGTGAAAAGATTGAACAAAGAACTGCACAGACTCCTTTGCGGTCCAAACCACTTAATCCTCCAAAGTAGGGGGAGAGATGCTTACGACCCTCAACTACAAGACAATAAACTCTCTCTTCCTCCTGGCAGGGGGAGTCCAAGCCACTCCATTATCCCAAACCGAAAATCAGTTGGCAACAGAGATGTACCCCCTTGTGGATAGGCCTGCAAGCCTTGGGAAATCAACTCGAAGGGCCCTATCACCCAGCATGCCATTCCAGAATCTGATTCTTTTTCCATCACCCAACAAGTAGTCTATCCCTTCCTTGAATCAGTCCCTCAGCCTGGATATTTCTTTCCACAGTGTTGTTGCCTTGTCCAAAGTAGTCCTTTGTCCACCATTCCCCCTCCCTATACCATACTTCCTAGATACAATTTTTCTTCCACAAACCACCCACCTCTGAACCAAACTGCCAATGCCATATATCGAAGAGAGCATCATTCATCACTTCCAACCTTCTAATGCCCGCAATCCCTTTGCCAAAAAGCTTGCAAACTTCTTTCCACTTCATCAAGTGAAACTTTTTCTCTTCTTCAACCCCTTGACAAAGAAAGTCACGTCTCAACCCCTCCAACTTGTCTGAAACTTCCTTTGGACACTTGAACAAGGACAAGAAATATAATGGGAGATTCATGAGACCATTGCGATGAAAGTCAACCTTCCTCCTAGAGAAAGTTGTTGTTTCCAAGCAAACAACTTCCCCTTAGCTTTCTCAATCACCCTGGCCCAAAAATACTTTGCAGGCTTTCCAAAGCAAAGGGGAAGCCCCAAATATGACGAGGGAAAGGCCCCCACCTTGCATCCAAACACCTCTGACCTCCTTCGAGATGCCAATGCCTAACATTTCACTTTTGGAAACATTCACCTTGAACCTCGACACTATCTCAAAGTAACAAATAATCTTCCTCAAGTTGTCCACTTTAGAGGCTCTAGTGTCGTGTCAGAGATTAGGAGCGTGTTGTCAGTAAATTGAAGATGGGTTATTTGAAAGTCCTCCCTATCCATCTTGAAACCACTCAAGATACCCGCTTCTCCGCCCCTATCCAACATTCTACTCAATGTGTCCGCTCCCAACACAAATAAGAATGGCGATAGCAGGTCCCCTTGCCTAAGACCTCTTGAGGATTTAAAATACCCTCCAGTCGATCCGTTCATTAGAACCAAGAATCCCGCAGACCTTATACACACTTATATCCACTTCCTCCACCTCTGGCCACACCCGAACAATCTTAACATATTGTCTAGAAGGTCCCAGTTGACATGATCACATACCATTTTTTATGTCGAGTTTGAAAAAAAAAAATTAAAACCTTTTTGCCTTGTGGTGAGCGTCAATGCACTCATGGGCTATCAATGCACAATCTAGAATTTGTTTTCCTTCAACGAACATGTCTTGCACCTTGGATATGACATGCCTAAGGATCCATCGAAACCTAGTGGCAAGAATTGCTAGGATCTTATAAGGAGCCCTAATAAGCTTATGGGCCTTAAATCCTTTAGTCAATCTGCACCCTCCTTTAGAACTAGCACTATGAACGAGGCTCCTATCTCCACCGGAAGGTGATTGCTATTGAAGAACTATATTATGAAGTGAATCACACTTGCTCTCACGAAGTCCTTGAAGAGATAGAAGAATGCCAAGGAATAACCATTGGGTCCTGACGCCTTATCCTGCCCCAAAGCATCCATTGTCCCTCTTATCTCCTCATCGGTTACCGCATTTTCAAGAGCCTCCGCCTCTTTTACTGTAATTGCCAGGAAGTCCAGGTTATCAAGTCTCGGTCTAGTTTACCCTTCCCTAGTTAGGAGGTCTTCATTGAAGCTGACAGTGGTGTAGTAAACTTTTGACTTTTCTTCCACCCTTCCCCCCTCTTATCTCCACATTACTGATCTTATTACTTCTAGCCCTAGCGCTAGCTATCCCGTGGTAAAACTTTGTATTCTTATCCCCCTTGAGTCACATCTCTCTAGACCTTTTCCTCCATTTAATTTCCTCATCTTTTAAGCATTTCTTATACTCAAGCAACAGAGAGTCCCTTTCAGTCTTCTCTTCCTCCACAAGCACCATCCCCACTTCATTGATATTGATCACTTGGATTTCATCGAGGATACCACCGAATTCCACATCCTGATCCCCAAGGACCTCTTTTCTCCAACCTATGAGCTTTCCTTTGAGAAGTTTTTATCTTTTGAAATAGAATGAAGCCAAGGTGGCCTTCCATCGCAAATGAGGCCCATCACTCCTTCACCAACTCTGCGAATTCTTCCAATTCAAGCCAAGATACTTGAATCTAAAGGGCCTGGGCCCCCGGTCTTCTTTGTCTATCTCTAGCACAACCGGGCAATGATCAGATGTAGGTCTCAGAAGGCCACACTATCTCACAAGAGGTAACTAACCATCCAATCCAAGGACACCAAAAAGCGATCTAACTTTGAACTGACATTTATTTCTTGCTCATCATACCATGTGAACCTTACATCCCCCATCGGCAAGTCAACAAGCTCATTCCTCTGCACCCACCTGGAGAAATCTCGCATACTACGGGTAATGCCCCCCCTGCGTAGATTTTTCAAAGGAGAACCTTATAACATTGAAGTCCCGTCCCACGCACCACGGGAACCCCCATCTTCCACCAGCAGCATCCAGCTCATCCCACATAAAGCGTCTATAACTCAGAACATTCAGCCCATACACCGCGGTAAACACCCACTTCAATCTTGAGGCCTCGTACCGGAAGAGGATCAAGACTGAGAACTGGCTGCACCACCGGTCCTCCGTCAAGCATGACTTGGAATTCCAAATCACAACCACGCCTCCCACTACCCCAACTGCATCCAGCAAGATCTGATCCTTTGACCTTCCCCACCATAAATCATCAACAATCCTCTGGCACAAGGGGTGCATCTTGGTTTTTTTGCAGCACCATGATCTGAGCCTTAAAATGCTTGCATAATGCGTACGTCTCTGATTTGGGCTCTTTTCAGAGAGCAGCCCAACCCCAACCCCCTTATATTCCAGCTTATGATCTTTATTTACCACTCTCTCTTCCGCATCTCCCCTTCTCCCCACTTATGGGATGCAGACCCACCGTTGTAGTTAATTGAACAGGCAAGGCTCTTCAGTTCCTTGCACCCTCTTAGAGCTCGAAGAATACCAGACTGCCTCGAGGCCATGGCCTTCTGCTAACCCGTCTTCGACAAGCTTAAATGGAGCTATTTAATATTTTCTTTTTCATAGAGAAAGCATAAATGCTAATATGTATTGTTACATTTGATTTTCAGTATGTGCGTGCATTTAAATATGTGATCAAGGTATTCAATAATGGTAAAGATGGTTGTAACAGCCACTGTTGTTACTGTAACCATACAGGTCGTAAAGGCCGTTAGAACAATTTTTTAACTGTAACAGCCCCATAATGGACTGCTACGGGGCTCATTCCAGCCCCTAATGCGTAATGGTTGCCACTGTTAGCATTATGCAATGGCTGTTATGTAACTGTTTTTGGATATCATGTCCATGGTTAGGAATTCTAGTTCTTACTTGAAGAGAAAAAAGGAATTTGCTACAGATTTCAATGACATTGTACTTAGCAATTTTTTATCCACTTTGCTCCTTGTTATGTGAAGGCAATATCTAAAGAGTAACCATCGCCTACAGCTGGTTATAGGTGAGGTTAACATAAGCCTTGCGAAAGGTGCGCCCTACCATGAAGATCATCTAGCACAATAGTCAGGTCTGTTTACTCATCAGGGGGGCCACACAAGTACATTAAATCAAAGAGCATCAGCAGGCCTCTTTTAAGCTGTGCATTGTTTTCGTACAGGTGGGCTTGTTTGATGAGTGGACTTACCTGATTTTTGTGCCAGGTGATCTTCATGGTGAGGCCCACCTCTTTCATGGCTTGGGAAAAACAAACATATTGGCACATGAGATGGCTCATACGTCAGCAGAACCTACAACTAGTTGTAACTGATCATTCCTCAAAGTTAAATTAGAATAGTTAGATTGTTACTCTCGCCAATAACATTCAACATACTAGGGATATGGTATATAGGGCTGTCAACGGGTCGGATTCGGAGCGGATAGTAGCTGATCCGAATCCGATCCGATTTGTGATCCGGGTGATCCGTATCCGACCCGAAATCCGGCGGATCTCTAAACTTCTATCCGAAATCCGACCCGACAGAGATTCAGCCGATACGACTCTGATCCGACCCGATCCGTCCGTCCACCATGGGCCCTACTGAACTGATGGTTTGGATCCTGTGGTTTAAAAAAAAAAAAAAAAAAACAGAAAAAAAAACGAAGAAGAAGACGTACCTGGTCTCTCTCTCTCTCTCGTTCTCCCAGTGCGACAGGGGCGCAGATTTCCTGCCAAAGCCTTGTGCAGGAAGTTCCTGCGCTGGGAACCAAGGTGGGGCCCACAGTGATTTTTTTGATGAATCCACCCCGTCCATCCGTTTTGGGAGCTTATTTTAGGACATGAGAACAAAAATGAACTTGATCCAAGATTCAAGTGGGCCGAAAACGTGAGGATTAAACGTCCACAGTTGAAATATTTGTGGAGCCACAGGAGTTTCGAATCAGGATAATATTTGTGTTTCCAGTTCATCCCAGCAGTAGTGACGTTATGAACGGTATGGATGTCATATAAACATCACTGTGGATGCCAAGGAGGTTTCAACGGAAGTAATTTACCTACCCACATTTTCCTTTAGTGAGGCCCACTTGAATCTTGGATCAAGTTCATTTTTGTTCCCACGTCCTAAAATGAGCTCCCAAAACGGATGAACGGGGTGGATTCATCAAAAAAATCACTGTGGGCCCCACCCTGGTTCCCAGCGCAGGAACTTCCTTCGCAAGAAATCCGCGCCCGTGCGACAGTAGCTGGGTCTGTCGTTTAAAAAAAAAAAAAACAGAAAAAAAAAACGAAGAAGAAGACGTACCTGGTTTGCTGTTGGTGGACGCCCCCCCCCCCCCCTCTCTCTCTCTCTCTCTCTCGTTCTCCCTGTGCGACAGTAGCTGGCAGCTGGTTTTTTTTTTTTTTTTTTTTTTTTTTTTTTTTTTTTTTTTTTTTTTTTAATCTCTTTTTATATGTAATCGGATCATTATCGGATCGGAGCGGGGTCGCTCCGAATCCGACCAGATTAATAAACGGATCACAGATTTTGATCCGTATCCGATCCGTTGATCCGATTAATGATCCAAATCCGGTTAAATCGGATCGGATACGGATCAAGATCCGTGCCATTGACAGCCCTAATGGTATATGATGGTTTGCATTGTATTCTCTGTTTTTTTAATATATCATGAAGCACATCAAAGTTCAGAATCCTTGCAAAATTTCAGGAACTCTTCAGCCTCACCAACATCTGGTATAATCCAAGTCCTAAATGACCAATTTATAAACAAAATAAATAAATAAATCCTAGTCCTAGTTATTGAAGATTTTTGCATATTATGTTGAAGTTGCTCTTTATGATTTAAAGAAAGCAGTTCTCTTGTAAGATATCCTTCAGAGGCTGCAAGCTCTGAGAATTCTTGTTACTTTCCTTGAAGTTCCTTTTCTTCACTGATAAAATAATAATTATTATTATAATTATAATTTACTAAGACCAACAGCAAGAGGTATATATTTTCCCACTATAAAGAAGGCCTATTAATCCCTTCCCATGGAATCCGCCTTTCCCTCTCTCCAAAGTGATTCAAGG
Source organism: Liriodendron chinense (assembly GCA_003013855.2). Classification (NCBI taxonomy): domain Eukaryota; kingdom Viridiplantae; phylum Streptophyta; class Magnoliopsida; order Magnoliales; family Magnoliaceae; genus Liriodendron; species Liriodendron chinense. The sequence goes on from ML058513.1 coordinate 7,526,515, forward strand.
AAATTCATGGGCCTGTAACGATCTCCTTACTATTCTGTCATTTCCTTGAAGTTAAAACTACTGTCATGCATCATGTGTCTTCACTTATTACTTCTTGTTATTCTTTGTTAGTTTTCTCCATTCTTTTCTACATTAGGATTTATGTCTACTAAGATTCATATTCATTTCCTTTTTTTACCCCAGTTTATGATATACATCACTTAAATATTAATATACACAAATTGGAGCAAAATGAAGGAATGATGATGAACTTTTGCCAAGAAATCATGAGAATTTCTGTTTTGAATCTCGAGATTGTGAAACAGGATTTGTTAAGTGCACCCAGAATAGCTGGGACAAGGCTACAATGATGACAATGATTGCTTAGATATTAATGAACCACGAAATGTCGACTTCTTTTATTTTCTGATATGGCAAGAGAAGGTTCTTTTAGCTGGTCATATTAGTCAGAACATGGTTGCCTTCTCTGCAAGTAATTTGGCCCTATTGCTGGCCTGGACTATTCTGAACATTCTGCGAAAATTGATCAATGAAATTTTGTGCGTAAGCCTGGATTATTCAGAACATACTATGAAACTTGATCATGGATTGAAATTATGTGTGTGCCAGCATGTGCGCACGCACACGTGTGAATAGCTATAGCATGCAATTCCCCACTGTGTGCAACTTTTACAGCCTCACACTCTCCCTCAAGCTGGAGGTCAAATGTTGTGTCTTTGTGTGTGCGTGAGCGCACGTTTACTCGTGTGTAGTGTGCAACTTCTACGACCTTACATTCTCCCTCAAGGTGGAGAATGAATGTTGTGTGTGTGTGTGTGTGTAGTGTGCAACTCTACAGCCTCATACTCTCCCTCAAACTGAAGGGTGGCTGTTGTGTGTCTGTCTGGATGTGTGAGTGCGTGTTCGTGTGTGTAGTGTGTAACTTCAACCTCACACTCAAGCTGAGGATGAATGTTGGTCCTGCCCAGCTTGCTGACAATGTACTGAAAATGATGCTTACTCCAGTTCCCTTACAAGTAAATCTTCCACTGGATCATAAGGAGTCCTTATCTCAATGCACATCATTTCATTTGTATATTCACTTCATGTAACCATAAGTAGTGGGGTCATTGTCTTATATGTTCCATTCTGCATCTTTATTTGACATGTGAATGGATGCATTAAAAAGAAACATCGTTTTTGTAGTGGGCTTTGGCAATTGAAAGCTTGGAGAGTGGAACTCCTGGTTCAGACAAGAGCTTCGGCATGCAACAAAGGCCTGACGGTGATATTGAGATCGATGAGAAATTTTGGCTGGAAGATTTCCATATCCCTAACTGCCAGCACTGCGATGGATTGCTGAAGCCTGATGTAAGACTCAAGTTTTAAAAGATGTAGTAGTTTTCATGTATAAAGAGCATAACCAATATCAACATTCCATATCAATAGTCATGGTTGGAGCAGTTTCCTCACCAGTTTCATTAATTTTGCTTTTTGATTGGATGAAAATGGATAACTATTATATTGCTCACTTTCTGTCAGTTCTCAGCTCATACCTACTCTGGAGATAGGTTCAAGTCTTGTTATTCTAGTCGTAACATGCAGATAGAAGTGATGAATGTTGAACACGGATCTTCAATTTTCCTTTGTGCATTTGCATGAATTACAGCAGGAGCGGCCTTGATAAAGTATATGCTGCCCTCGTTTAGATTCTGAGCTCGGGCTTGGGTACTTGGCTTGGCTTATAGGGACACTTGAAATATGCAACGCCTAACTTTACTAATAAGCTAATAGTGAGCATTTTAACCGAAGGACTTTCCTGTTTGTACCATAGTCTAAAACTAGCTCACTTGACTCGAAACTCGGCCGAGTCAACTCGACTTGGTGAGATTTTGAGCCGAGTCTTTGAGAGACTGGTAAAGATTGATTCACCCCCAACGCAACAAGATTTTTCAAGTCTTTTGAGCTCTGACTTGGCCGAGTGATTGGCCAATTCACTCGCTGGGCCAAGTTGGTTTCCATATAATAAAAGAGGAGGTGGGCTGAGGAATTTGAACGCATGATCTCTGGTCTAGAGGAAGACATCCTTAATTAGCACAACTACGGAACTGTTAAAATTTGCTGTTTTATTTCTATTATCATGTAAATATTTTAAGTATGTGTTTCTTATCTAAATTTTTATTTATCAAATATTGAGTTGAGTCAATTGCACCCCTATTGAGTCTTCGAGTTCATCTGACCTGGCTAGATATCAAGTTGAGTCGACTTTAGGGTTTTTGAACTATGGTTTCTAGATGCATATCTTTGTAGTGAAACAAATTTGAATATGAGAATCAATGCAAGTGTAGAGAAGTGCGCCTAATTCAAAATCTTTCTTTTCTCTCTTCATGTGTAATATGTGGGATTGTTAGTGTTTTATTTAGGTTCTTCTTTACTACTTTAGATGAAGGTGTTTGGTTTGTGTGCTCCTATTCATGTATGCATTGAACTTTCAATCAATAGATCATCCCTTCAGCTGATTGTGTTTATGGAGATGTTTGAGGCAGTGGTAATTTCAGGGAGAGCAGTCAAATAAATAAAATGCGAGGGCGATTATTGATTTCCTTATTGTTACACGTGTTTGAATCTTTGAAGGTTGTCTTTTTTGGCGATAACGTCCCTAAGGATAGAGCTGACAAAGCAATGGAAGCTGCAAGAGGATGCGATGCATTGCTTGTGGTGGGTTCATCTTTAATGACCATGTCTGCTTTCCGACTTGTGAGGTAACAGTTGTCTGTACATTGATCACCAAATTTCAGGTTTAGCTCTTAAAATAGGAAAAGGGTTCAATGTTCAATGTTTATATCTAAGTTAGTTATGTAGTCTGCTCTGATATATGTAGTATAAATCGTTCATCTGATGGGTGATGGCCATACCCCAAAATTCATAATGGTTGAATGATTCTAGTCACCGATTGGAGAACATAGAGTTCAAACCATTTGTTGAACTTGTCATTTAACCATCCATTTCTAATCCTCAAAAGCCGTCCATTTGATGGCCAGATCCATCCGACTGTTGTGACAATTGGAATATGGCCGTAAGATCCAATTGGTATGCCAATTGGACTTTGGCTGCATGGCCTGTCTGTGGCAGCACTCAGCAGCTGAATGGTCCAGATCTCATACACCCATGCCACGTGTACGGAGAGAGTGATCAATAACTTAAATGCAAAATCACCAGTTGGTCTGCTTTATGATAAGCTCAAGATCTACAACATTTGGACATTATTAGGAAATTATAGTTCCAAGCTCAGGGCCACATGCTTGGGTAGTTCTTAACTAATATCCTAATGCCTCTTCTTCTTGTGCCTTGTGTCCATTTTCTGGCCGCTTCAAATTTCATCCAACTATGCAGAGCTGCTTCTGAGGCAGGTGCCACTATTGCAATCGTCAATATAGGAGAGACACGTGCCGATGACTTTGTACCCTTAAAAATAAATGCTCGGTGTGGAGAGGTATGAAAATTGCTCTTCCCCCCCCCCCCCCCCCCCCCCCCCCCAAGTTGAAATTAGTCTTTGCGTATTACACATAAAGAAGCTCCTTTGATCTTTGGGTATTTTGGGTTGTTCCAGATACTGCCCAGATTGCTTGACATGGGATGCATCGCCATACCTTCCATAGTCCAATGAAGAAGAGCTTGACCTCACTTCAACTAGCAGATGAATCAGTGTGCTATGGTGAAGATTCTACTGATGCAAAAAAAAAAAAATTAAAATTTTTAATTTTTTTTTTTTTTTTTAAGAATAAGAAGGCCAAAGGTTGTTTTGCTCCCAATGCTTTCATAAGTGGGATTCTATTTGGGAGGTGTATGATATTTTTGTTTCCAAAAGATAATCATGTGTGATTCCAACACCATCGGATTTGAGGGATCCAACTATTTAAAGTAAGCATAATGTAAATGCCTTTTCTTTTCAATGTTTTTGGGCAGTTTGTTTGAAAATTGTAGATCCAATTTCCCACTGCTTCCTTTCTTTCATTAATTGAAACCGTGTTTCAAATCCCACCACAGATGGACCGTGCTGCAAAAATCTACTGTGGTACAATGTTAACCTTTCCATTTGTGGCCTATTAGTACAGTTATGGGGAGAATAAAGTGACCCGCCTTGAATTGCAAAAGAGAACTTATCACCTCCAGGCACCTCTACCACTATTTGCAGAACAGGCGTTCAGCCACGGAATGAAGAAAAAAATAACCTTTTTTACATCCCGGAGCTGAAAATGCATGTAGGTGGTCAGTTCCCATTGAGAAAAGTCCCTGATTTGTTGCTGAAGGGATCTTCAGAATCCAGGGAATTCTCAGGGGCTGGGACACAATGGATGAATGTTCTGGATTACTGATCCATGGCTCTCAATTATATCCTAATTAAAATTAGGCATGCACCGAGTAAAGTCGCAAGTTGCATGGAATGTATGCTATGATGTATTACGCTAATGCTATTTTCTTAGACAATACCAAAGCTGCAGATTGCCTGTAACATAATCCACCCCTGCCGCTACTGCACTTTCTCAGAGAGGCCAAATCATTCTGATGGTTGAGTTTGCAAGGTTACATTTACCATCCACACTGATAATCAAGACATTCCTCCAGTGGTCCAACAATACTAAAACCATACCATTCAAAATCCCAACCGTCCAATTGATGGCGAGCGCTTGAATGGCTGAGATTTAAAACAATTAACAGTGGCTCATAAGTGGCACAAGTGACAGTTCCTGATCAACCTGATTTTTTTAAGCCAATGCCCATCCAAAGTGGGGCCCACACAATACACTACTGATGGGCCACATAGAATTATGGGTAATGATCAACACTACAACTTGCCAGACCATGTATGCATGCTACAACTGCTTATTCAAAGCCACAGTTCAAAATTTAGAGGCCAGCCTAACTAGGATGGGCTACACGCCTATCACGACCATAAGCATGGATGCAGAGATGAATCAACTAGTACGTTGGTGGGTGTGTAACAATATGCTGGCCACAAAATAGATCACATAAATTGGACAATCCTTACCTTCCAGCATGTTCTTCAATGCAGATATAATTGATTAAAAAGCCAATTCATGAGGTGAGAAACGAAGCATCAAGCAAAACACAATACAGAAGAATCCAAGCAGCAGCACAACCTCCTTAAAGCAGCTAACCGTTTCCATACAAAACAAACCTGCACCACATGATGTGCTGCCGTACTATCATTCAGAAGGAATCTTTTACATCCACAGCATGACGCATTGCATATCTACAACTAGTTAAAAGGATTTTCAATCATGTATCACCTCCTGTGCAAAAAAATCCACATGATTGACCTTGAAGCCCTCCGTCCAGGCACTCACCACAAAATGCAGAATGTCCATTTTTTTGGGTACTATCTACACTGCCAAAAAAACAGCTTCTCTACTGCAACCTATGCATTCTCAGCAACCGCCTTGTCAATCTCATCCAGATGATCCCGCAGTATATTCCACTTCATCGCACAAAGAAGAATGGGTGAGCATAAATGCAGAAAAGCAATTTGTTAGAGAATTTTGAAAGTTTTAAGGCTCTGTTTGGGAAAATTGTGGTTAAGCAGCTCAAAAGGCAGAAGCAAGCACTACTTCTTCAACGTGAATCTGACATGGAGGGTAATCCATGTATGGGGTCCGCTAAAATCCAGATTACGCTTAATCCGGAATTTGCAGGATCTCCTACCCAAATGGAGTGCAAAAGAATTCAAGAAGTACCTGATCCAGACCAAGTGAGATACCTGAAAATATGAAAAAGGAAGAAACTGTGAGTTCTTTAAATTTACTAAGATGGCTCGAAACCATAATATCAGTTGATTTGATATGCATTATACCATTTTAAACATGATCTAAAAGGAGTACAAGAAGGAAATATGGAAAACAATACATGAAGAGCTTACCAAACAGGATATTAACTGCCTCAAGGCAGATTATCCTCTTTAGAAATTTTCCTCCCAAAGAACATGAAGCTCCCAACTCAATAACACGACTCTCCATTCCTATCCTTTCATCTACTGACATTTAAGTAATGCAAGGATCTCTATGTCATTCAAATATTTTATAAAACTCAAGGAGTTTAATACACAATGCAGTAGGCCCAACAAAAAAATGGAAAGGACCAAAAATCAGGTTGATCCAATCAAATGGGCAAAACCATAGAAAACAATGACCATCCACCCAACAACCACCAAATTCAAGTTGGATCAACCTGATTTTGGGGCGTCTTATTTTTATGAGTGGTGAACCTATTGGACAGACTGCATGCCATGCAAACACACTGGTGGGCCCAAATATAAGCTGACAACACCCAAAAAAACCACAAACAACTCCAACAAAAGAATGGTTGACTAACTCTTTGGCTTCCAGGCACATAAGAATTCACATTTCACAATGTTGTAGATGATAATGTGTCTCTCATGATCCAAAAAAATGCAATAACCTTAGAATGCATTGCGTTAACCACAAGCTAGTCGTATAGGGAATCCTACTAGGCTACTACTACCCTAAGGGGCCATTTGGATGCAGGCAAAGTTCAGCACAAGCTGTCTCGCAGTGTGCTATTTTGAATAAGCTACCCAAGTCATGTTGTCTTGGATTACTTGTACCATTCCCTGTTTGACAAACATCTAAGAATAGAGAGTAGTGGAACATGTGGGGAACTTAAAATGGCTGGTGGCACATGTAACATTTATGGCGCATGAGCACCTTGACAATTGTAAGGTGCTTAAAGATTGATGGCAACATATGTGGGTGCTTGAATATGGACGGTCGCACATATGAAACATGTGATACATCGACAGAATATTGTGTTCTTAAATGCACTATACTCGAGGGATGAACGTTTTTCACCCTTATCTAATCTTTTTAGCAAGTATATGCTATCCTTGCTAATGGTCAACTCTAAGTACATATTAAACTTATTTTCCTCAATTAGTGTGCAAAAATAATTTTGACAAACTATATACAAGTCTCACAACTTTGTATAAGGAACAACCAGAAAACTCACTAGTGTTCCCTCTTCGAGACTCTACAATCCAGTTCTTTAGAAACATATTGTTTATTCAACAACTTAACGAATCACTCAATCATACTCAACTTCCCTCGAGACTCTTCTAAACTTGGGATAATACCTAGCCTGCCAAAAACCTCAAAATCTCTAGAATCCCTTTAGAGAAAGCCTATAAAAGAGCTATGCTTCAAGCTCAAGGGGTTATTGTCCTACATAGATGAACCCTATGGGGCCGTTTGGATGCAAGCAAAGCTGTGTTCCCACTAGTTGTTTCAGGTAGATGGCTGTTTTAGGTAGACAGCTTACACAGTTTGTCAAGCCTTATGTACAAAAATTGAGGAAATAAGTCTACCATATACTGAAAATTTGACCGCTACCAAGAATAGTTTAATCTTTGCTAAAAAGGTGTGATTATTGTGAGAAAATCTTATCCCTAATATAGTGCATGCCGCAACAAAATATTTCATGCACATGAATCACATGTGCCAAATATGCCGCATGTGTGAATATCCATGTTCAAGCACCCACATGTGCTACCATCAATCTTTAAGCTCTTTGCATGTGCCACTTGTCAATCTGCACATGGGTCATAAATGCTACATATGGCACCAACCATTTTAAGCTCCTATATGTTCCACATTTATCTTTACTCCCTATCTCAAATGTTTGACAAAAACAAAATGATATAGTTAGTCTGAGACAACATGACCTAGATAGCTTATCTAAGACAGCATGTGTGCAACACAACTTTGCTTGCATCCAAACAGCCCCTTATATCTCATAAATAATATTCACTAATTCTAAAATATTAAGGTGAGGTAGGTGCCATTCATCTCTTTAAGAATGAACGTTTCAGAGATATTCTGGTGGGTTTGTTTTGTTGGTGGGAGTTGCCATGGTTTAGTAGTTGCATTTTGCATCTCCAGAGCTTGTATTTTTCAGTTAGTTTTGTTATTCAATAAGATTCGATGCTATTCATCAAGAAAGAAAGAAAGAGAGAAAGAAAGAAAGAAAGAAAAAAGGGTTCAAAACGGGAATAACACAATTTAGGAGTCCACATTAGGCTTTGTGATGAGGACATCAGTCATCAGAGCACCATTTAGGATCTACTAGAGGAGGAGATCATCACCAGTTTTCCTCTAGATGGATGACCACTACATGGGCTTGAGTGGACCGTTTTGAAAACCCCACATGCATTTGATGCATCTTTGAAGACCCTATAGTGCCCTAATAATAAAATGGAAGAAAGGTGTGGATCCTATTAGCTCAATGAACAAGCGGGAAGACAAGGAAGCATAGTTAGAAATGAATGCATCTAAGACCATGTTTGGAAACCATGGATTCCATGCCAAAAAGTGGAAAAGGCTCTCTCCCTCTCAATGAACAAGCGACGAGACAAGGAAGCACAGTTAGAAATGAATGCTAAGCGTAAAGACTTGACAAAGGGATAATGTGATCCACTACTGGACCTGTAAAATGCATTACAATTTATAGAAGTCTACAACCATATATGAAGGAAACTATACAACAGCAAGTGCAACAGCTTTGACTAGTCAATCGCATTCAGTTGCGAGCTAGTCAGACAGAGTTTGTTGCGAGAAAATACAGGACTAGCCATTCGGAATACGGATCTTATGGCCCGTTTGGCACCATGGATTTGAGGAGAAGTGGATTCCATGATATGAATTCTCATCAATTCCAGATTTTCTGTTTGGCAGCCAAGATTTGGAGAGAAATCAAACATGAGGGGATGGACGGTGTAAATTCTAATCCCACCATATGCCCCACCATATTAACCTCGATTTTTAATCATGCCGTTCATCCATTTTTTACGGATCATTTTATGGCAAGATCCAAAAAATAAAGCAGATCCACATCTGAAGTGGACCATAAAACAAGAAAAAGTGGAGAGCGAGACCTTTATGATGCACAAAAGTTTTGGATTAAACTGATATTTGTGTGGTCCCTTCATCCAGTTCTTTGTAACCTTACCAACAAGTTGGATGGAAAATATACATCATGTTGGGTTCCATAGTTAGGGACGCATTACGTTGGGTCCCACGTTGGGGAGGATTTCTCCTCAAATCCCACCTTTTTGAGACGATTTGAAAAAGAGTTAAAAGTGCCTTTTTTAATTCTCTTGGATTCCTCTCAAATCCACTTCTCATCAAATCCATGGTGCCAAAGTTTCTTCTCCCTTCTCCTCAAATCCATGGTGCCAAACGGGCCATTAGAGGATATGTTAACACTAAGACCATGTTCGGATACCATGGATTCCATGCCAAAAAGTGGAAAAGGAAAAAGGGTTTTCCTTCAATGTGATGATGTGTTATTTGGATAGCAAAGAAAGTGGTGGATTCCACCAAGCAATCATTAGCACTTTTCCATAATTTGGATTCCTACCACAAGAATCTGGGTGCATATTTTGAGTGAGAAATGATTTTCACTTGCTACCAAAACAAGAGCTCAAGATTGGAATCCATGTTTTAATAGTTATCATGGAACTCATCATTAGATAATTATTGGTTTTTTCATTAATTTTACTTTGGATTCCACATTTTTAAACATGCCTTAAAGGAACTTAGGAGTAGCACCAATAGGTAAAACGATGAGGGAAAACAGATTTAGATGGCACGATCATGTGCAACAAAGATCAACAATTGCGTCGATTAGGAGTGAGTTGGTTGAAGTTCAAGGCTCTAACAGGGCAGGACAAAGGTCTAAAAGGACGTTGCTAGAGGTACTGAGAAAAGACTTGATGACCTATGGTTTAACTGTAGATATACTCCTTCATAGAGTAGAATGGTGGAACAAGATTCATGCAGCCAACCCCAAATAGTTAGGATCAGGCTTAGATGATGATGAAGATGACTATAACATAGAGCAAAGCAGAGGTTTTTTTATTTTTCAGAATTAGGGAAGCAGAGAAAATGCCAAAGAAAAGCTGACATGACAGTAACCATGTGACAGTTAATATGATATATTTTCACAGAAATGAACCAAACCAAATGGAACCTTATACAGGGAACTATATCCCAGTTTTATGACCACTCAAAAAACTTCACCAGTAGCAACCGATTAGCTAAAGCCCTAACATGGTAGAGTCAAAAATAGGCTCCAAATAATGCAGCAAATAATTCACAAGGGAAACTGAGTTTTTGTGTGTGTGTGTGTGTGTGTGTGTGTGTGTGTGTGTGTGTGTGTGACAAGCCAATCACTACAAAATTAACCCCCCCAATGTATACCAGCTTGCGCAAATGGAATTACAGAAACCTTCTTGCATCTCAGCTCTCAATAATATATTGGATGCTGTCTCAATCATTCCCATCAACCCATATATCTATTCTTTTCCTAATTGTTATTACTGCACAAACTTCCCTTCTCGATCGAGATAGACCATTCCCATTTTTCCTCTGCCCTCAAGGGACTCCTTGGGTAGGTGGAAAACCATGGAAAAGAAATCGAGTTCCAATGGAAATCTACTTTCCCCCTTTTTGAGAAGGGGAACAAAACCCAGGCATGGAAATAATTTCCATTTCTAAGGTTGTCGTAAAAAATGGAGATTCCCAAAGTTACAAGACATAGCCCTCTCTGTTGGCACATTGACCTTTTAACATTTTCATGGAAATCAAAATGCTCCAAAACAAGCAACCGAATTAAAGTTGTATTCCACGGTTTTCCATTTCATGAGGATTCCATAGGCATTTTCCATGCCCACATTTTGGATTCTCTCTATAAAACAGGCCACAAATGACAACAAACTCACGGAACACTTGAAAAAAAAATTGGAAATTCAATAGAAATCATCAAATATTTAAGTATATCTGTGATGAGAGAGAGAGAGAGAGAGAGAGAGAGAGAGAGAGAGAGAGAGAGAGAGAGAGAGAGAGAGAGAGAGAGAGAGAGAGAGAGAGAGAGGACCTTTCTTTCCAGGCATTTGTGTCCCATCTTTCATGTAAAACTCGCGGATGTCCACCACGACCTTCCCCTGGTAAGTTCGGACTGAAACTCTCCGATTCTTCGAAATCTGCAAATCCAGAACAGAGCCCCAAGAAGGTAGACTTTCAAGAAAGAAAGCATAAAAAAACAACGATAGATAAATAGATAGATAGATAGAGAGGGAGAAGGAGGTACGTCGCAGACAGGGATCTCGTCGGTGTCAAGATCATCTTTCTTGAAAGATTTCTTGGGAGGCTTGGATTCTCCATCGCCAGCAAACAGCTGCTCTTCGTTCTTTCTCTTTCCCTTTCTCCACATCTCTTCTGCTTCTTCTTCTACTGCTGCTGCCGAGAGAAATAGGGTTTTGCTGAAGAGAAGAAATAAACAGAGCTTTGAGAGAGAGCACTAGGTGTACTAACACACCGCGCGCGCTCGAGAACCAAGAACAGCTACAAGTAGAGTGCCTTTCCCACTTCCCAACCTTTTCAAACAAAAACAGAAATCATATACATGAGAAGGGTATAATCGTTGAAATTACCCTTATTTATGACGTCATTTGTGACGTTATCACCCCATAGCATTGTTGGAGTTTTTGGTGGACCAACATGTCCCTCTGCCCAACTATCGTCACGTGCTGTTGTGGCCGTTTGGCACCATAGATTTGAGAAGAAGTGGATTCCATGGTATGGATTCTCATCAATTCCGAATCTTATCAATTCTAGATTTTCTTTTGGAGAGAAATCAAACATGAAGGAATGGACTATATAAATTTTAATCCCAACGTATGTCCACCGTATTAGTCTTGATTTTTAAATCCATGCCATTTATCTATTTTTACACATCATTTTATGCCAAGATTCAAAAAATAAAGCAAATCGACCATCTAAGTGGACCATAAAACAAGAAAAAATGGAGAGTGAAACCTTTATAATGCACAAAAGTTTTGGATTAAATTGAAATTTGTGTGGTTCCTTCATCCAGGTCTTTGTAACCTTATCAACAAGTTGGATGGAAAATATACATCATGTTGGGTCCATAGTTAGGGACACATTATGGTGGGTCTCATGTTGGGAAGGATTTCTTTTCAAATCTCACCTTTTGTTTTTTTGAAGATTTGAAAAAGGGCCAAAAGTGCCTTTTTGAGTTCTCCTGATTCCTCTCAAATCCACTTTTCATCAAATCCATAGTGCCAAACAGAATAAAGCAACCAATTTCTCCTCCATTCTCCTCATGGCCCGTTTGGCACCATGGATTTGAGGAGAAAGGAGGAGAAAATGGTTGCTTTATTCTTTTTGGCACTAAGTTTATTCCAAACATTCCACTAAGTTTATTCCACCACGAAGATCTTTGGGCAAAAATCACGCCCATCTACTCTTTAGGTGGGCCACACCATGAAGAGAGTGTTTAACCATTTATAGATACAAAATATAAGTTTGGTCCACTCAGTGGGTGGACCTGGTTAATTTTTGCACAAGATAATCTAATGATTGGTCCAGCTTATTGGAGAGGTTTGATGTCTCACAAACATGAAAGGCTGAAAGTTAATTTTTGGGTGGACTTCAAGTTACAGACCAGACGTCATATGTACAGGAGATTTTTTTCTTTTCTTTTTTTTTCCTCGCTGCAGGTTAGCATCCTACAGCGGTTGAGAAATTAAGAAGGTTATCGTCCAACTTGCGTCATATGTACGGGAGATTTTTACCAAGGCGACGAGGCTTCACGGACGAAATTGCCTTGCTACATGCTGATTGCAGCGGTTGAGAAATTAAGAGGGCATTTCCAAGTATGTAGAGTAGGGCTCATTAAATTATAATTGGACTTACTATACAAGAGATCCCATAAACTAATTTATTTAGCCAATCTTGGACTTCAAAAAATACTTAGTTGATTCTAATTCAAACTCTGTGTGGCTCACAAATGGTATTAATGTTGGTGCTCATTTTGGCTATTTCCTTTGGTGTGGTCCACTTGTGCTGAGCTTTTCCTTCCTTCTTAGACTAATGCCTCAGCATTAAAACCCCTGAATGGACAGTGTGAATTTCACTCGTGATGACCGGTGGGCCCCACAAAAGCTGTCCATATGACCTTTGTGGGGGCCAAGACGCTGTTGGGAACCCATTTCAACAAAAATGAATTTTTTTTTTTTTTTTTCCAGAAGGAGAACACCACATATTCTCACTGATTGAACTATCGGTTGTGGGGCCACCTCGCTTTTCGGACAACCTTCGGTGACCATTAGGAGTTTTTGGTTTTGTTTTTGTTTTTTTTTTGGGGGGGGGGGGGGGGGGGTGCATGTCTATACAAGTTTGATATTAGAAGAAAGATTAAAGTTTAGGAGTTTGTGTGTTATCATTTGTATTTTGATGGAAGTTCAATATTGGTGGTTATTTTTCATGGAGTTTGCTTGTTTTCTTTCTTTTTTTTTTTTTTTTCCTTTCTCCCCTTAGTTTGATGGGGGAGACCCGATGAACATTGGTGATCCCGTTGAAAATGCACAATAAAAATCCTAGTACAAAGATCTCCTTTGTGCACAAGATCACCATTGTGCACAGGGATTGTCCTTATGCATGGGGATCATTGTTGTAATGCACAGCAATTGCTGTGCTGTGTTTAGGATCACCATTGTGCACATGATCTTTGTTGTGCACAAGGATCACCATTGTGCGCAGGGATCACTGTTGTAAATTGTAATGAATAAGGAACACCGTTATGCATTTTCAAAGGGATTCCTGTCGTGCATTTTCAAGTTGTGCCTTATCTAATCTAGTTCCCTTTTCTTTTCTTACTTTCGGATGCGATTTAGGGACTACGTTGCTCGTCCCTAGCTAGTTACGTATAGGACCTCTAAGGGGCCATTGTAATATGTGGGTTTTATTCACACTATCCATCCAATATTTTTCATTTCATAATTGGGTACAAGCTCAAAAAATGAGGCAGACCACATCACAAAAAGCAGTGGTGATGACCATTGAAACCTTCCTAGGGCCCACCATGATGGTTAATTGCCATCCAACCTGTTAATAAGGTCATATAGACCTGAATGGAGGAAAACACAAATATCATCTTGATTCAAAACTTCTGTAGCCCTAAAATGTTTTCAAGGATAGGTGTTTAATCCCCACTATGTGTTCAGCTTGAGCATTAGAAATTTAGAACTGGCTCTTTTTTTTTTTTTTGGTTTTGTACCATAAAATGATACGGCAAAATGGATGGACGGTATGGATAAAACACATGCATCATGGTGGCCCCTTAGAGCCCTGTCTGTTCGTAGCTTAGTGATGGAGTAGTACCAATCCCAGTCCCTTACTTTAAAGACGTACGTGGATTAATTGCGACCCAGATCCAACTTGGTGGTGTGGTACTGACCGCTGGCCCACCTCAATGTATGTGTTGTATATCCATGATATCCATCAGTTTTACTAGCTCATTTTAGGGCATTATGTTAGGATGGAGGGAAAATGCAGATAGCAAACTTATTCAAAACTTTTGTGGTTCCTTAATCGTGGGGAATTAAATCCCTATTGTGTGGTCCACTTAAAATTTGTATTTTTTTTAACACGCACTGTGGAGAAGAAGGAATGAAAATGTAAGAGGATTTCAACGCTGATCACCAATGCTGGAGTTGAAATCCATAGAAAAATGAGAGGGGAGTGGGAAGAGAAAAGGTGAAACTCATTTCATTTTGGGTTTGGATAAATGAAGGAAAACCTTCTACTTTGATTTTATTTATTTATTTCTTATTTCTTCTTCTTATTATTTTTTTTAATTACTGTGTTGGCATCATCATTAAAAAGGTGGCCCAATGATAATCCCTGTGCCCTGAAAACAGACATCCAAAGTCAGTAATTTTGTGGGTAAAAATCACAAGAAATCACTTCAGATAAAAAGGCAAGAATTATCCATTATACTTCAACCCACCCATATAAAAATTAAGTTTCAAAGCAAAGGTTCAATCAATACATTTGGATAGTCAATACTACAAGTTACTGCAAATTACAAACACCAATCTCATGCAAATCACAAACTACAAATAAAACTCACCCTCCTTTCCTAATGGCAAGAGAAGGAATCCAACCATCTGATGCCTTTTTGGGGTGGTTTGGACACTCAAATCTACATAGATAGTCCACACAAATAACTACATCATGATCACATCAAATGTTGTCCATTCATCAGCTTTCACATGGACCCCACAGCTTGGAACCTAGGTTCCTTAGGGAGGAACTTTTCCTTAACATAAACTGACATGTAATCACCAAACACATACTTTGGGTATGCTTGTTCATCCCCCACCAGCAGTGGGGCAGGTGCAATGGTGGCATTGAGTGATGGGTTGTAGAAGGACGCAATCGATCTCCGGTTCCCGTCATCGGTCGCCAACACACGGTGCCACACGCTCTTGTACCGACCATTGCTGAGGGCCTCTATCTGATCGCCCGTGTTGATCACGATTGCGTTGGCCAATGGCTGGACGTCGATCCATTGGCCATCCTTGAGGATCTGGAGGCCGCCCACTTTGTCATCCTGGAAGAGTAGGATGACCCCCCCTGCATCGGTGTGGGCCCGGAGGCCAATCACTCGATCTGGGTGGGGGCATGGTGGGTAGTGGCTCACTTTGGTGCCAAAGAACGGCTGGTGTTCCAGTCCATCACCGCCGCTGAATGCCTTCTTTATGTATCCCTTCTCCAGACCCAAGTTCTCATCCATGATCTCCATTATCCTCTCTGCAAGTTTCTTCAATTCTCTTCGGTACTCCTTCATGGTTTCCCTATTAGAAGTGAAATGGTCTTTGAAATCAAAACATCCATGAAGAGAAACCCAAATTAAGGTCTATCTATATATGCATGCACACATCTACATATATGACCTAATATAATCACTTAGAAAACCATTCTGTACGTGTTGGCTAGCTAACTTAACACTATCCGATCTTGATCACACGGTGATCGCATTGGCAAATTGGTGGGCTCCACATCCAAAGAAGTTGGACAACCATCCAATTATTGCATGGTTTGTAATGGTTGCTTGCAGGAAAAATTCACTACTAGTGATTACAGCCGATTAATACACTCATATATACTTAAGGGAATGGTATGCTGCATACTGTATAGTACTTACTTGAATTCCATTGGTTCCGATGGCCATTCGTTATCGTCTTGGAGAGTAAACACATCCTCCCAGTCGATGTTTTCCAAACGCTGGCCCGCCTCACCATTCTTTCCTTCCAGCAAGCCATTCAGCAAATGGACGGTATCTGACTCCTTGAACGGTTCTTCTCTTTCCAACTTGAAGCACTCAGCGCAGACTTTCTTCACTCTTTCAAGAAGCTCCACTGGAATTCCATGGTTTACCAGCTGCAACAACAAGGCGGAATGGGTGCTAAGTAAAACAAAGGAAGAAGAACAAGAACAAAAACATATCTTCCACATGAGCATTAATCTAAGAGGAATGCCCTTAACTACCCTCAAGATCCAACTCACCCCACATGCGATCAAGGCCGTTCGTCACATGGGTCACACCTATTGAGTTACATGGACAAATATAAAGGCCAGTGTCCACGAGAATATCCCGTTGTTCTGTCACACACGCAGCCCACCAGATAACCGTGCCGGCCAAATTTTCAGGCCATGCTATACATGACCAGGAGGGACCCACTTGACGACTGACACTGAATCAGCCCGCAGGCGTCCATCACATTTCTCTCAATGATTTATATAAATCATCGACAAGGAAGAAAGATTAATGATCATCAAATTACCTGAAAGAATCCCCATTCCTCGCATCCGTTTGCGATGCGGGCCATTGTCTCTGCCCGCTCCAGACCGTCAATCTTCGACAAGTCGATAACCGGAATCGCCATTGGAGAAAAGGGTATTAATGGTTCTGTTGCTACTAGTAGAGAGCAGAATAGCTAGTTGAGGTGTCTGTCCATGGCATGAGTGTGGGGTTTTTATAGCACAAACCATCTTGCATGTCAACCCTTACTAGTAGAATAAAGAAAGTAGTTAGGGTTGGCTGTTTGGACGGTGTCATTTCATGTAAATAAAAAAATGCTATGTCAACGCCTTTGTGGAAGCCCACAACATAAGCTTTGCCATTCAGGTGTTATGGTCTTTTGCTACTCCTTTTTCTTTCTGTAAATCATGCACAGGAGAATATCATGAACCCCTTAAGCCATACTTAGAGCTATATCTTATCATTCAATTGTTATGGTAGCTATATCATACTCATGGACACATCCACCTTACATTGATCCAGACCGTCTAAATCATGGGGCCCAAATATATATATTTTATCAACGTACGGTACCCTTCGAATGACTGTTTTAAAAGGAAAATGATCAAGATTGCTGATTCAACAGGAAATACCAAATGGTTGGGTTGTCCAATCAGTGAGGATTTATCGTGCATGGTAAATAATGGGGCAAGCAATTTGGATCGGTATGGATGTATGCCACGTGTATGATGGATTTGTACCGGAGTATAATGCACCGTGATCTGCATGAGCATGTACATGCACAAGGAGAATCACATAAACTATGATTAGTTGGGAATGATCATATACAATTCCAACTTATGAACTTATGGTAATCACCGTATGTTTGAGCTATATGGCCCTACCCATGATGTATATGTGGAATCCAAACCGTGCATCTGATAATCCTTCTCATGTTCGCTGCACATCCTAAGAATCATCATTATCCAAAACTCAGGTGAAAAACACCACAGGGAGAAATGTATAATCATGCCTAAAATATAAATAGTCAAGTGGTGTGGCCCACCTGAGTATTACAGTGGCCTGATATTTTGTGTGTCGAATCATAATATTGTGTCACACTTGATGAATGGGTTGGATGAAATATAAACAACATGGTGGATCCCACATTTCATCTAGAAGTGTCTATAGCTAGTGGGCGTCGCCCTCCCCAATGTCCCCATCATTCCATTTGTTGTGGCCCACATGAGTTATGAACAGGCTAGATTGTGGGATCTAGGTTTACTGGACGGGTTGGATGGCACTCATACATCAGAGTGGGACCCACACAGTTCAAAAGTATGTGACCATTCCCTGATTATTTAAAATTTCAGCTGATATATATGTACAAGTTAGTTAGGAAACATCTGCCTGGTGGCCCACTTGAATTGACTGCTGGATATAACTTGTGGTTTAATCCCTTGACTTTCCAGATGAACATGCTTTCATATTGCTAAAGAAGACAATCACAGAATCGTAGGCGTGATTTCAGGTCTAAGTTAAGGTATGGAGACGAACTCTATAAGCATGAATTTAATTAGCTTTCATTCTTCCCCAATATAATAATACTCTCCATTGTCAGTCAACTCCTTTTTTTAGTTCATATCTCTCTACCATACACGTGGCCTTTTTTACATTGATCTGGACCGTTCATCATGAGGATTCCACCATAGATGAACCACAACCCAAACTGATCATCAAACGATTGTGACAACATTGGCATTTGGCCTGTTTAACCAATAACTTACAAGTCCTGACATGATTCGGGTCCTTAGCATTGGTTTGTTTTTTGGGCCATGGACCATCTACTGGATGAATGGCTCGGATCACTATACACATGCTGCCACGTGTAGTCAACCCTTAAAAAAAAATCACTGGTGGTGATGGCGACCCCTTGAGCGGGTGTTTAATTAGCCAATTGAAAAAAAATGGAGAAATCACATAAAAAATAAAGGATCGCCCATTGGAAGGTGTGATGATGAGAGAGAAAGAACGTGTGGTTGCGAGGTTGAGTTACGATAGAAATTATATTAGCGGATTTCCTAGACGGCAAGCTAAGAGGGTCCACCGTCATGTTTTTTGTGAAATCCACATCGTTCATCAGTTTTTTCAGATCATGTTAGGATATGGGCTAAAAAATGGGGCATATCCAAAACTCAAGTGGGCTGACTGACGGGAAAACATAGGCAGGGAAATGCCTACTGTTTGAAACCTCCCTGGGTCCACGGTGATGTTTATATTCCATCACAAAAATATTAGCCTGATCTAGAACTTCTGTGCCCCAAGAATGTTTCAACGATTGACGTTTAATCTTTACTGTTTTCTATCGTGTAGCCCACTTGAGTTTTGGGACCTTCCACAATTTTGGGCCCATGTCTTAACATGATATGAAAAAATGAATGAATCGGGTGCGTTTCCCACAAACATTATGATGGGCCCACCTAGCTTCCCTCACACGTAGTTAAGGTGAATTGGGTCCTAACCTGCCCGTTCAGCTGAAAACGGGAAGGAGCTTTGAGTGCCCACCATTTCAGGGCAACATTATTAGGAATAGGACCAAATTTTAGGCATATACAGGAAGCAATGGGCTCAATTAAGCCACACCACAGGAAGCAATGGGCTCATCGTTGAAACTTTCTTAGGGCTCACGCAACCTGTTCATAAAGTTAGTTAGACTTGGATGAAGGGAAAACACAAATACCAGCTTCATTCAAAACTTCTGCAGCCGGCAATTGTTTAATCCTCATAGTGTGGTCCACCTATGTCTTTGATATGCCTTAGTTTTTGGGCCTGTATACTGAAATGATACGGAAAAATGGATGAACGGTGTAAGATAAAAACCATACATCACGGTGGCCACTCGGTACTCCCTGCCCATTCCGGGGTTGGATGCAATCCGCGTTCCAGCGAAGGCTTTCGCAGGAATCCGCGTCCGGAAAATATTAGGGTTTGTCGAGGCTAGAGAATGAGTTCACCACCCTCTTTCTTGGGTTTAATTAGTTCATCGCCATCTTTCTTGAAGATGCCGTGCCCCATCCAACATCACACAAACAAAGTAACATGTAGAAAAATCCAAACCATCCAAATTGTAGGCCTCATCAAGGAAGATCTCATACCCATCAAACAATCTTACTTGGATGATTGCGATCATCACTGTTCAATGAATGTGATTTCTGTGCTATGCTTTATAGACAATGGGCCTTACAAATTGGAGCGACGTGAACGCACGCCAAGGGTGCGGTGGATGAGGGACAATAACCGAAAAAGTGGTGGTGAACTAACACTGTACTTATGTTGTTAGGCTGTCCATGACAACGTGGCTAATACATTCCCCCATGACAGGATTTCCGGGTAAGGGACTGGGGCCGGTGATTTTGAGTATTATCCGTGTTACGCGTTTACGTGATGAGCTTTGCTCGAATACATGCCGAACGCATTGCAGCAAGATACATCGGGACTCCAGCCGTTCGATCTGGGTTTCTTTCAGTGATCAAGACCGTTTATTTGATACGTCTCTCCATTTATAGAAGATTATTGAAAAATCCTTTTGAATTCTTACACCCTTTGATTATACAAAGGATAAATTGGCCGTTCATGTTCCAAGCAAAAGTGCCAAATCATCAAAGTGCTGAAATATTTCAACTGTAAGTTTTCTTTTTTTATATTTTTCCATGGATTTCCATTTTTATAAGTGAGAATCATCATGTAAACGGTTTGGATCATTGGAAGATGACCCGGATTCGAACTCTAATGTCCCGATGTACCGTATTGAATACACCAGCACGTATTCTAGCAAACCCTTGTGTGATTTCTCTTTCTTTCCAACTTCTATCAGTTGTTCTTCTCGGGTAGCGTAATTAAACTGTTTTGTAACGTGTACCCCTCACATGGATGGTGCAATACTGTAGTTTTACTTTGACCAAGTTCATTGCAACTCACATAAGCATATTCGGTTGCATCCAAACCGTCCATCTTCTCATACATACTTTAGATGGCACACAGTACAAAATCCTCACTTGTTGAATGATCCTAGCCATATAATTAACAGATGTTTACCTGATCGGTGTGGTTTTCCCAACGAAGAATGATCTGATTTCTCTCAGCGTAGATGGACCATGCCCCACTAGTCTTCTTGACAGGATAACCACAACCTTTTTATTAGTTGCATATGAACGGGCGGTTAAGAACAGGCACAGCATTCTCCACATTCAACTGAAAGAAAAGGTCCCAAAATAAACGGGCAGGATCTTCTTATCTGAGAAAATTTTCGGGCATGGACAATCCACAACTGAGATCCAAAAAACCAACGCTCTGGATTCCTGAAATGGACAACGCAACGTACGGAATCCATTGCGATGGACTAAGAGAGTTTCTTCATCAGGATGAATAAGAGAAGTCAGGCGTTTACTTTGGGTGATGTTAAGTAATTTCATGGGTCCACATATTAAGATTTTAAATATTAAAAAAAAAAAGGGAAAAACCGTGTACAGTGAATGTACAAGCATTTGGTTTTGGATCACTAATCAACAACATTTGAATATTAATCATTGTACTATAAGACTTACAGTACTTTTCAACCCATGATTATAAATTATTAAAATGATTAGACATCATAATTATTAATTATTAACAGAAGCTTTCTCTTAAAAAAAGTGGTTGGCTACAATGGATATTATTATTATTATTATTATTATTATTATTTGGGGTCATGTTTTTGGATGATCCAGACGGTTTATGTGATCCGGGTGGATGGGGGACCCAGATGAGCATCTAAGATTCGAAGATTTTCAATGGCCCAGGAAAATAGTTAAATCATAAAAGTGTTGGAATATTGAAATACTGGAGTTTTTTTTTTTTTTTTATTTAAATCTAATGCCCATCGATGATGAGGCCCATCGTATGAACGGTTTGGATCATTCAAATATGAATCCGGATCCAACGAATAGAGTACCTTCGTTTGCATATTGTGCTAAGCCTACTGATAAAATGTTTACTGCGACTCTGACACGTGTGTTGTATAGAAAGCGTACAATAACCAATCTTTGGGCCCACAATGCTAGCTGTGGGACACCAACTCCGTCTGCACCGTTCATTTTTACAGCATGGGAGCATAATCACCTTCATCCACAAATCAGGTGGTCCACGGGAAAAGAAGGAAGGAGAGACCAACCATAGGTTTGTTTTGTGGTTACTATCATTCTTATATTCCATCCAACCCGTTCATCATGTGTGAACCACCATGATGAACAGACCCTCCAAAAATCAGCCTGATCCAAAACTTATCTCTGACGCACCACATGAAATCAGTGGTTTTATGTATGATTTAGTCACTTGAGTTTTAGATAAAGCTTGCTTTCGTGATATACGGTGCAAATAAAAAGGTACACCTGATGGACGGAGTGGATTTTATATGACTCTATAGTGGTCCCACACTGCTGTGAATCAGATGTACTGTAGAGGATTGTAGTCCGGAGAAAACCCGCTTGACCGTAGAATGATTGGTCAGGCGTTCACAGGGAGATTCAGACAGTGGAGCAGAAAGAACGGAACATGGCAGAGCCACCACTCTACGAAAGCGGATTGCATGTGCCCCTGGCCACAGACAATATACCTGTGCCGGGGGCTGTGTGGGTCCCTACAGAGATGTTGTTGACAAATCCACTCCGTCCATCTGTTTTTAAAGACCACAATAGGATAGGATTCTAAAAATCAGGCAGATCCAAAACTCAGGTGGACCACCACAAACGAAACAGTGGAAATGGAGATGTCCACGGTTGAAACCTTCCTAGAGATGACCATGATGTTTATATGCCATCCAAACCATTCATATAGTAATAACACTAAGATAAACTGTAGGAGCAAATATCATCCTGAAACAAAACTTTTGTCACCCATACATTCAATCCCCATTGTTTCATGTGTATGGCCCACATGAGTTTTGGATATGCCTGATTTTTAGACTCCTATCCTACTGTGGTCTTTAAAAACAGATGGATGGAGTGGATTTATCAGGGACATCTCTGCATGCAGACCCAAGCACAAGTATACCTTTGGGCACATGCAAACCGCTCGCTACGAAAGTTTGTTTTGTTTTGAAAAAGCAGGTGAATAAACTCTCTTACTTACCTATGACAAGGCTTGACAAAAGAAATAATAAAGCGAAGCAAGCCCCTACAACAAAAAGAAGAAGAAGAAAAAGAAGAAGAAGAAGAAGAAGCAATGACCCACATTCCAGGCACAATGAGAATAAAAAATAAAAAATAAAAAATAAAAAATAAAAGAAGAAGAAGAAGAAGGAAAAAGAGAAGAGGAGGAAAGAAAGAGGAAAAAGCAGGGAGATCAAAGAAGAGAAACCATGGCATATACATTTCATCCATAACTTATATGTTTTATCCCGCTCCACTGCCAAGGTCGGACACCACCAATGACATATATGTTTCACCCCACACCATCTATCTATTTTGCTAGCTCATTCTAAGGCATGAGCCCAGATCCAAAGCTCAAGTGAACCACACCACAGGAAATGGTAGGGGATTGAAAGCCTATTGTTAAAAACTTCTAGGGGGTGTAGAAATTTTTGGATCAAGTTGATATTTTTATTTTCCCTTCATCTAAGTTTTTACAACTTTATGAACATGTTGAATGGCAAATAACATTATTATTGCCCTACCAAATTTTCAACAAGTGTTTAATCTCCATTATTTAGCCTTAGATTTGGGTTTGTCTATTTTTTAATTCATGCCTCAAAATGAGCTAACAAAATGGATGGACAGTATGGATAAAACACATTCATACATTATGGTGGGCCCACAAAGCCTATTCACCTCAGACTTGGATGGTAGAGGGGTCATTACCCTATCTAATTAAGTTTTTTTCTCTACATTACACATGGCAAGGTGATGTGCAAATCATGTCCACCGTTGGCAGGCGGAAGATGACACAGACAGGGTAAAGCTTGTCTGCTTTAATAATTTGGTGAACATCTTTTCATGGTTATAGGTTAGCATCTTTGTATCTTTCAATTCCAGACCTCCTCAACCATAGCGAATAAGAATGGATAAATGGAGGGTGTGGATTTGACCTGCACTCTCTTTCTTACAAGCCAAGCAGCCTTTGGGTCTTAGACCACATGACCAACAACTCCATTGGGCCTTTTAGACACAAGTGGCTAAAATATCCTTACAGTCCTCATGGTAGATCATATATTTTTTTATTTGATGCTTGATACACAATCCATGACGAGAGTAGTGACCAATGCCAATATCATAGATGGGGGGTTATGTCTTCAAAGATCACACTTATTAGACATTTCTATCCATCTGATGTGCAGCCATCCATCTGAGGTGCAACCCTAGAATAAGGGAGCCAATGGAACCACCTCTCATTACACCTGCTAATGCATCAATGGAGTCCATCTGATCAGTGGCCTAAAAAGGCCATCAAAGGAATGGTCCACATTCAACCAGCAAAAGCTCGCGAAGATTAATATTTAGATTTTTGCCAATCACTGCAATTTTCTCATGTTGCCCACCAAGTCAACAGTCCTAATCACCACTGGGTTCCAGTTGTACCATTAGGAGGAAGCTGCATGGAACTATGATTCCTCGCCTTGGCAGTTTGCTCAAGCTTTCGACAATGGCATTCAAGTAGATGGCAGAAAATAAAACTAGCTATTAATGATACACAAATGAAACAAGAGGCTTATTCTGATGGTGTTTTCCTCCTCAGGACAAAGGAGAGTTATTGTGCAGCTTGGGCGTGGTCGGGTGCTTGGACCAACTTGGTCGGGCGACCGGAAATCACCTAGATGAGGCAGAAAGTTGCTGGACAGTTTTGACAGTAGGTGGGCGCCCGATGGTCTTGTGACTGGGCACTTGGTGCCATAGGCGGGCGCCCGACCAAGTTGGTCCGGGCACCTGAAATTGAAAAGTTCCTTTTGATTTTCTCACTGGACAGTTTTTGTTTGGGCGAACGCCCGATGACCCTTTTGACCGGGCACCCGACCTGACGCGAGACTGCTTATAAGCAGTTTCCTCTTTGGGTTCTAATTACTCCGGTTCTCAATTTAAGAGGTTCCAAAACATGATTAGGGTATCACATTAAGGTGTTCTCACGTCCAAGGTGAGATAGAGAAAAAAGAGGAAGAAAGAAAGAGAAAAGAGAAAGAGAAAGCTTATTGGTAGAGGAGGCTTTGCTCACGAAGGTGATTCACGGTGCAACGATGTCTCGGCTCTTCAACGTCCTCTTGATCAGGTGAGATCTCTCCGTTTTTATTATTCTTTTATTGTTTATCCACTCCTACGTGAGTGAAGAAGGTTTGATCCAAGCGGTGTGTACTTGTGATCGGTTGTAACGCTCTACTTCATAGTGGATTGTTAATCTGGACTAGGTCCTATGGTTTTTACTTCTTTTGAAGGTTTTTCACATAAAAACTCCTTGTGTCGTAGGGTTGATGCTTTACTTTTGATTATTGCATTATCATAACCCATAATTCTAGTGCATTGGGGGCCGAGATCCTAAGGTTTGTGTGAAACACACCCAACATACTCAAATACATCTCGAAATGCTTGAAGAAATTTTCAAATTGAATATTTCAACCTTTGATTACACAAACTTAATAATGACCATTCGTTTTTCAAATGAAAGAACCAAATTTCAAATGATTGAAATAGTCTAATTTAAAATATTTTATTTATTTATTATCCATTATACAAGTTGAGATTCATCAAAGACAATCCAGATTCAAAGGCTAAAATCATGACGTGGGATGTATTCGAGGAATGGTTGGGGTGGTCTAATACACAGACTTTTGAAACATTGACCGTCCATAAAGAGGCCAACTACATGGACGGTGACTGATTGTATCTCACCACACTGCTCGTGAATGGTCTCATTTCACTATTTAAAATCTAGACCATACATTGCGTGGGGGATAGGATCTAGACCCTACATCATGTAGGGACCATAATAGCTCCATGTAGGTGGGAGATAGAACTAGCAAACCTCTTTCTTTTGGACAATGAATATGCATGTAAAATTAAAGCTGCTTGGCACTTGGTGGCCCACCTTTATGTGGTTTTCTTACTTTAAAAAGGATATCTTAGAGCCAATATTGAAGTCAAGGCAAAGAGTGGCATATGGTTTTATATTTCATAGAAGCATATTTTTTAAATTACTGGAGGAGGTTAGAGAAAAAAAACCCCTTTAGTCAATTTACTCATTAGGTAGACCACACATGTATCGTGACAATGGATGGTCAGCAAGAAATTAAAAAAATCAATGTACATTTACTATACATGTGGCTCATTTGGCTCATTTGTAGGGCTCTTAATGGGTTGGATCTGGATCAGATCCAGTTGGATCCGGCTCCAAGTCTGTATATCGGTAGACAGATTCAGATTGGATTCGGATCCAACTCGGATCCAAAAGGTGATATCCATATCCAATCCACTTATAAATTGTTATATCCATTTCCGCTCCAAAATCCATATAACCATCGGATTCAGGTAAGATCTAAGTCCGAATCCACCCCCATTACAAATCTAAAAAAATATATGATATAAAATATATAATATAATATATTTAATTTAGTAGAAAAATGATGCAAATCCCACTATTTACTATGGTATGGTCCACATGGCCTAAAATAATTTGTAAAACCGATGGTCAGCATGAATATAACATATACGGTAAGGTGACAATGAGTCGGATCTTAATTGGATTCGGATCGAACTCAGATATGTTCCTGTGAATCCATATCCAGTCCATTCAAGTTATCAGACCTATTTTAAGATCCAAATCCGGTCCATTTAACTAATTGGACCTATTATAAGATCCAAATCCGCATTATATATACAAAATCGGAGCGAATTGGATATCAGGATCTGACCCACTCCATTGAGAGCCCTACTCATTTGGTAAGTGAACTATCAACTCCCCCACATGTGCAGGGAGCATACAACTCACCATAAACACCCCATGTGGGATAATATATTCTGCTCTAATATACCATGTTAAATCACCACTTGATCTAAAAGCTCCAGCTGTTAGAGGATGGTGTATCAATGTATATAAAGGGAGTTTAACACTCCAACATGAACCACCTGTAAGCTCCAGCTGTTAGAGGATGGTGTATCAATGTATATAAAGGGAATTTAACACTCCAAAATGAACCACCTGTAGTATGTGAATTTTTGGGTTGGTGTATCAACCCACTGTACATAAAGGAAAACTAATGGGTTATTTGGATTCATGCCATGTTTGCAATGGGCCATCCATGGAGATAGTGTTAAGACTAGTTGTTTATGAACATGCTAGTGTGACTATGATGTAGTGAGGCAGCCTCTTAATCGAGGCAAAGCAATAACCATGAAGAAGACCTAGGAGTGGGCCCGAAGGGACCCGAGATTGGACCGAAAAAAGGGCCAAGTAGGCCAGAGAAAATGGCAGCAAAAGACCCCTGCCGACTGGTAGTCCAGGGGCCTCCAGAACTCTTTGGACTGTTTTGGGGCCAGACCAACCCGTCGTCTGATCGGTCGACCCTTAACTTCGATCGGTCGACAAACGCACAGTTGTGCCCGTGAACTTTTCGTTTTTGGATGATTTTCTTACGATTTTTACTTAGTTTTCTTTTGCAATTAGGATAGCTAGGTTGCGTTTTTAGAGCTTAGTTTCCTATAAGTACTTGTTTTATTTTCGTTTTAAAGCATCTTTTAATATATTTTGAATAAAATTTAGAGTTTTCTCTTGATTGCTCGTGGATTCGAGTTGTTCTTCGTGAATTCAAAGAGAAGGTCTCGTGGATTTGAGATATCCCGCCGTGGATTCGACGAGACAGGTTAAGGAGTCCCTGTAGATCCGAGATTCAGCTTAGTTATCCTCGTGAGAGAGACGTTGCTCAATCTCACCACATTCCGCCCTCACAAATTGGTATCAGAGACAGGTTCATCCTCGGTGATGGCATCTAGCGAAAATCGTGGTAGTAATCCTGCTGATGGTGATCAGAGGGTCCAGTACTTGGCAGAGAGGATGGAACTCCTCCAGAGATCGGTTGAGGCATCGATGCAAGGAGTACAAGGGTCTCTCAATCATATCGTTGCGGCTTTGGCCCAACAGCAAGTTCCGGTGGGTGCTCGACCACCGGCGATGGATGTTCGGAACATTCCAACAATACGTCCGGCCCTCCTGACAGTGAATCGATGACGAGATTATGCAATTGGACGGCAGCGACGACGACGTAGAAAACATCATTGCCCCACCTCAAGCGCATGGTAATAATCGTGGAGATCGACACGAATACAACTACAGAGGTAAGGGAGAACTTTCCACATTTAATGGCTTGCTTAGAGTAGATGAATTTTTGGAATGTCTAGCAGAAGTAGAGAGTTTTTTTTTATTATATGGAAGTTCTGAAGGATTAAAAAGTTAAACTTGTTGCATACAAGTTGAGGTCGGGTGTTTTGGCATGGTGGGAGCAATTACAACTCTCCCGCACTCGGCAAAATAAGTTGCCCATCCGGTCATGGCATTGGATGCGACAACGCCTTTGATCGCGCTTCCTACCCCGTGACTACGAGCAAGTCCTATTCCAGAAGTACCACAATTGCCATCAGGGTAATCAGACTGTTGAAGACTACGCGGCAGAATTCTGTAGGTTGGTTACACGAAACAATCTCTCAGAAATTGATGCCCAACAAACTGTGAGATTCGTTGGTGGCCTCCAACCCGCAATACAGGACAGTGGCAGAAGCTGTGGAGCGAGCTACCCGTGCAGAGACTCTACTCCATAAGATACATGTGCATTCCTATCCCTCGAATCATGCCCCTATGATTGACCCCACATAGAATTCATCTACATCCAAGGGAAAGGAGTCCGTTATTGAGCGTATTCAACTCCATTTTGGTCGCCAAACTACACTAGGTATTGGCCCAACAAGGTCCGCAACGTTCAGCCATTGTGCCTAGCCTAAGTAAGATTCCAAATCCTTACGGTTGATCGAGGCCCGACCATTGCTATAGATGTGGGCAGCCAGGCCACCTGTCCAACATGTGCCCTCAGCGGCCCACAGCTAATGAGGTTGTCTCCACGGAGGATGCACCAGCTGAATCAGAAATTACTGTTGATGATGAAAAAGTTGATGACGATGAAGAAGGAACTGATTAGATCTCGGGAGATCAGAGTGTATCCTTGGTCGTAAAGCGGCAGCCACTTACATGTGTTAAATCATTTAATTCCCAGCGACACAATCTCTTCTACACTAGCTACAAAGTGGAAGGGAAGGTTTGTACCATGATCATTGATGGTGGTAGTGTTGAGAACATAATATCGCATACCATGGTTGAGAAACTGAAACTCAAGATCACACTGCATCCCTCACCATATGCGATTGGCTGAATTCAAAAAGGCATTACGATGGTGGTCAAACAATAGTGTCTCGTCTCACTTTCGATCGACGAAATCCTACAGGGATCAAGTTCTATAAGATGTCGTCGACATGGACGCATGCCACATGTTATTTGGACGCCCGTGACAATATGATCGAGATGCCGTGCACAAAGGTCGTGACAACACCATTACATTCTTCAAGGATGGGAGGAAGGTCATCCTCACTCCAGCAAACCCGAGTGACAACCACCGTCTACAAATCAAGAGCCAAGGACAATCTCTTCTTATGTTGCATGGCACGGCGACGACGAGAAAAGAAGAGAGGCGAAACTTGAGGTCGAGTTTCTTTCAAGAAGGGGTGACTGATGTAGTGAGGCAACCCCTCGATCGAGGCAAGGCAAGAACCATAAAGAGGACCCAGGAGTGGGCCCAAAGGGACCCGAGATCGGACCAAAGAAAGGGCCAAGTAGGTCAGGGAAAACGGCAGCAGAAGACCCCTGCCGACCGGTCAGACCCCTTGACGACTAGTCGTTCGACAGGTCGAAAATAGTCCAGGGGCCTCCAGAACTCTTTGGACTGTTTTACGCCCAGACCGACCGGTCGTTCGACCGGTCGACCCTCAACTCTGACCGATCGACAGATGCATAGTTGTGCGCGCGAACCTTCCGTTTTTAGATGATTTTCTTATGATTTTTGCTTAGTTAGTTTCTTTTTGCAATTACGACACCTAGATTGCGTTTTTAGGGTTTAGTTTCCTATAAGTACTTATTTTATTTTCGTTTTAAAGCATCTTTTGATATATTTTGAATAAAATTTAGAGTTTTCTCTTGATTGCTCGTGGATTCGAGTTGTTCTTCGTGGATTCGAAGAAAATGTCTCATGGATTCGAGATATCTCGTCGTAGATTCAACGAATGAGTCCTTGTAGATCCGAGATTCAGATTAGTTATCCCCATGAAAGAGACATTGCTCAATCTCACCACACTCCGTCCACACCAGACTAGTTGTTTTATTTTCTATTTGTTAAATCTCTCATAGCAAGGAGAGATGATGAATTGTGGCACATGTGAAGAACTTAATATAAATGATAGCACATTGACACATGTTGGTCCTTGAAGATTAATAATGGCACATGTGCACATGGGGTGCTTGGACTTGAACAGTTGCACATGTGGCATATTTAGAACATGCGATGCATGTCAATGAATAAGAGTATTCCTTATATACACCAAAACTATGGCTTTTCGTTGATAAAGACAACCAATCCATGCTTTAGAAGAGCTTTATGTTGAGAAGTGGTTTTGAGAATGTGTGGCCGTTGGAGCTCTTTCCACCACTATGTTATGATCCCAAAGGTTTAATAGCATAACTTTACATGTTCCATCAATCTTAGGACTTTTGGCACATTGGTTAGGTCCTTAACAATTGGTATCAGAGATGAGACTACGCCCTATGTTTGACTTATGGAAGGGGTGACTTGTGGAAATGGCAACCTAGAAAAGAGTGAAAGCTACCACGGCATGAAAAGGGCTACCTGAGCAACTAAAGTGCAACTGACAAGTAGAAAGGGCTACCTAGATAACCAGAGTAAAGCTGTCATGTGCCCTGAAAAGGGCTACCTGGAATAGAGGCCAAAGTGAGTGCCACCGTAGAGTGGGCCTCCATAGACATCGATTTTGCAGAGCGTGGTGGAATGTTACAATCCCCACGAGTTAATAGCCTAACTATACACATTCAACCAGTCCTAAGGCTTTTGGCGCGTTGGCTAGGTTCTTAACTCACTACCTATTTACTTGAAGAGGTTTGGGAATTCTCTACCACAACTGGTATGCAAAATTCTGGAGTAAAATAAGATAATTATGCATGAGACATGAAAATAATAAAAATTGGGAGTACGCTTAAACTAGAATTAAAATTCAAATTAGAAAATTCTATTAAAAAACTAAGATTAGAATGTGAAACTAAGCTTCCCATCATAGGCATCCATCTTCGCTTTTGGAGTGAAGATCAAGCAACTGGACCCTACTTTTGTAATTTGGATACCTCAACCTCTTAAGATCAGAATGGTTGTAGCCGTGTCATTGTTGATATGGTCATCTCCCTATGGCCCATGTCAACGCCAGCCGTGATGAAAAGTTATTGCGGATGTAGAAATATCTTCTTCTTTTTTTAATTTTTTAATTTTTTTTAATTGTGCCTCCAGGGATTTAATAGCTATAGTTAGGTTGCTGACATGCCTAAAATGCCATTAATTTTGGAGATTATATTAAACTGTGTGGTCTTCAGATAGAATTATCTTCAATAGAGTCCTAAGGAAGCTAAATGATGCATGATTGTGTATGCAAAGCTCTATCAGATTGAATTTTCTTTGATGGAGTCCTAAGGAAGCTGAACGATGGACTAATTGTGAATGAAAGCGAATATGAAAGCAATTGACAAGTGATAAAAATGTAGAAAATTGTTACCTAAACATCATACTCTTAAGGAATATTCATTCTCTACTTAGTAAAACGACGAAATCGAATATCTACACCAGCCTAGCTTCTGAAACTTTGAACAGGCCATGGTCACAAAATCCACACCTCATGTATGACCCATAAAAGATCATGTGCATGTATACGGATGCGGATTGCCTACCAACTCTGTCAGTAGAGAGGTGGCTACTCGACAGTGCTCTTTGGGCCCACCATTCCATGCTGTCCATCTATTTTTCCGGATCATTTTAGCGCATGAGTCCAAAAATTAGAGTTGTACACCAGCTGAATCAAACCCAGCCCGGCCTTGCTTGACCAGCAAAGTGGTTGGGCTTGAGCTCGGCTCAGCTTGGTCATCGAGTCCAATTGGGCAGCTCAGCTTGGTTTGGGCGAGCTTTCGAGCCTAAATTCCAGCTCAGACAGGGTTGGGGGCAGTCGGCTGGATGAATAGAAGGGTTTGGTCGGCTTTCAGACAAAGGGGTCCGTTTGGCTACACGTTGGCTGGGTGGGTGACGAGGGGAGAGTGAGTGAGTGAGAGAGAGAGGAGCGGGAGCAGCCGAGCAAGTCATTGGCTGGCCGTGGAGAGAGAGGAATGGAGACTAGAGAGGGGAGGAGAGAGTCTGGCTGTCAAGCAACTCGAACGTGTATGATCAGGCGTCGGGTGGCAAGGGTTTAAGGCTAGGGGGCTGGCTGGGTGGGTGAGGGCGGTCGAATGAAATATAAGTTTTATACATATATAAACAAAGGCATATTGAGCCTGGTTTTGAGTCTAGCCAAATCAAGCTTGGTCTAACTCGAATTTTCAATAAGCCCAAAAAATAAGCTCAGCTTGGCCTGATCCACCCTATAAGCTGAGCCAAGCCGAATCAAAATTTTTTGAGCCGAGCTGAGCGAGCTTTTCAAGCTGGCTCAGTTTGTGCACAGCTCTTACCAAGAATGAGACAGGCCCAAATCTCAAGTTGACCACCACACAGAGAGAAAAAAGTGGTGATTGAATGCCCACGTTTAAAACTTCCTAAGGTCCACTGTAATGTTTATTTGCCATCCAAGCTGTTGATTAGTTCAGACAGACCTGGATGGAATATCAGCTTCATCCAAAAATTTCATCGTTGTTTCCTGTGGTATAGTCCACTTGAGGTTTGGATCTGGCTCATTTATGGGTTTATACCTTGAAATGATCGGAAAAATGGATGGACGGTGTGGACAAAACATGTACATCATAGTAGGGCCCATTGACAGCGTCCGTAGGCAATCCACGTCCCATGCAGACCACTCAAGTCCATCGAGGTTCACCTCTGCCTCTGCTCGTGCGGATTTCAATAGATTTCCCTACCAAGTGCCCTTGATCTAATCACTCATCAGGCAGAGGACACGGATTATGTGGTGACCCCAATACCACGTGTTGGGATGTAGTGTAATGTAATTGGGCTACTTGTTGCTATCAAAGATGGGTGCATTTGACTAAGTACTCGACTGAACAACTTTCAAACATGCTTTGTGTGGGCCCCATCCTTTACAGCAACACATGGCCCAATCAAATCCTACCACATCCCAACACCACCAAGCTGCGTGATGTCAGGGTCACAACGCAATCCACATCATTCTCTGGGTCGCCCTCTCATCTAATAGCCTAATATTTATCAATTTATCTTAACCGTCCAATTCTCTGATCACGTGGGCTGTTGTCGGAGAGGCGAGCTCCAGAAAGGTGCACTGGACTCGAAATTAGATGGGTCACCTAGAACAGGTTGCAATGCTGAATTAAGTATGCAGCCCTATCTTTCCCACGGCGTGTTACCAGTTTAGGATATACAAGCGATGGAAACGGTAGGCCCCAACATATGGAAACGGTAGGCCCCAACATGAAGGTCATATGGACCAAGAATCAGGCCATTCCATTCATCAGCAGGACATAAAAACCAATGAATAGTCAACGGTCTGATTCAATGGTTAGGACTCCGTGCTTTCCTCTGCATAATCCCACCTAAAGAGGTGGATCTGCTTTTCATAATCTCTGTGACAAATATCGCCCCAGATTTTGAAAATCTGTTGATGCTTCCTCGAAAAAAATTAACTAAATGATACCGTTGCAATATATCCAGAATCTTGATAATTTTAATTTTCCACAATTTAACAGGAAATATCACAATTTTTTTTCTTTCATCATATACATGCATGTTTAAAATTTAAGATTATTTATTAATTTAAATTAGAATGATCAGTTTTCATTTTCAATGAGATTTCCTGATAATGTCTTGAAAAAGACCCCCAAAATCTTAAAAATTCCCAGAAATTACTGAACCCAGAAAATTCTGAGAACAAGGTTTGCCACGACCTCCGCACACACCCATTTTCTGCTCTGGGAATTGAATCTAGCAACAATTCAATTGCCAAAACAAAAAATTGGTGCATACAACAAGGTTACCTGGATGGCAAGTCACTTCAGTACAAGAACGAGTATGCAGTAGGCAACTTCTCCAATGTGTCGTACCCTGCGGTAGAATCAGGTACATTGCTGAAGAACATATATCAAGTATACAGTCCAGTTTTATATATGAAATAAAATTATAATTATAATTTTGGATCAGTAAAAATAGCAATTCGGATCATTATTACCTAAATGCAAAACCCCCAGCATTTTATTTTCTGGGTTGTGGATCATTTGCAATCCAGATCGCTATTTTTAGTGACCCGAATTAGTGCTCTTTGTTCTCACTACTGATTCAGCTAATGCAAATTTTTATATATAATACAACACTGACCATGTGAGGCCCATAACAATAACATTCATCATTTCATATATAAATTGCAATATGAGGTCATATATAGAATACATGATGAAGTGATGCACACGATCCTACCCCTAGTGTACAACGTATTGGAGGAAGTAGCATACTGCATATACATTCCTGTACCATGTACCAAAGCAACCCACAATCCAGGTAACCTTGATCCTGATCACAAATGACCCAAAATCCGGATCGCAGTATTCCAAACATAAAATGCCAGGTGGCAATTTAGGTAAGACTGTATAAAACAATGTGTGGGTGGGGACATTGACTACCCAAAGGAATACCGTTCTCAATGACACGCAAAGAAAATAGAAAGCAGCAAGATTTAGTTCATCTGTTATCAGTGAAGCAGGGAATGTAAGATATGTAACCGTTTTGCGGATTGAATATAAAGGCAGTATTCCAAATACATTTGGGATTTTATGAAGATTTGGGGCAACCCTTCTATGGATCCAATGTGAAGGGGAATGAATATAATCTCTCTCTTTAACCTTCTATATATGTACTTTCTTTTTTCTTCTGTACAAGCATTTACAATGTCTGGGTTACCAGTGTTTCTTCTATTAATTACAGGGCCTTCTGATCTAGCCGCTCGTTCCAGTTCAGGCAGCGTATCAAGCTACGGAACCAATCACCTGTTTGATCACGTTTGTTGACCGTGGGCAGCGGGTGCTGACTCATGGATATCCGAATTGAGTCTCCTCTTGAGAGCTGCTGCCTTCTCTTCCCATCGAATGATACCCATGCATTACTTCGTGCATCCTCCGGTATCTGTTAAATCCACACATGTAAAACAGCCGAAACTGAATTTGGAAGAAGGGATGATAATTTATCATGCCACTTAAGACCAGATAGAATGATAAAATGCAAGGAACAACAGCGATGGCTCAAAAGCACATTAGATACAACTTCAGACAAACTTCAATTACCCAAAGAGAGAGAATGGTAGCCTGATGTAAACTGAAACCACAAGCGTGCGAGCTAACATCTTTTATTATTTTAGTACCTGAAGAATTTGGTAGAGCAGACCTAATTAAAAAGCTGATTCGTGACCAACCTTGCTGGTTGCACAAGCTGAGTCAACTAGCTCCAATTATTCTTACTGCCTAAGATGAGTCGACTAGAGCTGTCAACCAATGTGAAATTAATGAATAGTCACCACATTCAGAAAAGGAATGATCTGTTGTGGTACACCAGAACTGAAACTTCCACTATTGACGAGCTTACATTGCCTGGTCAAGATCAGATAGTAATAAGATGTGAACCCACCATCTAAAAGCCAAAGCAAGTGGGTTCACTTCCTATAACCATCTGATCTGATCAGACAGTAAATAAGGGCCACTAATAGCAAAGTTACACTATTGATGTCCAATGGCTGATCATGTCCCCACTCGGAAAATTTATTTGCAGAAGAAAGATTTATTTGCCCAACAAGACGAACAGAACCAGCGAGATTACCTAGCCTTGAAAACTATTTTGAGTCAAGAGATATTGATAAGGTTACTCCGGCAATGAGATGTACAAATATTTGCTTTTTTTTTAGATGTATCCTAGCATTCATTGATTTTATTTTTCTTTAAGTAACTACTGTATGCTCATTAGGCTCATTTGGCACTACATGCTCTGGACACCATCTATTCGCAAATTCCCCTCTATGGGTAGAACGCAACAATTGTGCAGAGGTGCAGTGTGGGAACTTTCGTGTGCAGCCAATTACTAGTGCTTAGCGGTTTACCTGTTAAATGCCCCTCTGCAACCCTACTATGCTTGCTCCCCCTTTGGGGCATATGCATACGACTGAGGTCCAATACTGGGTGGGACCGTGTTGGCATGACAGTGGTGTCAATGTGATCCACTGACATAGCCGGTTCCTAGACCGCGGGTAAATGAGGAAGGTTAATGTTTGGTGGGTATAGCTGATCATGAAACTTTTACCAATCAACCACTAAAAGCGAACAAATTGCTGGAGAAAGGCTAAGACAATGATAATGAAATAATCTAGTGATCAAGGTTGTTAAGATAGGTTGGAAATCAAGCTGTTTACTGATTTCAGTTGGAGTGTGATTTGGTCTTTAGATGTGAATGAGGCGGGAATTAAGTAATAAGCTAATTATGAAGCCAATTATTAGTGAGTACGGTTTGGAGCAAAAGGGACTATATAGGACCACAACCCGAGAACATGCACAGTATGTTTAAGCTTTCAGCTCTGAACAAGTGCTCTCATGGTTTATTGGTTTAGTTATCCATACCATAGATCTGTTCGGCCAACTGTGCATGAGCCATGCCCCAAAAACCTCCCAAGTTGGAAAAGTCCTAGTCATCAATCTTGGGGTTTTTCAGTTGAGTGTGAACCATTGGTCCATTACTATATATCTTCTTTCCATTGCAGGCAACAAACTGGAAGTTTAGATTGTCCCTTTGTGGAGATATTGGGAAATGGATCTTCGATGGTGGGGCCCAACAAACTAATTTTCTGGAACTATGGGCCCACTTGTCCAAACTGAAAACCTGAGCACACTGTGCCTGTCTTCGTGCTGAAGATCCTATAATTCCTCTTGGACCAGAGGGGAAAAGTTCCTTTTAGGAAGTACGTATTCTAGTTACTTGCAAACGTTGTTTCAGGTGGAATCTTTCCCCCAAGGTGGTTGCCCCCGGATACAACTATGCAAGTAAAAAAAAAACCATTAGTTTAGCTAATTACTCATTCACTTCCATCTATCAATTCCTTCCTCAATTATAAGTTCCTCAAAATTTACTATCATTGATAAATTGGGAAAGTGAAAACTACAGCAAGATATGGATAATGGAACAAAAGATAAAAGTAGTTTCACCTTTAATTCAAGTCTTGCAGAATCTGGAAGTATCACAGGCCTAAATGAAAGGGAGTGTGGACAGATTGGAGTAAACAGCATGCATGGAACATTCGGATGGACCTGCATTTTTAATCATGCCAACTCATTTAGATGGAACAAGATATATAAACACTAGAAATGGCATAGTGTGAAAGTCCCTGATAGAATGAAAGAAGTCACGAATGAGATCCTAACATGACATAAAGCGATTGGAACCAGAATTTGAAGCTAATAAAAAAGAAAGAGAGAAAAAAAGAATCACAAACGAGATCCTTCTAATCCTTTTCTAACACCTAAATGACAGCAGCACAGGATAACCAAGAATACTGCATAAATAAATAAATAAAATAAGATAAAATAAAATCTTTAAACAGAGGGATATTGAAAAGGGACACAGATTTCCTGCAGAAGGCAGGAAGTTCCTGCGCTGGGAACCTAGGTGTGGCGGTGGCCCACCGTGATGTTTGAGAGAAATCCACCCCGTCCATCTGTTTTGTGGGCTCATTTGAGGACGTGCAACCAAAATTGAGCCAGATCCAAGACTCAAATGGGCCGAAAACGTGAGGATTGAATGTCCACAGTTGAAATATTCATGGGGCCACAGAAGTTTTGACTCAGGCTAATATCTGTGTTTTCAGTTCATCCAAGTAGGAATGACATTATGAACGGTATGGATAACATATAAACATCACTGTGGACTCCAGGGAGGTTTCAACGGTAGGAATTTCCCTACCCACCTTTTCCTTTAGTGTGACCCACTTGAGTCTTGGATCTGGCCCATATTTAGTCGCATGTCCTAAAATGAGCTCAAAAAATGGATGGACGGGGTGGATTGCTGACAAACATCACAGTGGACCCCACCTAGGTTCCCAGTGCAAGAACTTCCTTTCGCAGGAAATCCGCGTCCATTTGTAAGGACCAGTGTCAGGAAATGCATTTATAATATCTTTATGTTAAACGATTCTACCACAGAAATTGAGGCATTCTAGTTGTATGCATAACTAGCAGGGTTAATGCAGCTATTTGGCTAAGTTCACATCATCAAGAAAGAATTTCGATCTTGTTGCTGCATCTCATTTTCATCACTATCTCATGTTATTCTCCTCCCATGACTCTCAGATTTTGTGTTGAAATTGTTTCAGCTCCTGAATTTTCCAATATCAAAAGATTAACCAAATCATTCATTGTGTCAGTCAAGGACTCAAGGGGGATTGTGGAGTTTCTTTGGTATATGCATGCTTGCAAACATGCAGATGCATGAGAGCTAAGGTGCAATGCGTATGTACTAGAATCGTATATGTATATGGGCATTATAAATAGAATGCATACAGATATGGATAAATAATTATCATCAGTGACGTCAGGCAAACTATATTCGACTACCATGAGACTTGATGCAGGAATAATTGTCCACTTGACCAAGAAAGCCAAAAACAAATTGATGTGAAAGGGAAAGGTTTTCATATAAAGTAAGAAACTTGTTTATCAGTAGTCGGAAAACATCCAACTTAAACAAAACCAGATGTTCTGAATTAGTGATCTAAAAGGTACTTTTTTGGAGCAATAAAAAAAGTACTACTTTTCAGCGGCCTGCTCTAGTGGTATCAGTACCACCATGAGCTATGGTGGTACCAGGCAGATGTGGGGCACACCTATGAGATCCAACCTGTCCATCAAATGCGTCACAGGATGCACGCCCTTGATTTGCATGGACAGCCCACCATGTTATGCAGATGGAATCTAGGCCATTCCGAACCGTCAAGCCAAAACTCAGGCTGTTTTGCAAGTGATGTGGGCCCCTGTGCAAATCAAGGGTGGGTGTTCTCTCTCACATTCTTCATGTTGTGTAGCCCACCTGAGTGCCAGATTGGGCTTATTTTTGGCATCTAGGGGCAATGTTTTCAGTATTGACAATATCAGCCGATATATCCCACGATATCTCGTATTACACTTGTGCGATACAAAACGCATAGATAGTACCGATATATCCCACATGTTCGATCCAGTGAGCATTTTCGATTTTCTGTTTTTTTTTTTTTCTTTTTTTTTTAGACGGAGAGCATTTTCAATTTTCAATCCATTTTTTTATAAATCATGTTAAATCGGTGTCAAATGGTTGCAAATCCATGATTCTTCATATTTTGCATGAAAAATCATAGACTTGGAGCTTCGATTTCGAGATTTGGAGGAGATAAGGCCGAGTTGTGGAAAATTGGAAGAATTGAAATTTTCCAATTTCTTGCAAATTAGTTGCAATCTTTCCAAACATAAAATCAAACATGTATGCAACCTGATCTAGTAATTCTTGCCAATTTGAGGATTTTTCGAAAAAAAATATTATTATCAATTATTTTTATTTTTTTTTTGTAAATTCTATTTCGATCAGTGGTCAATTGGCCCCTATTTCAAAGTATTCAGGACTGTTTAATGAAATCATCATCACAACATACACTCTAATTTGGGGATTTGAAGAAAGATGGGACGATTTGCAGAAAACTAAGGAAATTTTGAAAATTTTCAAAATTTTGTCAAATCAGAGAGGATGAGTACCAGTGTTATGTTAGAGAGTATATTCATTAGTATCATTCTACTATGACTTAGGCATAGTATTGTTGGTTTGTAGAGCAGTAGTACTATGCACAACCCTATCGAGATGGAGTTGATGATTTTGAGTCACCGCGCAGCTCTATGTGTGGGCCACAACCACATATTATTCACAGGTATGTTTTTAGTTTTCTACTTCTTCTTTTGCTTTTGAATGTACTGCTTGTGTTTCCATACATGTCTTTTTACGTTTATAAATTATATGACTAGACTTTGAATATACTTGGATTAGTTAGTCAGACAGCGCATAGATTAGTACTCCATGCAAAGGAAACTTATTATGTGCACTTGTTTTTTGTGATATTTTGATTTCTAAATGCGTATTGATGTCTTTTTTAACAAGTTTCATTGAAAAACTTGACCAATTTCCCAATGTTTCCCAACAATAGCGATACAGTATGCAATATAACCGATATATCCCATGCGATCACCGATATGAATCCGCATCTCAAGGGTGCGATACATTACGCAATAATGATATGGAAAACATTGCCAGGGGGTAATATGAAGTGATGCATCTGATGGAGGGGTTGGATGGCCTTCATACATCAAGTGAGCCCAACATCTGCCCAATACCACCATAAGGCACTGGTACCATTGGAGAGTGCCTCTTATTTTTTATTGGCTAATTTAAAAAGTATGAAGGAAAAGCTGCATTGATAATGTAAGCATCAAACTTACTTACCATGGAACCTCCAGCAGCTGTAGAGTAAGCCGTACTCCCTGTAGGCGTGGCTACTATGACCCCATCACCTTGCACCTAAAAAATACATTGAAGTTAATCAAATGCAGAAGCTACCATTTAACGGAATTAGGGAAAACGTTGTTAGTGTAGAACATTAACATGTGTGGTCTAAATTCTAATACTTGATAATGTTGTTTGCCAAAGACTTTTTTTTAAGAGAGAGATACTGTTTGCTAAAGACATTGATTGAAACAATAAGAACAGACCTCAATACCAGCTTAAAAGAAAACATGACTTCATTGATTTAAAAAAAGAAAAAAAAGAGGAGCAGACTGAGAGAATTATCTCCCTATGAACTGATCCAATCAGTCTGTTGATCTTACTTTGGTTATAAGGCGGTCGTGTTCATAACATTCAATTTTTGACAGGTAAGGGTTAGAACCACGATCCACGACAACCTCATTCAAGACGTCAAATAATTTCCCAGGTAATGCTTTCCCATTTCGGAAGATTTCACACCGGAGGCGCATTCTCAGAGTTATGTATAATCCGTCCACTGTATTGTTTCCATGTATGACCGCCCTTAAATCCTTCCTAAATTCTTCAAACTGTAGCATGAAAAGAACATGTCAGGAGAAAAAAAAAAAAAACCCTGGTCAGAAGGAAAGGACATTCAGATTTTCTTTAACAGATGAATAAAGGAACATACAGTATGTGATGTCAGAAATCCAAGAGATCCAAGATTAAACGAGACCACTGGAGGAACTGCGCCCCTGAATAAATTTGATGCATGCAGTATGACTCCATCTCCTCCCAAACATGCCACAAAATCCACTCTTTCATGAAGGTCACTGCATTCAGGACGTTCAACAATCATTAGTGACCCTGATAGTAGACATGATATAAAAAATCATTTCAGTGTTGTCATTTAGATCTGTAACTCTCATTACCTGGTATCTTGATTATAAAAGGTTTGGACGAAACCAAACCCGGGGATTCTCGCAAATATATCATGCACATCGGGTTCTACAAGAACAGTCATTTCCTCTTGATAATGCAAGAAAGAAGCAACCTACAGATACAGAAGACAACTGAAAAGCTGAAGTGAAAATATATTACATATTGCATAGACAGAGTATGTGTGAGACATCAGCATCCAGACTGAATGTGCTAGATAATGTGATTGTGGACCTAACTAGTAATTGCATATGACCTCAAAAATAATAATAATAATAATAATAATAATAATAATAATAATAACAATAATAAAGAGTCCGGAGACGTGCATAAGTAAATTTTGAATGGTGTTTAATTTTTGAGAACCAAATCATGCCAATGTATCAAAAAGCATGATTGACGTATGCACATGGTTGGAACATGGTCACTGTCAATGTCAAGAAATGAACCACATGGTGGCCCACTAGATCAACAGCATTGATAACCATAACATTTTTCCACGTGTGGTGTGGATGACTAAATTAAATTCTCTAAAGCGTGTTTCCTAGTAGAATTTTTCACGCACACATTATACTTGATTGGATCACTTGATACTTATAAACAATCTTAATAGTACTCAACTACTAAACCAAACTGGTACTGTATCAAACACTGGCATTGCATAAGCCATGCACAAGCCATAACCTAAAAATGCCATATAGTACCTATAGTTCAGCTAGCTTTTTTCATTTTCCTTTCTGGTTGAAAGTTTTAGATGTTTTTGCCTTCACCATTTTCCCAAACAAAGTAATTCATGTCATTACCCATACTCACGAAACAATCACAGACTGCATCGCCAGTAGAACTTAGCTAAGATTTTCTTCTCCTCCTCCTCCTCCTTTTTGAGAATCAAAACTTAGCTAAGATTTTCCACATGAAAATTTTCTATTGATTGGTAATTCTCCACATGAATAAAATGATATAATATCATACCTCTTTAGCTTCTTCCATGAGCTCTTGCCCCAACTTCTTCAACAATAAGACGGTCTTTGGTGTTGATTTCCACATAAGCATCTGCTGCTGGGTGCTAGGATGGGTGAAAGCCAAGGATGATTCCGTCACCTTCTCCCGAGTACAAGAAAACCCATCTGTGCGGACTAAGAACATCTCTGCCTTTTTCCTGGACTGCACTCTTACAACACCTGTTGCAGAAGCACACATGTTCCCACTGTCGATCTCCAAACCATCAACTGTAGGTAAAGAGACTTTAGCTGTGTTCTTTTTTTCTACTTCCACACTGGTAGATACAATCTTCTTTGTTAAATCATCGCCCCCATAGCTAGAGATCTTGGGTTTTCTGTCCATGGAGTTTTCCCCTTTGCCAAAACCGTTTACAGCTAAACCAACAGAAGCAGGAGTATCATCACTGAGATATTTCCCATTGGTAGAACCGAAACTGTGTGGCCTTGAAAATAAGTCCTCACCAACTGCCCCATTTGAACTTCTTGATTGCACTTCCCCTGATGCATGGGCATCGACAATGATTAGCCTGTCCTGAACTGGTATTGCCCGTCTCTCTCTTGGAACAAAAAATGACTCGTATCTTTCTTGTTGACAATTGAAAAATGTGACGGGCGAGATCTTTCTATTTCTGAAGAAACCAGACATTTCTTTTTTGGAGAAAACATCACAGGTAGGAACCTGAGCCTTGAGTGGGTTGATCTCCCTAGAAAAGTTCGTAAGAGCTCCTACCTCGACCCCATCAGCTCCATGTATTGATCCGCTATATTGGCAAGCAACAGCGTCAGGGGTCCCATTTCCACTATGATGCTCTTTTTCAAGTGTTTGGTACCCTTCCTTACGAAATACTCTGTTGGAACTATGAGCACTATCCAACTCCTTTGGCAGCAAACCATTCATGTTCTTTAAAAGTGAGCCTTCCTGAGGGATGAGGTTTTGGGCACCTAACTTTCCATTCCAGTTTTCCTTCATATTTTTAAATGGCACTTCATCGAGATTGCCTGGATGAGTTGGGATGACCGATAAATGGCGTGCCGAGTACTGCCTCCATCTTGAGACCATTGCAGAAGTTCTGCGAACTCCTTCCTGGCTAAGGAGATAAAGTGGTCTTTTACTGATATCCGATACCATTGCTGCAAATGCCTCGACCTGCTCCATTGAAGGTGCAGTTCCAACTTCAACTGGCAATTTCACCACGTCAATTTCCCCACACGAAACAGCATGCTCAACAGCCACTTGATAATATTCATCCTTGACAGCCTCTGCTCTAAGATCTACAATTGTTTTATACCCCTTCTCCATCAGCCACTTCAAACCTTCATCAGTCACCTGCCCGCCAGTCCAAAAAGCTATTTCACAATCTTTGGAGCCTATATCTTCTTTCATTGGCGTTAAACATACAGGAGTCCAGTTAGCAAATACCGTTTGAAAGGGGTCATCTGGTCCACGTGGGAAGCCAGCGTCATAGCAAACATTCCTTAGCCTCTGCAATTTTCTCCATATGTTAGTGCTTCGGTCATCGAAGGGTATCAAATATTTCTCGAGTGCAACATACAAGCTCTCACAGCACCTTTTCATCTCTCCCCTGAAAATGGCAAGTGGTGGAAGCTTACCATCAAGAATATTCACATCTGAGATCTGGAATGAATTCATTAGAGAAGATCTACCAGCAAGAACATCCTCCCTTTCTCTGTTAAGAAGAGCAACCATGCAGCCAAGCACAGCTACCACTCTCTCCTCCAACAAGGGCATATCCTCAGATGGGATTTCATAAGAAACAGTACATTCTCCGGTCAGTGGATTGCATAATGTCTCCATTACAGCAAGATGAAGTTGTTCTGCAGCTCTAAAAATTCTACAATAGGCCTCCACTTCAGCGAGGTCTCCAGGAATGGGACCAACCCAAGGCAACTGAGATAAATCCTGCGTATGAAAGGTCTGCAAATACAAGCAAGAGCAGAAGTTAGTCCATAGAAATGAAAACTTCCCTTAAAATATCTGTATTCAAGCAAGATAATATATAATATTCTGTTCATAAAAACAGAAGACCACCTACATATTTGAGTCCATGTGAACGAAAATGGACACATTTCAGACTCCATATGGAAGTTCCATTAACACATTTGAAGATTAGGCATTCTTACAAGGAATATAGCAACAATTGATATGTGAATGTGCAAAAACAGAGAACCCTATGGTAACAGTAAGAGCACGGAAGAATTCATGGGCAACACCGTTGTACAATATCCAAGTCAAGGTTACCTAGATCACTGTTTGCTGGTACATGGTACGTTACTTCCTAGTTCCTCCAATGTGTGGTACATTGGAGTAGGATCGTGTGGTTCACTCCAGTACATACACTAGGTGTATGCAGCATGGTTTTATACACCAATTGATATTGTAATTTATATA
Source organism: Liriodendron chinense (assembly GCA_003013855.2). Lineage (NCBI taxonomy): Eukaryota > Viridiplantae > Streptophyta > Magnoliopsida > Magnoliales > Magnoliaceae > Liriodendron > Liriodendron chinense. The sequence goes on from ML058513.1 coordinate 7,571,393, forward strand.
GGAGATGATGAATATTATAATGGATCCCACATGCATAATATTATGTATAAGCACGTTGTTACATATATATATCAAAATATGTAAGTTAATGTACACTAAGGGCATAGAATTATATTTTGGATTGGTAAAAACGATTCGGAATGATTCGGAATGGGAAATGTAAGGTGGGTTGGCAATTTAGGTAACATCAATCCATGTTTCCCTAGGCACAAGAGTGAAGTCATCGAATTCCACATTTCCTAATCTAGTGTAATGAACGCATGCCCATTGCCAATGAGCAGTTGAGCACCACAGGGGCGCATGTACAACATTACAACATCCGAATCTTGCAATCTATTTTCTATTTCTCCATCTGAGTAATATTTATAGAGGAATTATAGAGTCCCAATGCATCAGAACGAGAACCTGATCCTAATCCACGAGTCTGTACAAATGGGGGCCATGGTTCAGTAATCCAGGCTGTTGATCTGATGGGCCCTAAAGTGTATGTGGATTCGACAAAATTCTCCTAGATCAAGTGTTCCTAACCAAGATTATATGTCTGGGACATTACAGCACGTAAGAGTTTCAGCTCATCAGCTCATCCCCCATCTAGCATGGGTAAAATCATATAACGGCTTCGATAACTGGATCATGTGGCCCAATCTTCGGATCCCATTCATGTTCCGATGCATCATGGCACTGTAATTCCTCTCATGTGCATTTCTACAAACAGAACGGCGACAATTCCCAGCCTCGACTCTCAGAGCCAAAGAGATTGAATTACGCCGGAATTCAACAATAATCGTCGAAATCAAATGCAAGACGGAGTGGTGAACACGCAAACCTGGGTGTCGAGGCCGATCTTGGAGGAGAAGAAGCTGGACAGCCGAGTCGCAGCAGCAGCAACGAACCTGAGTGTGGCAGCGGCACTCTCCTTCCGGTGGTGCGTGGGAGCACCGAAGAGATTGGTAGTCTCCCTGGGGAAGGGGGAGAGATGGAGAGGGGCCAGGGCATGGCCGAGAGGGACGGCGAAGCGGTTCATGTGATGGTGATGATGGTGGTGATGAGATGATGATGGGCAGAGGCGACATGGACTTGCCACCACTGCCATCGTGCCTTTGCTTCTATATCAGTCAGAGAAAGAAGGGAAGTGGATAACGGAAGATTTGTGAGGATGAGGGGAGGTCAGAGGTGGGCCACCATCGTTTATAGCCACGAATTCGATGGTGGAGAATTGTCGCTGGAAACAAAGATAGTGGGTGACTCACGCAAGATGCCATCGTCCCTCGGTTCCAACGGATAAAATGTCTTCTCTCGCTCTCAGCCTTTTTTACCCCCCTCTCTCCACCAAGGATGAGAGCGGTTGCCTGTGACCCCGGGCACAGGGATATCTCTGTGCCCGGGGCTGTGTGGGGCCCATAGAGATTTCCGTATCAAATCCACTCCGTCCATCTGTTTTGAAAGACCACAATAGGACTTGATTCGCAGGCTGTGTATGAGACTTGATACGCAGGCACTCAGATATTGTACACGTGGCATATACTAACTCAAATACAACTGGCTAGAGTGCGCATCCTACCGCCTTCAAGTCATTAATCCAGGATCAGTTTTTTTGAATAATCGTAACCTCTGATTCGTGGACACTGGTTTGTGGAAATAAGAACATTGGATTTATTTTTTTTAACTGTCCAATAAATGTCCATTAATTCTATATACAGGTTATCGAAAAATCTTAATGTTTGCTTCATGATAGATCTACACAGATTACGGTTTTGATTCGACTAATTGTTATGCAATATGTGCAATTCCTAAGTAATTTCTAAGTGACTGTGAATCATCCATTAAAGTCTGCCGGAGTATTAAATTTTTCTCAGCCTTTTAATGTTCCATATGCGAAAACCCGACGACCGACGCTGCCTGGTAGCGGTACCCGGGCAATGCAAAGTTGCGGGGCCCACAGTCATGTATGCGTGACACGAACGCGGATTGCGGCCGACCAGATCTGTGGGTCCACCGTCATGTATCTGTTTATCCACGCCGATTCATTCCTTTTCTAAGATCATGCTAGACCGTGGCCCAAAATTAAGTCAGATCTAACGTTCAAGTGGACCACACTTTAACGCAGATCTAACGTTCAAGATGACTCTTATATTTAATGCAACTTGCATTTTTGTGCATTTAATGCAACCAAGCTTACTATTTGCATTTTTGTGCATTTAATGCAACTAAGCTTACTATTTGGTGTGGTCCACTGGAGGGTTGGATCTGACTCAATTTTGGATCCCTACACTATCATGATCCTTGAAAAGAGATGGTCAGGAGTGGATAGACCGATGCATGATAGTGGGCCTCTACACAGATTTGGTCGGGACTAGAGGTGGACAACGATCTGATTCGAGTCGAACATAAACCAGATCGGATTGCTCAGCTGCTTGGGTGGGTGTGTTTGAACAATATTTGAACAACCATTCAAATAGGATGGCTTTGTTCGAACTTAATTTGGTCTAGCCCAATCATGTTTGAGCATATTCGAACATATGAATTTTGAACAATTTTTACGAGTTCGAATATGTTCGAACAATTTTACTTTTTTCGTTTGGAAATATTTTTTCTACTAAATAATAAATACTGATTTTTTCATTCCGTGTGTCCCACCATGATGTATTTGTTTTATCCACTCCGTCCATCCATTTGTATAGCTTATTTTAAGCCATTAAATAAAAAACGAGGTAGATACAAAACTCAAATGGACCACACCACAAGAAACAGTGAGGAGAATGATGTCCACCATTGAAACTTTTCTGGGCTCACAGTCACTTTTATTTGTCATCTACCTTTCTCTCTCTCTTTCTCTGTGTGTGTGTGTGTATTTATATATATAATCGAGTCGAACGAACGAATCGAGTCGAGTCAATCAATATTCGAGTCAAGTCCAACGGGACTGTGTTTGAAATTGAATTGAATTTTTTTTCGAACAAAGTTCGAATAATAAGACTTTCTGTTCGAACAGGATTTTACCAAGTCGATCCAGTCAGTTAAACTCAATTTGTGTACAGCTCTAGTCGGGACGCAATCCCACCCACATGACACCGTACCGTTCTATCATTTGTGCCCAATCGTGGAAGTGAGCGTAAAAAATAAGTTGGATCCGAAACTCAAGTGGGCCACATCACAGTGAGGACGTGGATGCTTACTGGTTATCCTCCTCATCTTGATGATGGGACTCACCTTGTGAACGGATTGGACGGCCTACAAAGGTTTTAGGACGCCAATTGCCTGCAGCGCCAGGTGGGCAGCAGCGGTAACCTTTGGTATAGCCTCCTTTCATTCTGTTCACCATAACTTAATCTTAGAAAAAGAATGGACCGCGTGGATATAAACATACTTTATAAATGGGCTTCCACACATATCTGGTCCGACGCTTAAATGTCCAACAAGGTTTGGACCCATGTCTTTAGCTGGGAAAGGACAGGAGCTCTGAGTGGCCACTGTGTATGGTTCTTATCCCACCATTCTTCCATATTTTTGGTATCATTTCAGGATACAGTCCAAAACTGAGGCAGATCCAAGACACAAGTAGACCATGGGGATTACACTCTTACAGTTGGGGCCAGAAGTTTTGGATCGAGCTGATAATTGTGTTTTCCCTTCACCAAGGTCTATGTCACTTTATGAATGAATTGGATGGGAAATAAACATCTTGGTGGGTCCTAGTAAAGTTTCAACGGTGAGCATCATTATCAACTCTGATTCCTATGGGGTGGCCCACTTGAACCTGGATCTGCCTAGTTTTTTGTCCAATGCTTTAAAATGCCACGACGAAATGGATGGACGGTGGGGATAAAACCCATACATCACGCTGGCCACTCAGAACTCCTGCCCGTTCCCAGCTGGAGACGGGCGGGGGTAGGACGCAATTGGTGGGCGCGGATTTCCTGCGAAAGCCTTGCGCAGGAATTTCCTGCGCTGGAAACCACGGTGGGGCCCACAGTGATGTTTTTTCATAAATCCACCCCGTCCATCCGTTTTGGAAGCTCATTTTAGGATTTGAAAACAAAAATGAACCGGATCCAAGACTCAAGTGGGCCGAAAACGTGAGATTTGAACGTCCACAGTTGAAATATTTGTGGAGCCACAGGAGTTTCGAATCAGGATAATATTTGTTTTTCCAGTTCATCCCAGTAGTAGTGACGTTATGAACGGTATGGATGTCATATAAACATCACTGTGGACCCAGGGAGGTTTCAACGGTAGTAATCTACCTACTCACCTTTTCCTTTAGTGAGGCCCATTTGAGTCTTGGATCCGGTTTATTTTTGCTATAATGTCCTAAAATAATCTCCCAAAACGGATGGACGGGGTGGATTTATGAAAAAACATCACTGTGGGCCCCACCGTGGCTCCCAGCGCAGGAAATTCCTGCGCAAGGCTTTCGCAGGAAATCCGCGCCCCAATCTGGTGGTGTGATGGGCGATACACAGCCACATGCTTTCGTACACGTGGCATATATAAATAAAATCAAACCGTCCGATATCGTTGAATTTCATGTGCAATTCAGGGTTTCTGAGTCTTATCCAACCGACAACCATGAAGGCATGCGGCCCACCTGGTCAAACGTGATAAGTTCCAACAAGATAAGGTAAGGAGCATTGGCACCAGAATAATTTGGGTTCTGTTGACCTTCAAAGCAACAGAGACCGTCGGAATGTGGGCCCCATTGTAGATGGATCATCACAGACCATCTGATTCATGCCAGCAAATTTGGGTCATCTATTTTTGCTTTTTATCCGTCCATTTGATAGCATGGTCCTGATTGTTGACAGGCGTAATTTTCGGTTTATGTCCCGCCCACAGTTTTGACGGACTGGATTTGAGCGCGGTTTCAGTCTATCCCCGGATCCACCGAGGTGGGTGAATCCTGAATGTGGGGTCCTCTATGATGTACGTTTCTTATATCTAGGCCATGAATCTGTTTTGAAAAATCATTTTAGGACATTATACCAAAGAAAAAAAAAAAAAAAAGCAGATCCAAATCTCAGGTGGACCATAATACAGAAAACAGTGGAATCCGACATTAAAAACTTCTTATGTGACCCAAAAGATTTGGATCAACCTGGTATTTGTGTGATCTCTTCATCCAGGTCTTTTCTATCAATAGGTTGGATGGAAAATAAACATTCCGGTGGCCCCCATGAAGTTTTTAATGGTGAGGATTCAATCAAGACTGTTTCCTTTGGTGTGGTCTCCTCAGTTTTGGATCTACTTCATTTTTGGTGTCATGCCCTAAAATGAGCTGTCAAATTGGATGGATGGTGTGGATGTAAAGAACATACATCACAGTGAGCCCCACCTGTTAGGGATCCACCAAAACGGCTCCCTGATTCAGTAGCCTGACGTGGACGTATTGACTACCACTTGCCGTTTTACACGCAGGGAGCGAATTAGCTATTACCGTTGTAACAGCTTAGTGGGTGTTACCCCAACCGTGTGGGCCTACCTAGATGTATGTTTTGTATATCCACTCCGTCCATCTATTTCCCATCTCATTTCAGTATGGGATCCCAAACCTTAAGAATAATCTAAATCTCAGGTGGACTATAACACTAGAAAAGTTGATGAATAACCATTAGTAAATTTTTGTGGGCCACGGAAGTCTTGGATCAATCTGATATTTTTATTTTACCCTCATCCAGATCTTCTTGACATTATCAACAGGTTGGATTTCAAATAAACATAAATAAAACGTTACTATAGGCGCTTTGGAATTTTTAATGGTGAGGCAGTCAATCACCACTGTTTCCTGTGGTGTGATCCTACCTGAGATTTTTATCTGCATTATGTTTGGTACACCATCCTAATATAGTCTGCAGAAACGGATGGACGGAGTAGATATATAGAAAATAATAAAGTGGGCCTCATGGTAGGGGTTACACCTTCCACGCAGTAAATAGCTCGCGTTGGAGCATTGCAATTCCCATTTGCCGAGTCACGTGATACTCATAGAACTGTAACGTGCAATACGCGTGCAGCAAGAGGACCGCGCTACCTTCTGACAAACGAATGCTGGAGTCAAATCTAGTACGTGCAATGCACGTGCAGCAAGAGTAAACGCTTTAAGGTAGGGTGCAAGTCGGACGGCTTGTGTTGGGATCAACCCGAACCCGATCGACATCGACGAGTCCACTTCCGACCTCGAGATCACCCAACCCTAGCTGGACCCGACCCGAAGTGGCTAACTCAAAATTCTTATTAACTCGACCCAACCTAACCCAGCCCCAACCAATGTGACCTCACCCAACGGGAACCAAATACGTCGTTATTCTTAGCCACATCGTAATTTGCTCAACCTAAACCCAACCCGCTTTCAAATCAAGTTAGATTTTCCAACCCAAATTAGCTGTAATACTAAAATCACATCAGTAGAATGATTTGAACCATCTAAATGTTGGACATTTAACTGGATGGTTGAAAAACATTGGTTAGTCGCTTGTTTGTTATCCTTGCATTTGTGGCTTACCTAAGGCTTATAGTTTCATCGATTTTTGCAAAAGTATATATTTTAATGAACTAATTACAATTATTTGATCAAATATCACACACACACACACACATCACATGTATGAAAGCTAATTTAGTAAATCAACTCTTAAGTCTTATAAATATACTGAAGAACTCTAATGCCCTCGAAATTCAAGCTTGCAGGCGAAAGATTTGAGTTCTAGTGCATTTCGACCAACCACATACGAGGATTTAGAGTCACCTTATTTCCAATGTAATTGTGATTTGGATTCCAATGCATTTCAAATCCGAGTTCCCAAATGAGCCATAAGTAAAAGTGACTTATAAACGTTAGAAACCAAACTTAATACAAATAAGTTATTATCTAGTGCTATTAGCAAGAAAAGTAATTTATTTGGTGGTATCCGAACAAGCCCTTAGTAATTTTCGGGTTTGATTTTTAATTATTGGGCTGTTGTTCACATGGTGTGGCCACATATACTTTGGATCAGGAGAACTTTTGGAGAGTCTGTTTATCCTAGTAAAGCATACGAATGGGTGGATGGATTACAAATAGCAAGGTGTGGGCCACATACAAACCTGTGGTTGGGCATTCATTTCCATTGCCTACTGCAGTTTGGGTTTGGCTAATTCCCAGGACCTAGCATAGAGGGATTCACCTGATGGATAGAGTGGTCCCACCTGGGGGTGTTTAACCCATTGTGGACTACAGGCGACCTTGTTAGTGCACTTTTTTGTGGCATACTAGTGCACCTTATTTGTCAATTACTTACATCAGTGAGTCTAGTGTCGGTTGAGCCTAATGAAGACGAAGACCGAAGACTCAAGATGGACCGGCTGCATCAAGAAAGAAGAAACAGGTAAAAGTGATGCCTTAATGTGCCTTGCCTTGACTAAAACCTAACCCATAACCTCTTAGATGACTTGGACCAACTAGGTATACCCTTAGTCATCATCATTAGTCTTAAAACTCCAAGAAACACATGATAAGTTAGACTAATTAAAGAGGTGGAAGCTGTTGTAATTAAAACAGCTCAAACAGGACTTTCCGATTGATCTCCGATCAATCGGACGTTGGCTCCGATAGGACTCCGATCCATCGGACAGAAGCTCCGATCAATCGGAAATTTTTCCAGCAACCTTGAAAACCCACTGGACATATTTCCGATCAATCGGACAGTCTTCCGATCCATCGGAAGGGGTTAGTCTGATCAATCGGACAGTGTTCCGATCAATCGAAAAATCCTCCAAAGACTTCACTGGATAGATTTCCGATCAATCGGACTTGTCTCCGATCAATCGGACTGGTCTCCGATCAATCGGACCCTTTTTCCGATCAATCGGAAATGCGCGAATCTGCCCGTTTTTTGACCGTTGGAAGAAAATCTATTTAAAAAGGGGGATTCGTTTTTGAGCTAGGAAGGGGGATTTTGAGGAGATAGAAGCCACCATTACTAGAGATCATTAAAGACTCTATTCCAAACACAAAGCAAGTCATTCTCCTTGTGTTTTCATCACAAGCTTGGGCCATTCAATGGCATCTTGAGAATGGACTTGTTTCGTCTTGATTCCTAGGGTTTAGACACCTTGATGATAGTTAAATCCCTTGTCTAAACACTACCTAGGAGTCCAAATAGGTGTATTCCTCTAGGAAACACATTTCCTACCATTTGTAGAGGTTTCACCATTCCCTAACACCTTGGGCATATTCAATGGAGCATCACATGCAAGGTAGCTGATCTTGGAGCTGAAGCCCTGGCAAAGCGGCGGCGTCAAAGATCGGGGGAGCACAAGGGGAGCTGATTCAAGCACGGGAGAACGAGAAAAAGCAACCCAAAGCGGCGCTACAAATGGCCTCAATTCGACAAGTAAGGTTGTCTTGTTAAGAGTTCATCCACTCAATTCTCTGTGGGAGTTGAGTGTAGAGTTTGTTTGACAAACTCGACCTAGGGTCGTTAGCCGATCCTTGGTTTATTAGTTGGGCCTAAAATCTAGGGACGTCAGCCGTTCCTTGGCACGTTAGTCGGGCCTAAAACAAAGTCTCCAAGGGGGAGCCACCAACACGGGTGCAAACGTGTAGGTTGGGAGGAACCTATAAACTCCCCGGTTGGGTGGATCCGAGTTAAAACACCTTGGTTGGGAGGAACCAGATTTAAACTCCCCAGTGAATGCCGGTGTGCTCAAAGGGGTTGGGTACTTGAACCGGGAGTGGAGTAGACAAGTAGTCGAACCACTATACATCATTGTGTTTGTGATTGTTCTTGAGCACATTTCTCTTTATGCATTATGTTTAATTGATAATTATGAATGCTTAGTTAGGAGTGTATGCTAGGCACTTGATAGGCACATCCACACTCACAAGATGTACTTTCACTACCTCATGTTGACTTGAGCATATCTTGATCCATCCTCTATAGTCCACATGAGTTGCTTAGACTAGGTTGTTAATTGCTCTTATCATTTGCTAGTCTTTTAATTGGACCCACTTAGGCTTGGAAGCCGAAGTATTAATCGCTCACATAGTTTAATTTGTTGAATTGTTTAAGTAGGCGAAAAGAATTTTAAAAAGGTCCTAATCACCCCCTCCTATAGGTTTAGCCATAATTCTAGTTGCTCTTTAAGCTTTCACACGTGTATGCATAGGGTATCGTGTTAGACTACCCGACGCAATTTCAGACCTACCAAATGCAGCATTTCTATTAGGCCCGGGTCTGATGGCCCAGACAAAACAGTTCGAAATCCAGGCCCATCTGTCCTAACCTGAGCTAGTCCCAAGTTGACTCAGCGTCGAGGGAGTCCATCCGACAGCTATAGGCATGGTGCATCATACAGGAGCGGATTTGATCATGTCAGTGTAACACCCGGTTCAATAACGCCATGATTGTGGGGCCTGATGTATATGTTGTATATCCACACCATCCGTCCATTTGTCAGCTTATTTAAGGCATAGCCTAAAAAGAAGCAGGTTTAAATCTAAGGCGGACCATACCACAAGAAGCGGTGATGATTGAATATTAAAAACCTTATGTGAGTGACAAAAGTTTTGGATGAAGCTGATATTTACTTTTTTCTTTTCATCTAGGTAAGTGGGTTGGATGGCAAATAAACATTATGGTGGCCCTAGGAAGTTTTTTTTACGGTGGGCATTCAATGACCACTGGTTCGTTGGCAGGTCTACCTGAGATTTGGATCTGCTTCATTTTTGGACCCATCCCCTAAAACAAGCTGGCTAACAGATGGTCCAAGTGGGCATACAACAAATAAGAAGGTGTGCTCAAACTCACTATTACCCTGACCTGACTGAATGCGCTCCCCATCCACACACTTGCGGCCTATCTGATAAAGTGTCTAAATCATCACACCACCAGCTGAAATTATGCTCGGCGCTCCAGGACATCATATATCCTCTGTCCCAGGATCATATAAAATTGGTGATAGTTTCGCACGGGAAGATAGAACACTTTCGTCCACACATGTGCACGCTGAATATGACAGACGCACATTGCCTGCCACGTGGAGTTTAGGAAGTGGCTGAAAGCTAAGTGGAGCCCACCATTATGTTTGCGAGGAATCCATGCCTCTCATCCGTTTTGCCCGGCTCATGTTAGGACATGAGACTGAAAAAGAGCCAAACAAAAGAAATTCAAGTGGACCACTACATGACAGAAAACCATGAGGATTGAATATCCGCATGACACTATTAAATATGACCCTTGATACATAAACAGAAAATCAGTTCCAACACATGGCTCAATGGTAGATAGACAATGAGGTCCTGGGTTTGAGTGCTAATGTGGTGTGTAGAGAAAAGAAAGAAAGAAAGAGATAGAGTCACAATCTCAAAATCAGCTAGAGGAGCAATCCTGACCTTTGATTTGGACGCTTGTTGAGATAAACTATTGGATGCTTTTCATTTTCCAGCATCTAATAGATGTCGGCTAATGTAATAGTGGGATAATCAAATAACCTTAATTTTTGGTTCACAATAAATCTACACTGGGACCCATATAAGAGAATAAGAGAAAGCGAGGGCATCACTATCCAACAAGGGCTGCTGGTGTGGCAGCCTTATCCATGGCTATTTACAATTTTCTCTCTCTTTTTTTCATTGTTTTATTAATTCTAACTAGGAGAGACCCTTGATAAGTGCCACTTAAGTGCCCAAACGTAAGATGGTTTTTAGGTGCGCTAGTCAAGGATTCTGTTCTATGTAAGAAAAACACGAAAAAGTCTAGATTCCAATCAGTGGACATTGGCTTGTCCCAACGGGTGCGGGAGGAGGGTAGGATTTGTCTTCATATTGGGTCACTCCACTTTAACAGGTTAGCCTTTTGGGTGTGACACAACAAAATGGGCCCTTTTCACTCAAATTGGTCTTTTTGCCCATCCACATGGCTGGAGGTACCATTTATAAAAAGCCGCTCTCCTAAATGATTGAAAGAATAAACAGTCGTGAATGATGATGGCCATGCCACATGTCAAACTAACGCTTTCCAAAACTTCGTAAATGTTGCATTTGATAGAAATCCCAAAATCCCAAAATCCAGTCATAAAATTGCCATGAACCATGTCCATTAGCATGCACGAATTAGGAAAAACACATTAAAATGTAAACATTAGTGATGGGGCACTACCCCAACAAGACCGGTGTGACATTGGTAGCTTTAAACTCAATATGGCTCAGCACACATGGTCTTCCCTCATAAATCTGCTTGCGAGTAACTTCCCTTGATATTCTCTAAGATACAAAACATTGAGAGGAGACAGACAGAGACAGAGGCAGAGATGGATAAGAGAAGATAGGAATAATATCTCATCACTATTTTAACCAAACTCCTCTAATCCTCTCAATTACTCTCTTTATTTAGAGGAAAGGAGTGGAAAGAAATAATCCACATAAGAGAAAAACGGAAAGAAAAAATAAGATAAAGCTAGGATTGTTCATAAGCTCTTTCATTTGTATCTTTTAGGGCGTGTTTGGTGCACGGGAGCAAGGAGGATTGAGTGGAATGGTATTTGCAAAATTGCAATTAATGCGCTTGTCAGTGGATGGTCTCCTGACTCATGGGATTAACCACGGAACCAAAGTGGCATTTGCAAATCAACCATGTTTGGAAAACGTTTGCATGGTGTGGCACCGTGATGTGTTTTGACTTCACTAAGTTTTGTGGGCCACACCATGATGTATGTGTTATATCCACACCGTCCATCTATTTAATGATATCATTTTAAGTCATGATATAAAAAAATAGGTAGATTTGAATCTCAAGTGGATCACACCACAGAAAGCAATACGGCTTGAACGTCTACCATTGAAAACCTTTTGAAGGCCACAAAAGTTTTGGATCATTTTGATATTTGTTTTCTACGTTCATCCAAGTCTTTATGACCTTCTGAATAGATTGGATGAAAAACGAAAATCATAGTGGGCCCAAGGAAGGTTTCAACGGTGGAAATTAATATACCCACTGCTTTTTATGGTGTGGTCTGTTTAACCTTTCGATATGCCTCTGTTTTTGGATCATGCTCTAAAATGATCTCGCCAAATGGTTGGATGGTGTCGATATAACACATACATCATAGTGGGTCCTACCACAATGAAATGCGTACCGCTGAAATCCAGGAGAGATTGTGAAATCCATCCACGGTACTTGCACAATATTCGAGGCTTAAATCCCAGATGTAAGTTGTCTTCACCAAACAACCGGCGGGATATAACAATGGGATTGAGGGTGTTAATCCTGTTGAATCCTATGTAATCCCGTTTACTCCCAAGCACCAAACACGCCCTTAGTGTATTAGTGCAATCGTTCGAAATAGGTTGTCCTTTTTTAGCTTTGAAAAGGTCAATCCAAATCATATAGATACAGTTGAATCTTGGCTTTAATTGATTGGGCCCACCCATCCGGCACTACATAGAGCACTCTCCCAAGTGAATGGACAATCTTGATTGATGATTAGTTGTTTCACACATCAATTAAAAACTTTGGGCACATCAATACAATATCATCAAGGTCAGAATATTAGCAATTTGGTAAATATTAGCAAATTTTTTCACTCATGAAGCTAAACTAAGAATTTCTATAAATACCATCATCAAAGAAGAGGCAAGAGACGTTTTATTCATCCGAGGAAACTGTAACACATGAAAATGTAAATGCTTGAAAAGGGGCTGTGCTTCTATCATGCACTTGGCCTGATCTTAGAAGAGCTTCAAACCCAGCAATGCTCAAGTATTCTCCATCCTTCTAGTGGGCAGCATAATGCCCTTGTCAATGGCCAGCTTTGCTTTTAGGAATATATCATCCGTACATCGCTTGAGAATTTTCATGCACTTATTTTCACCTAGTCGTTCGTGCAAGACTCACTGTGATGCACGCCAAATGTGGGGTCCACATGATTTCTCCACACTGTTAGTCACACGATGCACTCATTGGTACAATTAGTCACACGATGCACTCATGGAAGTCACCAATGTATTCATCACCATTATCAGTGCGAATGCACTTCAATGATCTACTTGTCTCCCTCTCGACCATGGCATGAAAAGTTTTAAACACACCAAAGACCTCGTCCTTAGATTTCAAAGCATAAACCCAAACCCTCCTAGATGTATCATCTATAAATGTGACAAAATACAATGCCCCACCCAAAGTTTTAGTCCTCATAGGACCACAAACATCAGAATAAACCAAATCTAATGGATGTATTTTCTTAACATGAGAAGCGATTTTTACAAATGAAACCCTATTCTGTTTCCTTGATAGACAATCAATACAGGTTTTAAGAGGTGCAACTGTCAACTTTGGAAGAAGGTGCTTATTTGCTAGTAGCTGAAGCCCTTTCTCACTCATGTGGCCGAGCCGTCTGTGCCACATGTCTGTCGTTAAATCTTCTGCTACGTTCAACTCACCTTTGCATATACTGACACATGTCTTGTATAGAGTGCAACACATCTTCCCTCTTGCTGCGATCATCGAACCCTTTATGAGCTTCCAGTGCCCACTAACAAACCGACTCTCATAGCCGGCTACATCCAACCTTTCCGTCGATATCAAGTTGAGGCGAGGGTCTGGAATATGTCTCACATATTTCAGAACCAATGTACAGCCTATATCGGTCCTCACACAAATATCACCAACTCCCACAATCTGGGACACTTCAGAATTCCCCATCTTCACTGTACCATAGCTGCCTTGCTTGTAACTTGTGAAAAAAATCCGTTCGTGGAGTTGCATGAAACGACGCTCCCGAATCAACCACCCAATCGGTGTCCAGATTTGCAACCGTGAGACAAACATCATAATCCGCTGAGAGAATGACTACAATGTCGCCATCCATCTGAGGCGACCGCAGTAGAATTTGATTCATCATCTTTTTCCTTCCCTTTTCCTTTCTGATCTTTTTTCTTGCGACATTCACTTTTGTAATGGCCCTTCTTGTCGCAGTTCCAACATTCAACGTCTTTCTTGACATTAGACTTGCCTCTGGATTTCTCTCGGGCTTTTCTGCCCTTTCTATTCTTTCCTCTCCCCCGATCCTGTGTCACAAGGGCCTCTTGCTGAGTAGACCCTTGAGACTTCCTCCTTGTCTCTTCATTAAAGAGACAACCTGTTACCTGTTCCATGGATATCTTTCCGCCTGGCGCGGAGTTGCTTAGAGACACCACCAATGTCTCCCAACTATCAGGCAATGAGCTAAGCAATAGCAAAGCCTGTAGTTCATCGTCCAGGACCATCTTCATAGCGGGGAGTTGGTTCACAATGTTGCTGACTTCATTCATGTGCTCAGCCACATAACCATTATCCTTGAACTTGAGATTTACAAGTCTTCTAATCAGAAATATCTTGTTGCCGGCTGTCTTCCTCTCATACAGCCGTTGTAATTTCAGCCATAGGCTAGCGGTTGAGGTCTCTGTAGACACATCGTGAAAAATCGAATCATCCAACCATTGTCTAATAAACCCCACTGCCTTTCGGTCCAGCTTCTTCCAATCATCATCTGACATATCCTTCGTCTTTGCTGATACGCCTAAAATTGGAGCATACAAGTCCTTGCAATAAAGCAAGTCCTCCATCTTAGCCTTCCATATGGTCTAGTTGGATCCATTGAGACTAATCATCCTTGATGAGCCACCTTTCATAATTCAGAATCAATCCCACTTCCTGTTCAATCAACCTGAACGCTTTGATACTACTTTGTTGGGTGCGTTTCACACAAGCCTGAGGATCTCGCCCCCCAATGCACTAGAATTATGGACTAGGATAATGCAATAATCAAGAGTAAACAAACAACCACACGACACAAGGAGTTTTTACGTGGAAAACCCTCAAAAGAGGTAAAAACCACGAGACCTAGTCTATATTAACAATCCACTATCTCAGAAAACTGTTACAACCGATCACAAGCACACACCGCTTGGATCAAACCTTCTTCACCCACATAGGGATGGATAACAACGAAAGGACAAGAAAACTGAGAGATCTCACCCGAGCACGAGGACGTTGAAGAGCCGAGACGTCATTGCATCGGGAATCACCTTCTCGAGCAATGCCTCATCTACCAACAAGCTTCCTCTCCCTCTTTCTCTTCCTCTCTTTCTCTTTCTCTCTCTCTCTCTCTCTCTCTCTCACCTAGGACGTGTAGAACAACTTATGGGAATACCAAATCCCGAATTAGAACTCCATATATGTAGATTTGCAAGAGTCCTAGCTTGATTTGGAAACTGCAGTAGCAGTCCGCGCATAACTTCGACCGGTCGGCCAAAACCGCCGGCCAGTCGGACTCACCAAATATAGTCCAGAGAGAATCTGTGTATAAAAACACATTACCCGACCTGTCTACCGGCCGGTCAGATGACCGGTTGGCCTTCACAAAATCTGTCTAGAGAAAATGTGGTTTCCAACCACTTTGTCCGGCCGGTCGGCTAGGGGCACCGACCGGTCGGACAGGGAAGTGAACTCTCTCTCTCCTCGGTTTGCATGAAGAGGAAAATGCCAACATGGACGTCATGAATAAAACATATACATCATGGTGGGACCACAACGTCCTATCTCATTTTTCATACCTAAAAGTTACTGCCGTCTCATTCACATTGCCACCCTTCCATTACAAATTTCTATGTAATTAATTAATCCAAAAAATAAAAAAATCACTACCATGCATATGAATACATCATTTTAAACAGGCCCCAAGTACCTACATATCATTTGACTTACCTAACAAGTAGATCCCTCTTGATTTGACTTGCCTATATATCATCCATCATACCGGCGGAATATCAAAGTTTTCTTACAGAAAGTACTCGATCACCATTGCTCTAAAAGATCAAGCCTTTAGAAGATGGTGTATCAATGTATAATCAACTCCATAAACAACGCCTGGGAAAATATATTCTGATGGCATATTTGCTTCTTTTGGGATTCGAACACAAGACCTTTCACTCTGATACCATGTTAAATCAACAATCATGTGTGTGTTGACAAAACCAACTATGTATTTTTTCCTTACCCCTCATCATGTAGATTGAGTCTGTCAAATGGGCCAGGCCTGGGGTAGGTCTCAGCTCGGATTTTGCACTGTTTCAGGCCGGCCATCAGGCCAGCCCGTGTAAAATTTTGATTTTTCAGACCGAGCCCAGCCCATTGACACCCCTATTGTAGATAGGGTTAGGGCTCTTAATAGAGCAGGTCAGATCCGAAATCCGATTCGCTCCGAATCCGTATAATGTGGATTTGAATATTAAAATTGGCTTGATTAATTAAATGGACTAGATTCAGATTCACACAAATATATCCGAATTCGATCTGAATTCATTTATAGATTTTTGGACTTGGAGCCGGATCCAACGAAATCCAATCCAGATCCGACTCATTGTCACCTTACTGTATATGTTATATCCATACCGGCCATCCGTTTTCTAAATTATTTTAGGCCACGTCTCAAAATTGAGAGATATGCCTATTTCAGGTCCACCATATCACAATAAATAGTGGGATTTGCATAATTTTGCTACTAAATTAAATATATTATATTATATATTTTTTAGATTTATGATGGGGTGGATTCAAACCTAGATCCGACCCGAATCCAATGGTTATATGGATTTTGGATCGAAAATGGATCTAGCTATTTATAAATGGATCGAATATGGATATCAACTTTTGGATCCAAGTTGAATCCGAATCCGAATCCATTTACAGATTTTCGAACTTATGTCCATTGAGAGCCCTAAAAAAAGTTGTGCCAAATTTGGAAGAGAGTACTTGTTAATCTTAAATATTATATCAGGACATTGGGCTTACGGACCCACCATAATGCACGAACATTATCCATGCTGCACATACATTTTTAAATATCGTTTTAGGCCATGATCCAAAAATTGAGCCTAATCCAAAATTAATTTAGACCATTTCGCAGTAAATCGCCATGATTGAACTCCTGAGGTGCCACAGAAGTTCAAGATGAAGCTAATATCTGTCGCTGCCATTAATCCAGGCCCAAATGTTTTGGTTGGATGGCTAATAAACATTAGTGTGGTCCCGCATCAAATGTGTAAGCACCACCTTTTTCTTGTGGTGTGGTCCACCGATCATATCGTTCATATGTGGGCTTATACCCTTTAGAAATCGCCTGAAAAGAGTTTAGACAGCCCAGATTAAGCTGATAGCTAGGTCATGTTGGTGCATGCAGATCACCATCGTGTGGCCACCAGGGCACTTAGTTTGTGAGTGTGGGATTTCACGCGCCCTTCCCAGTAAACGTGCTTGAGCACCGTTAGCCATTGAAAAATCAGCTCACACATACTATGGATGGATCTAAACATCCACATGGTATCAAGGCAGATCAAGGTGAATCCGGGCCATCCAAATGGTGCTTGTTCCCGTTTTAGCCCTGCCCAAACCGATTGAACTTGTAATTTGACGTACAATTCAATGCAACACAGCACAACACGAGACAAGCCAGTGATCCAAACACGCCCAAAAGAGGGTCCTTCGAGTACCCACTATCATATGAAAAAGTCATTGTGGTGTGTGTGTGTGTGTGGGTGTTGGGGGGGGGGGGGGGGGGGGGGGGGGGGGGTCCTTGTGTAAATTAAAAAAAAAAAACACCTATGTATATCATACGTGTATTTTGCTATTTATCAATGTCCATGTGTTGTTTATATGGTATGGACTTAGTTGATGAGTGCATACTACTAGCCATTGCAAGGAGAATCCTCTTGGAAAGGTTAACCTGTTGAAAGGGTTGGATGTCACAAGAACTTAATACTTTGGAATGTATTATATGGTGGACTACGTCTTGCTGCCTAACCTATTGAACTAAATAGCTACCTTTCTTGGAAAGGTGTCACTTTTATGGAATTGACAAGCACAAGACAAACACCCACCCTCTGGTTTTACGGGCCCACTCTAATGTGTATGTGAGATCCAGTACTCCCATGCTGGTCCTAAAGCCAAAAAAATCAGGCTGACCCGTCATTCAAGTGGACAATACCAATGGAGATCGTTGGGAGAGAGTTGTCCTCCCTTAATTTTTACATGGCCCACAATGATAATCATGTGGAATCCACTCAAACCATTAAATGACACACCAAAATATAGACCTGAGGCCCCAAAACTAGGCCAATATGTGATTCAAGTGGGCCACACCAACAGAAGTTTGGAGGGTATGCTTTCACTGTACAATGTTTCCAATCTTGTGGTCTACCTGGACCATAGGTGGGGCTGATATTTGGCCCATAGGTGTAGCATGGGGTGACTCACCTGATGTTTGGGGTGGATTTTACATTAACACCACAATGGGGCCCATCCAAGCCACCAACTCCTTTACTATTTGAAATAACTCCTTAGAATTTGAATAAATACTATCATCCCCTCACCTCAGAAGAGGCAAAGACTAGTTTTATTTCTGCAAAGAAAGCCTGACACTGTAATACATATGAAAGCTAGAGAAGGGGTCGTGCTTCTATCACAGACAGCCCCGATGGGATTGGTGTGACGTTGGACACTTCAAACCCTGCATTGCCAAGTAGTAGCTTCCAATCCTTTAGGTTCCTCTCCATTCCTCCATTCCATGTCATCATGTGCATGTCCAAGGTCAGCTTTGTTTTCATGAGCATATGGTTCGCGTCGTTCTCCTCATCAATCACCACCTCCACGATGATCATCACCCCTCCATCTTTCGGTATGGCCTCCTTGCATCGCTTAAGGATCTTCGTGCACTCATCATCGCCCCAGTCATGTAAGATATTCTGTTATATGCATTGAGATTTATCAATATGAAGAATGTCAGGATAATAGTTTTAAAACTCGGTGACTAGAAACTAGGATGAGTCAACTCAATGAGATCTCGAGCCAAGTCTCCTAGAAACTTGCTTGCAAGCTTGACTCAGCTAAGACTTGCCAAAACTCGTCGAGGCTTTGAGAACTTGGTTGACATGATACTACTCATTGCAACTCGACTGAGTCATGATCAGTTGCTTGGTAGGATTTGAACAAGCAACCTCTTGAGTCACTCGCTCCGTATCTGGTTGCTTGTGAGTGAGTGGACATGCACAATGGTAGGGCAGAAAAGGCCAATGGCTTGTTGGACCCACCAAATGGACACTTGGGACAAAAGTTCACCAATAGAATGATCTGAACCATCTATCTGTACTGGACTTTTCTTTTAATTAATATATATGGACTGTTGATCATGTTCCTTCCACGTCCTCCATTGCCTGGCCGTCAATCAGACGTTTAGAATCATCCAACCAACGAGAACTTTAGGGTGGTCCATCCAAGGTGAGGCCAGCTAAATGGATAGCCAGGATCATCGTCGCTATGGTGCTATAGGTTAGCTATTGTCATACGATAGTGGAAAAAAGTGTTGGACGACCCCATTTTAAGTGTATTTCCTTAAATACGTGCGCATTTGGGTGCACCAAAAATTATGAAACTTCATAATATTTTGCCCAAAATAAGCCAAATTAATCATTAAAAAAGTTCACGAGCTTCAAAATATTTAGTGCAACCAAATCCACTTGTGAACGCCCGCATGAGTTGTTGCCCTTATTTTATTGGCTTTCTTTGTGAAGTTGGAGTTATTGGAATAGTGTGGTGTTGACTTAGATGTAAAAATGCAATTGATTTGGCTTTCTTTCCTTTTTGTTTGGCAGGCAAGACTAGTCCTTCTTGTTTGATGCTCGGCCCAAATGTCTCCATATATCCTTTTGGTGTGAAGAAAAAGTTTTACTTAAAATAAAAAGGCACCATTTTTTGCCCACATTATGTATGGTTTTTATTTTGCTAAATTTAACAAATACATCTAACCGTGCTTCACAAAGTTTAATATTCCAGATAAGCAAAAAAAAAGACAAGTAGTCTCTGGTTTTACTTCACAAGGTTTAAAACTCCAATGAGACGAATAAAATAGAAAACAGTTCATAGCTTTACCTTATGAGGTTTAGGACCACTGGTAAGTAAAATAAACTCAAAGGAAATAGACAAAATGTAATATTGCATAATAAAAAGATGAAAGTAAATGAATGTATTCCTGATGTGTTTAGAATATATGGATTGAAATACACCTTGAATTGAGATATAAGAAAAACATGTGGAAATTAAGTACTTTTTTTTTTTTGCAAAATGGATAGTCAGACATAGTTGGTGTTTTTATTGCTAAATATAATTTGTGATGTGGTATCTAACATAAATTGGTGTTTTTATCGCTAAATATAATTTGTGATGTGGTATCTACCACAAATTGACAACGAGTAAAGGCTTTTGCTATGAGTATTTTAGCGATGTGGTATCTAGCACGGATTTTCAGGCCGGCATTTCCGATTTATGCTGGAACCCATCAGATCAATGGTGGGAATCTCAATCCACGTGTCCCACTCATATGGACATGCACATCACAGCACTGTTCACCCTACCATGCAATCAGGACCGTATGATTTGCGTGAAGAAATCAAGTACCTTCAAGAAAAGCGCATCCGCATGTGGTATGTGCACAAACATGTCGCCTGGGATGCGCTCCACATTTGTATACTCAATCGTGGCCGTTACAGCGTGGGGAAGGTCCAAAACACTGCACTAGATGTGAGGGAACGCCGTGGCTATATACGCCGCGGCCATACCAGTGCCCCCTCCGACGTCCACAAGAGATCCTAGCCGTTCAAACAAGCCATTACACACCATCACCACGGCAGGCATGATCAAACCAGTATACACGGCCATCCCATCGTTGAAGGTCTTATTAAGGTCCGGCTGGTGGGCCATCATCTCCCAATAAGGGTATCCGTGCTTCACCTCAAATGGTGTCCCTTTCTGCTTACCATCCAACGCTGTACTAAGGCAATTCCATGCGGACATGACCGGTTCTTCCAACAGGCTCATGATCACCGGTACGACGCTCTTCTCACTATCACTTCGTAGGAGCTCGGAGGCCTGATTTGGCCCGAACATCTCTTGTCCTTGAGCGTTACATGACTTAGTAAAGAAGCCCATGTGGACCAAGTATCGCATCACACGGTGTAAGTTTTGGTCGTTGGCGGAATTGAACGGTAGGGATTTGGCCAGTTGGGATATTGTGATGCCACTGTAGCCTCCCTCCTTATATTGGTGTGCATGGGCATGGACGACGTCTGCTAACTTGAGCTGGACAGCGCATTTTATAACCATGGAGTCTACATATGCACTTACATGGCCAATTACAGTAGTAAGAGCACTCATGTCCTTGGCCATCTCTTCTCCCATTTTCGTTGTTATCACCATTCACACTCGTATGTCTATATATATATATATATATCAGTAGAACACGGCACGTGGGGGCACGTGGGGCAAGCAAGAGGAGAGAGAGAGAGAGAGAGAGAGAGAGAGAGAGAGAGAGAGAGTATCAATGGGCCGGCCTGAAACAGTTCAAAATTTGGATCTAATCTGACCCAAAAGATTTGGATCAACCTGATATTTGTGTGATCTCTTCATCCAGGTCTTTTACACCTTATCAACAGGTTGGATGGAAAATAAACATTCCAGTGGCCCCCGTGAAGTTTTTAATGGTGAGGATTCAATCAAGACTGTTTCCTTTGGTATAATCTCCTAAGTTTTGGATCTGCTTCATTTTTGGTGTCATGCCCTAAAATGAGCTGTCAAAATGGATGGATGGTGTGGATGTAAAGAACATACATCACAGTGAGCCCCACAGTTAGGGATCCACCAAACGGCTCCCTGATTTAGTAGCCTGATGTGGACTTATTGCCTACCACTTGGCGTTTTCCACGTGGGCACAACTTCGGTGAGACCCTGGAACCAGTGACGTGAGTGGGACCCTGACGTGTCGCCACCCGATTGGTCCAGCTGACGGGCTCGTGTGACACTTTCGCATGTATAGGTGTTAGACGCTAACGGCGTTAGGGCCGTGTTTGTCTCTCCCTCTCCCTCCCTCCCTCCTCTCTCCGACTCTCCCTTCCTCCTGGATCTGCCCTTTCATCTCCCTCTTAGAGAGCGACCTCGCCATGTAGAGGTAGTGGCTTGAATCGCTGCTTCGAAGCTTTAAATTCATGGTGGAAAAGAAAAAAAAAAGCTCGAAAAGGAAGAGAATCAAAGGGATGCAGGAGAAGATGATGAAAAGAAGGCAGACAAGCACTTAGAACGAGTTCTCGAACGTAAAAATCGGTTCATCTGATTCTGATTCTCATGATCTTTTGCTTCCTTGTTCTCTACTTCATTTCTCATGTTCGTATAAAAAAAGTAAGAAAATGGACGGTGGAGATCGATTCTCACGTTGATTGAATTTTCATTTTTCCTTTTCTTTTCTCATATATTCTGGCTCTCTTTATTGTAGATTTATCGAATGCTAAGGGTTCGAGAGGCGTTTTCATACGAAAGGTAAAATGTCACTCGAGAGATCGAGATTTTGATGGTTTTGTACATTCATCTGCTCTATTTTTTTTTACTGATTTTTGCTATTTTTTTTTTCTTTTTTTCTTTTGGCATATTCAGCTCTAATTTTTGCTGATTTTTACCATTTCTGATTTTTTGTCAGATTCGAAGGAGCTTAGGGGACGGTCATCGATCTTTCGATCTAGAAAGAGCCAGTAAGAGAGACATCTGGGAGAGAAGAGCTGGAGAGAGGGAGAGGGAGAGGGAGAGGAAGAGACGAACACGGTCCTAACAGCGTTAGAACCTAACACCCGCACGTGTGAGAAGTGTCACACGAACCCACCAGCTGGACCAGTTGGGTGGTAACACGTTAGGATCCTACCCACGTAGCTGGTTCCGGGGTCTCACTGAAGTCACGCCCTTTCCACGCGGGGAGCGAATTAGCTACCTACCACTTGCCATTTTCCACGTGGGGAGCGAATTAGCTACCTACCACTTGCCACTTTCTATGTGGGGAGCGAATTAGCTGCCTACCACTTGCCGTTTTCCATGCCGGGAGCGATTTAGCTATTACCTTGGTAACAGCTTAGTGGGTGTTAGCCTGACCTTGTGGGCCTACCTTGATGTATTTTTTTGTATATCCACTCTGTCCATCTATTTCCCATCTCATTTCAGTATGGGTCCCAAACCTTAAGAATATCCAAATCTCACGTTAACCATAACACTAGAAAAATTGATGAATAACCATTAATAATTTTTTGTGGGCCATGAAAGTTTTTGATCAATCTAATATTTTTATTTTACTATCATCCAAATCTTCTTGACATTATCAACAGGTTGGATTTCAAATAAACATTAATAAAACGTTACTATAGGCGCTTTGGAATTTTTAATGGTGAGGCAGTCAATCACCACTGTTTCCTGTGGTGTGGTCCACCTGAGATTTTTATCTGCATTAGTTTTGGTACACCATCCTAATATAGTCTGTAGAAACGGATGGACGGAGTAGATATAAAGAAAATCATAAAGTGGGCCTCATGGTAGGGGTAACACCTTCCACGCAGTAAATAACTTCTGGCAGACGCGCGTTGGAGCATTGCGATTCCCAGTTGCCCAGTCACGTGATTTTCTAGATCTGGGACGTGCAATGTGCGTGTAGTAAGAGAAAAATGGTACCTTCTGATAAACATACGTTGGAGCATTGCGATTCCCATTTCCCGAGTCACGTGATACTCATAGAACGTGTAATACGCGTGCAGCAAGAGGACCACGCTACCTTCTAACAAACGAATGCTGGAGTCAAATCCAGTACGTGCAATGCGCGTGCAGCAAGAGTAAAACGCTTTTGAGGTAGGGTGCAAGTCGGACGGGTTGTGTTGGGATCAACCCAAACCCGATGGACATCAGGGACACGGATTGCGTCGACGAGTCCACTTCCGACCTCAAGAGCACCCAACCCTAGCTGGACCCGACCGGAAGTGGCTAACCCTAAATCCTCATTAACTCAACCCAACCTAACCCAGCCCCAACCAATGTGACTTGACCCAACCGGAACCAAATATGTGTCGTTATTCTCAACCACATCCCAATTTGCTCAACCTAAACCCAACCCGCTTTCAAATCAAGTTAGATTTTCCAACCCAAATCAACTGTAATACTAAAATCACATCCGTAGAATGATTTGAACCATCTAAATGTTGGACATTTAAATAGATGGTTAAAATACATTGGTTAGTTGCTTGTTTGTTATCCTTGCATTTGTGACTTACCTAAGGCTCAAAGTTTCATTCTTTTTTTTTTTACGGAAGTATATATTTTAATGAGCTAATTCCAATCATTTTATCAAATATTATATATATACACACACAAATTTGAAAGATGAAAGCTAATTTAGTAAATCAAATCTAAGTCTTATAAATATACTGAGGAACCCCAATGCCCTCCAAATACAAGCTTGCAAATGGAAGATTTGAGTTCTACTGCATTTTAACCAAGCACAAACAAGGATTTAGAGTCACCTTAATTCCAATGTAATTGTGATTTGGATTCCAATGCATTCCAAATCCAAGCTCCCAAATGAACCCTAAGTAAAAAAAAAGTTACTTATAATTGATAGAAACCAAACTTAATACAAATAAGTTACCTATCTAGTATTGTAAGTTGGAAAGGTAATTTATTTGGTGGTATCCGAACAGGCCCTTAGGGCCCGTTTGGTTGGCATCTGGAAATCCGTTTCCAGCCTAAAATCTGGATTCCAGTAGAATCCTATATTTAACTGGTGTGTTTGGTGGCAAGTTCCAGTCAAAATAGGATTATGTCTGGAAGCCTAAATGGACTGAAACCAGGATTAGTGGAAACAGTGTAGGTGAACTGTTTCTATGGAAGGGAAAAGTGAGTGTCACCGCCTCCATATATGCGTTGTACATCTATAATATATGTGTTTTATATCTACACGGTCCATCAATTTTGAGAGCTCAATTAAGGGCATTGGACAAAAAATGAGGCAGATCTAAGTCACAAGTGGGCCACACCACGGAAAATAGTGTTGATTGAACGTACACCATTAAAAACTTCCTAGGGCCCACTATAATGTTTATTTGCCATCCAACCCGGCCCTCTGTCTTGCAGGACTACTACAGGCAAGGGGTCCACTCTTAGGCAGGTCCAAAGCCCAAGTGGGCCATGCCAAAGGCAAAGGTTGAAATAGAATCTGGATTAGATGGTTTTCAACCAAGCAGCAAGTTCCATATGGAATCTAGGTTTCCAATCTAGTTTATGCAATTTTGGATTCCAATACTGAAATTTGGATTTTCTTTAGACTCTAGATTCTGCAACCAAGGCCCTTAGTAATTTCTAGGTTTGATTTTGAATTATTAGGTCGGTGTTCACATGGAGTGGCCACATATACTTTGGATCAGGAGAACTTTTGGAGAGTCTGTTTATCCTAGTAAAGCATATGAATGGGTGGATGGATTACAAACAGCATGGTGTGGGCCACATACAAACCTGTGGTTGGGCATTCATTTCCATTGCCTACTGCAGTTTGGGTTTGGCTAATTCCCAGGACCTAGCATAGAGGGATTCACCTGATGGATAGAGTGGCCCCACCTGGGGGTGTTTTACCCATTGCGGACTACAGGCGACCTACAAAATGCAGCATTTCTATTAGGCCCGGTCCGATGGCCCAGACGAAACAGTTCGAAATCCAGGCCCATCAGTCCTAACCTGAGCGAGTCCCAAGTTGACTAAGCACCGAGGGAGTCCATCTGAATCGCCTGAGTCTTTTAACCATCATCCTAGTCTCGGTCCATTGACAGCCATAGGCATGGTGCATCGTATAGGAGCGGATTTGATCATGTCAGCGTAACACCCGGTTCAATAAGGCCATGACTGTGGGGCCCACCTTGATGTATATGTTGTATATCCCCACTGTCCATACATTTTGTCACCTCATTTTAAGGCATAGCCTAGAAAAAAGAAGATTCAAATCTAAGGCAGACCATACCACAGGAAGCAGTGATGATTGAATATTAAAAACCTTTTGTGAGCTATAAAAGTTTTGGATGAAGCTCATATTTGTTTTCTTCCACTTCATCCATGCAAGTGGGTTGGATGGCAAATAAACATTATGGTGGCCCTAGGAAGTTTTTTTTTTTTTTTTTTTTACGGTGGGCATTAAATGACCACGGGTTCCTTGGCGTGGTCCACCTGAGATTTGGATCTGTTTCATTTTTTTTTTGCCCTTTCCCTAAAACAAGCTGGCTGACAGATGGTCCAAGTGGGTATACAACAAATAAGAAGGTGTGCTCCACAGCCACGGCTTGACTAAACTCACTATTACCATGACCTGACCGAATACGCTCCCCATCCACACACTTGCAGCCTATCTGATCACTTGTCTAAATCATCACTCCACCATCTGAAACTACGCTCAGCGATCCAGGACATCATATATCCTCTATCTCAGGATCATATAAAATTAGTGATAGTTTCGCATGGAAAGATAGAACACTTTCGTCCCCACATATATGCACGCTGAATATGACAGAAGCATATTGCCTGCCACGTGGAGTTTAGGAAGTGGCTGAAAGCTAAGTGGAGCCCATTATTATGTTTGTGAGAAATCCATGCCTTTCATCCGTTTTGCCCGGCTCATGTTAGGACATGAGACTGAAAAAGAGCCAGACAAAAGAAATTCAAGTGGACCATATGACAGGAAACCGCATGACATGATTAAACATGACCCTTGATACATAAACAGAAAAGCAGTTCCAACCCATGGCTCAATGGTAGATAGACAATGAGGTCTTGGGTTTGAGTGCTCATGTGGTGTGTAGAGAAAAAAAAGAAAGAGAGAGATAGAGTCACATTCTCAAAATCAGATAGAGGAGCAATCCTAACCTTTGATTTGGACGCTTGTTGAGATAGAACTATTGGATGCTTTTCATTTTCCAGCATCCAATAGATGTCGGCTAATGAAATAGTGGGATAATCAAATAACTGTAATTTTTGGTTCACAATAAATCTACACTGAGACCCATATAAGAGAATAAGAGAAAGCAAGGGCATCATTATCCAACAAGGGCTGCTGGCGTGGCAGCCTTATCCATGGCTATTTGCGATTTTCTTTTTCTCTTTTTTTCATTGTTTTATTAATTCTAATTAGGAGAGACCCTTGATAAGTGCCACTTAAGTGCCCAAACGTAAGATAGTTATTAGGTGCACTAGTCAAGGATTGTGTTCTATATAAGAAAAACACGAAAAAGTCTAGATTCCAATCAGTGGACATTGGTTTGTCCCAACTGGTTGGGGGGCGGGGGACAGCCTTTTCACTTAAATTGATCTTTTTGTCTATCGACATGGCTAGAGGTACCATTTGAAAAAAGGCGCTCTCCTAAATGATTGAAAGAGCAAACGGTCGTGAATGATGATGGCCGTGCCACATGTCAAACTAATGCTTTCCAAAACTTCGTAAATGTTGCATTTGATAGAAATCCTAAAATCCCAAAATATTTTTTGCCCAGTCATAAAATTGCCATGAACCATGTCCATTAGCATGTACGAATTAGGAAAAACACATTAAAATGTAAACATTAGTGATGGGGCACTACCCCAACAAGACCAGTGTGACATTGGTAGCTTTAAACTCAATATGGCTCAGGCCACATGGTTTTCCCTCATAAATCTGCTTGCGAGTAACTTCCCTTGATATTCTCTAAGATACAAAACATCGAGAGGAGACAGACAGAGACAGAGATAAAGATGGATCAGAGAAGATAGGAATAATATCTCATCACTATTTTAACCAAACTCCTCTAATCCTCTCAATTACTCTCTTTATTTAGAGGAAAGGAGTGGAAAGAAATAATCCACTTAAGAGAAAAACAGAAAGAAAAAATAATATAAAACTAGGATTGTTCATAAGCTCTTTCATTTGTATCTTTTAGTGTCTTAGTGCATCGTCCGAAAAAGGTTGTCCATTTTTATCTTTGAAAAGGTCCATCCAAATCATATAGATACAGTTGAATCTGGGATTCGAGTACCCATAGGTGGTGAAATCCCACCTCTGTTGGCACAGTCAGGTGTTGTCACATGCATGGTGGGAAATCCGTTGAATAAACCTACTTTTAACTAGGGGGAGCAATGGGCTGGGCTTATGGGATGGCCCTATAGGGCCAGGGCTTGAGGTCCTAAGCTTGGCATGGGGCCAGGGCCGGGGGCTGGTTTTCAGGTCAGACTGGGCCAGATGTGGAGTCCACTTGATTTCCCACTCTCCTTGACATTCGACCTGAGACCTGCGGTTGAAACGCCAAGGAGTCTTCCAGCTGGGCTAACAGGAGGACATGGATTGCTTCCAACCCGTTAAGTGCTTGTGACATCCAATCCTCTTAATAGGTTGGCCCCACCATGAGTAACAATTCATGCAAAAATCAGCTGCATCCACAGACACAGTGTACCACACTTGTATTTTGCTATTAATCAATGGTTGTATGCTGTTTTCTATATTGTAACTCACTTAAAGATTGGATATGGCTGATTTTTGCACTAGGTGATCCTCATGGTGGGGCCAACCTAATAGGAGGATTGGCATATAATAGTTGTAGAACAGCCTGATTTTTTGCCTGACCCTTCACTTGACCTAGATAAAAGTTTGAACGGACTATATTCTATATATACAACACGTTAAGCCCCCACTATAATAAACGGTTAGCGTTCCCTCTTAATATTTCATGTGTTATAGCCCACCTGAGTTTCCGATTGGTCTCTAAGGGTTTTGAAGGTGACACATCTGATGGACCGGTTGGATTCTAAGAACACATCACTGGGCCAATCTGGCCAGTACTACGATAAGGTAAGGGTGGTACCGAAACCACTGCTGCGAGCCACTCCACTCAGGGCTGTCAATGGGCCGGGCCTGGGCTAGGTCGCAGCCTAGATTTTCAACATTCTGATTTTTCAGGCCTGAGCCGGCCCATTGACACCCCTACTCAGTGGAACCCCCCCCCCCCCCCCCCCCCCCGCCCCCCCCCAAAAAAAAAAAAAAAAAACAAAAACTGATAGGGCTGTCAACCGGCCAGGCCTGGAGTCAGTATCTGCTAAGGGTACATGTGGAACCAGTAAACCGGACTGGAAACTGATTAGTTCAGCTTGGTTTGGTCAGGTTTTGAAGTGCACTGGTACGGTTTCGAAAATCAAAGAACTGGTTAGTTCAGTTCGATTCCCGATTTAGTGTTTTCTAGAATAGAACCGGACCGTACAACCGATGGAACCGAATCATGTAACTGAACCACATAATCAAACCATTGAATCAAACCTTGGGTGTTCAACCCTCACTGTTTCATGTTGAGTAGTCCACTTAAAATTTAGATCTATTTGATTTTTTTTTTTTTTTAATATGGCGCACCTAAACATTGCCTGACAATGAGGATAGAAAGTGTAGATCTAACAAACACATCAAGGTATGCCCATGGTGGGACCCTTGAGGTATGGATGGGCTAGGATTATTAAAAAAAAAAAAAAAAAAAACTATACAATTGTGGTGGATTATAAAAACAAATCATGCAATTGGGATAGGGGTGTCGATGGGCTAGGCTTAAGCTTGATAAATCAAAATTTGACATAGGGCCAAGCCAGTGGCCCAGCCCAAAATAGTTCAAAATCCAGGCTGAGACCTACCCTAGGCTTAGCCGCCCATTAATAGCCCTAATTTTTTATGGTCCGGTTTGGTTCTAGTGTGCAAACGATTGGGTTTTGGTTCTGGTTTTCTAAAACCCACCTTTGGGAATGGTTCAGTTCCGACTTCACCCCATAACCGGATTGAACTGACCTGTGTGCACCCCTAGTATTCGCCCGGATTTTGAACTGTTTCTGGGCAGACTTACTCAAAATTCTGATTTTTAGGCCTGAGCCTAGCCCATTGAACCCCCTAATCACCGACCTGGAGAGTTCAACAAACTAAAGCAACGGTCTAGGAAAAGGCCCAAAGCATGGATGGCTAGGATCTATCAGTCTAGCACATTTTCAGGATATACAGTATCTATGCAGCAACCCATCAGATCAACAGTTGGAATCATGAAACAAGTGTCCCACACACACGAATCTGCCCATCACAATACTATCGGCATAGTAATGCATCAGTACCCTTGATTTGCGTAAACACTTCAGGTACCTTTAACAAAACAGCCACCACATGCGGTATGGACACGAACATGTCACCTACGATGGGCTCCACATTTGGCCACTCAATGTGAGGCTTGGATTAGGTACTACCCCCACCAGGATGCTAAGGCAATGATGAGGTGCCACACACCCCGTCCGTCTCCTCAGCGTCCTGGTGAGGGTAGTACGTAATCCAAGTCCCTCAATGTGGCTGTCAGCACGTGGGAGAGTTCAAAACAGTCCACTTGATGTTAGGAAAGTGCACGCGGGCTATATACACTGAAGCTGTACCAGTGCCCCCTCCGACGTCCACTGGGCGATCCTAACCGTTCAAACACACCCTTGCACACCATAACCACGGCAAGCATGACTACACAAGTATCCATGGCCATCGCATCGTCGAATATCTTATTAAGACTAGGGATGCACATCAATTCAATCAATTCAATTTTCGATGAGACGTGAAATTGAATTGATCTTAAATTTTCAAAATTGAAATTGAAATTGAATTGATCTTAATTTTGAAATTTCGAATTGAAATTGAATTGATCCAATTTTTTTAGAATTGAATTGAGATTGAATTGATGAATTTTTCGATACAATTCGATTCGATTTTTCACACATTGCAATTTGAAAACTTACGATTTTGTAGGTTCTTAATTTTATAGTACCTCAAATAGTAATATTAGTAGAAATACTTTTGAAAAGATATGCATAATAACTAGTTCATACATGGAAATTAGAAAGATCGTATTGATCCAAAGCTTTTGAGGCCCTATTTTTTTTTTTTTTTAATGGTTATTCATCACTCTTTCTCTTGGTATGGTCCACCTGAGATTTGATCTTCTTATAATTTTGGATTATGTCCTAAAATGAGATGTAAAATTAGATGGATGTAATGGATATATAAAAAATACATCAAGGTAGGCCCCACACGGTAAGGGTAACACCCACTAAGTTGTTACCAACGTAACACTTAATTCACTATTGGGTGAACTTCTAATTGCATACTAAGTTAGTACGCTTTTGTCATACTGAGTAAACTTAGTCAAGCCTACTTTGAATGCATTTGGTTTACCACACCGTCCATTCATTTTTCGCGATCATTTTAGCCGTTTAGCCCAAAATTGAAGCATATTCCAAACTTGGGTGGACCATGCCACATGAAATAGTGGGAATAATGATTTTCATCGTTGAAACCTTCTTAGGGCCCACAGTGACATTTATTTTTCATCCAACCTATTCGTAAGATCAGGTAGACATGTATGAATGAAAAACACAAATATCAGCTTGATTCAAAACTTTTTCGGCCTACAATAATTTTTCAATGGTCAAGGTTCAATTCACACTGTTTCTTGTGGTGTGTGCCACTTGAGCTTTGTATACACTTCGACTTTGGGCTGGAGCCATAAAATTATCTTTTAAAGTGGATGAATGGAGTGGATAAAAATAAATAAATCACCATGGGCCCCGTAGAGTTTACTCAGTACGCCATGCACATTGAGTTATTAAGTACGCAATCCGATTCGTCTTGGACTTTTGGGTGGGCGCGGATATGCAAAATGATGGTTTGAAAGCTCTGTGAGCCCCACCATTGTGTATGTGTTTTATCTAGGCCTTCCATTCATTTTCCATCTGATTCTGAGATATAATCCCAAAAATGAGACATCCAAATCTCAAGTGGACCACACCACAAGAAAACAGTGGGGTATTGACACTTATTGCTGAAAACTTTTTGGGGCCTTAGAAGTCGGTATCAAGCAATGATATGTGTTTTTTTCCTTCCTCAAGGTCTATGTCACCTTATCAACAGGTTGGGTGGCAAATAAACATTAAAATTGGCCTTAGGAAGAATTTAATGGTGGACGTTCAATCCCCATTATTTTGTTGTGGTGTAGTAAAAATGAATGGACAGCATAGATAAAACATACTATGATGTATCTATTTTATCCATATCGTCCATTATATATATATATATTCAATTCGATTTTTGATTCGATTCGATTCGATTCGATCGATAAATTAATCATAAATTGAATTGTGTGCAGCCTTAATTAAGACCCAATCGGTGGGCCACCGCCTCCCAAAACCTGCACCCCACCTCTTAAAACCTGCACCCATGCTTCACCACAAATGGTGTCCCCTGCTGCTTACTTGACGCTGGGAGGGCGTGGTAAAGTCAAGCACGATGAGAGACATAAGAAAATAGGAAATAATTTATAGAATAATTAAAAATGTAATAAAAAACTACACCTTATCTCTACTGGAGTTTATAGTTATCGGCCAAATATAAAAAAGTTTACAATTTAGCCCAACAACTCCTAAATCTCAATAGATCAAAAGTTATAAGCAAACTAAAATTTACTATTTATAATAAAAATAAAATAAAATAATATATTATATATATCACAAAACTCATCCTGAATTGCAAGATACGAATTTTTTTTTTTTTTTTTTTTTGACAGCCCGGATCACTTTTGTCTTCAATCGGGCTTCCTCTGATCCATCTTGGCCATAAAATCATCTGTGGCCCGCTCTACATCACTTACCATCCAAAGCCATAGTAAGGCAATGCCACGGGGACATGACCACTTCTTCCACAACGGTCATGATCAACGGCAGAACTCTTTTCTTGCCATCGGTTCTTATGAACCCGGACGCCCGAGTGGGCCCGAACGTCTCTTGCCCTTCTCCATTGCTGGACTTGGCAAAGAGGGCCATGCGGACCAAGTGCCGTATCACAAGGTGTAAGTATCGATCGTTGATAGAATCGAACGGCAGGGATTTTGCCAGGTGGGATATTGTGATGCCAGTGTAACCACCACCCTCCTGACACAAGTTTGTTTGTACTTTTGAAATATCTGATAACACTGAAAAAACTCAAGAAAACTCGTCCGAGTTACCAAGAAGGTCACTGAGTTTCTGAGTTAACGCAACTAATGTTTCAAGGGGTGTCGTGGAACTTTGGAATTCGAATAAATACTATTATCCTCACAGCAAAGAAGATGCAATGACTAGTTTTATTTTTAGAATGAAAGTGGAACATACATGAAAATGTAATAGCTAGAGAAGGGGTCGTGCTTCTATCACAGACAGCCCTGTTGGGATTGGTGAGACCTTGGAAACTTCAAACCCTGCATTGCTAAGTAGTAGCTTCCAATCCTTTAGGTTCCTCTCCATCCCTCCAAACCATGCCATCATGCCCATGTCCAAGGCCAGCTTTGCTTTCATGTGTATGTCTTCTGCCTCATTCTCCTCATCCATCACCACGTCGACGATGATCACCGCCCCTCGATCTTTCGGTATGGCCTCCTTGCATCGCTCTAGGATCTTCACGCACCCATCGTCACCCCAATCATGTAGGATACTCTGTTATGCATTGGGATTTTAGATTTCAAGGGAACATCAAAAGGATGGCTGGATAGTAGCATTATTTTAAAATTCGGTGAGTCGACTTGAAACTAAGACGAGTCAACTCGATGAGATCTTGATCCAAGTCTCTTAAAAACATATTTGCAAGCTTGACTTGGATGGGACTTGTCAAGATTTGTTGCGGCTCTAGAACTCAGTTGACTTGGTAGAACTCATTGTGACTCGACTGACTGACTTGCCAGGCAGGATTTAACTGAGTCATCTCTTGACTCACTCGCTTAGGGATTTTAGCTGGTCTGGCTGCCAGTGAGTGAACCTGCATGCACCATGGTTAGAAAAGGCTAATGCTTTGTTGGACCCACCAAATGGACGTGTGGGACAAACGTTCACCAATCAAATGATCTGAACCATCTATCTGTGGGCTTCTTTTTGAACGTGGACTGTTGATCATGTTCCTTGGATGTTCTCCACTGCCTGGGCCTCAGGTAAGGTGTTTCCATACAATATTGGATAAAAGTATTCGGAACCTCTGGATTTGAAATACCTACAATATTGGATAAAAGTATTCGGAACCTCTGGATTTGAAATACCTGCTTGTATGTTGCATCTTGGATTTGAAATCCCTTCTAATTCAAAAGTAGCTATGCATAGTACATTTATGAAGTTTGAATTTAATTAATAAATTAACTTTAATATCCTTGATTAGTGTAGTATGTAATATTGTTTGACACAGTTGTTGTAATAAGCATGTTGAAATATATACATTGGCTGAAAATGATGAAATTCCAAGTCTCAAATGGGCCACAAGCACAAAATCATATATGAGTGACTAACCAACTGATTTTTAACTGTTGATTTATATGGACAATGTTTAGATAGTGCAGATCATCCTATTAAAGTAATTTTAGTGATGCAAATGATAATCTGAATTGTTTTGGGATGTCACCAGTAGGCCATGTGCCTAATGAATTAGTAGCCTAGTGACACACACATATTACACACGCGGCTCTTGGAATGACTTCAGTAATCCTAGCTTTCTCCTTGGATTTCAAATACCTACTTTGAGGGGAATTGAAACCCTTTGCATGTAAAACCCAAAGTTGCTTTATGGTGTCAAACAAAAAATCCTCTCCAATTAGGGGTGTCAATGGGCCGGGCTCAAGCTTGAAAAATCAAAATTTTACACAAGCTAGCCTAACAGCCCCGCCCGATATAATGCAAAATCTGGGCCAACACCTAACCAAGGCTTAGCCGAATGACACCCCTACCTCCAATCCAAGGTGCCAAATGAAATGACTCCTAAGGATGCGTTTGGTTACATCAAATATCATGAACCATCATTTGTCCAAGAATTATTTTTTTTTTGGGGGGGGGGGGGGGGGGGGGGCAGCTCCCAGGGGGGGCAGTCACACGTTGCTCCCACCCACTGGTGGGGTTAGTGGGTTTCGAACCCCGAGACGAGCAGTTGAAACGCCCAAGCTTCTGCCAGACGGGCCAGCGGGCGATTCCATTGGGGGGGGGGGCGGGGGCAGTCACACGTTGCTCCCACCCACTGGTGGGGTTAGTGGGTTTCGAACCCCGAGACGAGCAGTTGAAACGCCCAAGCTTCTGCCAGACGGGCCAGCGGGCGATTCCCATCAAGAAGGGTATTTGTACACGGCAGGTATTTGACTATTGATACTTATGCACTTGAATATGGATGCCGAGTCAGCCCACACCACCGTGAGCAAATAGTGCGGTTACGTGTTGAGATGTGATTGGTGGGGCTGTAAGCTGTTTGCACCCATCCAAAGAGTGTACAACCCCACCAATCACATCTTGGCAGGTCACCATGCCACCGATGAAGGTGGTGCTGGCCTCACTGCCTAATCCGCGTTACGTAAAAATCATGCACTAGGCATGCATTGTACCGAAACGAAAACAAACGAATCTGTGTAACGCGTTATCAGCGAGTCAGTACCAAAAATCGGATTGTTGAACGATCGTAACCCTTGATTCAAGTGAGGCCCGTGCCCAGATGCATCATTCCATTCCATTCAAGTACAGCCCATGGGCCGGTGACCCAGACCATTGATCTACTGTTATTCCAAAGCTTGGATGGTTAGGATGTTCCAATGTAGCAGATTTTCAGGGTATTCCCGATCTATGCTGGAACCCATTAGATCAACGGTCGGAATCTCAAACAATGTGTCTAATCAGGACCGTATGATTTGCGTGAAGAAATCAAGTACCTTCAAGAAAACCGCATCCGCATGTGGTATGGATACAAACATGTCGCCTGGGATGGGCTCCACATTTGGGCAGTCAATCGTGGCCGTCAGAACGTGGGGAAGGTCCAAAACACTGCACTTAATGTGAGGGAACACCGTGGCTATATACGCCGCGGCTATACCAGTGCCCCCTCCGACGTCGACGAGCGATCCTAGCCGTTCAAACACGCCCTTACACACTATAGCCACGGCAGGCATGGCCAAACCAGTATTCCTGGCCATGGCATCGTTGAACGTCTTATTAAAGCCCGGCTGGTGGGCCATCATCTCCCAATACGTGTACCCATGCTTCACCTCGAACGGTGTCCCCTTCTGCTTACCATCCATCGCTGTACTAAGGCAATTCCAGGCGGACACGACCGGTTCTTCCATCCAGGTCATGATCAACGGTAGGAAATTCTTCTTGCTATCGCTTCGTAAGATCTCGGACGCCCGTGTGGGCCCGAACGTCTCTTGCACTTCATCGTTCCTGGACATTGTAAAGAGGCCCATCTTGACCAAGTACCGCATCACACGGTGTAAGTTTCGGTCGTTGACGGAATCCAACGGCAGGGATTTAGCCAGTTGAGATATTGTGATGCCAGTGTGGCCGCCCTCCTTACATTCGTCAGCATGGGTGTGGATGATGTCTGCTAACTTGAGCTGGACGGCGCATTTTAGAACCATGGAGTCGACATATGCACTTACGTGGCCAAATACAACAGCAAGCGCACTCATGTCGTTGGCCATCTCTTCTCCCATTTTGGTTTCGATCATACTCACGCACATTGTATTAGGAAGAGTGGGAGAGAAAGGCAAGTCCTATACTTTTATTTCTCTTGCTTTAGTAGAAAATTCTATATTATTGAACCGTTGATATAAGTATATTGCCAAATCATGAAAATTTCTATGTATTGTCTTTTATTTTCTTTTGGTTTGGACTTTTTTTTTTTATTGGCTCACTTCTTCTTCTACCTATTTTTCACCAATCATGTGTGAGTGTTTTTCCACAACACATCATATGGTCCCCATCTACTTAAACGAGCTTGCAAAAACATTCTGGTTAGGAAAATGACAAGGCTCGGAACCCTCTCATTGCCACTTAAAAACCTACTTACGTATAATGTGGAGAAGATCGCCATATGTTTTAATAATAGAGCTTTTCCAAGCACGCATGTGCAATACAGCTCATCCATATGTTTTAATAATAGAGCTTTTCCAAGAACGCATGTGCAATACAGCTCATGTACACACCACAAATGTGCTGGATGGATAAGAAAACTCCACCAAGTTTTTCATAGTCGTACATATGTTTCATAAACTGTGGCCCGCCTAACCATTTGATCAACCTATAACTCTTGGTCTAAAGCATCAATATGGCAGTGATCGTCTCACAGATGGACTGGACCTCAGACTTACCAACAATGTTGGCGCCCTGTACCCGAGCATTATTTCACACAAGCCCTATATATCTGGTACTTTCTCTATAGTTTATCCCCAAGGCATGTTTAACAGCTAACTATATATATATATATATATATATATATATATATATATATATATATATATATATATATATTTCCACCATCTCTTTAATGGCATAAATAGGAATGTCTATTTAGGAGTGATTTTTTGAGACAAACCATCAGTGCTAGAGCCTTGCATATACATGGGCAGACATGATTGGCAAATATACTGAAGGGAAATGGATCTACCGTAGCTCCACCGTTTTCACTCGCCGCATGCATTTAGTAGGAACCCCATAGTACCTTGTGCGTGCCGTGTGCATGTTAATTTGCATATAGGAAGATAAATTCTTATGAGAACCAATTCATACTTGTGAGAACCCTTTGAAAAATCATCTTATATAATGTGTGAACAAAATCTGAACCATCCTTTAGGTGAGTCACCTCATAAAACCCCTAAGGCCTAAAAGTTAGCCTGATCTACAATTCAGTTGGGCCATAGCAAAGAGGGAGGGGTTTGTTACCCTTGATTTTCACAAGGGCCCACCTAAGTTGTGATTTTTTTTTTTTTTTTTTTTTTTTTGTCTAACCCTTCATTCAAGCAAAATGAGGGACATGTATGGCATAGAGAAGCGGATTTCGTGGTGTGCCACACACCATTGACCTCCGCGGTGGAGTGGTGACATCACCAACTTTTGTGGGTTCCACCAAGCTGTATGTTTATATCCAGACCGTCCGTCCATTAGGTGGGACCGTTTTAGGGATTGAGTCTAAAAAATGAGCCATATCTAAAGTGCAAGTGGACCACACCACAGAATGCAGGGGGGATTGAACGTTTACAATTGAAAACTTATTACGGGTTACAGAAGTTTTGGATCGCTCTGATATTTGTTTTTTTTCCTTCATCCAGGGCTGTGTGACCTTATGAACAGGTTGGATGAAACATAAACATCATGGTGGGCTCTAAAGGGTTTTAATGTTGGGAATCATTGTCGCAACTGCTTTGTGTGGTGTGGTCCACTTGAGCTTTGTATCCGTCTCATTTTTGGGCTAATGACTGAAATGATCTCGAAAATGGACAGACAATGTGATATAACACAAACGTCATGATGGGGCCACATAACTTGGTGATGTCAACACACCACCTAGGCGGGTGTGTGGCACACCAGGCAATCTGCTTTTGAAAAATTGCTCCACTGCTTTCAGAGAGTCATGAGTTACAATGCTCCTACTTGCATCATTTTCGTAAGACATGAGCTCCATGAACAAGTAAACGGGCGAGAATTAGGAGTTACCCCGGAACAGCTTAGTGGGTGTTACCCCCACCTTATAGTCCACGTGGATGATATTTTGTATATCCACGCCATCCATCCTTTTCTACAGCTAATTTTAGAATGATGTTCCAAATATTATGCAAATTTAAATCTCAAGTGGACAATACCACTAGAAACAATTTGATTGAGTGCTCCACCATTAAAAATTCCAAAGAGCCTATCGTAAGGTTTTGATAATGTTTATTTTCAATCCAAGCTCTTGATAATATCAATAAGGTCTTGATAAAGGGAAAATATAAAGATCAGATTAATCCAAAACTTTTGTGGCCCACAAAACATTTTTAATGGTTATTCATCACTATTTCTAGTGTTATGGTCTACTTGAGATTTGGATCTTCTTAAGCTTTTAGATCATATCTTAAAATGACATGAAAAACTAGATAGACAGCGTTGATATATAAAAATACATCGAGATAGGCCCTGCTCGGTTAGGGTTATTGGGATTGGACGCCTCTACTCTTCACGCATGAAGATTATCGATCGGTCCGCCGACCAGTCGATCATGTTGGATTAAGACAGGAGGTTTTCTGGAATGTTTTTGGGCCAGCCGACCGGCCGGTGGTGGGTCCGACCGGTAGACAGTTTCCTTTTTGGTTTGGGTTTGTTGCGCAAGGAGTTTCTAATTTCAGTTTTCCCTATTTAAGGGGATGTAATCCGAGATTAGGGTTGCTGCCAATGGGCCAAGGGATTGAGAAGGTTCTAGGGTGAGAGAAAGAGCTAGGGAGGAAGCTTGGAATTCTCTGGGTTGAGGGAAAGGGATGGGTTTGTCCTCCTCATGTGAGAATTAGCTTCGGGTAGCTTGGGATTTTTCTTGTGGGCTGTAATCCAGGGTTTTCTTCTATAATCTCTTGTAACTTCTGATATCATAGTGGATTGGTGTCACTTTGTGCCATGGTTTTTTACAAGTGAGGAGTTTTTCCACGTAAAAATCAGATTGCCTTCTTGTGTGTGATGATTTGCTTGTTGATTGCCATTATAGTGTGTTCCTCACCTGCTTTGATTGCTTCCACTGCGGGGCTCCTAACCCCAACAAGGGTAACACCAACTAAGTTGTTCCCAAGGTAACACCTAATTCAGGCTCCAAGTAAACCCTCTTGATTTTACTAATTGTACCCAGCTCGCATATGCAATTTGTTACATTAAATTACATGTATTTTCTCTCACACCAGTAATAAATGCATACACCACAGTTGTTTGAAAGTGAGGAAAAGATGCCCAGAATTCTTTTCATTACATAACAGGTAATTCGAAGCCAAAATATCATGGCCCCCACCATGATATATGTCCATGCTATCCATTCATTAGTATAGATTATTTTAAGTATGGGCTTCAAAAACTGAGCAAATTTAAAATTCAAGAATACCAGGCTACAGAACGCAGTGGAGTTTTTTTTTTTTTTTGTTAGTACACACCCCATTGTTCATACACCCACCACCCCTGTTAGTCACACTGCAATGTCAGCCACCCCTACTTTGGGAATTGATACTATGACCTCAGTGTTGAAATGAGGCTGTCTTCACTCAGTCTACCACTTGAGCTATGAATCCGGTGTAAGACTGTCTATAGTCCGGAATGCATAGGACTTTGCTGTGCATCAGATATGTAGATCGGATAACTGGAATAAAGACATACCTGTCTGATGGGCGATCTCGAATTAGAGATCTGAATCTTCCTCTTCTGGGATTGCCGTAGAAAAAACCTTAGATGGGGGTTATTTTCAGTGTAATCCCGGATTGAGGACCCAGCACCCTTTAAATAGGGTTTGTAGATGGTGTGACAGTGTTTGAAACCCACCAAAACACTGCCACCTTTACTCCACACGAATTTGGTTAACAAGAATCCATGTTCAACTACAATACTGTCACAGGCAGTGTAGACGCGCAACTCCTCTTAATTCTGTAGATCACGACTGTAGTAGGGTCCACTGATCAGTCCACACATGAATCTACATCTGTATTCAAATCTGGATCATTGATCAGTCGACCCACTATATAGAAAACTTACATTCGACTGTAGAGAAAAACAATGGAGATTGAACACTAATAGTTAAATGTTCTTCCAGTGATGCACGTGGTCCACTTGAGCTTTCCATCTACCTCATTTTTAAGGCATGCTATAGAATGATCTAACTAAATGAATGGACGTCGTGAAAAAAACAAATACATCATGGTGGGACCACAACGTCCTGTCTCATTTTTCACACCTAAAAGTTACTGCTGTCTCATTCACATTGCCACCCTTCCATTACAAATTTCTGTGTAATTAATTAATGCAAAAAAAATCACTACAATGCACATGAATACATCATTTCAAACAAGCCCCAAGTGCTTACGTATCATCCATTACACTGCCAGAGTATCAAAGTTTACTCAGTGCACGAAAAACGCCCCACTGCACAGAGCCGTGAGTTATAATGCTCCTACTTGCGTCATTTTAGTAAGCCACTACCGTGGACAAGTAAACCCTCTCGATTTCACTTACCTAACAAGTAGATCCCTCTTGATTTGACTTGCCTGTATATCATCCATCACACTGACGGAGTATCAAAGCTTTCTTACAGACAAACTCGCAGGTCCATGTCAAATCACCATAGCTCTAAAATATCCAGCCGTTAGAAGATGTGTATCAGTGTATAAGCAACTCCATAAACAGCCCCGCATGGGGAAATATACTCCCATGGCATATTTGCTTCTTTCCAATTTCGAACACAAGACATTTCATTCTGATATCATGTCAAATCAGCAGTCATGTGTGTGTCGGCAAAACCAACTCCGTATTTTTAACTTACCCCTCATCATGTAGATTGAGTCTGTCAATGGGCCGAGCCTGGGGAAGGTCTCAGCCCGGCGTTTGCACTGTTACGGCCAGACCATCGGGCCAGCTTTGTGTAAAATTTTAATTTTTCATACCTAAGCCTAGCCCATTGACACCCTATAATGTAGATAGGGTTAGGGCTCTTAATAGAGCGGGTCAAATTCGAGATCCGATTCGCTTCGAATCTGTATGATGTGGATTTAAATCTTAAATAGGTCCGATTAATTAAATGAATTGGATTCAGATTTGCACAAATATATCCGAATTCGATCTGAGTCCATCTATAGATTTTTGGACTTGGAGTCGGATCCAATGGAATCCAATCCAGATCCGGCTCATTGTCACCTTACTGTATATGTTATATTCATGCCGGTCATCCGTTTTCTAGATTATTTTAGGCCACGTCTCAAAATTGAGAGATGTGCCCATTTCAGGTTGACCATATCACAATAAATATTGGGATTTGCATCATTTTGCTAGTAAATTAAATATATTCTATTATATATATTTTAGATTTATGATAGGGTGGATTTAGACCTAAATCCAACCCGAATCCGATGGTTATATGGATTTTGGATCGAAAATGGATCTAGCTATTTATAAATGGATGGGATATGGATATCACCTTTTGGATCCAAGTTGAATCCGAATCCATTTATAGATTTTCGAACTTGGAGCCGGATCTAGTTGGATCTGATCCAGATTCGACCCATTGAGAGCCCTAGAAAGGGTTGTGCCAAATTTGGAAGAAAGTATTTGTTAATCTTAAATATTAGGTACAATGACTCAAAGATGCTTACATTTTGGTTGAATTCCAAAAACAAGCCCGCTTTTAAGCTGTTTCCTAAAATCCTCCTAAAATTTTGAAATACGGCCGAAAAACCCACCTATTTTGGCTTGGGCTAACGGCTATGATGGAATTCCATTCGTTATCTTCGAAAAAGATGATTGTGCCCCTCCTTAACCCTACTCTCCTGGCGCAACGACCATAGAATCCACTCTATTGCTAGACTATGTCATGGGCCTCACAATGATGCATGTGTATAATCCACATCCTTCATCTTTGTGGATCATCGTTGGAGGGCATGACACAAAAAAATGAGGAAAATCAAAATATTATCTAGTCCCCACAAGAGGTAACAGTGACAATTAAACCTTACTGTTAACGTCAGATTTTGTAACTGGATCCTCCGGATGTTCACCTTCTCTCCAATAGAGATTTCCTCCGCCGGACCTGAAAGAAGACAGAAAGCAACTAAGGGTGGCCGGCGTCCAGCCATTAGCCCTCCGATGCTTAAGTTAGATAAGGCAAGAAGGGGAATAGCCAAGCAACTGAGGCGAGGGATTGAATATTGTGTACCTGTATCTTAATGGAGTCTTCTCCTTATATAGATCTGAAATGATCCAATCTGTTACGTAAGATATCGAAATCCCGCTGATTTCGCGTAAGATACCGAGATCCCGCTGATTTCGAGGGATAAGATCATTATTCTTAGAGAAGAGATCTAATCCAACGACTTGTTTCGACAATCACGTTCCTTGATAGCAATCCCTTGAGATTCGGAATCACAAGAGAAGATAAGCCCAAAATCGGCCTATACGGGCTGCTGGTACTATGAAACGAAGGCCATCTATGCCAAAAACCCCGATCACTCAGATATCGGGAGCTGCTCGAATAAGAATACTCTGGTCGCATTTTGTATATGCGACCCCTTTCGTCGAGCACGAGCTTGGCTGCTCGCATTCCATATATGCGACCCCTTATCTCGAGCGCAATCCTGACTGGTCGCGTCCAAGATATGCGACCCTTTATCTCGAGCACGAGCCTGACTGGTCGCGTCCAAGATATGCAACCCCTTATCTCGAGCACGAGCTTGACTGGTCGCGTCCAAGATATGCGACCCCTTATCTCGAGCATGAGCTTGACTGGTCGCGTCCAAGATATGCGACCCCTTATCTCGAGCATGAGCTTGACTGGTCGCATTTACTATGTGCGACCCCTCACTTCTCGCTAGACTATATTTGCCTACAACACTTACTATCAAAAAATGTTATGGCCCACTGTAATTATTTTTTGCCACCAAACTTGTTAATTAGGTGATGTGAACCTAAATTAAAGGGTCCAGTATAATTATTTTTTTTACATCTAATGTATTTGGCCTCCAAAAAGTTATCAAGGGTAGGCATTCAATTCCTTCCATTTCTTGTGGTTTGGTCCACCTAAGATTTGAATCTACCTCATATTTGAGCTTATCCTTAAAATAACCTCATAAAATTGGTGGATGGTATGGATGTAACACGTGTCATGACGGGCCCACAACTATTGGTTCTTGGAGCCGCGTCGCTTTAATTTGCTATGGAATCTTCCAAAGCCGAGTGGATTAGGTGAGACCCTCAGAGGTGGGTGGGACCTTGATTGTGGGGCTCACAGTGATGTACGTGCTTAAATACACACCGTCCCAACCTTTTTCAAAGCTCATTTTAAGAAATGAACCAAAAAATGAAGCATGCCCAAATCTTAGGTGGATCACACCACAGGACACCGTCTTGATTGAATTCCCACCATTAAAAACTTCATAAAGTCCACTGGAGTGTTTATTTTCCAACCAACCTGGATAAGGTCACAAAGACCTATATGAAGAGACCACGAAATATCACCTTGATCCAAACCTTTGATGGCCCACAAGAGACTTCTAATGGGCAATTACTACTATTTCTTGTAATATGGTTCAACTGAGATTTGGATCTGCCTCTTTTTTTCTTTTTTTTTTGGATCATGCTCTGAAATGAGTTTTCAAATATAGATGGACAGTGTGGATGTAGTCACATTCATCAAGTTGGCCCCACAGTCAGGGGTCCCACGCACCGGTGATCCGGTGTCTCACCTAATCCGCTCCCTGATCTCCTGCAAAGCTTATGCTGGGAAGCTAGATGAGGCCCACCGTGATGTTTGTGAGGAATCCACCCCATCCATCTAGTTTGCGAGCTCATTTTAGTCCATGTGTCTAAAAATGAGCCCGATCCAAGACTCACGTGGGCCGAAAGCATGAGGATTGAACTTCCACAGTTGAAATACTCACCGGTGACAGAAGTTTTGAATCAGGATAATATTTTTGTTTTCAGTTCATCCCAATAGGAATGATGTTATGAACAATATGGATGGCATATAAACAACACTGTGGACCTAGGGAGGTTTTAATGGTAAGAATTTCCCTACCCACCTTTTCCTTCAGTGCGGCCAATTTAAGCCTTGGATTTGACGTAATTTTGGTCGCATGCACTAAAATGAGTTCACAAAACAGATGGGCGGAGTTTATTTCTCACAAACATCACGGTGGCCCCACCTAAGTTTCCAGTTCATGAACTTCCTATGAAAGGCTTATGCAGGAACCATACTTGCGCGGTTTTGGAGAGTGACGCCGT
This sequence comes from Liriodendron chinense, assembly GCA_003013855.2. Taxonomy (NCBI): domain Eukaryota; kingdom Viridiplantae; phylum Streptophyta; class Magnoliopsida; order Magnoliales; family Magnoliaceae; genus Liriodendron; species Liriodendron chinense. The sequence continues at coordinate 7,616,077 of ML058513.1, forward strand.
CATACACAGCTGGCTAATGGTCTGTGCTCTGTGGGCCCACCCTATTGTACGAGTTTGATAAACATCGTTCATCCATTGTTTCTGGTCATTTTATGGCTTGATCCAAAAGATAGGTAGATCTAAATCTTAAGTGAACCACACCATGCGGAAAACAGTAGTGATTGAACGACCATTATTAAAAGCCTCCTAAGGATCCACTGTAATGTTTATTTGACATCCAAGTTGTTTATTAGGTTATACAGACCTGGATGAAGGGTAAAAACAAATATCATCTTGATCCAAAACTTTTGTGGCCCCAGGAACTTTTTAATGGTGGGCGTTCAATCAAGACTATTTCCTGTGGTGTGGTCCACTTGAGATTTGGATATACCTCACTTTTGGGCTCATAGCATAAAATGATACGGAAAAATGGATAGAATGTGTAGATGAAACAATTACATCATGGCGAGGCCAACAGAGAACTGACCACTAGCCATTAGGGTCACTAGCCAATCCCCCACCCAACTTTGGAGAGTTCAATAATGCTTAGGCGGGTTTTTTGGGAGGGAGAGGGGGCGGGTAGCAGTATTTTGGCAGAGAGAGGGTTGTAGGGCTCTCAATGGGTCGGATCTGGATCAGATTGGATCCAACTGGATCCGACTCCCAGTCCTTATGATTGTAAACGGATTTGGATTGGATTCGGATCCAAGTTGGATCCAAAAGGTGATATCCATATCTGTTCCATTTATAAATTGTTACATCCATTTCCTATCCAAAATCCATATAACCACTGGATTCGGGTTGGATCTAGGTCCGAATCCACCCCATTATAAATCTTAAAAAAATATATAATATAATATATTTAATTTAGTAGAAAAATGATGCAAATCCCACTATTTACTGTGGTATGGTTGACCTAAGAGTAGCATGTCTCAATTTTGAGACATGGCCTAAAATAATCTGTAAAATGAATGGCCAGCATGAATATTACATATACAGTAAGGTGACAATGAGTCGGATCTTAATCAGATTCCGATCGAACTCGAATATGTTCCTGTGAAGCCAAATCCGGTCAATTTAAGTAATCGGACCTATTTTAAGATCCAAATCTGGTCCATTTAATTAATTGGACCTATTTTAAGATCCAAATTCGCATAATATGGATTTGGAGCGAATCAGATCTTGGATTTGACCCATTCCAATGAGAGCCCTAGAGGGGCAGGATAGAGACGTGTTGTGCCGGAAGAAGAGGGTTTTTTTCAAGGGTAAAGTTGTCTTTTTAAAATATGGTATTGAATACATAACCGTGTGAGATGACAAGCAATTTTTTGAGGAATACAGAAAATTTAGGTGGGTTTTAGGAAACAATTTAGGAGGGCTTGCTTTTGGAATTCAACCAAAATGTAGGCATACCTATGGCATTGTCCCTAAATATTATATCTGGACATTGGGCTTATGGATCCACCATAATGGACGAACATTATCCATGCTGCACATACATTTTTAAATGTCATTTTAGGCCATGATCCAAAAATTGAGCCTTACTCCAAAATTAATTTAGACCATTTCGCAGTAAACTGCCATGATTGAACTCCTGAGGTGCCACAGATTGAACTCCTGAGGTGCCACAGAAGTTCGAGATGAAGCTGGTGTCTGTCCCTGCCATTCATCCAGGCTTACTGGCGCCAAATGTTTTGGTTGGATGGCTAATAAACATTAGTGTGGTCCCGCATAAAATGTGTAAGCACCACTTTTTTCTTGTGATGTGGTCCACCGATCATATCGTTCGTACGTGGGCTGATACCCTTTAGAAATCGCCTGAAAAGAGTTTAGACAGCCCAGATTAAGCTGATAGGTCATGTTGGTGCATGCAGATCACCATCGTGTGGCCTCCCGGGCACTTAGGTTGTGAGTGTGGGATTTCATGCACCCTTCCCAATAAACGTGCTTGAGCACCGTTAGCCATTGAAAAATCAGCTCACACATACTATAGATGGATCTAAACATCCACATGGTATCAGGGCAAATCAAGGTGAATCCGGGCCATCCATGTAACGACCCGAGATTTTTGACTCTCGTGTATAACACGACGGCCGAATTCCCAAGTAAATCATGGACTAATTGATTTGTTAAATAATAAAATATAGCATTCAAGCACAATGGCGGAAACAATTATCATCTTATTCTATCAAACTTACTACGTCATCATCAATGTTTAAATAAAGGAACCAACCAATATCCATACTGATTAATTAAAATACAAAACCATGTCTTCTCTTGAAGACTTATTACAATTCCATAAATGTATCAACTACTCAAAAAAAATATTTAATAAATGATAACACCAACTAAGTTTATCTAACATCGTCATCCGCCATGTGATTGTACGAACATCGAACACTTTTCCTTAAAAATCGGGTTCAATACCTGGATCTTCACCTGCATCACCTAAATTGTGTTTGGGATAGCGTTAAACGCTATCATAGTGGGGAATATTCCCTCCAAGACTATCAAGAATAACAATGTACAAAACTCAGAGTAACGCAACACAATAATATCTTTATTCAAACAAAACAATCAAGTAAAAATCTTTGTTAATGCGATGCATGTAATGCATGCTCTGGCTAAGGCACCCTGGCTAGAATCATAATACATGAAGTGGGAGACTCCCTGTTACGACTTCATGCTAGCCACTAGTCACCAGAGGTTCCTGGGACGCACAAGCCCATAGTTTTGCCCGACCACGTGAGAAACGGGACGCTCATAGCCCAAATCTACACATGACAGTGTACAGGAGAAGTAGGACGCTCTAGCCTATTCTCAATTCCGTACACCCACATGGAGCCAAGTGAATGCATGACTTTAGTTTCACCTTTATTTAAGTGTTTTCACATACAACCGATTTAAATAAAACTCAATGGTCACTATGGGGAGTCGCAAGCAACCCAGCATAGACCGACAGCACGGGATTAGTGTCCATAGCACCAACCCCGGCTCATGAGAATTTATATACCATTAGTGTTTACTCATTGTCCCGTTTTATGATTTCATCATGTCCCAAAAAACCAAGGTTGTACATCATGACCAAATTCATTAAAATACCCATGTACTGTAAATGGATCAAATCAAGCATCATGTACATGTAAGGATCCATTAACAAACAATCACTTCATTCTCTCAGTTAAGTCAAGATATATTCTTCCATCATGGACACCTCTCACGGGTTCCATCTCTCTACATCGAATAATTTTACCAACTTAGGGACAAAGAGTATACAATAATGGGATGTCCATATGATGATCTTATACACATATTTCGTATCACAATATGAAAACCAATGTTACTTGTAAAACACAGATTAAGGAAATAAGGGCATAGATTTCACAAAGATAAATAACACAAATACACATGCTTCTTAATAAAAAATCTAAACAATGAATCACATCATTATATAATGATATTTATTACAAATCCTACATTAAACTTCATGTTATATGGATCAGCAATTCAAAACAAAACAACTTCACATGCCACAAAAGAAACTTATGATAATCATAATATTATTAATGAAAGGCTTGAAGGAAAATCCTCACCTTAGGATGGACTTAGAAGAAGATGGTTGTAGAAGATCCTAGCCGCTGGAAAAATATGAGAAAGAACTCTCTTCTTCTTCTTCTTCTTCTTCTTCTTCTTCTCTCTCTCTCTCTCTCTCTCTACGGCATGGAGGCTAGGGTTAGGAGAAGGTTTTGGAGGTACGTAGTAGAAATATGGAGAGGGATGTGCACGCGAGGTCTTGTGTAACAACTTCTTGAGGTGGGTTTCTTAAATCTCAATATTCGGATGATCTATGATCAATTCTAATCTGTTCATCTTATTAAGCTCGAAGAGTAGAGTCAGAATACGTAAATTTCTTGATGATCCACATTCTAGATTGGCCGATCCTTGAAAATGGCCTAACGGGTGCCAAAATGGGCTAGATCTCAATTAACGGTCTACGCTTGATGATCAGGGCCCAAATTTTGGAAAAATATGTAGTCATGATAGGCAAACAATTGTACAAAATTTAGTAGTTGATTGATGGTGAGAAATGCCTAGATCTGAAATTTCAATTTTTGGCGGAAAAGGAAGGTGCTGGCTTTGTGGTTCAACGGTGTAGGATTATAGATCGGGGTCCAAATTTTGTGTAAAGTCGTAGTCATATGAGTATAATAAGTGGTCCAAATTTGAGAAGCAATTGATGGTGAGAAGTGGGTAAATTGAAAGGTTCAAATTTAAAAAGAGTTGGTAACTCGTTAATTTATAGAACAGGATAACTTCTCGCATAAGAAAGATGTTTATCAAGGTGGGGCACTCAAATCACACTATTGGTCTATGATAAAGACGATCTAAGTCACTCATATGAAGAGAAATATTCGACTACGACTAACCATCTACTTTCCTCACTCGATGGACATGAAAATCAAGGGTTAAGGGGCTGATTTGACAATCAGACCACTTCTACTATGATTTAAGGGCTGAAATTTTATGTGTATGGTTAATATGTGCCCAAAAGCTTAAATCCAGGGTTTTACATGAAAGTGATCGTCAGAAACTATAATACTTAAAAATGGCATCTTAACTTAAGTTTAACTAATGGCATTTTCGTAATTATCTGAAAAGTGTGTGATTTTTGAAATCTGATCTTTCTATGATGTTTATGAGATCATTCTAAACAATTTTTGTAAAGGGTCCCCTATCGGATCTCCTACGGATGTCCCGCTATTTACAAATCAACGGTAAATGTACGATAATTAAAAAAAAAAAAATTAAAAATGAATTTTCAAAAACTTTCAAATAAATCTCGAAAATCTGGGGCGTTACAAACCACCCCCCTTAAAAACAAACTTCGTCCCTGAAGTTTCTTAAGCATCGTCGATAAAAGATTGAGGGCAATCTCACTTCATGACTTCTCCCCAAACTTTCTGAACTATTCCGGGTCAGACGCGATCACAATCCACCCCCCTTAAAAATAAATCCGTACTCGACATCGATTTTTACAAGCTCCCCCAAATTTCTTTCCTATCATGCTTCCACTGCGCACTCTGATTCCTAGATGGTTCTATACATAACGATGGGTCTTATCAAACATCTGATGCCCTGATATGTCTTAGATCTGGGGTGCTCCTATAGTCAAGGATCTAAAAGGATGATTAGGGTTAGATGATTATTAAGGATGTCTGATCGCTAACGAAATGACTAATCAAGAGTTTAAAAGATAGATCTGGGTTTGATTAGGTTGGCATGATCGGATGGTTACTTGAATGAGTGGATAAACAAGCGGATAACAAAGTGAATGAGATATCATCGACAGTTCTTTAATAGCTGAAAGTGCGACAGAAATGTGAGGTTAGGGATACCGTATTCTAACTCTTTATAGGGTCTAAGTGGCTAAGCTTCTACGTCCTAGGGTCGTCTATACATCTATCTTATTTTAGTCATCCAAAGAAAACAATCACACACATTCCAAGAGAATGCACAAAAGTCGTCCAGTTAAAACAAGGATGTAATTTGTATTGTGTCGACATCACGGGTGAACAGTTCAAGTGGATTCGGATCCGATACTTAGATCTTCTACTCGCATTTGAGCATTGAGTTCATTAGTATCCATTCAAAATTCCGAGTGTCGACCCTCGGGATTTGAACAAGGATTCAATCCTTTACACAATATATTAGGTATGGTTCTGCTCTCCCGTGCGGCCGATTTAGTCTAACATTGTGAGGACTTTCATGTATTCTCCAACAAAAAAAAAAAAATCAACGAAGATCACGTAAATTAAAATCCAACAATACAAAACATTAAAACTTTACGAGATCCTATTTACTTTCATTGTTAGACATGATCGAAGATCTATGTGAGGGATTGGTAAATGGCATTTTATGGTTACGATAATCTACTTTAAGTAAGAGGGTTGGGCCTAAAATTCATAGGAAAGTATTAGCATACACTAGGGAATACTTCTAAGGGTGCCATCTTACGATAACTAAGCCTAAACAAGGGGTTCAGAGGTTTTCAAAGCTTAAGGAACTAGGGTAGTGTCGAATCTGGAACACAGGACTTATAAGCGCTCTTAGAATTTTATCTCTCAAACTGAACGTCCTTTTTGCCTGAAATTTGGAGGGTAATCTGAAGGTTAGGTGAGGAATCACTGTAATTTTTCTCAGAATGAAATTCCTATGGTAAGATATGATTTTGACCTCTAAAAGTCTAAAAAACGTAACAGTCCAGCAGTTTCCAGCGCAAGATTTTCTCTACTGACAGAATTTTCACGATTTATCTAGATGTCGGATTGATCTAAAATTTTATGAAAGTGTTGGGTAATGAGTTAGAAATATGTATAAAAATTTTCAAAAATTTATCAATTCTGAAAATATAATTATTAGTGGTAACATTGCCAAAGGGTCAGAAAATTTGTCCTAACAAAAACAATTCAAAATAAAATAGTTATCCTTAAAATTTAAGGGAGATAAATCCTATGACTCAGTGTAACGCTGATCTAGATATGAGAAAATGATGAGAGTTCCAAAACTTCTAGAAAAAGTGAGAATCCACTTCCCAAAAATCCTAAAATTTCATATTTTTATGTTCATCGACTATCCTAATGATTTTAAGAGGCCTATGTTTGAGTCTCTAGATTCATAACATCTCATGCATCCAATCGGGGATGAAGATAAGTATTTTTGTTTCTGTTTCATGGGAACCTAAGCCCTAAAGGATATTTATTATGAAAATGGTTGGGCTTCTCACCCAGAGGTCCCGATTGTGCTCTGATACCAACTGTAACGACCCGAGATTTTTGACTCTCGTGTATAACACGACGGCCGAATTCCCAAGTAAATCATGGACTAATTGATTTGTTAAATAATAAAATATAGCATTCAAGCACAATGGCGGAAACAATTATCATCTTATTCTATCAAACTTACTACGTCATCATCAATGTTTAAATAAAGGAACCAACCAATATCCATACTGATTAATTAAAATACAAAACCATGTCTTCTCTTGAAGACTTATTACAATTCCATAAATGTATCAACTACTCAAAAAAAATATTTAATAAATGATAACACCAACTAAGTTTATCTAACATCGTCATCCGCCATGTGATTGTACGAACATCGAACACTTTTCCTTAAAAATCGGGTTCAATACCTGGATCTTCACCTGCATCACCTAAATTGTGTTTGGGATAGCGTTAAACGCTATCATAGTGGGGAATATTCCCTCCAAGACTATCAAGAATAACAATGTACAAAACTCAGAGTAACGCAACACAATAATATCTTTATTCAAACAAAACAATCAAGTAAAAATCTTTGTTAATGCGATGCATGTAATGCATGCTCTGGCTAAGGCACCCTGGCTAGAATCATAATACATGAAGTGGGAGACTCCCTGTTACGACTTCATGCTAGCCACTAGTCACCAGAGGTTCCTGGGACGCACAAGCCCATAGTTTTGCCCGACCACGTGAGAAACGGGACGCTCATAGCCCAAATCTACACATGACAGTGTACAGGAGAAGTAGGACGCTCTAGCCTATTCTCAATTCCGTACACCCACATGGAGCCAAGTGAATGCATGACTTTAGTTTCACCTTTATTTAAGTGTTTTCACATACAACCGATTTAAATAAAACTCAATGGTCACTATGGGGAGTCGCAAGCAACCCAGCATAGACCGACAGCACGGGATTAGTGTCCATAGCACCAACCCCGGCTCATGAGAATTTATATACCATTAGTGTTTACTCATTGTCCCGTTTTATGATTTCATCATGTCCCAAAAAACCAAGGTTGTACATCATGACCAAATTCATTAAAATACCCATGTACTGTAAATGGATCAAATCAAGCATCATGTACATGTAAGGATCCATTAACAAACAATCACTTCATTCTCTCAGTTAAGTCAAGATATATTCTTCCATCATGGACACCTCTCACGGGTTCCATCTCTCTACATCGAATAATTTTACCAACTTAGGGACAAAGAGTATACAATAATGGGATGTCCATATGATGATCTTATACACATATTTCGTATCACAATATGAAAACCAATGTTACTTGTAAAACACAGATTAAGGAAATAAGGGCATAGATTTCACAAAGATAAATAACACAAATACACATGCTTCTTAATAAAAAATCTAAACAATGAATCACATCATTATATAATGATATTTATTACAAATCCTACATTAAACTTCATGTTATATGGATCAGCAATTCAAAACAAAACAACTTCACATGCCACAAAAGAAACTTATGATAATCATAATATTATTAATGAAAGGCTTGAAGGAAAATCCTCACCTTAGGATGGACTTAGAAGAAGATGGTTGTAGAAGATCCTAGCCGCTGGAAAAATATGAGAAAGAACTCTCTTCTTCTTCTTCTTCTTCTTCTTCTTCTTCTCTCTCTCTCTCTCTCTCTACGGCATGGAGGCTAGGGTTAGGAGAAGGTTTTGGAGGTACGTAGTAGAAATATGGAGAGGGATGTGCACGCGAGGTCTTGTGTAACAACTTCTTGAGGTGGGTTTCTTAAATCTCAATATTCGGATGATCTATGATCAATTCTAATCTGTTCATCTTATTAAGCTCGAAGAGTAGAGTCAGAATACGTAAATTTCTTGATGATCCACATTCTAGATTGGCCGATCCTTGAAAATGGCCTAACGGGTGCCAAAATGGGCTAGATCTCAATTAACGGTCTACGCTTGATGATCAGGGCCCAAATTTTGGAAAAATATGTAGTCATGATAGGCAAACAATTGTACAAAATTTAGTAGTTGATTGATGGTGAGAAATGCCTAGATCTGAAATTTCAATTTTTGGCGGAAAAGGAAGGTGCTGGCTTTGTGGTTCAACGGTGTAGGATTATAGATCGGGGTCCAAATTTTGTGTAAAGTCGTAGTCATATGAGTATAATAAGTGGTCCAAATTTGAGAAGCAATTGATGGTGAGAAGTGGGTAAATTGAAAGGTTCAAATTTAAAAAGAGTTGGTAACTCGTTAATTTATAGAACAGGATAACTTCTCGCATAAGAAAGATGTTTATCAAGGTGGGGCACTCAAATCACACTATTGGTCTATGATAAAGACGATCTAAGTCACTCATATGAAGAGAAATATTCGACTACGACTAACCATCTACTTTCCTCACTCGATGGACATGAAAATCAAGGGTTAAGGGGCTGATTTGACAATCAGACCACTTCTACTATGATTTAAGGGCTGAAATTTTATGTGTATGGTTAATATGTGCCCAAAAGCTTAAATCCAGGGTTTTACATGAAAGTGATCGTCAGAAACTATAATACTTAAAAATGGCATCTTAACTTAAGTTTAACTAATGGCATTTTCGTAATTATCTGAAAAGTGTGTGATTTTTGAAATCTGATCTTTCTATGATGTTTATGAGATCATTCTAAACAATTTTTGTAAAGGGTCCCCTATCGGATCTCCTACGGATGTCCCGCTATTTACAAATCAACGGTAAATGTACGATAATTAAAAAAAAAAAAATTAAAAATGAATTTTCAAAAACTTTCAAATAAATCTCGAAAATCTGGGGCGTTACAAACCACCCCCCTTAAAAACAAACTTCGTCCCTGAAGTTTCTTAAGCATCGTCGATAAAAGATTGAGGGCAATCTCACTTCATGACTTCTCCCCAAACTTTCTGAACTATTCCGGGTCAGACGCGATCACAATCCACCCCCCTTAAAAATAAATCCGTACTCGACATCGATTTTTACAAGCTCCCCCAAATTTCTTTCCTATCATGCTTCCACTGCGCACTCTGATTCCTAGATGGTTCTATACATAACGATGGGTCTTATCAAACATCTGATGCCCTGATATGTCTTAGATCTGGGGTGCTCCTATAGTCAAGGATCTAAAAGGATGATTAGGGTTAGATGATTATTAAGGATGTCTGATCGCTAACGAAATGACTAATCAAGAGTTTAAAAGATAGATCTGGGTTTGATTAGGTTGGCATGATCGGATGGTTACTTGAATGAGTGGATAAACAAGCGGATAACAAAGTGAATGAGATATCATCGACAGTTCTTTAATAGCTGAAAGTGCGACAGAAATGTGAGGTTAGGGATACCGTATTCTAACTCTTTATAGGGTCTAAGTGGCTAAGCTTCTACGTCCTAGGGTCGTCTATACATCTATCTTATTTTAGTCATCCAAAGAAAACAATCACACACATTCCAAGAGAATGCACAAAAGTCGTCCAGTTAAAACAAGGATGTAATTTGTATTGTGTCGACATCACGGGTGAACAGTTCAAGTGGATTCGGATCCGATACTTAGATCTTCTACTCGCATTTGAGCATTGAGTTCATTAGTATCCATTCAAAATTCCGAGTGTCGACCCTCGGGATTTGAACAAGGATTCAATCCTTTACACAATATATTAGGTATGGTTCTGCTCTCCCGTGCGGCCGATTTAGTCTAACATTGTGAGGACTTTCATGTATTCTCCAACAAAAAAAAAAAAATCAACGAAGATCACGTAAATTAAAATCCAACAATACAAAACATTAAAACTTTACGAGATCCTATTTACTTTCATTGTTAGACATGATCGAAGATCTATGTGAGGGATTGGTAAATGGCATTTTATGGTTACGATAATCTACTTTAAGTAAGAGGGTTGGGCCTAAAATTCATAGGAAAGTATTAGCATACACTAGGGAATACTTCTAAGGGTGCCATCTTACGATAACTAAGCCTAAACAAGGGGTTCAGAGGTTTTCAAAGCTTAAGGAACTAGGGTAGTGTCGAATCTGGAACACAGGACTTATAAGCGCTCTTAGAATTTTATCTCTCAAACTGAACGTCCTTTTTGCCTGAAATTTGGAGGGTAATCTGAAGGTTAGGTGAGGAATCACTGTAATTTTTCTCAGAATGAAATTCCTATGGTAAGATATGATTTTGACCTCTAAAAGTCTAAAAAACGTAACAGTCCAGCAGTTTCCAGCGCAAGATTTTCTCTACTGACAGAATTTTCACGATTTATCTAGATGTCGGATTGATCTAAAATTTTATGAAAGTGTTGGGTAATGAGTTAGAAATATGTATAAAAATTTTCAAAAATTTATCAATTCTGAAAATATAATTATTAGTGGTAACATTGCCAAAGGGTCAGAAAATTTGTCCTAACAAAAACAATTCAAAATAAAATAGTTATCCTTAAAATTTAAGGGAGATAAATCCTATGACTCAGTGTAACGCTGATCTAGATATGAGAAAATGATGAGAGTTCCAAAACTTCTAGAAAAAGTGAGAATCCACTTCCCAAAAATCCTAAAATTTCATATTTTTATGTTCATCGACTATCCTAATGATTTTAAGAGGCCTATGTTTGAGTCTCTAGATTCATAACATCTCATGCATCCAATCGGGGATGAAGATAAGTATTTTTGTTTCTGTTTCATGGGAACCTAAGCCCTAAAGGATATTTATTATGAAAATGGTTGGGCTTCTCACCCAGAGGTCCCGATTGTGCTCTGATACCAACTGTAACGACCCGAGATTTTTGACTCTCGTGTATAACACGACGGCCGAATTCCCAAGTAAATCATGGACTAATTGATTTGTTAAATAATAAAATATAGCATTCAAGCACAATGGCGGAAACAATTATCATCTTATTCTATCAAACTTACTACGTCATCATCAATGTTTAAATAAAGGAACCAACCAATATCCATACTGATTAATTAAAATACAAAACCATGTCTTCTCTTGAAGACTTATTACAATTCCATAAATGTATCAACTACTCAAAAAAAATATTTAATAAATGATAACACCAACTAAGTTTATCTAACATCGTCATCCGCCATGTGATTGTACGAACATCGAACACTTTTCCTTAAAAATCGGGTTCAATACCTGGATCTTCACCTGCATCACCTAAATTGTGTTTGGGATAGCGTTAAACGCTATCATAGTAGGGAATATTCCCTCCAAGACTATCAAGAATAACAATGTACAAAACTCAGAGTAACGCAACACAATAATATCTTTATTCAAACAAAACAATCAAGTAAAAATCTTTGTTAATGCGATGCATGTAATGCATGCTCTGGCTAAGGCACCCTGGCTAGAATCATAATACATGAAGTGGGAGACTCCCTGTTACGACTTCATGCTAGCCACTAGTCACCAGAGGTTCCTGGGACGCACAAGCCCATAGTTTTGCCCGACCACGTGAGAAACGGGACGCTCATAGCCCAAATCTACACATGACAGTGTACAGGAGAAGTAGGACGCTCTAGCCTATTCTCAATTCCGTACACCCACATGGAGCCAAGTGAATGCATGACTTTAGTTTCACCTTTATTTAAGTGTTTTCACATACAACCGATTTAAATAAAACTCAATGGTCACTATGGGGAGTCGCAAGCAACCCAGCATAGACCGACAGCACGGGATTAGTGTCCATAGCACCAACCCCGGCTCATGAGAATTTATATACCATTAGTGTTTACTCATTGTCCCGTTTTATGATTTCATCATGTCCCAAAAAACCAAGGTTGTACATCATGACCAAATTCATTAAAATACCCATGTACTGTAAATGGATCAAATCAAGCATCATGTACATGTAAGGATCCATTAACAAACAATCACTTCATTCTCTCAGTTAAGTCAAGATATATTCTTCCATCATGGACACCTCTCACGGGTTCCATCTCTCTACATCGAATAATTTTACCAACTTAGGGACAAAGAGTATACAATAATGGGATGTCCATATGATGATCTTATACACATATTTCGTATCACAATATGAAAACCAATGTTACTTGTAAAACACAGATTAAGGAAATAAGGGCATAGATTTCACAAAGATAAATAACACAAATACACATGCTTCTTAATAAAAAATCTAAACAATGAATCACATCATTATATAATGATATTTATTACAAATCCTACATTAAACTTCATGTTATATGGATCAGCAATTCAAAACAAAACAACTTCACATGCCACAAAAGAAACTTATGATAATCATAATATTATTAATGAAAGGCTTGAAGGAAAATCCTCACCTTAGGATGGACTTAGAAGAAGATGGTTGTAGAAGATCCTAGCCGCTGGAAAAATATGAGAAAGAACTCTCTTCTTCTTCTTCTTCTTCTTCTTCTTCTTCTCTCTCTCTCTCTCTCTCTACGGCATGGAGGCTAGGGTTAGGAGAAGGTTTTGGAGGTACGTAGTAGAAATATGGAGAGGGATGTGCACGCGAGGTCTTGTGTAACAACTTCTTGAGGTGGGTTTCTTAAATCTCAATATTCGGATGATCTATGATCAATTCTAATCTGTTCATCTTATTAAGCTCGAAGAGTAGAGTCAGAATACGTAAATTTCTTGATGATCCACATTCTAGATTGGCCGATCCTTGAAAATGGCCTAACGGGTGCCAAAATGGGCTAGATCTCAATTAACGGTCTACGCTTGATGATCAGGGCCCAAATTTTGGAAAAATATGTAGTCATGATAGGCAAACAATTGTACAAAATTTAGTAGTTGATTGATGGTGAGAAATGCCTAGATCTGAAATTTCAATTTTTGGCGGAAAAGGAAGGTGCTGGCTTTGTGGTTCAACGGTGTAGGATTATAGATCGGGGTCCAAATTTTGTGTAAAGTCGTAGTCATATGAGTATAATAAGTGGTCCAAATTTGAGAAGCAATTGATGGTGAGAAGTGGGTAAATTGAAAGGTTCAAATTTAAAAAGAGTTGGTAACTCGTTAATTTATAGAACAGGATAACTTCTCGCATAAGAAAGATGTTTATCAAGGTGGGGCACTCAAATCACACTATTGGTCTATGATAAAGACGATCTAAGTCACTCATATGAAGAGAAATATTCGACTACGACTAACCATCTACTTTCCTCACTCGATGGACATGAAAATCAAGGGTTAAGGGGCTGATTTGACAATCAGACCACTTCTACTATGATTTAAGGGCTGAAATTTTATGTGTATGGTTAATATGTGCCCAAAAGCTTAAATCCAGGGTTTTACATGAAAGTGATCGTCAGAAACTATAATACTTAAAAATGGCATCTTAACTTAAGTTTAACTAATGGCATTTTCGTAATTATCTGAAAAGTGTGTGATTTTTGAAATCTGATCTTTCTATGATGTTTATGAGATCATTCTAAACAATTTTTGTAAAGGGTCCCCTATCGGATCTCCTACGGATGTCCCGCTATTTACAAATCAACGGTAAATGTACGATAATTAAAAAAAAAAAATTAAAAATGAATTTTCAAAAACTTTCAAATAAATCTCGAAAATCTGGGGCGTTACAATCCAAATGGTGCTTGTTCTCCTTTTAGCCCTGCCCAAACCGATCAAACTTGTAATTTGACGTATAATTCAATGCAACACAGCATAATACACAGACAAGCCAGTGGTCCAAACACGCTCAAAGGAGGATCCTTAGTCATGCCCAGTGGTAGATTCACAAGAGTTTCAACACGAGGTCATTTGAGCATCCACTGTGATATGAAAAAGCCACTGTAGTGTGAGTGCGAGAGTGTGTGGAGGTGCGAGTCCTTGTGTAAATTACATGTAAATAAAAAAAAAAAAAAAACCCTAAATATATCAAACTTGTATTTTGCTATGTACCAACATCTCTGTGTTGTTTATATGGTATGGACTAGTTGATGAGTGCATACAACTAGCCATTGCAAGGAGAATCCTCGAGGTAGGGTTAACCTGTTGAAAGGGTTGGATGTCCTAAGAACTTAATACTTTGAAATGTATTATATGGTGGACTACGTCTTGTTGCCTAACCTGTTTTACTAAACAGCTACCTTTCTTGGAAAGGCGTCACTTTTATGGAACTGACAAAAGCAAGACAAACACCCACCCTCTGGTTTTACGAGCCCACTCTAATGCATATGTGAGATCCAGTACTCCGATCATTAATTAGATGTATAATCCCATGCTGGTCCTAAAGCCAAAAAATCAGGCTGACCCGTCATTCAAGTGGACAGTACCAACGGAAACGGTTGAAAGAGAGCTGTCCTCCCTTAATTTTTACATGGCCCACAATGATAATCATTTGGATTAATCCACTCAAACCATTAAATGACACACCAAAATATAGACCTGAGGCCCCAAAACTAAGCCAATGTGTGATTCAATTGGGCCACACCAACAGAAGTTTGGAGGGTAAGCTTTCACTGTACAATGTTTCCAATTGTGTGGTCCACCTGAACCATAGATGGGGCTGATATGGTCCATAGGTGTAGCATGGGGTGACTCACCTGATGTTTGAGGTGGATTTTACATTAACACTACAATGGGGCCCATCCAAGCCAGCAACTCCTTTACTATTTGAAATAACTCCTTAGAATTTGAATAAATACTATCATCCCCTCACTTAAGAAGAGGCAAAGGCCAGTTTTATTTCTACAAAGAAAGCCTAACACTGTAATACATATGAAAGCTAGAGAAGGGGTCGTGCTTCTATCACAGACAGCCCCGATGGGATTGGTGTGACCTTGGACACTTCAAACCCTGCATTGCCAAGTAGTAGCTTCCAATCCTTTAGGTTCCTCTCCATTCCTCCATTCCATGTCATCATGTACATGTCCAATGTCAGCTTTGTTTTCATGAGCGTATGGTTCGCGTCGTTCTCCTCATCAATCACCACCTCCACGATGATCATCACCCCTCCATCTTTCGGTATGGCCTCCTTGCATCGCTTAAGGATCTTCGCGCACTCATCATCGCCCCAGTCATGTAAGATATTCTGTTATGCATTGAGATTTGTGATTTCAAGGGAACATATCAATATGAAGAATGTCAGGATGATATATAGTATTACATAGTTTTAAATCTCGGTGACTAGAAACTAGGATGAGTCAACTCAATGAGATCTCGAGCCAAGTCTCCTAGAAACTTGCTTGCAAGCTTGACTCAGCTAGGACTTGCCAAAACTCGTCGAGGCTCTGAGAACTTGGTTGACATGATACTACTCATTGTAGCTTGACTGAGTCAGTTGCCTGGTAAGATTTGAACAAGCAACCTCTTGAGTCACTCGCTCCGTATCTGGTTGCTTTCGAGTGAGTGGACATGCACAATGGTAGGGCAGAAAAGGCCAATGGCTTGTTGGACCCGCCAAATGGATACTTGGGACAAAAGTTCACCAATAGAATGATCTGAACCATCTATCTGTACTGGACTTCTCTTTTAATATGGACTGTTGATCATGTTCCTTCTACGTCCTCCATTGCCTGGCCGTCAATCAGACGTTTAGAATCATCCAACCAACGATAAGATGGGGTGGCCCATCCAAGGTGAGGCCAGCTAAATGGATTGCCAGGATCATCGTGGCTATTGTGCTATAGGTCAGCTACTGTCATACGATAATGGATAAAAGTGTTGGATGACCCCATTTTAAGTGTATTTCCTTAAATTAGTGTTTATTCGGTTGCCCCAAAAATTATGAAAATTCATAATATTTTGCTCAGAATAAGCCAAATTAATCATAAAAAAAAGTTCATGAACTTCAATATATTTAGTGCAACCAAACACACTTGTGAACGCCCGCACGAGTTGATGCCCTCACTTTCTTGGCTTTCTTTCTTACGTTGGAGTTATTGGGGTTTGGTGTTGACTTAGATATAAAAATGCAAATGATTTGAAGTGTGGTGTTGACTCATATGTAAAAATGCAATTGATTTGGCTATCTTTCCTTTTTGTTTGGCAGGCAAGGCCAGTCCTTTTTGTTTGGCACTTTGCCCAAATGTCTCTATATATCCTTTTGGTGTGAATAAAAATTTATTACATAAAAAAAGGCATCATTTTTTGCCCACATCATGTGTGGTTTCTATTTTACAAAATTTAACTAATACATGTAACCGTACTTTGCAGAGTTTAATATTCAAGATAAGAAAAAAGAAGATAAGTAGTCTCTGGTTTTACTTTGCAAGGTTTGAGACTCGAAGGAGATGAATAAAATAGAAAACAGTTCCTAGCTTTACTTTGTGAGGTTTAGGACTGCTGGTAAGTAAATAAACTAAAAGGAAATAGACAAAATATAGTATTGCAGGATAAAAACATGAAAGTAAATGAATGTATTCCTTATGTGTTTAGAACATATGGATTGAAATGCAACTTGAATTGAGATATGAGAAGGAAATGTGGAAATTAAGTTTTTTTTTATTTTTATTATTATTTTTTTTTTTTTGCAAATTGATAGTCGGACATAGTTGGTGTTTTTATCGCTAAATATAATTTGTGATGCGGTATCTACCATAAAATTGACAATGAGTAAAGGCTTTTGCAATAAGTATGAGTTTTTTAGCGACAAGTGGACTTGTCGCAAAATGTTTTTATTAGCGATAAGTTTATCATTAGCGATGTTTTACGATATGTAATGACAACGTATCAACTCGTCACTAATTAGTTATATTTTGTGATAAGTTATTAGGTCGTTGTAAATAATTAACTTATTAGTGACGAGTTGGTATTTTCGTCACTAAATATAATTTATAAAGCCGTATTTGCAATAAAATTAGTGACAAGCGCTTTTGCAACGAGTTTGGTTTTTTTTAGCGACGAGTAGACTCGACACAAAAAGTTTTTATTAACAATGAATTTTATCTATAGCACTATATAATTAGCTATATTTTGCGATAAGTTTTTAGATCACCATAAATAATTAGTTTATTGGTGATGGGTTAGTGTTTTCATGGCTACATATAATTTGTTCACCCTACCATGCAATAAGGACCGTATAATTTGCACAAAGACATAAGTACCTTCAAGAAAAGCGCATCCGCATGTGGTATGTGCACAAACATGTCGCCTGGGATGCGCTCCACATTTGTATACTCAATCGTGGCCGTTACAGCGTGGGGAAGGTCCAAAACACTGCACTTGATGTGAGGGAAAGCCGTGGCTATATACGCCGCGGCCTTACCGGTGCCCCCTCCGACGTCCACAAGAGATCCCAGTCGTTCAAACAAGCCATCACACACCATCACCACGGCAGGCATGATCAAATCAGTATACGTGGCCATCCCATCATTGAAGGTCTTATTAAGGTCCGGCTGGTGGGCCAGCATCTCCCAATAAGTGTATCCGTGCTTCACCTCAAATGGTGTACCTTTCTGCTCACCATCCAACGCTGTACTAAGGCAATTCCACGCGGACATGACCGGTTCTTCCAACGGGCTCATGATCAACGGTACGACGCTCTTCTCGCTATCACTTCGTAGGAACTCGGAGGCCTGATTTGGCCCGAATATCTCGTCCTTGAGCGTTCCATGACTTAGTAAAGAAGCCCATGTGGACCAAGTATCGCATCACACGGTGTAAGTTTCGATCGTTGGCGGAATTGAACGGCAGGGATTTGGCCAGTTTGGATATTGTGATGCCACTGTGGCCTCCCTCCTTATATTGGTGTGCATGAGCATGGACGATGTCTGCTAACTTTAGCTGGACAGCGCATTTTAGAACCATGGAGTCTACATATGCACTTACATGGCCAAATACAGTAGTAAGAGCACTCATGTCCTTGGCCATCTCTTCTCCCATTTTCGTTGCTCTCATGATTTACACTCGTATGTCTATTTATAGATTTATATGAGTAGAGCACGGCACCTGGGGGCACGTGGGGCAAGCAAGGGGATGGAGAGAGAGAGAGAGAGAGAGAGAGTAGGGGTGTCAATGGGCCCAGCCTGAAACACTTCAAAATCTGGGCCCAGACCAACCCAGGCCTGGTCCATTGACAGTGATGCATATGTTGTATATCCACACCGTCCATCAGTTTTTGCAGATCATTTTAGAGAATGGTCTAAAAAATCCAAATCTTATGGGGACCACAACACAGGAAACAATTGTCATTGAATGCCCACTATTAAAAACCTCCTGGGCCTACTGTAATGTTTATTTTCTGTTCAAAGTGTTGATAAAGTCACACAGACATGGATGAAGGAAAACACAAATATAGGCTTTATCTAAAACTTTTGTGGCCCCTAAGAAATTTTAATAGCGAGCATTCAATCTCTGCATGTTGTGGTCCACTTGAGATTTGGATCTGCTTCATTTTTGAAACAATGCCTTAAAATGAGCTGGAAAAATTGAAGGACATCATGGATATACAATACATACATCAAGGTCACCTAATCCGGCTCCCTTAGTTACATACTATAAAGAGAAAAGGCCTAAGGGGAACAGTGGACCACCCATCTCATTATTTCCCTTGTTATAGCCCAGTGGAGTTTCATATCCACTAATTTTTGGGCCGGGGTCCTAACATGTGCCTACCAACAGATGAACGATTGTGGATGTCCAATAGTCTTTAGATGGGCTTTATGGAGCCTTTGCTTCACAATCTTCCTAATTAGATGCGTCGTATCAGCTATATGATCTACATTTTTATGACAAATTTACCCTCCATTAGCTAATGCAGTGAAGAGTAATAGTGAGGGTAAAAATGTCCACAAAATATTGAATAATAGAGGTAGGGGTGTCTATAGGCTAGGATGGGGTCTTAAAAATCAAAATTTTCAATAATGCCGGCCCAACGGCCCAGCCCAAAACAGTTCAAAATCCGCCCCTTATAGCCCTAAATAGAGGAAACATACATGTGTAGATAGATTGGGATGTGGTTTGACAGTAAGCTGCTATCAACCCGTAAGTATGTGCTTCAGAAACAACTTTGAAATGTGGTTACGCATGCCTCCATCTCTGACAAACGCTTTTGAAACGTGCGAGACCGTAGGCAGCAGGCTTTTGAAACCGTAGACGGCAGGCTTTTGAAACGTGCGTAGACCGTATACCGCACCAAACAACTTTGAAATGAACTTATGTGAGCCTCCATCTATGACAATGGCCTACCACTTGATCACAGCCTTTGAAATGTATGTAAACCTGGCCAAACAACTTTGAAATGTCTTTACGTGTGCCTCCATCTACGACAATGGCCTACCACTTGATCACAGTCTTTGAAACGTGTGTAAACATGGCCAAACAACTTTGAAATGTGATTACGTGTGCCTTCATCTATGACAATGGCCTACCACCTGATAACAGCCTTTGAAATGTCTGTAAACCTGACCTATCGACTTTGAAATGTGTTTATGTGTGCATCCACATCTGACAACGTTGTCATGCCACCTAATCACATTCCATTACGTCGTGCTTTAACCATACAAGCAGGTGTGAATGACCACAAAAAAGTCTATACCAGTATTGTTCAATTGTTCGAAATCAGTGGTCCATTAAACGGCAGCTATGACCGATCTTCTATTGGTGGATGACTGTATTTTTGTCACAAGGACTTATCTTTTTGTGGAATTTCCGATAAGGGCTGATCCTTTACCTGTTATCAAATAAGGGGCATACTCTTTAAATATTTCATAAATAATAATAAAATAAAAAATCCCATTTGAGCCCAGAGAAAGTGCCAGAAATGAGACCATGATGTAAGATGGAAAATCAGACCAATCTGGAGCCACACAGTCATAAAACTGAGAGTCATGTAAAATCACGCCCACAGTCTGTAAGCTCACATGGTGTGGCTATAGTACTTTTGGAGAGTCTGTTCATCCTGGTAGGGCGGAATGGACCAATGGTTGGATGGAACATAAACACCATTGCTTCCGCCAGGCACAAACATGTGGTTGGCCACTTCCACCCATTGTCCACTGCAGTCTGGCCCACCTTAGGCTGATTTGGAGCCCCAGACCTAACACAGGGGTGTCACCTGAGACAGAGTGGATGTTATTGGCACAACACGGTGGCCCCACCTGGGGTGTTTTACCCATTGAGGACAACAGGCAGCCTAGCAAGCGTGGCCTTTTAATAGCCCCAGTCCCACAGCCCAGTCAAAACGGTTCGAAATCCGGGCCTATCAGTCCTACCATGACGAATTGCCGGGCCCAGTGATTCCATCTGAGTCACTGAGTCTTTTCTTAGGCACGACCCACCAGTTATAGGTATGGTGCATCCGCACACTGTGGCCTGGGCCATCAAATACCTAAATCATCACTCCATGAGCTGAAATTATCAGAGGGTCGAGATCACATAATTACTGCTGATAGATTGGTATGAAAGGATAAAACATTTTCGTCTACGACCATAGGAAGTTCCTGCAATCCGAAGCTGTAATTTTTGAGAGATATCCATCCATGCGTGCAAAATTGTGAGGTGATCCAAAACTCAAGTGGGCCACACAACAGGAAACGGTGAAGATTGAATGCCCATGTGGGTTTATGATTAAACATGTCAATTGATGCGTAGACAGTTAAATCATAAACTGTATAATAGACATGCAGTAATTCACATTAAATGGACTAAATGGGGAATTAAAATCACTTTGATGAGTCACAATCTGAAAATCAGATTGGTGGAACAATCCTAACCTCACATTTGGACACTTGTTTGTTGAGAAAGAAGTACTCTTCAGTTTTTTATTTCTTTTTGTTTGTAACCATCCTATAGATGTCCACCAATGTGATAGTCAGATGATCCACAATGTCAAAATCAGATTGGTGGAACAATCCTAACCTCACATTTGGACACTTGTTTGTTGAGAAAGAACTCTTCAGTTTTTTATTTCCTTTTGTTTGTAACCATCCTATAGATGTCCACCAATGTGATAGTCAGATGATCCAATAAATGAAATTTTTAATTTTGATACAGCTAAACTTAGAACCATAATCTAGACAATTATATTCCACTTATGCAACTTTTAATACTTTATAAGTGCCAGCGTATCGAGTGGTCATTAATTGTGTGCAATGCTGTGACTTGGGCGTGTTTGGATGGTGGACTTTGGAAGTAATATGTTGCATTAATGTAATTGTGACATTACCCCAGCTGTTTGGGACTCAGATTGGGTAGTGTAGAACACATATGTAAGTCTGTATTGTGTTAACGTGCCAAAGTTGTGTGGCCCCCATCATGATGCATGTGTTATATCCATAGAATCCATTGGGTTTGGCAGGTCACTATTAGAGACTGATTTTTGAAATGTTTATCTCTAATAGTCTTTCTTCATGATTTTTTATTGGTTTGCTTTGATTTGTAGACTTCTACCCACTTCAAACCCATCATCAAGGTAAAGTTTATCTCCTGAATTTGAAAATAGTATTACGGAAGTCAAATTGGAGGTTACCAAGGTACCTGTACATCAAGCAATGGATCAATAATCCATCTACTCTTTATCTACTTTTATAGAAATCAAACGGATATCTGAATTGGTTTTTCTAAATATGTCTCTCCTAACAGGACACTTATTGAAATCATCATTCATAAAAGATAAAAATCTTATTGAGCACTTGGGAGAGATCTTGATATTGGCATAGTCAAAGCAAGGACTGGGTGCTCTCACATCACATTAAAAACAAAGTATTATATTTAAGTGTAATCATACTAATTCATCCAAAGACACCATATATATAATGAAAAGTAATGAATCACATATATGTAATGTGTATTGTGAATATTCATTGTAGATTACCGGATATAGACCCTAATCTTCTTACACATCTATCCCATCTCATGAATGGACCCACCTAATTTTTCAACCATTGGACAAACAAAGCATGGCATACAAGTGGACATTATATATATTATTTGTACTTATAAATGTTGTTAGGGACTTCAAAATATGCTGTTTTGGGGTGTCCGACCGGTCGGACAGACTAGTCCATTTATGGACAATGGAGACAGCAAGGTCCCTAGACAGTTTTTGACCGGTCCAACCAGTTTGGTCGGATAGAGGCTGGACAGGTCATTGTTTTAGGCATAATTCTCTCTGGACTGTTTTCTGCTCAGTCCGACCGATTGGGTGTATAAGCAGAGTTGCGCGAGCATGCATTGTTTGTTTCTAATTTGGGTTGGAGGCTTATATATATTCTTCTAAATGCGTCTTAGAATTATCTTAATTGATACCAAGGAGTCCTAATTTGAGTTTAAGGCTTGTGAGAGGATTGTAAGTTTGGTGAGTGCTTTGTTCATCTTTGGGATTTGCTTATGGGTAGATTAGCTCTGTAATATTCTAGAATTTAGTAGAAATGTCAATTTGTGCCGTTGTTTTTTTCCGCAAGGGTTTTCTACGTAAAAATCGATTGTCTTTGTGTTGATTGCTTGTGTGGTGTGTGTTGGTTGTTTGAATCTCTTCGGTGCTTCCGCTGATCGGATTTTCAACAATAAATGCTTAATAATACTGAAGGAAAAAAAAAAAAAAAAAAAAACTCAGAAAAACTCATACGAGTTTTCAAGAAAGTTACTGAGTTTTTGAGTTGACTCAACTCAAGCTAGTCGAGTTGAACTTTTGTGTTTTCAAACTAGGCACCCAAATTGTTGATTAATGACTTGTTGTCCCTCATGTCAATTAAAAGCTCTGCACACATCATCAGTTGCATCCAATTTAAAGCAAGAAAAATAAGATTAGATAGGAATCCTAAAATCGAAGTGACCATTGGGAAGAATGAATGGCGCATAAGAGAGAGAAGTTCTTTATATACGTCAACTAGACAAGCCCCTTTGGGGGTGAGAGATGACTCTCACCCCCTTTGGGGGTGAGAGACGACTCGAAGTCACCAATTCGAGCCTGATTATTTCGAAACCCAATGTGAGTTTTTCTATTTTGACTTGCTCCCCAACCTTGATCAAATTGTTGTTGTTGTTGCTTGGAGGTTTGGACTCTTCATAGACCAAAATTAGGATTTGAATAAATACCATTATCCTCTGGTTAAGAAGAGGCAGAGACTAGCATGTTTTATTCATACAATCGTAAGATATGAAAATATATATAAAAGCTAGAGAAGGGGTCGTGCTTCTATCACATACTCAAAGACAACCCCGATGGGATTGGTGTGACTTTGGAAACTTCAAACCATCATGACCATGTCCTGGGCCAGCATTGCTAGTAGTAGCTTCCAATCCTTTAGGCGCCTCTCCATACCTCCAATGCATCCAATGCATCCAATGCATCGCTTGAGGATCTTCGCACACTCATCATCGCCCCAGTCATGTTGGAGATTCTGTTATACATTGGGATTTGTGATTTCAAGGGAACATATCAATATGAAGAATGGCAGAATAAGAGTATTATACATAGTTTTAAAACTCAACTTGACTCGATGTTAGTATGAGTAAACTCGATGAGATTCGAGCTAAGTCGATCTCTTGGAAACTAGCTTATGAGCTTGACTTGGCCAGGACTTGCCGATACTTGTGAAGGCTCAAGAACTCAAGTCTGACTTGATACAACTCATCATGACTCAACTGTCACCCGGATGGAGTCGAACAAGCAACTTCTGAGTCACTCGCTCGGCATCTAGTTGCTTGTGAGCGAGTGGACATACATCATGGTCGGGCAGACTAGGCCAATGGTTTGTTTGACCCACCAATGGACACTTGGGACAAAAGTTCACCAATCAAATGATCTGAACCATCTATCTGTTGACTCTTTGAATGTGGACTGTTGATCATGTTCCTTCTATCCCTCTTCCGCCCGGCCATCAATCAGACGTTTAGGATCATCTGATTAACGAGAACTTTAAGGTGGCCGATTCAAGGTGAGGGCCAGCCAGGGTCGTTGGGGTCAGGTGTTGTCATACAACAATGAATAAAAGTATCAGATGATCCATTTAAGAAGGGTGTGTTTGGTTGCACCAAATATCATGAAATTTTATAATATTTTGCTCCAAATTAGGGCGCGGATTTCCTCCCGAAAGCCTTGCGCAGGAATTGCCTGCACCGGGAACCAAGGTGGGCCCACAGTGATTTTTTTGATAAATCCACACCGTCCATCCGTTTTGGGAGCTCATTTTAGGATATGAAAACAAAAATGAACTGGATCCAAGACCCAAGTGGGCCGAAAACGTGAGATTTGAACGTCCACAGTTGAAATATTTGTGGAGCCACAGGAGTTTCGAATCAGGATAATATTTGTTTTTCCAGTTCATCCCAGTAGTAGTGACATTATGAACGGTATGGATGTCATATAAACATCACTGTAGACCCCAGGGAGGTTTCAACGGTAGTAATTTACCTACCCACCTTTTCCTTTAGTGAGGCCCACTTGAGTCTTAGATCCAGTTTATTTTTGTTTCCATGTCCTAAAATGAGCTCCCAAAACGGATGGACGGGGTGGATTTATAAAAACACATCACTGTGAGCCCACCGTGGTTCCCTGGGCAAGGCTTTAGCAGAAAATCCGCGCCCCCAAATTAGCCTTATTACAGTGGTAGATAGGCCTGAAAATCAGGTAGGTTCAACCTAAAAGACCCACGACTGACCCAAACATTGGGTTGAGCTTGGGCAGAAAATATTGGGTTTTGTCTCGGGCTCCAGCTATGCAAACACCAACCCAATAAAGCTTGGGTTGGGGCCAGGTTGAGGTCTCGGGTTGCTCAACCCAACTCGAACCAATCTATATATAAGTTAATTATAATTTTATTATAATTTTATTATACTTTGTTTATATTATTTTAATAAGTAAACTTATAATGCTTGAAATTTGATATGCTCAAGTGTTAGAAGAGTAGGTTTCTATATTTTATCTTATTTGTTTAGAAAAAGTGAATTTTTTTTATACTAAATAATTACATGTGTAATTAATAAAGTTATACGTGCAATAAATGAGACGTGTATTAAAATATAATAAACTACTGTAATAACCTAAATATTATTATGTATCAACCGGACCAATCTAACCAAGCCTGCATGAGTTGGGCTTGGGTTGAGAATCCCTGACCTGAGGTTGGATTAGGGTTGAGGTATAGGAACTTTGGGTTGAGTTAGGGTTAAGCACCAACCTGGCCTGCCTGACTTTCAACCCTAGTGGTAGAACCGGACATTGATGCTCATGTACTTACATATGGACGCAGATTAAGTAGTCGCTCACCACCCTCAACTGTGATGTGGTGATGAGATGTTAATCGTGTGGCCGTAATGCTGCCAAGAGATGGGCCCACCATGTACTCAACAGAAAGCCTTAAAGAAAAGGCTGGCACCCATCTTTGACAGCATACAGCCCCTTAATCACATATGGCCAGGTCATGCATCACAGAACCTGCGGCATGCCGGGCACTTTGGTGGATCCCTGACTGTGGGGCCCACCAAGATGTATGTGCCTTACATGCACGCCGTCCATCTGTTTAATTGACAGCTCATTTTAGAGTATGGACTGGAAAATGAAGCTGATCCAAGTCTCAGGTAAACCACACCACATGAAACAGCAGTGAATGATTATTATAAACTTCTTGGGGACCAGGAAAGTTTTGGATCAAGGTGATATTTGTGCAGGTCTTTGTAACCTTATCAAGAGGTTGGATGGAAAATAAACATTCCGTGGACTCCAGGAAGTTTTTTGCGTGGTAGGTATTCAATTACTACTGCTTCGTGGCATCTGGTCCACCTAAGATTGAGATCTGCATTATTTTTTTGGATCATGCACTAAAATGAGTTGTCAAAACCGAGGGCAGAGTGGATGTAAGGCACGGATTGGGTACTACCCGTATCGGACCTAGCTAGAGATGGACGGTCCTGTCAGGGGATCTGTGGAACCCACCATAATGTATAAGTTTTATCTGTCTGTCCATTCTAACCGATCATTTTAGGCCAAAAAGGAGGCAGATTGAAGGCCCAAGTGGACCAGACCACAAGCATCGGTGGGGATTGAATTCCTACGGTGAAAACTTCTTAGGTCCCACTGTGATGTTTATTTGCCATCAACACTGTTCATGAGGTCATATAGACCTATGTGAAGGGAAAACATACATATGAACTTACTTGATCCAAACTTCTACGTCCCCTAAGAAGTTTTCAACCATAAGCTTTCCATCCCCACTGCTTCCTGTGGTGTGGTCCACGTGAGCATCCAATCTGTCTTATTTTTGTGCTCATTGTTTAAAATTATTTGTCGAAATGGATGAACAGCATGGATCATCATGGTGGAACCCATATATCCCCTAACAGGACTGTCAGTCTCTAGCTAGGTCTAGTGGGGGTAGTACCCTATCCGCGCCCGTAAGGCAAATACTAGGTGGTCTGGGTGGATTCGGGGGACATGGATTTCCTGCAATGGGAATCTATGTGGGCCCACCGTGATGTTTGTGGATGTATCAGATTTCCTGCTATGGGAATCTATCGGATTTTCAGGGTATTCCCGATCTATGCTAGAACCCATCAGATCAACGGTCGGGATCTCAAACTAAGTGTCCCACTCATATGGACATGCACATCACACTACTGTTCGAGCTGTGATGCAATTAGGACCGTATGATTTGTGGCAAGACGTCAAATACCTTCAAGAAAACTGCATCCGCATGTGGTATGGACACAAACATGTCGCCTGGGATGGGCTCCACATTTGGGCACTCAATCGTGGCCGTCAGAACGTCAGGAAGGTCCAAAACAATGCACTTATGTGAGGGAACGCCGTGGCTATATACGCCACAGCAATACTGGTGCGCCCTCCCACGTCCACAAGCGATCCTAGCCGTTCAAACAAGCCCTTACACACCATGGCCATGAAGTTAGGGCTCTCAATGGAGCAGGTCAGATTTGAGATCCGAATGGCTCAGTATAATGTGGATTTGGATCTTAAAATAGGTCCGATTATTTAAATGGACCGGATTTTGATCTTAAGATAAGTCCGATTATTTAAATGGACTGGATTTGGATTCACATAAACATATCCGAGTTCGAACTGAATCCGATACAGATCCGACTCATTTTCACCTTACTGTATATGTAATATTCATGCTAGCCATCCGTTTTCAGATTATTTTATGGTTATATGGATTTTGGATCGGAAATGGATTTGACTATTTATAAATGGATCGGATATGGGTATCACCTTTTGGATCCCGGATCTGAATCGTCTATAGATATTCGGTTTGGAGCCGGATCCAATTGGATCCGATCCAGATCCGACCCATTGAGAGCCCTAACGGCAGGCATGACCAAACCAGTATTCCTGGCCATCCCATCGTTGAAATTCTTATTAAGGCCTGGCTGGTGGGCCAGTATCTCCCAAAACGTGTATCCGTGCTTCACCTCAAATGGTGTCCCTTTTCTGCTTACCATCCATGGCTGTACTAAGGCAACACCACGCGGACATCACCGGTTCTTCAAACGGGCTCATGATCAACGGTAGGAGGCTCTTCTCGCTATCGCTTCGTAGGAGCTCGGAGGCCTGAGTTGGCCCCAACGTCTCTTGCCCTTCAACGTTCCACGACTTAGTAGAGGCCCATGTGCACGGTGTTAGTTTTGGTCGTTAGCGGAATTGAACGGCAGGGATTTGGCCAGTTGGGATATTGTGATGCCAGTGTGGCCTCCCTCCGTATATTGGTGGGCATGGGCGTCTGCTAACTTGAGCTGGACAGCGCATTTTAGAAACATGGCGTCTACGTATGCACTTACATGGCCAAATACTTAACAAGCACAGTCATGTCCTTGGCCATCTCATCCCCCATTTTCATTGCTAATCACACTCTTATGAATGTCTGTATATAATAACTCGGATCGTCTACTCACCTTTAACAGGATTTTTCTTTCTTTTGCCGACCTAATTGATCCAGAGCTCAGCACAGATGCAGTGGTGCTGATAACATTAGTGCTGAGCTGGACCAATCAGGTCGCGTTAATTAAACAGGAAAATCCTGTTAAATCTGACTGGACAATCAGGATTACACACACACGGGGCACGTGGGGGCAAGCAGGGGGGGAGTTAAAAAGGGCCTATACATGTAGTTTCTGGAGCAGATTAGGTGTGGCCTACCTTGATGCATGTGTTGTATATCCACACCGACCATCAGTTTTTGCAGATAATTTTAGTAAAAGCATATCCAAATCTCAAGTGGACCACAACCCACGATTAAAAACCTCCTAGGTCCCACTGTAATGTTTATTTTCCATCCAACTTACTGATAAAGCCAAAAAAACATGGATGAAGGGAAAACACAAATATCAGCTTGATCTAAAACTTTTGTTGGCCCCAAAAGCTTTTAATGGTGAGTATTCAATCCCAATTGTGTGGTCCACTTGACATAATTTGGATCTGCTTCAGTTTTCGGAACAATGTCTTGAAATGAGCTAGAAAAATTGGACAGCAGGAAACACCCACTTAGTTACATACTGTACCATAAAGAGAGCCAGAAGGAAACCGACCACCCATCTTATTATTTCCCTTGTTATAGCCCACTTGAGTTTCATATCCACTTAATTTTTGTGCCAAGGTCTAACATGAGCCTACCAAAAGATGGACGGCGTGGATGTCAAATAGTCTTTTAGTGGACTTTATGGAGCCTTGGCTTTACAGTCTTCCTAATTAGATGCATCATATCAGCTACCTATGGAGTGATCTATATTTTTATGACAAATTTACCCTCCCTTAGGTATTGCTATGAAGACTACTAGTGAGGGCAAAAATGTCCACAAATTATTGAATAATGGAAGAGACATCGACACAAATTGGGATGTGATTGGACAATAGGCTGTTATCAAAGATGAGCCCGATCAATTATGTATTTGACCTAACAACTTTGAAATGTACTTACGTGTGGCTCCATCTCTAATGATGACCTCCATCTCTGGAAAAAAATGTCCACACTTTCTTTTTTATCACAGAGGAGGCATCGACGCAGGCTGGAATGTGATTTGTGTGCCTCCATCTTGACAATGGCTTGCCACCTAATCACATCCCATCACGTCATACTTGCATCGACTTCAATACAAGTAGGGGTAAATTAGTTTGTACAAGTGTTGATTACTGATTCCAAACTTTAATGTGATGGCCCTATACTAAATGGCAGCTTTTCTTGTATTTTTGTGATTATTGATTCCACATCAATCATGTATGTAATTATGTTGTTTATGCTTGATCTGACCGCATCAGATCTAGTAACTTAGATAATACCACATGGTAGTGAGATCTAAATAAAAGGTAAACCAAAAATTTCTTTATCTACTCTTACCAAACAAATTTGTTAAAAATCGAAAAGACATAAGCCTAGCTGGCTAGGATTAGAATACGTGTCACATATCTCGCTCGGAAGGCGAAGATGATTATTCATATTATATTAACATCATGACCTACAATAAGTATGAATCAAAATACAGTCATAATTAGTAACTGATTCGGTTGATGCACCATAGCATCGCATATAAAAAGTCATTCATAATGAAATCATTTAAAGAGCTATAAATTAGCCAACGTAACAATAATGCCAAGTTGGTCGATTTTCTTGATTTTCATGGTGTACAACATATGTTTGAACAGAGTAAAGGATAACGATGCACCAACACATGGCACCACGAGAAGAACTCACGTTTGCATTATAGGAGTAAGATGCACATTCAACCAATAGCCAACCTATGACAAAAATTAATACACTTAGCGTTGTATAATAAGTCACAACTATCTTTAAAATCAGACGATGGTTTCCACATTAAACATAAGAGGTAGTTACGAATCTTTATCTAGCTGAGTTTCAAAGTTCTATAAACAGGATGAATTATCAAAACGTATTCAAACCTGATGTAAATTATTTTTAATGGTGTGGCCCACCTTTCGGAACTAAAATAAATGAAACATTTTGGTAATTTCAATCAGTAGAGGCGTTATTCGAGAAATGGTGAACACGGACCGTCCATCTATTAACCCAACAACAGAAGGCCCATTGATAAGTCTAGTCATCACTTTAGATAACGAACGTGTTTGATGTTTCCAGCACTCTTATGGACCATGATCTAACGGTCAGAATCCTTTGATCAGTAGCATTTTTTTCCTTTCGCAACTCTGTCACCATCTCTGTGCCACGTGTACGGATGTTGAATAAAGTGCATCTAAACAAATCACCATTTACCGTTTTAAAATAAATAAAATAATATAGTTTTTTGTATGTCACTCCGGTGATAGTTCATCACCATTTTCAAAATGGTTGTGACTCATCCTTCTGAGACATGTACTGCTATCCACACCATCCAAATTCTGGGGCATACTGTGCAGAGGTATAGCTCGAAAATAGAAATGATGAAGAGATTCTGACCATCTAAATGGTGGTAATGAATGGATGGTTGAAAGTAATGCAGTGAGTGGACCCACTTCAAAGAAAAGTAATGATGCGGCTAATATCATCTTCTCAGTGCAAGTTTTAGATTCCAACATCAGGACGGTGGTTTTGACGGTCTAGATTTTTCTACAACTATATCATGTGTAAGTTAGATGAGCCAACACAGGCATGCATTAATTCACATTAAACTGGCTAAATAGGGGAACTCACTGTTGATGAGTAACATTCTCAAAATCAGATTGGCAAAACAATCCTAACTTCAGATTTGGACACTTGTTTGTTGAGATAGAACTATATAATTTTATTTATTTATTTATTTTTGGTTTTTAACCATCCAATACATGTAGGTCAATGTGATAGTCAGATAATCAAATAAATGTAATTTTCAGCTCATGGTACATCTAAACTTAGAACCATAATTTAGACAATTATATTCCACTTATGCAACTTCTATATTTTATAAGTGCCAATGCATCTCATGTGGAATGCTGTTACTTGGGCGTGTTTGGAAGGAGGAATTTGGTAGTAATGTACTGCATTAATACAATCGTGACATTATACCCAGCTGTTTGGGCCCATCATGATTGATATCCACATTATCCATCAGTTTTGCCAGATCACTTGACGACATGGGCCAAAAATGAGGCAGATCCAAAGCTCATCAAGTGGACCACACCTCTCTCTATCTCTCTCTCTTCAACTTCTACCTATTTGGTTGATGCCTGGAAATATGTTATAGCCTCTAATACACAATTACAATTAACTAAAACAAGATTAACCCATTTTAAAGGCGTCTACCAAACATGAAATAAGCTTTTCCATCACTCTTAGTAGTAATACAGGTCATGAATGGGTCCATCTCCCTTTTTCCATTTGATATTTTACTTGGAAAATCATTTCAACCAACATTTGTTTTTTTTAAAAAAGACCATGACTATTTATACATTTCAAATCAGATCTTCGCCAATAGAAGGTGAAAAAAAAAAATCCAGACAAGGCTCAAATGAGTCTTTTGGTCCATGTACATGGCCAGATCAGGTACCATTCGAAATCTATAAGTCTCAAGGGTCTCTTTGAAAAAAATGAAAATTTAAAGGATTTACTATTTTTAATCCACACGCACTCACACGCCCCCACACACTCACAAAGCACAATGGGTGCTCAAACCCATAACCTCGTGTTGAAACTCGTATGATTCTACCACTGAACCATCAGTTTGCAGGCGATTTAAAGGATTTCCTTATTTATGCTTTTCCTTGAGGCAATCTCCTAAATGATTGAGAGACCGGATAATGGTGAATGATGATGGGCCATGCTACATGTCAAACTAAAGCTTTCCAAAGCATGGTCAGTGTAGCATTTGATAGAAATCCCCAAATCCCAAAATATTTTTGGTCCACTCCTAAAATAGTCATGAACCAAATGCATTAGCATGCACAAATTAGAAAAAACACATTAAAAATGTAAATGCTACAGATGGGGCTGCGCTTCTACAAAATAACTACCCAGAAGGACTTCTGTGACATTAGTAGCTTCGAACCCATCATGGCTAAGTGTTTGCTACCAATCTTTAAGCTAGACCCCACTGCCACCCTCCCGCAGTTCTCCATCTTGCCATATCCGTGGCCAGTTTTGATTTCATGAATATAATATCCATGCCGTCCTCTTCATCCAGGTCACAACTTCCACAATGATTGTCATCTCTTGTTATTAATAGCACAGCTCATACATTGAATCACAATTTCTATTTAAATTCAAATCATATGTGATTTTGGTCAAGCATTGACAATGCTGTGTGACTCGTGTATTAATGGATGACATTACACAACACTTGATCCTTGTGCATTTGGTCAATCGAGAGTGAAACAAGGCATTGCTCATTTACCATTGTACCACTGCCTGTAACGCCCCAGATTTTCGAGATTTATTTGAAACTTTTTGAAAATTTATTTTTAATTTATTTTTTTTAATTATCGTACATTTACCGTTGATTTGCGAATAGGGGGACATCCGTAGGAGATCCGATAGGGGACCCTTTTACAAAAGTTGCTTAGAATGATCCCATAAACATCGTAGAAAGATCAGATTTAAAAAATCACGCACTTTTTAGATAATTACGAAAATGCCATTAGTTAAACTTAAGTTAAGATGCCATTTTTAAGTATTATAGTTTCTGACAATCACTTTCACGTAAAACCCTGGATTTAAGCTTTTGGGTACATATTAACCATACACATCAAATTTCAGCCCTTAAATCATAGTAGAAGTGGTCCGATTGTCAAATCAGCCCCTTAACCCTTGATTTTTATGTCCATCGAGTGAGGAAAGTAGATGGTTAGTCGTAGTCGAATATTTCTCTTCATATGAGTGACTTGGATCGTCTTTATCATGGACCAATAGTGTGATTTGAGTGCCCCACCTTGATAAGCATATTTCTTATGCGCGAAGTTATCCCGTTTTAGAAATTAATGAGTTACCAACTCTTTTTAAATCTGAACCTTTCAATTTACCCACTTCTCACCATCAATCGCTTCTCAAATTTGGACCACTTATTATACTCATATGACTACGAGTTTACACAAAATTTGGACCCCGATCTATAATCCTACACCGTTGAACCAGAAAGCCAGCCCCTTCCTTTTCCGCAAAAAGTTGAAATTACAGATCTAGGCATTTCTCACCATCAATCAACCACTAAACTTTGTACAATTATTTGCCTATCATGACCATATATTTTTCCAAAATTTGGGCCCTGATCATCAAGCGTAAACCGTTAATTGAGATTTAGCCCATTTTAGCACCCGTTAGGCCATTTTCAAGGATCGGCCAATCTAGAATGTGGATCATCAAGAAATTTACGTATTCTGACTCTACTCTTCGAGCTTGATAAGATGAACGGATTGTAATTAATCAAAGATCATCCGAATATTGAGATTTGAGAAACTCGCCTCGAGAGGTTGTTACACAAGACCTCGCACACCCTTCTTTTCTCTCCCCATGCGCACATCCCTCTCCATATTTCTACTACGCACCTCCAAATCCTTCTCCTAACCCTAGCCTCCATGCCCTAGAGAGAGAGAGAGAGAGAGAGAGTTATTTCTCATATTTTTCCAGCGGCTAGGATCTTCTACAACCCTCTTCTTCTAAGTCCATCATAAGGTGAGGATTTTCCTTCAAGCCTTTCATTAATAATATTATGATTATCATAAGTTTCTTTTGTGGCATGTGAAGTTGTTTTGTTTTGAATTGCTGATCCATATAACATGAAGTTTAATGTAGGATTTGTAATGAATATCGTTATATAATGATGTGATTCATTGTTTAGATTTTTGACTAAGAAGCATGTGTATTTGTGTTATTTATCTTTGTGAAATCTATGCCCTTATTTTCTTAATTTGTGTTTTACAAGTAACATTGGTTTTCATATTGTGATATGAAATATGTGTATAAGATCATTATATGGACATCCCATTATTGTATACTCTTTGTCCCTAAGTTGGTAAAATTATTCGATGTAGAGAGATGGAACCCGTGAGAGGTGTCCATGATGGAAGAATATATCTTGACTTAACTGAGAGAATGAAGTGATTGTTTGTTAATGGATCCTTACATGTACATGATGCTTGATTTGATCCATTTACACTACATGGGTATTTTAATGAATTTGGTCATGATGTACAACATTGGCTTTCTGGGACATGATGAAATCATAAAACGGGACAATGAGTGTACATTAATGGTATACACATTCTCATGAGCCAGGGTTGGTGCTATGGACACTAATCCCGTGCTGTCGGCCTATGCTGGGTTGCTTGTGACTCCCCATAGTGACCACTGAGTTTTATTTAAATCGGTTGTATGCGAAAACACTTAAATAAAGGTGAAACTAAAGTCATGCATTCACTTGGCTCCATGTGGGTGTACGGAGTTGAGAATAGGCTAGAGCGTCCTACTTCTCCCGTACACTGTCACGTGTAGATTTGGGCTATGAGCGTCCCGTTTCTCACGTGGTCGGGCAAAACTATGGGCTTGTGCGTCCCAGGAACCTCTGGTGACTAGTGGCTAGCATGAAGTCGTAACAGGGAGTCTCCCACTTCATGTATTGTGATTCTAGCCAGGGTGCCTTAGCCAGAGCATGCATTCCATGCATCGCATTAACAAAGATTTTTAGTTGGTTGTTTTGATTTGATTCAATGATAATATACTGCTTGCGTTTACTCTGTACCGTTATTGTTATTCTTGATTGTCTTGGAGGAAATATTCCCCACTATGATAGCGTTTAACGCTATCCCAAACACAATTTAGATGATGCAGGTGAAGATCCAGGTAATGAACCCGATTTTCAAGGAAAAGAGTTCGATGGTTCGTACAATCACATGGCGGATGACGATGTTAGAGAAACTTAGTTGATGTTTTCATTTATTAAATATTTCTTTGAGTAGTTGATACATTTATGGAATTGTAATAAGTCTTCAAGAAAAAACATGGTTTTGTATTTTAATTAATCAGTATGGATATTGGTTGGTTCCTTTATTTAAATATTGATGATGACGTAGTAAGTTTGATAGAATAAGATGATAATTGTTTCCGCCATTGTGCTTGAATACTATATTTTATTATTTGACAAATTAGTTATTCCATAAATTACTTGGGAATTCAGCCGTCGTGTTATACACGAGAGTCGAAAATCTCAGGTCGTTACGCTGCCTGCCGGGATCCACCCAAGTGCATATGGAGATGGATGCGGTGTGGTTTCAAGTTTCAATTTCTCCACCACTGCCCTGAATACGATGTTTTCATAGCTACCATTGTCAATGATTATGGCACAAACCCTTCCTGCTACAGTGCAACTGTACGGAAAAGATTGTGTTGATGGGGATTGGTTGGTACGCCTTGTGCAGGCGATTGCCTCTGTACAACCAAGGAGACATCTTAATCCCTTGAAATCGAACCAGCTCCTTCCTCATTCTCAGCTTCATCAACACTATCATTCTCTGGTTCATGTTCGACGTCTTCTATGGTGATGGTTACGTTAGCCGCAAGCCATTGAGGATGGGGTATTTGATAAGTAGCCTGGCTGTCCACATCTGAAATAATGATCAGGCCTTGGCCGACCATAGGGATTTGGAATCTTACTCGATCCTAGCACAACCGCTGTACATTGGACTCTTATAGGACCACTTCCTAAAGTACGTGTTGCATGCACATTAGGCTAAGGCGATCATCAATGGGTTCTTTTCCTTTAGACGGATCTGAAGTGGAACCCATTGTAGCATGAACTTGTCTGGTAAGCTGAGTTTCTTCCCTCACGGCCAATTGGACGGCCTCATCTAAGACCCACACTAGAACCATCTGAACCCGGTCCTAAATCATAAGTTACAACCCGCTGATGAACCACGCGACTTGCTGAGACTTCGATTCAGCTAAATTGTTCTATGTTCCTAGACGTTGGAACTCTCCCAAATACTCGGTTACGAACCGATTCCCTTGCCAACAATTCTGATATTGTTGGAATAGGATTTATTCGTAGTCATTAGAGAGGAAACAGGCCTGTAGTAGACGCTTCATCTGAGGCAATGATCGGATGAGCATCTTGTTCTGTCGAACACGGGTCATTTGAAGTTGCTCCCACCATGCCGATGCACCCAATTTCAATTTATAGGCGACCAACTTCACTTGTCTCTCTTTCAATACATACATGTAATCAAAATACCATTCCACTTCGGCTAACCAATCGATGAACTCTTCGATGCATAATAGGCCATTAAAAGTGCGGAGTTCGGCCTTACCATAATATGCCCAATTCGGTTTTATGCCTATAAAAGAAGTGTAATGCGGGATTAGGAGTTTTGCCACTGGGGCCATATTTCCTAGAGGAATTGAGAGGGTTTTAGGGCAAGAGAAAGAGCTAAGGGAAAGCTTGGGATTCTCTGGGATGAAGAAAAGGACTGTGCTTGTCTGTTTCATGTGAAAATAAGCTTTGGGTAGCTCGAGATTTCTCTTGTGGGCTATGATCCGAGGGTTTTGTTTCTTCTATCTCTTATAACTTCTGTTAATCATAGTGGATCGCTTTGTACCGTGGTTTTTTACCCATTGAGGGGTTTTTTCATATAAAATCAGATTGTCTCTTGTGGTTGAATGCTTGTGTAGTGTGATTGCATCGTGTTTCTCGTTTGATCGTATATTTTGTTGTGGTGTTTTTTGGCTTCCGCTTTCGCTACCGGCATCTTTATTCTCAACAAGTGGTATCAGAGATAAGGTTGGTAGGTGTTACGCTGATACCAACAAGTGGTATCAGAGCTAAAGTTGGGTTGGAGTAGAATTCAGATCTAAGATGAGAAGATGGGATCAAGTACAAGATTCGACATGGAGAAGGCTTTCGTAAAAGAAAAATATGGAAAGTGATTATCATCTATGAAAGAAGTAGAGTGGAAGAAGGTGGACCGGTACGCCAATATCTCAATCAGGTTCATTGACTGCGATCGAGTTTAATCAAGAGCACGTTTTACGGTAGAGCTGCGGGATTAGCAGCGAGATCTACGGTTGCTCATATGTAGCAAGTGCCTAAGGGTAACATGAGAAGAGTGATAAAGGTGCGTGAATGTGCAAAAATGAAGTCAATAAGGCACGAGAAGTGGTGGAGCTATAATGAAGATGAGATGACGAATCAATGATAGTTTAATTCAACATTTGAAGCCTTGGTGGAGATTGTTGAAGAGCCTTCAAATAAGTGCACAGTTTGGGTGCTCAGCCTGGTCGGGCGACCGGTCTGGCCGTTTGGCCCAAATGCATAGGAGGCTACTGGACTGTTTTCTCTCACCCTGGACCTGTCAGCCGACAGGTCTGCAAGGGGCTCAGTCAGGTCTGAGGTGAGGTTGGATGTGACGAATCTAAAAGGTTCCTTTTGCAAGCCGGTCTCTTGCGCAATTTTGCACAAGATGTTTCTAATTTCGATTTTATACCTATAAGAATGCGGGATTAGGAGTTTTGTCATTGGAGCCATGTTTCCTATAGGGATTGAAAGGGTTATAGGGCAAGAGAAAGAACTAGGGGAATGCTTGGGGTTCTCTGGGATGAAGAAAAAGACTGCTTTTCTGTTTCATGTGAGAATAAGTTTTGGGTAGCTCGGGATTTCTCTTGTGGGCTGTGATCCAAGGGTTTTGTTTCTTCTATCTGTTGTTACTTCTGTTAATCATAGTGAATCGCTTTGTGCTGCAGTTTTTTACCCGTTGAGGGGTTTTTCCACATAAAATCGAATTGTCTCTTGTGGTTGAATGCTTGTGTGGTGTGATTGCATTATATTTCTCGTTTCGTATATTTTGCTGTGGTGTTATTCGGCTTCCGCTTCCACTATTGGCATCCTTATTCCCAACAGTTGTTGAGCTCTCAACATCTCATGTGGCATCACAATCATTGCAACAATGTTTTTTATCTCACTCTAGGCTTGAATAATGAGCCTGAAAGCAAAACTTTACAATGTTCAAAAAGTGGCCTCTCTCTATCAATAAGTATATGCAAATTTCAAAATTTATCTCTCTCTATCAATAAGTATATGCAAATAAGTAGAAGCAAAAGGAAAAATTTATCTCTAATAGCGTAGCTGCAGTAGTTAAATCAGTTGATAAAGACAACTTAGTTAAATATGTCCTTAAATTCAAACACATGAGACACCCTACTCACTGGATGAGTTATATGGTGTTCTTCTGTCAACATAAATTAAAATCGATCAGCAGCACAAGTTTATTCCAAATCATGATATCACTACTACCCTATTTGCTCCTGAAGCACAACAGTACTCCATCTCTAGTGGATGATGTTCTGCTCAATGAGGAGTAATAGCCTAGTTCATACATTAAATCACAATTCCCATTCAAATTCAAATCCTCTATAATTTCAATCCAGCATTGACTGCATTGTGTAACTCTTGTATTGATGGACCATCTAACTCCTACATTGGTATATCCTAATTGTAGCCCAGACTACTGTGTTTATTGACTGCACCCAAAGAATTTTAGTTATGGCCTCTTTGCATCAATCTTCACACACTCATCATTAACCTAGTCATGAGGGATTCTCTGGAATTAGTTAGTATTTGTACTCGAAGGCAACAGATCAAGAAAATATATAATATGGGTGCCAGAGAGGGTGGCCCACCTATGGAATGCTAGCTATTCTGGTTGCTTGTGGGTCAGCTGTTAAGAAGCATTGTGCTCAAGCTGAATGATTTGCGGGCTTCTATTTGAATGTGGACTGTGATCACAGGGGGGATCTGTTGAATAAACCTACTTTTAAGTAGAGGTAGCATTAATGGGCTCAGCTGCTTGGCCACCCTTGTAGGTCAGGGCTTAGTCTCCTAAACTTGGCCAACGGCCAAGGCTGGTGGCTGGGTCAGCCTGGGCCTGGGGGAATGATGAATGACCCAGCTCAAACCATTGGGCCAGTCCAATCATCAAGACCTCATGTTGAAACGAGGTTATCTTCACTCTGTCTACCAGTTGATCTATGGATCTTCACTCAATCAGAGATTGTGGTGATCAAAGAAAAGAAGGTGCAGTTAGGCTCTATATCACCAGTAGAAAGATTTTGAGCATCAAAACAAGGTATTCCCTCTTTTGTATTTCTTTGCCTCTCTACTATAGATTCTCATGATGCCTCCTTTCATTGAGGCTTGGTAACCTACCCGTTTTATATTCTATGGCATTACTGCTAGATAAGCCATTTATTTTCGTCCGTTACAGGAGAAGAGTAGTGTGGGAGCTTTATCCATTATAAGAGAATTTGGGGGTTTCATCAACTGCAGAATAAGGAGGTGGGCTTTAATCTCCACCGTACGTATCTCATATGGACTGTAACGCCCCGAAATTTCAGCCCTCGTGAACAACACAATGGGCCGAGTTTTCAGGTGTTATCTGGAATGTGTTAAGGATATATTTTCACACATTCATCTTTATTTCTTGCATTCATGGCATTCATAGCAAAATGACGGAATTTAAGGTTTTTATTCGAAGTTTTTCTACTCTACATTATCAAGATAATGTCCTTAAATCATACAAATCACATAATATTCTACTTCCCAGTCTCAATAAGAGGCTTAATACAAGTTACATGGAAATAATCTACTCTACAAAGATAATAAATATAATCCATCTTCAAGCCGCGTCGATTTCATCGTTTGTCACTTGCTGCCACGAGCCTTCGAGCACCTCGTCGTAGTGTTCGATTCTCTTACTGGATCTTCACCTGGATTATCTGAGATGTGGTTGGATAGCATTAAACGCTATCATAGTGGGGAATATCCCTTTAAGACAATCATGATAATAATGGCACAGAGTAAACGCAAGCAGGATATCATCATTTAATCAAATTAAAACAATTCAGTAAAAGATCTTGGTTAATGCAATGCATGACATGCATGCTCTAGCAAAGGCACCCTGACTAAATGAGACGGGATCACTCCACTCTTTTCACTAGCCACTAGTCACCGGAGGTTCTAGCTAGGACCGGATCACTCCACTCTTCTCACTAACCACTAGTCATCGGAGGTTCTAGCTAGGACGGGATCACTCCACTCTTCCCATGCACCAAAACCCAACTAATGAAACGGGCCCATGCACACTTTCTCTAACGCCCGAGGGGCTGACCTACCAAGCCGAGTCCAATGAATGCATGATTAGTTTCACTTTTAATTAAGTCAGTTTAGCATTCAGCCCATTAAATGATGTTCACGACTAATGATCACTCCTTACCCCAATCAGTTCAAGAGTCCTCACATTCATCAATTCCATACTTCAGTAGATCCATCACAGGTAGCGAATCAATAAGGATCTATTGACACGTATCCAACAATGTGCACACGCTAGTGCCAAACTCAACATCATGGCTTATGCAATCAACAACACATATATGGTAATGCCAATACTTAATCATCAATGTTAAATCACATTCATTCAATAAGACACACGGTAATGCCAACTTTCTCAATAAGGCATAGTCATCCAAAATCTCCACATGGTAATGCCAACGTAACAAGGCCTTGCACGGCTTCATCTCTTACATCAACGGTTACATCAATATAGGGCAAGGAGTTTTCATTAACGTAACATCCATATGCAATATCTCATAGGAAACAATACATCAATCATCATAAGCATCTGACAACGTAAATCGAACATGGTTTCCATATGAGCAAGTACATCATAACAATTCATTTTCAAACTACTTAAGCATAGTTCATACATCAAAATTTAACATACACAATAAGGTACATCATACAATTCCTATTTACATGGAAAGATTTCAACAAGCACAGTTTCAAGAAGTCACGTAACAAAATCATAATTTCCAAGCATAAATCAACATAAAATTTAATATTATCGTAGATGGGCTTAAAGGAAATCCACACCTCCTAGAATTTGATACTTTGGAACGTCGACAGAGCCGTGCAATCCTATTTGATCCAAACCTATAATCTTTTATAGAAAACATGAGATTAGGGTGTAGATGGGCATACTTTTCATCGTTAAGATTGCCTAGGGTTGGGATGTCACGCCCCGAAATTCGAGACTCGAGTACAACGACCCAAAGCCCGAGTTCCAGGGTGTGAATATAAAATTCGAGCCTAAATTCTTTGAGATTCCATCCCACACATTATATATCTAAAATAAATCTCCAAATATAAAATCTATTTTCCACTAATGCCTTATTACATTGAATTTTTACAAAACTAAAGTAATTCTGGCACGATTGACGCTCGAGAAGAATGAGACCCCCTGAATACTCTCCTTAGCCTATGTCTTGTTCTTCCTGAAAACCTACAAGAACTGTGGTTATTTTGAGGAGCTAAAGCCCAGTGAGGTCATTTCCATCACAGGTAATATTCCAGTTAATAAGAGATTAGATGTAAAACATCAACAGATATGATTATATGAAATATACGAGGATAAGGTTATGCTTAATACACTTCATGTTTTATCATGAATGAAACATAATTATCATGATGTCATGTATGTTATGATACGTATGAGAGCAACAAACGTCTAGGAACTCGTTGCCACTGAACATTAGGAACCTGTCGCAAATCAACCATGCTCACCTAACTGGTACAACGAGGCGGCAAATCAACCATGCACGCCAGTGGGCAAATCAACCATGCACCACTGATCCAACCGAGCAAATCAACCATGCTCAATAAGTGAAACGACCAGAACTCGCTGCCACTGAACATTAGGAACCTGTCGCAAATCAACCATGCTCACCTAACTGGTAAAGCGAGGCGGCAAATCAACCATGCACGCTAGGAGTCAAATCAACCATGCTCCTGTTCTGTCGTAATGTGTAAAAGATGTATATGACATGAGTTATGGAAGCATTCATCAAGCATACTATGCGTTCAAAATTTCAATTTCAATCACACCATGCATGAGATGTATGCATTCAAGTAATTTGCCATCTATCTCTGATGTTTATTGTTAATCAAGGGAGTTGAAGATGATGTATGCTACGTAAGGTTTTGAACCAATAATAACATCTTGGGTATTTAAGTTTAAGTTACGTCTATGTAAAGTTTTCACTTGTGTGACTAAGAAGGGAAAGTCGTGAAAGTAAAATTTAACCCATGCCTAACCTCTAAGTAAAATCCTACGAAAACTAAAGAAGTGTCACCAGGAAGAACAAGGAAACTAGAAGAAATCCCCTTAACTAAGATCTAGTACATATACCTGGAAAATAGAATAAAGGTATACATCTTATCCTATATAAATAAGAAGAAAAATCAATCATTAGTTGTGGAGGAAAGGATGGAAGGATTTCAATACAATAGGAAGGAAATTGAAAGAATATCAACATGAAAATTCTGAGATGAATCACTCACACATATGATGACGTGTTTCACGCTTTGAAAAATAGTCCTGGTTCAAGTCTGAGTTGACTCAACGCGCCGGATCGGCTCTCTCTCTCTCTCTCTCTCTCTCTCTCTCTCTCTCCTCCTTTTTTTTTTCTTTCTCCTTCTTTCTCTTTTTTTTTCTTCTTTCTTCTTTCTTCTTTCTTTCTTCTTTTCTTCTTCTTCTTCTTGTTCTCTTTCTTCCTTTCTTCTTCTTCCTTTCTCTTGCTTCTTTTCTTCTCCTTCTTCTTCTTTTCTTTTCTTTCTTCTTTCTTCTTCTCTTTTTCTTCTTCTTTCTTTTCTCTTGGCCTGGGACACTGCCCCAGCATCAACAGCAGCAACACACACTCTCTCTCTATCTCTCTCTCTCTTCTCTCTCTAACGGCTCTCTCTCTCTCAAAACTAGCTCTCTCTCTCTCTCTCTCTCTCTCTCTCTCTCTCTCTCTACCCGATCCCTCTC
This sequence comes from Liriodendron chinense, assembly GCA_003013855.2. NCBI lineage: Eukaryota > Viridiplantae > Streptophyta > Magnoliopsida > Magnoliales > Magnoliaceae > Liriodendron > Liriodendron chinense. Next base: position 7,659,524 of record ML058513.1, read on the forward strand.
TCTTTCTCTCTCTATCTCTACGTTTTTCTGGAGAGAGCAGAGAAGCCTACGGTGGGTTTATAATCGGCTGGAAGTCGGTTGCACAGTACGGAAGGAATCTTTGATTGAATCCAAGTTGGAAAAGGAAACTGCTTATGCTGGAAAGTTCTTGCGCATTGGAGCCGTTGTGAATGTAGGTGGGGTCCACACGATTCTTTGGGTGAAGTTTGGACTGATCATGCGGAGTGGATCAGTGGATCTTACGTGAATCACAATCTGTCGGTCTTGGAAGGATGAGTTGGAGTGGGCCATGCAAATGTCGAGAGGCTACAAGATTTAAAACGAACCGACTGCGACTGGGGTGCTAATCTGATGGGTGTCTTGGATCAGTTACATGGGGCCCAGACATTAACTGATTTCACATAGGGTTAGGGTTTACATTAGGTCTAACAAACAAAACCAAGGTTAAATAGGTCTTACCTCTTCCAACAACGGCTCAACACAGGAACCCTCCCGAGTCGACTCAGTTTGACTCACTTCTTCCTTTCCTTCTTTTCTTCTTCTTCTTCTAGAAAAGAGCTGCATGTCAACAGCAACAGCAGTATAGGCAGCACACACACACTTTCTCTCTCACGTTCTTTCTATCTATCTCTCTTTAGACGATCTCTCTCTCTCACGTTTTCTCTTTCTCCTCACGGTCTCTCTCTCTCTCTCTCTCTCTCTCTCTCTCTCTCTCTCTCTTTGAGTAATCTCTGAAGGACGGGGGAACGAACAGACGAGCCTTACAACTGACAAGGTTGGTGGGTGCACACGTAGATCCGGTTTTTCAGTTCAAGTAGGAGACTATGCGAATCCCACCCCTAGCAATCTACGTCGCATGGGGACCGTTGGGGTGATAGGTTGGATCCACATAGAGGTTTGGGAGAAAGATGGGTTGTCCATGCAAGGCGGACCGGAAGATCTTGATGAATCTTGGTTTGGACGGTGATTAGGAGCGGGTCGTACGAGCGACGGATGACAATAAAACTTTGAATGGCTAGGTTTGGGTGGGGCGCTGTCACGATGGACGGAGTGGATTTAGCATTGGGGTCCACTTTGATAGACGGCATGGGGTGCACGGACGGCAGCGCCCGTCCACTGTTGTAGTGGAGAAGAAGAAGAAAAAAGGAAAACTCTTTTTTTTTTATGTGATTCTCGGTCAAACGTATTTGATCGAGATGTGAAATAGGTGGGTTTCAAGTGTGGGGTTCACTGAGGTGGAGCGGAGTCGTATGCACCGTTCAATCGGTGGAAAATACAAAAACAATCGTTGACGTGAAAAATGAGGCAGATCCGAGTGAAGATGGGCCACTTATGGCCTGATTTTTTATTAGGGCATTTTTAGGATGATCGGATGGCTGAAATTCGACGTGTACGGCTAAAATGTGTCAAAAAGCTCATATACGAAGTTTTGTGTGAAAGTGATCGCCAAAAATCATAATACTTAAAAATGGCGAGTTAACTTAAGTTTATCTAATGGCATTTTCGTAATTAACTAAAAACAGTGATATTTTCGAAATCCGGTCTTTCTATAGGGTTATTCTAAGCAACTTTTGTAAAGGGCCCCCTATAGAATCTCCTACGAATGGTCCGTTGTTTTTAAAACAAGATAAACGTATGATATTAAATCAAAATAAGATTTTAAAAATTCTCAAATAAATCTTAAAAATCCGGGGCGTTACATAGACCCTATTCTTTCTACACATGCCAAAATGGAGGTGGGTCACATGCATGCATGCCGAATGTGAACCCTATTCTTTTTACTCTAGTATCACATCTAATCGACACACCGCCCTAATTATTCAACCATTGGACAACGAAAGCATCGCACACATGACTTGGCACAAGTAGACATTATTTATACTTTTAAATATTTAATAATACTGAAAAAAAAAAAAAAACACTCCCAAAACACTCGTACAAGTTTTCAAGAAACTCGCCGAGTTTTTGAGTTGACTCAACTCAACTAGATTTCAAGTCGAGTTTCTGTGCTTTCAAACCACGCACCCAAATGGTCCAATGGATAGTCTTGATTAATGATTTGTTGTCCCACATGTCAATTAAAAGCTCCAGAGACATCGCCATTCGCCAGCGTCCAATTTAAAGTGGGAAAATTAACATTTGATAGAAATCCTACAATTACAATATTATTATTATTATTATCCTCTCAGCCAAGAAGAGGCAAAGACTAGTTTTATTTATACAAAGAAAGCGAAACACATGAAAACGTAAAAAGCTAGAGAAGGGGTCGTGCTTCTATCACAGACAACCCTGATGGGATTGGTATGACCTTTGAAACTTCAAACCCAGAATTGCTTAGTAGCAGCTTCCAATCCTTTAGGCTCCTCTCCATCCCTCCATACCAAGCCATCATGCCCATGTCCATGGCCAGCTTTGCTTTCATTAGCATATCATCTGCGCCGTTCTCCTCATCCATCACCACCTCAACGATGATCATCACCCCTCGATCTTTCGGTATGGCCTCCTTGCATCGCTCCAGGATCTTTGCGCACTCATTGTCACCCCAGTCATGTAGTAGATTCTGTTATGTATTGGGATTTGTGGTTTCAAGGGAACATATCAATGTGAAGAATGGCAGGATAATAGTATTACATAGTTTTAAAACTCGGTGACTTGACTCGATACTAGGATGAGTCAACTCAATGAGATCTCGAGCCAAGTCTCTTGGAAATTTACTTGTGAGCTTGACTTGGCTGGGACTTGTCGAGGCTCGAGAACTCAGTTGACTTGAGATAACTCATCCTGACTCGACTGAGCCGCCCGGTAGGATTTGAACAAGCAACCTCTTGAGTCACTCAGCTCGGCATATGGTTGCTTGTGAGTGAGTGGACATTCACCATGGTCGGGCAGAAGAGGCAAATGGTTTGTTGGACCTACCACATGGACACTTGGGACAAAAGTTCATTAATCAAATGATCTGAACCATCTATCTGTGGGCATCTCTTTGAATGTGGACTGTTGATCATGTTCCTTCAATGCCCTCCACTGCTCGGTCATCAGACGTTTAGGATCATCCAACCAATGAGAACTTTAGGGTGGCCTATTCCAGGTGAGGCAAGCCAGGGTCGTTGGGGCTAGCTATTGTGCCATAGGTCAGGTGTGGTCATACAATAATGGATAAAAGTATTAGATGGCCCATTTAAGCGGCTTTTCATTAAATATTGGTGTGTTGGGTTGCACCAAATATCATAATGTTTTGCCCCAAATTAGCCTGATTATTGTGGCAAAATTGGACGATTGATACTCAGGCACTTAAATATGTACGTGGAATGGGTACTACCCCCACCACGACCTAGCTAGAGATGGTCGACGGTCGGGATCTGTGGGCCTCACCGTGACATATATGTTTTATCTGTTCCACCCATCCATTTTAATAGATCATTTTAGGGCATGAGCCCACAAAGGAGGCAGATTGAAGGCTCAAGTGGACCACACCATAGGAAGTAGTGGGGATTGAAAGCTTACCTAGCCAGAAGTTTTGGATCAAGCTAATATTTATGTTTTCCTTTTATACAGGTCTATCTGGCCTTATAAACAGGTTGGATGGGAAATAAACATCACGGTGGGTACCAAAAAGTTTTCAACGGTAGGAATTCAACCCCCACTGCTTCCTCCTGTGGTGTGGTCCACTTGAGCCTTCAGTCTGCTACCTTTCGGGTTCATGCAATAAATTGTTGTGTCAAAATGGATGGACCACATGGATAAAACATATATACCACGGTAGGCCCTACAGTTCTCCCGACAGGATCGTCCGTCTCTGGCTAGGTTTAGTGGGAGGGGTGTAATGGGCCGGGCTCAGGCTTGAAAATCAGAATTTTGACTCAGCTGGCCTAAAACACTTCAAAATCCAGGCCAAGGCCTGCCCCAAGCCTGGCCGGTTGACAGCCCTACTGGCGGAGGAGCAGATTAGCTGTTACTAGGGTAACAACTTAGTGGGTGTTACCCTTACCATTCTGGGGCCATTTTGATGTATTTCTTGTATATCCATGTCATCCATCTGTTTTCCCATCTCATTTTAGGAGGTGATCCTAAACCTTAAGAAGATCCAAATCTCAAGTGGAGCATACTACGAGAAATAGTGATCAATAACCATTAATAACTTTTTATTGGCCACAAAAGTTTTGGATCAAGCTGATCTTTGTATTTTCCCTTCATCTGGATCTTCTTGACTTTAACAATAGTTTGGATGGAAAATAAACATCAGGAAAACATTACTATGGGCCCTTTGAAATTTTTAATGGTGAGGCACTCAAATGGTCCACTTGAGATTTGGATCCGCTTAATTTTTGGAACTCAGTCCTAAAATAGGTTGGAGAAACAGATGTACAGGTGAATATACAAAAATACCACGTTAATATACAAAAATACCAAGGTGGGCCCCATGGTAAGGATAACACTTACAGGTGTCAATGGGCATGGCTCGAGCCTGGAAAATCAAAATTTTGAATAGAGCCGGCAGAATAGCCCAGCCTGAAACTGTTCAAAATTTGAGCCGAGACCGACCCAGGCCGGGCGGTTGACAGCCATAGTAACACCCACTAAGGGCCTGTTTGGGTAGCTGTATTAGCTAGTATTAACTGGAATTGCACCGTCCTCCCATGGGCGGGGTAGATTGGGTACTGAGTTAAGAGTACTGAATGTGGGGTGCACTGTGATTTATGTATTTTATCCACCCCATCCATTCATTTTAAGATATAATTTTGGGACATGAGCTCAAAAAATGAAGCATATCTAAGTCTCAAGTGGACCACACCACAGGAAATAGTGTGAATTGAATGTTTGCTGTTGAAAAATTCTTGGGGGTCACAAAAGTTTTGGATCAAGCTGATATTTTTGTTTCCCTTCCTCCATGTCTTTGTGATCTTATGAACAAGTTGGATGACAAATAAAGATCACACGATGCACCCTAGAAAGGTTGGAAGGGTTGAAATTATTATTCCCCATGTATGGTCTACTTAAGCTTTAGATATACTACAATCCTGTGGTATGGTCACTTGAGCTTTAGACATGCTACATTTTTTGGCTCAACGCTTAAAATGGGCTCCAAAAATGGATAAATCACATACATTCACAGTGGAGGCCATTGAGTTTACTCAATAATAGTGTACGGAGTTAGCAATCCCATTTTCTCTCGCAAGGGTCCACTGTAATTTACGTATTTTATCCAATCTGTTCATACATTTTACCCCGTAATGTTATGTCTTGAGACAAAAAGTGAGGCATATAAAAATCTAAAGAGGACCACATCATAGGAAACAGTGTGAATTGAACATGTACCATTCAAAAACTCTTGGGGCCAACAAGTTTTGGATCAAGTTGATATTTGTGTTTTCCCTTCATCCATGGCTGTGTGATCTTATGAATAGGTTGGATGACAAATAAACATCACAACTAGCCCTTCCAAGATTTCAATGGTGGAAATCATTATACCCATTATTCCTGTAGTATGGTCCACCTGAGTTTTGTATATGCTTAAATTTTGGGCTCAACCCCTAAAATGATCTGGGAAAAGGGATGATCGGTGTAGATAAAACACATGCTGCCAAGAGATGGCCGACCATATACTCATCTATGACAGCATACGGTCCCGTTAATCACATCTGTTCACGTCACGCACCAGAATAAGCGCGGGCCTGCCGGGAACTTTGGTGGATCGGGGTGGATCTTGACTGTGGGGCCCACCATGATGAACGTACCTTACATCTATACCATCCATGTATTTTAAAAAGCTCATTTTATGGCATAATTTCGAAAATGAATTAGATCCAAGTCTCATGTGAACCACAACACATGAAACAGTAGTGATTGATCATTAAAAACTTCTTATGTACCAGAAAAGTCTTGAATAAAACTGATATTTGTGCGGTATCTTCCTTTCATTCACTAATCCTTCAGTGGTATGGTCCACCTAAGATTGGGATCTGCTTCATTTTTTGGATCCTGCCCTAAAACAAGTTGTCAAAACAGCTAGAGAGCCTAAATGTAAGGAAAATGAATCCGGATCCTCCGTTGGCTCCAAATAGAAAGTCTTTGCTTGAAGCCTTTTTATTGATCTACATCATCACATAGGCCTCATTGGGAGCCTTTTTATTTGTCCACGTCTCCAACCTAATCACATCCTCAATGCAACTGGGTCACACTTAGGACATGTAGCTTGATGTGGACTGATAAAAAGGCTCCAAGCTGAGATTTACTGCTTGGCAGCCAATAAATGATTCGGGCTAAGGAAAATACATCAAGGTGGCCCTGCAGTATGTGTGGACTGATCCACAAAAACCGCGCCCGGGCCTGACTACCTAATCTGCGTCCCAGATTAAAGTGAGCCCGTGTCCGGCTGCCTCATTCCATTCGAGCACAGTCCATGGACTGGTTATCCAGACCGTTGATCTAGTGTCATTCCGTTGGAGAAAATAGAGCAACAGTCCATGGATGGTTAGGATATTCCAATCCAGCTGATTTTCAGGGTATTCCCGATCTATGCTAGAACCCATCAAATCAACGGTCGGAATCTCAGACCATGTGTCCCACTCATATGGACATGCGCATCACAGTATTGTTCGGGCTGTGATGCAATCAGGAGCGTATGATTTGCGCGAAGACATCAAGTACCTTCAAGAAAACCGCATCCGCATGTGGTATGGACACAAACATGTCGCCTGGTATGGGCACCACATTTGGGCACTCAATCGTGGCCGTCAGAACGTGGGGAAGGTCCAAAACACTGCACTTGATGTGAGGGAACTCCGTGGCTATATACACCGCAGCTATACCGGTGCCCCCTCCGACGTCCACGAGCGATCCTAGCCGTTCAAACACGCCCTTACACACCATGGCCACGGCAGGCATGACCAAACCAGTATTCATGGACATCGCATCGTTGAAATTCTTATTAATGACCGGCTGGTGGGCCAGCATCTCCCAAAACGTGTATCCGTGCTTCACCTCAAATGGTGTCTCTTTCTGCTTCCCATCCAACGCTGCGCTAAGGCAGTTCCACGCGGACATGACCGGTTCTGCCAAAGAGCTCATGATCAACGGTAGGACGCTCTTCTTGCTATCGCTTCGTAGGAACTCGGAAACCCGAGTAGGCCGAAACGTTTCTTGCCCTTCGGCGTTCGTAGACTTAGTAAAGATGGCCATGTGGACCAAGTAGCGCATTACACGGTGTAAGTTTCGGTCGTTAACGGAATTGAACGGCAGGGATTTGGCCAGTTGGGATATTGTGATGCCACTGTGGCCGCCCTCATTGTATTGGTGGGCATGGGCGTGGACGATGTCTGCTAACTTGAGCTGGACGGCGCATTTTAGAACCATGGTGTCTACATATGCACTTACGTGGCCAAATACAGAAGCAAGGGCGCTCATGTCCTTAGCCATCTCTTCTCCCATTTTCGTTGCTATGGCGTACTCATATATCCATGATGTCTGATATATATATATATGAGAAACTCTCAAGTCGAACCGGTTGGACGTCCAACCACTTTGATAGAAGTGGTAGTAATTACTATTACTAAAGGCCATAAATAAGGCAATAAATAAAGAAGGCAAAGAGAAAGGTCTGGCTCAGGTAGTCCTACCATGGTGTATTGGTGTGTTTTAAATCTATAGCATCCACCATGTGTGTCACCTTATGTTAGACTCAAGGCTAAAACATCAGTCACATTCGTGATTCAAGTGGACCACATGATTGGAAAAAGTATATATGTCAAATCTCCTGATCTTCCAAGCTATAACTTTCGTGTGGCCAACTTAAATCAATGGTCAACCAAAATTTTCAGCCTTGGTCCTAAGGTGGTATTACACTTCCGAAATTAGGAGCTCTCTCTCTCTCTCTCTCCTATTTATTAAGAAATTAAATGCACAATAACCCAGACTCAAATACACAGCATCCAAGCTAGTTGGACCTATTTATTAGATATGTAATACCACCTTAGGACTAAGGCTGAAAATTTCGGTTGACCATTGATTTAAGTTGGCCACACGAGGGTTATAGCTTGGAGGATCATGAGAGTTGACATATATACTTTTTCCAATCATGTGGTCCACTTGAATCACAAATGTGACTGATGTTTTAGCCTTGACTCTAACATAAGGTGATACACATGGTGGACGCCATAGATTTAACACACAATCCATGGTAGGGCTACCTAAGCCGGACCCTTCTCTTTTCCTTCTTTATTTATTGCCTTATTTATGGCCTTTAGTAATACTAATTACTACCACTTTTATCAAAGTGGTTGGACTATATATATATATATATATATATATATATATATATATATATATATATATATATATATATAGAGAGAGAGAGAGAGAGAGAGAGAGAGAGAGAGAGAGCATGGCACGTGGGACACATGTGGAGAGGTGTGACTTGGATACTATCCGGGTAACAGCTTAGTGGGTGTTACCCCAGCCGTGGGGCCCACCTTGATGATTTATTGTATATCCATGCCGTCCATCCGTTTCTACAGATTATTTTAGAACGGGTCTCGAGAATTAAGCAGATACAAATCTTAGGTGGAACATAACAGAGTAAACAGTGGTGATTGAGTGACCCACCATTAAAATTTCCAAAGAGCCCATCGTAAGGTTTTGGTGGTGTTTATTTAAAATCCAAGCTCTGTATAATGTCAATAAGGTATTGATGAGAAAATATAAATATCACTTTGATCTAAAACTTTCGTGGCCAACAAAACGTTTTTAATGGTTATTCAGTACTGTTTCTACTGACATGAGATTTGGATTTTCTTAGAGTTTTGTATCAAATCCTAAAATGATATGATAAAACAGATAGACGGCTTAGATATATAAAAGAAAAATATATCAATATGGCCCCACACGGTTAGGGTAACACCAACTAAGCTGTTCCCGGGCCAACACGTAATTCGCGCCCAATCAGATGCTTCATAAAGGCTGCCAGCTGGGTCGTCGACTTCTCAATGGCAAATTTGCCCCTTTCATATCTACTGTTGTGAAGAATAATAGTGAGGAGAAATATGTCTACAACATTTGAAATAATAAATATGAGACGTTGAGGTGAATTAAGGTTAGATGTGGCTGGACGGCGGGCTAAGGTTACAGATGGGCTTGGTAAAGGGGCGTGGCTTTGATGGTGGGTGGGAGTTGGGACCTTGATTCCAGGGCTTACAGTGATGTATTTGCCTTTAATCCACACCGTTCAACCATTTTTGACAGCTCATTTTAAGGCATGGTGCGAAAAATGAAGCTGACCCAAATCTTAGGTAGACCACAAAGACTGGAATGTTTATTTGCCATCCAACCTGTTGGTAAGTTCATAAAGACTAAGATAAAGAGACCACACAAACATCATCTTGATCCAAAGTTTTTGTGGCTCACAAGAAGTTTTTAATGCTCAATTACTACTGTTTCCTATACCATGGTCCATCTGAGATTTGGATTGCTCCATTTTTTTTTTATCATGCCCTAAAATGAGCTTTCAATATGGATGGATGGATGGAGTGGATTTAGTCACATACATCACGGTGGGCCCCACAATTAGGGTTCTCACCCACCTTAGTAGATCCGGGGATTCAACGAAGCTATTTAGTAAAGTAGCTATTGACAGAATAACATTCAACCATCATTTGCTTGTCTTCATTTTTTACAAACAATGGTCTGTCATATAATTAGACAGCACATGCACTGACTTGGACACTCTGGCAACTGAAGTACCCAATCCATGTCGTAGGAAAATGAGTCTGTATGATCGCTGATTTCAAACTTTAAGACAATGGCCTTACATTAAATAACTTCAATGTGATAGCTATATCTCTTTTATTGGTGGACCATACTTTTGGCAAATAAGCACCTATCTTTTGTGGAATTTCAAATAAGGGCTCATCCTTTTCTTGTTTTCAAATAAGGGCATGTTCCGGTCTCAATGCATGGCTTGTACAGAGTGTATTTTAATTCTGGTAAAATAAGTGCATTTTGTACCATTATGTGAATGCAAGACCCTTCGGACTGCACACATCATGCATGTGGGCCATTTTATTATTAACGGTATTAGGTGATCCACACCAATCATCCAAAACAAATCATGCATATGATTGTACATGTTGAGCCCACTTTATTACAACTGTATTAGGTGATCCACACCGATCATCCAGCTCAGATCATGCATGTACGAGGCTTGTTTGGTACATCGTATTAGAACGGATTAGATGTGATAGATTTTCTAGTCGCATGTTTTAAGCTGAAACTTACGTTTGGTTAAAGAAGTCCATCAGTAACAGTTTTAAGCTTTGGAAACCGCACATACGTGTCGAGGATTGAAAAGGGATGTGGTGTATTCATTTTGGATTTGTACAATTCACAGTCATATCCAACAATGGACGTTCACAGAGGAAATTTCGGTGACGTATTGTGTAGTGTGCCACACCTCAAAAGCCAACAACGGACGTTCACAGAGGAAATAGAGACTAATCTGATGCTCAAGTGGACCACACCTCAAAAGGCAGTGGGGATTGAACGTCTACCATTGAAAACGTCTTCGGGGCCACAAAAGGTTTGGATCAATCTGATATTTGTTTTCTTTTTTTTCCTTCATCCTGATCTATATGACCTCGTGAACTGAACAGGTTAGATGACAAATAAACGTCATGGTGGGCCCTATTAAGGTTTCAACGGTAAGATTCATTGTTCCCATTGCTTTCTATTATGTGGTCCACTTGAGCTCTGAATCTACCTCATTTTTATGCTCATTACCTAAACTTATCTTGCCAAATGAATGGACAGTGTAGATATAACACATACATCATGGTTGGGTCCACTGAACTTGGTGTGTTAACCTAGGAGGTTGGTGGTGTGCAGCACTCCCTGCAATTTGCATCCAAAAACTGCGTCTCTTCGAATTTAACATTCAAATATGATATCATTGATTTCTCTATATTAGGGTGTGGAAACTATGCATTCTAAACAAAAAGAGGAGATTTGGTTGTTACTCTTACCCTACTGAGGTCCGACAATATCTGGCAATGATTATTACTTGAAAGTAATTACATCCAACTTAATACCCCTAATCCCATGCACCCAACAAGCCTTTAGCAAAATTCTTATTAAGACGGAATAACTTTCAAACATGTTTTACTTGCCTTCATTTTAGTAGAATATCTAGGAAGACCAAATAACTTTCAAACATATTTTACTTCATTTTTCTACAAACAGTAGTCATCTAATTAGATGGCACATGTGCTGGCTTGGACACTGATATGTGCAATACCCAGTCTTGGAAAATGAGTCTATCCCTGAATTCAAATGTTAAGAGGATGGCCCTAATTAGATAACTTCAATGTGACAGCCATAGCTCTTTATTGGTGGACTATACTTTTGGCAAATAAGGACCTATCTTTTGTGGAATTTGAAACAAGGGCTTGTCCGTTTCTTGTTTTCAAATAAGGGTATGTTCAGGTCTCAATGCATGGCATGTACAGAGTGCATTTCAATACATGCCCAAATAAGTGCATTTTGTACCGTTATGTGAATGTAGGCTCCTTTGGACTGCACGCATCACGCATGTGGAACCCACTTTATTATCAACGGTATTAGGTGATCCACACCGATCATCCAGCTCAGATCATGCATATACGAGGCTTGTTTGGTACATCGTTTTAGAACGGATTAGATGTGATAGATTTTTTAATCCCATATTTTAAGCAGAAACTTGTGTGCCACCATAACGAATGTGTTATATCCTTACTGTCCATCCATTTACGAGATCATTTTCAGGAATGGGCTCAAAATAGAGACTGATCTAATGCTCAAGTGGACCACACCTCAAAAGGCAGTGAGGATTGAATGTTTACCATTGAAAACGTCTTGAGGCCACAAAAGGTTTGGATCAATCTGATATTTTTTTTCCTTCATCCTGATCTATATGACCTTGTGAACTGAGTAGGTTAGATGACAAATAAACATCATGGTGGGCCCTATTAAGGTTTCAACGGTAAGATTCATTGTTCCTATTGCATTCTATGGTGTGGTCCACTTGAGCTTTGAATCTACCTCATTTTTATGCTCATGACCTAAACTTATCTCACCAAATGAATGAACAGTGTAGATATAACACATACACATGATGGGGCCCACAAAACTTGGTGTGTTAACCTAGGAGGTTGGTGGTATGCGGCACTCCACGCAATTTGCATCCAAAAACTCTTCTCTTCGAATGTAACATCCAAATATGATTTTACTGATTTCTTTGGATTAGGGTGTGGAAACTATGCATTCTAAACTGTTGAAATATTTTATTTAAATATTTTTTGTTTAAAATATTTTTGAAAAGAAAGAAAAAACTTTATTTTGTTTTTTGTCCCATATCGGATGGGAGAATGAATTTTTACCTCTTTCTAAGTAGGGTGTTATGCACCTTACTTATTTATGGTGAGAGAGAGAAGTATGGTGGCTTGCGTGTTCCAGTCGCACTGGAACATTCGCACTGGAACACCGTGCACGCACACGCACACAATCTCAGTCTCGGTCATGGGCTCGGTACGAGGGTGTGGGCATGCGAGGCAGTGTGGTTGTAGAGGCGCTAGTGGCGCACTTGGCACTTCGCACGTGCACATCGTGTCGCATATTGGATTCGAAACGGAGGAGGTATTGTGGGTAGGAGGTCTGACAGAGAGACCTCTCTACTTTTTATAGAGAGCTGCAGGGCTATTTAGAGGGACTTGTGTAACTGCTCATGCAGTAACAGTCCAGACCATGCAGTAACAGGTATATGTGACTAGCCCAATGGTTAAAAAATAGCTAGCCACTGAGTCTAAATAGCCAGCATGCAGGTGTAACTCCCATATGCACAACGGTTAGAAACTGTCAAAAAACAGTTAATTTCTCCCAACAAACAGAAAACAGCTAATGTCATTATGGATCTGGACCAAAACTGCCAGTCACCCTTGCCTATATAAACCGGATAAGTCTAGTTCATTTCACTACAATAATCACAACCATCTCGAATTTTCTACTAAACCAGCACCTTCCAAGCAAAATATCCTCACGGTTTGGTTTATACAAACCTAGTCACTAAAACCAAAGAAGTGGTCTACTCGCTGTTAGAACAAAACCGCCACTCTTTTTCTCTCATTCTTTTTCATTTCTACTAAATTATGTTACTGAGTTCCATAGTAGTCTCTTCATTTTTTGCTCGTTTTTTGCTAAACGTAAAACCACATAAGGCTCGTCGTATCCTAGAAGCAATCCACCTGCAACCTAAAAGCAGACTCAAAGTAATTTGAATAGGAGCGAATTATGCTTTAAGGACAAAGTGTTTTCACGTGCTTCAGTATGTCCTATAATTCAATTTTTTCCAATATTATTTATTTTATTTCTGATATTAGAAATTCTCAACATAAACACAAATAGGAGATTTGGTTGTTACTCTTACTCTACTGAGGTCCAACAATATCTGACGATGATTATTACTTAAAAGTAATTACATCCAACCTAATACCCCTAATCCCATGCACCCAACAAGCCTTTAGTAAAATACTTATTAAGACGGAATAAATTTCAAACATGTTTTACTTGCCTTCACTTTAGTAGAATATCTATTGAGACCGAATAACTTTCAAACATGCTTTACTTCATTTTTTACAAACAGTGGTCATGTAATTAGATGGCACATGTGCTCACTTGGACACTGATAAGTGCAATGCCCAGTCCACGTCGTTGGAAAATGAGCCTATCCCTGATTTCAAATGTTAAAAGGATGGCCTTAATGAGATAACTTCAATGCGACAGCCATAGCTCTTTATTGGTGGACTATACTTTTGGCAAATAAGGACCTATCTTTTGTGGAATTTGAAACAAGGGCTCGTCCGTTTCTTGTTTTCAAATAAGGGTATGTTCAGGTCTCAATATATGGCATGTACAGAGTGCATTTCAATACATGCCAAAATAGGTGCATTTTGTACTATTATGTGAATGCAAGCTCCTTTGGACTGCATGGATCATGCATGTGGGGCCTATTGTCGACGATTTCTCGTAACAATTGAGGATGAGAAATGAACACCAACCGGTTGATCGGAACTGGGATATGATCCAAAGAGACCGCTTCGATTTGGACGTTTATCCCTACAAAACAGAATAGAAGACTAAGAGATGGCTGGGTTCCGACCGTTAGTCCTCCGATGCCTAAGTTAGTCGATCTTCCAAAAGGATAATTGATGTTTCTTTGTAAAGATTGAGTCTACCTGTAGTCAAGGTGTTCTTCTTCCCTTATAGGCGTTGGTGGAGATTTTCTAGGCTGGAATTGTGACCGATATTAAGTCGGATATCTTGGCCGATATCTCGGGATTGGATAGTTCCAGTCTTCAAGAGCCGCGGTATCTGCTTTTCATTACAGGAGAAGGGATAAGATCAACTTTTATAGTTCTACTGACCTTGGCAATATCCGAACTGAACTCTTAGGGTAAGATACCCGGATCGGCCTACTTAACTTATCAGGACCTCGGCTTAGGACATGCCGAGGTGTTGTGTTCAGCTCGGTTTAACCAGATTTTTACCCAAAACAAGGCCTACTTTATTATCAACGTATTAGGTGATCCACACAGCTCACCCGCCACAGATCATGCATATGATCATAAATCTGGGGCCCAGTTTATTACAACCGTATTAGGTGATCCATATCGATCATCCAACTCGGATCATGGATGTGATAATGTACAACAGGTGAACATCAGTGACACAGTGAGCCACGGAACTGGTTTGTTGTACCACTTGTCTATTACAGCTGTCATAGAGGATTTAGGCCCCTAGCTCCCAACTCTTATGTCATCTTTTCTCTTCTAAAAGTGTGCCAACATAGCACACATGTTGCCCTCAATTCAGCCAGTCAGGAAAGAGCAACGGTACAGAGTGTTAGGTTAGGATCTGGTGTGTGGTTGGATAAAAGCATTAAAATTTATTTAATGGTTGTACGGTACCTGAGAATGATAGGTGGGGCCATTGTGGTGTTTGTAAGAAATTCAGCCGTCCATCTTTTTTGCCAGATCATGTCAGGACATGGCCCAAAAATGGGGCAGAACCAAAACTCAAGTGGGCCGCATGACCGAAAAATGGGTAAGAAATATCTACCGTTGAAACTATCCTAGGGTCCATGGTGATGTTTACATGGTATTTGTACCGTTCATAAGTTCACGCCTACTGAGATGAACTGAGAACACAAAAACATTAGAGTGATCCAAAACTTATTTGGCCCTACTAATGTTTCAACAGTGGATGTTCAATCCTCACTGTTTCCTATCCTATGGCCCACTTGAGTTTTGGTTACGCTTCATTTTGTTCAATCCTCACCGTTTCCTATCGTATGGCCCACTTGAGTTTTGGATACGCTTCATTTTAGACCATGTCCTAACATGATCTTTCAAAACATACGGACCGGTGGATTTCTCACAAACATCATGATGGCCCCACCTAGCTTCCAATCGCAGGAAGTTCCCACACTAACATTATTAGCACACCCACCCATCCCTGTTAAGGCCCATTTGGATTGTAAGTTACTTAAGATAAACTACTTATCAGATAAGTTACTTACCTTGGTTTCTACTTAATTAGCAAATAAGTATGTTTGGTAAACAACATGCTTATCAACTAAAAGGTAGAAAAGCATGTTTGTTTCCAACATTATTCCTCAAGTCTGTTTGGGTCTGCACATCCACCATCCATCATTTGGGGACAACCTTTGGTGTGGATTGTTCATTGTGTGGGCCCTGCCTTTGATGTGGGCAGTACATCATATAGGGCCCACCTTGGATGTGGGTCATTTGCACTGTTCTTTATGTAGGGACCACCTTTGATGTTGGTCATCCATCAAGTGGGCCCACCATCAATATCCACTGCCCATCATGTGGAGCCACCTTTAATGTGGATTGTCCCAAATGTGGGGCCCACCTCTAATGTGGGATGTCCATCATGCAGGGCCCGCCTTGGATATGGGTCACTCATCATTAGGGCCGACCAATGGTGGGCGTCAATGACTACTGTTTCTTGAGGTGCAGTCTATTTGAGATTGGACTCTGTTTCATTTTTGGGATGGACCAACAAGGGTGGATGGTGTGGATTTCATGTGCACAACATGTGGCCCCACACCCAGTGGGCCACTCAAAACTAGTTGGAAAAATAGATGAATGGCATGAGTTAAACACATTACACTGGGCCCAAGGAGGTTTCAACGGTGTCATCATTTTCACTTTTGCTTCTTGATGTGGGGTCCACCTGAGATTTAGATATGCCTCACATGCTAGCCCCACTCACATCCAACCAAATGGACGGCACAAATCAAATTTATCACAGTGGGCCCAGCAAGCTAGATGGTCAATGTGGGCTGGGCAGTTGCCATGAAAATCATCACTTTTACAGCTATGGACAAGCACCTCTTGTTTTAGTTGGTGGTGAAAAGTAGAAAAGCAAAATAAAAATGCTGAAATACTAAACTGATTTTCAGCAAATAAGTAATGATCATTATTTATTAACCAAACTAACTTATCTCAAATAAGTTACTTCATTGCTGCCATCAGCAAGAAAAGCAACTTATTTGGTGGTATCCAAATGGGCCCTTAGGGACATCACAATGTTAGCCACCCCCACTATAGGAATCGATACCATGACCTCCGTGTTGAAACAAGACTATCTTCCCTCAGTATGCCACTTGATCTATGGACCTGGATTGTAGGCTCATAATCATAGTTGAAAAAGGCTTTAACTAACCCACCTACCCAGCTATGTGGGGCCCACCATGGTGCCAGTAGGATATCCGGTACTTCTATAAGCTTAGCTAGATCATGGTAAGATGTGAGCCCAAAAACTAAACAAATTCAAAACTTAGGTGTGCTACACCACAAGAAATAGCGGGCAAGGGAAATGGCAACCATTGAAACTTTCATGTCCTTTCATCCTATTTTTATGTTCCACCCAAGTGATTCCCACAAAAATAAAGAGAAAACACTATATATATATATATATATATATATATATATATATATATATATATATAGACACACACTCACACACACACACACTGTCCATCTGTTTTTCCAGCTGGTCTAAAAAATGAAGATACAATTTCAGGTCGACCACACCATAGGAAACAGTGGTAGTTGAACATCCACCATTAAAACTTCCTAGGGTCTACTATAATGTTTTTTTTTTACCATCCAACCTATTGATAAGGTCATATGGACATGGATGAAAGGGAAAAAAACAAATATCAGGTAGATACAAGATTTTTGTAGCCCATAAAAGAGTTTTAATGGTCAATGGTTGTCTTGAAATTTCTATCTGCTTCATTTTTGGTACTATATCTTAAAATAAGCTGGCAAAATAGATGGATGGAGTGGATGTAACCTATTGTTAGGGTCGCATCCACATTGCTAGCTCCAGTGTTCCAACCAAGTCACGCTCTATTTAGAAACCAACCTATCGAGTCAGTGGTACATTATAGCCATCTCTTTCAAGATCAGATTGCTTGTGATCCCAGGCGAAGGAATGGATCGTCTGCTCGTCTTCAATAGGATTTTCTTGTTTGCTGATGGCTAATTGGTTTAGCATACGTCAGCACTGGCAGCATTAAATGCAGCAATGCTGACAATGTCAATGCTGAGCTGGACCAATCAGGTGGTCGACAAACAGGAAAATCCTGTTTAAGCCAAGCAGAAGATCCAGACGTCTGACAAAGACATATTTCTGTCGGGCTGCGAGGGATGCATCGAGATGTCCATGACAAATCCATTCCGTCCATGTGTTTTTAAAGACCACAATAGGACAAGACTAAAAAAAAAGAGTCAGATCCAAAACTCAGTGGTTCATACCAACAAAACAGTGGGAACAACAATGTCCACTGTTGAAACCTTCCTAGAGCTGACCATAATGTTTTCATTCCATCCAAACCGTTCATAGAATTATTACCATTCAGATAAATTGTTGGAACAAATATCATCCTCATACAAAACTTCTGTCACTGCCAGACGTTCAATCCCTATTTTTTCTTGTGGTATGGACCACATGAGTTTTGGATATGCCTTATTTTTAGAATCTTGTCCTATTGTGGTCTTTTAAAACAGATGGACGGAGTGGATTTGTCACAGACATCTCTATGGGCCCCACACAGCACCGGGGCACAGACATAAATCTCTGTGCCCGGGTCACACGCAATCCGCTCCCATCTATTCTAGCCGTTCACTCATATACAGGCATCAGGACAGATCACAATCAGTTTCAAAAAATTCCCGAGCACAAGCATGTGCAATACAGCTCATGAACGTGCGACGAATGAGCTAGATGGGTTAGAAAACCCCACCAAAATTTTCAGAGCCGTACATATGCTTTATAGACTGTGGCCCACCTGACCATTGGATCAACCTGATTCTTGGTCCATACCATCAATTGAGCAGTAAAAGTCTGACAGATGAATTGGGTCACAGACCTATCATCATGCTGGCAAATCTGTGGCCTATGCATAAGTTTTATTTCCCACTATGCTTTTTCAACCTTTTATCCCAAGGCACGCTTAAATGGGAGAAATTTCTTTCTGTAAACCCCAGGTTTAACCGTCCTACCAAAAAGACCTCCAAAAACTTTACTTTCCCATAGTTCATTCTAAACTTAAGTTGTACTGATATATTTTTTTTAGACAAAAATACCCTTGTGAATTCAAATATGGCCCGTTTGGCACTATGGATTTGAGGAGAAGTGAGGAGAAGTGGATTCCATGATATAAATTCTCATCAATTCAATTCTTATCAATTTCAGATTTTCTGTTCGGCAGCCAAGATTTGGAGAGAAATCAAACATGAAGGAATGGACAGTGTAAATTTTAATCCCACCGTATGCCCACCATATTAGCCTCGATTTTTAAATCCATGCCATTCATCCATTTTTACAGATCATTTTATGCCAAGATCCAAAAAATAAAGCAAATCCACATCTAAAGTGGACCATAAAACAAGAAAAAATGGAGAGTGAGACGTTTATGATGCACAAAAGTTTTGGATTAATCTGAAATTTGTGTGGTCCCTTCATCCAGGTCTTTGTGACCTTATCAACAAGTTGGATGGAAAACATACATCATGTTGGGTCCCATAGTTAGGGACACATTACGGTGGGTGGGTCCCATGATTGGGAAGGATTTCTCTTCAAATCCCACCTTTTTTTTTTTTTTTTGAGGATTTGAAAAAGGCCTAAAAGTGCCTTTTTGAGTTCTCCTGGATTCCTTTTAAAACCACTTCTCATCAAATCCATGGTGCCCAACAGAATAAAGCAACCAGATTCTCCTCCTTTCTCCTCAAATCCATAGTGCCAAACGGGCCAATAGTGTTAGTTGAATTCACAAGGGTACTTCTGTCTGGAAAAATACTAAAGTTTAGAATAGGAAAGTAAAGTTTTTGGCCTTTCGCAAGAAGTTCTTGAGCTCATAACCTACATGGGGCCCACCATCATGTTTGTCAGAAATCTACATCATTCATCCATTTTTTTATATCATTTTTGAACGTTCTACCAAAAATGAGCTAGATCCAAGACTCAAGTGGTCCGAAAAAACGTGAGGATTAAACATCCGCAGTTTAAATATTCATAGGGCTATAGCAGTTTTGAATCAGGCTAATATTTTTGTTTTCAGTTCATCCCATAGTATGGATGGCATATAAAAATCACGGTGGGCCAGGGAGGTTTCAACAGTAGGAATTTCCCTACCCACCTTTTCCTTTAGTTTGGCCCACTTGAGTCTTGGATCTGATTTTTTTTGTCACAAGATGGCTTGGATTTCTCACAAACTTCACGGTAGGCCACACCTAAATTTCCAGCCCACGAACTTTTTATAAAAGGCTTTCTCATTGAATCCGCATCAAAGCCTTTCCCAGTAAGCTACTGCACTGGTGGGACCTACCGTGATGTTCATGAGAAATTCACCCATCTATTTTTCTGAGATCATTTTAGGAGATGATACCAAAAATGAACCAGATCCTGGCCAACAACGCTAGGATTGAACTTCCACAATTGAAATAGTCATGGGCCACAGAAGTTTTTTAATCAGGCTAATATTTTTGTTTTCAGTTCATCCCATTAGGAATGCCGTTATGATCATTATGATCAGTATGGATGGCATATAAACATCACTGTGGACCCAGAGAAGTTTCAACGGTAGGAATTTACCTACTTCTCTACCCACCATTTTCTTTTGTGCAGCCCACTTGAGCCTTGGATCGGATCATTTTTGTTCATATGTTCTAAAATGAGATATAAAAACAAAAAAAAAACAAAAACAAAAACAAAAAACGGATGGACAGAGTGAATTTATCACAAACATCACGGTAGCCCCACCTAAGTTCCCAGGCAGGAACTTACTGCGAAAGGCCTTGGCAGGAAATAGGTGAGACCCCGGACTCACAAAAGACGGTGCGGCCCTTATCGTTGGCCGGCCTTAATTTACTAATTATGTATCCATGCTGTCCGTCCATTTTTTCAGATCATTTTAGGGTATTATCTTAAAAATGAAGCAGATCCAATTATCGGGTCTACCATACCGTAGGAAAAGTGGTGATTGAATGCCTTACCATTAAAAACTTCTTATGGCATACCTCAACGTTTACATATTGTTTATCTGCCATCCAATCCGTTTATAAGGTCAGGTAAGCCAAGATGAAGGATAATACCAAATATCAGCTTGGTCTAGAACTTTTGTGACCCATTAATGATCAATCACCACTGTTTCCTATTGTTTGGTCCACCTGATAATTGGATCTTCTTATTTTTTGGTATAATACCCTAAAATGACCTGAAAAAACGAATGGATGATGTCAATACAGAATACGTACATCAAGGTAGGCCCCACGGTAAGAGCCGCACTGTGTTAGGTGAGTTCGGGGTCTCACCTAATTCGCTCCCATTTAACCGTTATCCCAATGGCATAGATAGGATTGTCCATTAGTATTGATTTTTGGGGCATAGATCATCCATGCTAGACCCGGTAGGGCTGCACACAATTCAATTTATGATCAATTTATCGGTTGAATCGAATTGAACAAATCGAATCGTTCTCCAAGATTAATTCAATTCAAATTTTTTTTTTAAAAAAAAATCAATTTTAATTCAATTTCAATTCTCGATTCCGATTGATCAAATCGAATTGATCTGTATCAAATTGAATTGATTGATTGAAATGAATTGAATACACACACACACATTTTATATGTCATCCATAATTAGAGCTGGACACGAACTGAGTTTAACCGTTTGAATCGACTCGGTAAAACCTGTTCGAACAGAAAGTCTTATTGTTCGAACTTTATTCGAACACACATGGTGTGTTCGGAAAAAAATTCAATTCAATTTCAAACATAGTCCTGTTCGACTCGACTCGAACTCGAACTCGAACTCGAATATTGATCGACTCAACTCGACTCGTTCGTTCGACTCGATTATATATATATATATATATATATATATATATATATATATATATATATATATATATATATATATATATATATATGAGGGAGAGAGAGAGAGAGAGAGAGAGAGAGAGAGAGAGAGAGAAGAAGAAGAAGAAGAAGGGTGGATGACAAATAAATGTAACTGTGAGCCTAGGAAGTTTTCAATGGTGGACATCATTCACCTCACTGTTTCCTGTGGTGTGGTCCATTTAAGTTCTGTATCTGCCTCATTTCTTATTTAATGCCTTAAAATAAGCTGTACAAATGGATGGACAGAGTGGATAAAACAAATACATCATGGTGGGACACACAGAACAAAAAAATCAGTATTTACTATTCAGGAGTAGAAAAAATATTTTCAAGCTAAAAAAGCAAAATTGATCGAACTTGTTCGAACTCGTAAAAATTGTTCGAAATCCATATGTTCGAACATGTTCGAACATGATTGGGTTAGACCAAATTGAGTTCGAACAGAGCCATCATGTTCGAATGTTTGTTCAAACATTGTTCGAACACACCCACTCAAGCAACCGAACAATCCGATCTAGTCCATGTTCGACTCGGATCGGATCGTTGTCCACCTCTATCCATAATGTTGATAAGGTCATTTCTACCTTAGATGAACTAAAACCATGAAAAAAAATTAGCCTCATACAAATTTTTCGTGACCCCAACGATGTTTAAACAGTGAACATTTAATCATCACCATTTCCTATAGCACAAGCCACTTGAGTCTTGGATATACCTCATTCTAGGCCATGTCCTAATATGATGTGGCAAAACAGATGGACATGGTGGTTTTCTACAAATGTCATGGTGGCCCCAACTAGATTTTGGTGGACGGTTCTCGTTGGTAATCCGAGTTCTTAGTCGATGCAACTTTGAAACTTTGGTGCAGGAAAAAGAAAAAAGATTCTAAAAAGATCTTCAGGGAACCTTTGACACGAACGGACACCGCTTCCAAGGATACCTCAGTGTGCAAGCCATTATGATGGATATACCACCCATTTGACAGCTCATCTTTGTGTATGATCCCAAAACTAAAGCAAATCAAAATCTCATGTGGACCACCCAACAGTAGAGAGTGGTGATTGAATGTCCACTATTAAAAACTTCTTAGGGTCACCGAAATGTTTGGTTGCCATCGGACTTGTTGATGAGGCTACGTAGACCTAAATGAAGGGACCAAACAAATATTAGCTTGATCCCAAAACTTTTGTAGTCCCCAAGAATTTAAGAACGATTGTCTCTATCTCAACTGTTTCCTATGGTGTGGCCCACCTAAACTGTGGGTCATCTTAATTTTCAGCCTTGGGCTTAAGGTGGAACTACATGTCTAATGGTCTGAATGGATCTTTAATACACATCATACCAGCCATACTGTGTAAGTACCGAGATTGTGTAAGTAGGACACAATGGCCATATGGTGTCATGCTGGAAAAGATCTGTGGGCTCAGCATGATCTGTGTGTTTTATCCACATTATCCATCCAATTTTCTAGCTCATTTCACGGCATAAGCCTAAAAATGAGGGAGATCCAAATCTTAGGCGGACCACACCATAGGAAACAGTGTTGATTGAACACCCACCATTAAAAACTTCCTAGGGCCCACTGTAATGTTTATTTGCCATCCAACCTGTGATTAGGTCGCACCGACTTAGATGAAGGGAAAATCGAAATATCAGCTTCATATAAAACTTTTGTTGCCCCCAGTAAATTTTTAATGGTGGTCATTCAATCACTACTATTTCCTATGGTGTGGTCCACTTGAGATTTGGATCTGCCTTATATTTTGGCTCATGCCCTCAAATGTGCTAGAAAAATGAATGGACAATGTGGATAAAAGAAACTCATCATGGTGGGGTCCACAGAGCTTTACCAGCAGCACAGTAAAACGTTACTGTGTGATACGTACCAATCTTACTCCTAAAAATTCAAAATTTTATGGTATGCCCCCCCTCATATTTGAAATGGCCCACCGTGATGTATATCTGAGATCTACTCCAATCATTAGATATGAAATCCCACCTTATGCCCAAGGTCGAAAAATCAAGCTGACCCATGATGAGGTAGGTCACACAAAAGGTTTCATTTTGAGGGTGAGAGTTGACATGTACACTTAAGGTACTATGAAATCCAAACCTACAAAACCTACCGGTTTTCAATTTGCAATGTGTGAAAATTTAATCGAATTGAAAATTCCATCAATTCAATCTTATATTAACTAAAAAAAAAAAGAGGCTCGATCCAATTTCAATTTGAAATTTCAAAATTAAGATTAATTCTATTTCAATTTCAATTTCATATAAAATCGAATAGATCGAATCGATGTGCAGCCCTAGGGTCCAAAGATGGATCTACTGTACATTCCACTTGTTTCAACTTCACCGTCTCCTCTCTAAACATGCGTTTATTAGGCCCACGTGTAGGGAGCGGATTGCCTCTAACCCAGGATAGAGATATGCGGATGCTTGTGAGATATCTCTGTGCCCGGAGCTGCCTGGTGCCTATAGAGATGTCCGTGACAAATCCACTCCACCCATCTGTTTTGAAAGACCACGATAGGGCAGGATTCGAAAAATCATGCAGATATAAAACTCAGGTGGGCTATACCACACGAAACAGTGGTGTGGACAGATGGACGTAGTGGATTTATCACGGACATCTCCGCGAACCCCACACAGCCCAGAGATATCTCTGTGCCCGGATTCACAGGCAAGGCAATCCGCTCCCCCGTGTACGTCTTATAGTAAATTGACGAGTCGGATGGTAACTGCACCTGCGGCTGATGAAATTGGTACGATGGATGGTTGAAAATTAGACAACTCTCAAGTAATATACCACTACACCTACACCTATTTAAATTGGTACGCACCTCGTCAGGTAGTGGACCACTACACCTGCAACTATTTAAATTGGCACCATGAGTGGTTGGAAATTGGTTGTATTATAGATGGATAAAAATAAAAAAAAATAAAAAAGCCAACATTATATGGTTTGGTCCCAACCACCGGGTTATTTTTTCTAGGTAGGTCTTAAAGTGTGGTCGGTTGAAGTGGGACCCACCATGATGCTTGAGTGAAAGTTATCCGGATCACTAGGTTTGTCATCCCATATTTTTTTGCGTAGGGCCTAAAAATTAGCCTGGCCTATGATTCAGGTGGGCCGTATGAAATAAAATAGTTAAGAGAATGACGCCCACTCTTGATTTTTGCATGGCCTGGTGAAATGTTTAGGAGAAATCTACTCTAGCCATTAGATTCGTCATACCAAATTAGATCTAAGGCTAAAAAATAGGCTAAAATGTAATTCAAGTGGGCCACATCAAAGGAATCAGTTGGAAGAGAGACTTCCACCCTTGACTTTTCGGTGCTCGCTATGATGATTTTATGAAATTCACTCCAACCATTACATGCCAAACTACAATTTAGGTCCAAGGCCTAAAACTTAGCCATATCCATGTTTTAGGTGAGCCACATGAAAGGAAATGGCTTTAAAAGGTAGACGCTTGTGTGGCCTATTTAATAACAAATAGAGCTAGTTTTTTAACATAGGTACAATGTGAGCTGATGCATCTGATGTAAGGAATGAATTCCACGTCCACATCATGGTGGAGCCCACTTGTGCCGGTCAATGCAAAAGACTGTAAACCACACGCATATATTGAAAAAATGTGAGTTTGTGTGTGGTCCTATTTACACATGACCAATTGGGCCAAATCAAACAGGCTAGAGATGCCACATAGTTAAGATGAACATCGAAAGCCAGAGATGTGTTTGTGTTAGGAAGCCACTCTGTACAAAACAAGAGTCTCAAGAAGAAGAACTCCCTACCTAAAGAGAGAAAAAAAGGTCTAATTCTCTACAAAGCAAAGAGTCTAACAACAGCAAATCTCTACAAAAGGAGTCACAAAGCTTATAGAATCTTTCATGTACACGTGGCCTAATATAATATGTTATGCTTATGTGAAAAATCAATAAGATTTATACAACTGACTATTCAAATCTCTTATGATAAGAAAATTACACGATGACCACCACCTCTCCAAGCCTATAAATTTAGCACTCTGTGAAGAGCTCCAGGCCCTTGGCAATACACAACCTCTCTACACATCGTAACATTGTCTATTTTAGTTTTAGCCTTAATTCCTCGACTTTTGAGCTACTCCACTAGAATAAACATATTGTAAGCAGTGTTGACTGTCCAATCTTCAAAGAGGAAACAAACACCAAACAAGAGCCTAATCCTAGTACATCTTACTAAAAACAAAAGTTTAATGTAAGGCTTGTATTATGTGGGTTTTTAGCTTTGGTTAGTTCGTATGTGTAAGGGATGGTGTGCTTTTCTATTGTACCCATAATGCACATCTTGTAGATAAACATAGACTTAAACAAAATCTTGGGGGCCGTTTGATCAAACTTATTTTAAGCACTTATTACTAGAATTTGATATTTTCAGTGATTTCATTTATTCAGATTGTTTGGTAAATACAACTTGTTGAGTACTTAAATTAATTTTCTTTGGAAATTTGAGTTTTTTTTCCATCTCCCCTCCCTTCACTTAATGTTGAAGATTAAATACTTAAAGTAGCGATCCATTAAAATTTATTTTCACTTTTGACTAAAATATCACTAAAATTATCTCGAAATTATAATTCAACACTTTTAAGTTTTGATAACATAATTTAGTTTTCTGGACTTATTTTTTCTATCAAATGGCACTTAATCCTCTTATCCACACACATATGCATAAACTCCCTTCTCTTATTTTGAAGTTGCTAAAAGGGTGTAAGGTGCGGAAAATAAAATTTCATCATCATCCGTCAACATTGGATATTGCTTTCCATTTAGGTATATAATTTAGATTAAGTTTCTAAAATCTCTATGATTGATTCATAGGATTGTTACTATTCTACAAATTAAGCTAACATCTAAGGTAAATCAGCCTATACAAGGATTAATTGATTCTAATCACTTAGGTAAGAGTCTATTAAATTGTGCCTTGTGAATTATGTGTTCTCATTGCTAGTCCCAAACCCAACTAAATGAGGGTTACATTCGATTAGCTGTGTGGGCCCACCGTGATGTGGATCGGACATCAACACCGTACATTTGATGGGTACCCTTTAAGTTATGGGATATCTCAAAAATCATCCATATACAGATCTTAGGTGGGTCATACCAGCTAAAACCATGTGAAGACATGCCTAAAACATTTAAAAGCTCTTGGTGGGGACCACCTAAGTGTTGGATGCGGCTGAAACTTGGTCCGACCCCTCATCCAAGTGGGACACACACAATGGATGGGCTGGATTTGTGAACCACACCTCGGTGGGCTCAATTAACGATCATAAAAGTTTTAATGGGCGGATAACCCCTCTCAAGTGTTGTATGTAGTGCCCACATAAGTCATGGATTGACCTGATTTTTAAGCTTGTAGCCCACCATGGAATGGTGCATCTGACGGATGGGGTGGATGTCCGATCCACATCACAGTGGGGCCCACACAGCTCGACCTCATGGGAAGTTCCCATGAGGTCGAGATATATGGGAAAAGGTACGAGCTGTGTGGGCCCCATTGTGATCTGCATCAGAAATCTACACCATGCATTTGGTGGGTCCCCTATTGGTTATGGGATATTCCAAAAATCAGTTGTATCAGAACTCAAGTGGGCCATACCAATTGAAAGTGTAAAATCATGCCTACAACATCTAAAAGCACTTGTTGGGGTCCACCTGAGTTTTGGATACGGTTGAAACTTGGTGTGACCTCTTGCTTAGGTGGAACACGCACAATAGATGGGCTGGATTGCTCAACCACATCTTAGTTGATCCTATAAATGACCATGAAGGTTTCAATGGGTGGATATCCACTCTTAACTGTTGTCTATGGTGTGTCCCACCCAAGTTATAGATTGCCCTAATTTTTAGGCTCATGGCCTATCACAGAATGGTGCATCTGATTAATGGTGTGGATGCCCACCACACATCACAATGGGCCCACACAGCTCAACCTCACGGGAACTTCCATGAGGTCCAGCGCATAGTACATTTTCCTTGTACACACACATTTTCCCTCTCCCTCTCCCTCTCCCTCTCCCTCTATATATATGTGTGTGTGTGCGCGCGCGCGCGCGTGTGTGTGATGCTTTTAGCAACAAGCTGAAGATTCCTAAGCCACTTACATATAAGATAGCCCACTTAGGCACCATACACTTGTCAAAGTGTCACATGTGTGTACAATCTATTCCATTCATCAGGTGGACCCAACCCTGTAAATGCTTTCACTTTTACTAAACCCAACTCAGAAACTAGATCCAAAGACCTGATGGGTACTTGAATGCGGTTGGATACAGGTCCAGATATTTAAGCACTAGACTCAGCCCGAAGGGATCTGGACCTGGTAAGGCCCAAACCCAGTTAACCCGGGTATGAATACTATAAGACCTGACCTGAACAGGACCTGTTGACAGCCCTAATCAGCTATGGTTTTTATCAATTGTTAGACCGAGAATTTTTAGGCTTTTTTTTTTTTTTTTTTTTTTTTTTTTTAAAATAGGATCACCAACTGCTGGCTTCAAGGCAGGCAAACCTACAAACTGTTTTCTCACTACACATGCGTTGCACTTGCCAATTATACTTGTATCATACAATTCCTCTGTAAAAAAATGCCTCGCACAATGTTTTTAATCTAATGGTTGGAAACATTTCGAATCCAACCAGCAATCTTGGGTCTCTTAGTTGTCGTGGACACGTCCCAATGGTCTTGATCACCGAACAATGGGCCCCACTTGTATACATTGAAATGTAGATTATAAAATATTAAAATTCCTTAAATACTTAGATGAGGAAGTGGATTGCATACTGAGTAAACTGTGGGGTCCACCGTGATTTATGTATTTCATCCACTCCGTTCATCCATTTTAACAGATTATTTTATGGCTTGAAGCAAAAAATTAAGGATATAAAAATCTTAAGTGGACCACACCACAGGAAACAATGTGAATTGAACCTGTACCGTTGAAAAATTCTTAAGAGGCAGCGGAAGTTTTGGATCAAGCTGATATTTGTTTTTTCCCTTCATCAATATCTGTGTGATCTTGTGAACAGGTTGGATGACAAATAAACATCACTGTGGGCCCTAGAAAGGTTTCAACGATGGAAATCATTATACCCACTGTTTCTTGTGGTATGGTCCACCTGAGTTTTTGATATGCTTCAATTTTGGTTTCAACCCCTTAAAACGATCTGGAAAAGCGGATGGACGGTGTAGATAAACTACATACATTTACCGTGGGCCCAACTGAGTTTACTCAGTACGATAAGAGCGTACTGAGTAACTCGGGTCGCAATCCGATTTTCCTTAGATGATTGTTTGCAACTAAACTAGGGTCCCAACTCATGCCCCACCCAGATGTAAACATCACGTGAGGCCAGAACAGTCTTAGAGTCGAGAAAGAACATCTAAAAATAGGACTTCTGTGCCATGCATTTATGTGGTCCACAGCTCTAAAATTACTTGCCACAAAAGCAGGCGGGTGGGTCCACTCATCATACGGTTGGCAGCTTCTGATTTGGATGGCTTGACCTGCCTGATGTGTAGCGCCCACTTGACTGCATTGCAACACATGACGGGTGAGGGTTGCTTGTGAAGTTCACATGCAACAGGTAGTTGTTGACCTTGGGATGGACGGAATCGATCCGGTCAGGGACTCTGTGAAGCCCACTTTGATCTGCCTTATTTTTTGGGATCCTACCCTAAAATGAGGCAGATAAGTGGACCACAGTAGTGGGGATTGAACGCTTGCCATTAAGAATTTATTGGCGGCCACAGAAGTTTTGGATCAAGCTGACATTTGTGTTTTCCCTTCAGCCAAGTCTATGTGACCTTATGAACAGGTTGGATGGCTAATAAACATCCAAGGTGGGAAGTAGGAAGGTTTGGCTGCTTCCTGTGGTGTGGTCCACTTGAGCATTGGATCTGCCTCATTTTTGGGCTCATATCCTAAAATGATCATCTGGAAAAAATGGATGAACAGAATGGATAAAACCTATACATCATGATGGCCCCAAAGAGCCCCTGGCTGGACCAATTTCTATACAGGCGGGGGCAGGACGCAACAAAATAGAGCCTGAAAATTTTCACAATCAAACAATTGATAAAAACAGACATGATCAGCAAAACATGGATGTCCATGATTGC
This sequence comes from Liriodendron chinense, assembly GCA_003013855.2. Lineage (NCBI taxonomy): Eukaryota > Viridiplantae > Streptophyta > Magnoliopsida > Magnoliales > Magnoliaceae > Liriodendron > Liriodendron chinense. The sequence continues at coordinate 7,689,215 of ML058513.1, forward strand.
TTTGCCAATGACCAAGCTATGTCTCATCACGAAGTGGTCTGATCACAGTGAAAGTGGGGCCATCAATGGGCTAGACCCAGGCCCAGCCAGAACAGTTCAAAATCCGGGCCTAATAATAATAATAATAAATAAATAAATAATACCATCATGGACAATATACTCATAATGCATGGCAATGTACCTAGCACGAGTGTCATGTCTATTTGTATTAGCTGTCTTGCATTGGTGTTTCTGGCGGTGTGGAATGGTATGGCGTCGATATCTTTGCTGATGTCGGAATGAAATGTTCAGTTCAAAGGCAAAATGAGAATGTTCTCAAATTTGTGCTTTTTAGTGATTCTCTGTTCTATATTTGGAATAGAAGGAAGCGATTGAACTTTTCCAACACATCAAAATGGCTTCTCAAGGAGGTTGATTATGTCACGTCTTATGGATCTTTTTGGGCTTGTTCTCTTTAGGACTTGCTGTATGTCATCTGCGTGATGAATGGAGTGTGTTTCATATATATTATGAGAGAGAGAGAGAGAGAGAGAGAGAGAGAGTGAGAGAGTGAGTGGTTTATTACTGTTGTTTGCCGTGGATGATACTGAACAATCGGAATCTGTAGTACAGATCATGGTTCTTTTTCTTTTCTTTTTTAAGGAGTTCCAGTCAGAATGTTATCAATATCATTCATCATCCCATTCTACATCACAGCAACAGTGACAAACAGGTGTGCCAGGAAAACATATCAAGGGTCCAAGAGGAAGAAAAAACAAATTTTAAGACCTGGAGAGATTACAAGCATTATGTTGAATTCGACCACCCAAATAAATGCATAAATCATATGCCTTGTCTATCTACGATTTTACTTACTTTCAGAAAATGTTGAATTGTGCTAGATAAGATTACTAAGAAATGGATCTAAAGAACCCCTCATCAATGCTGAAAAGGAACATCAGTATTAGCCAAATCAGTTGAGGGCACCCACGCCCTCAAAATGGACAGGTATGTGTTCGGTTCACCTCAACAAAGGGAAGGGTCCACACAAGTTGTCTCATCAAACAGGTACAACAGACAAAATCGGAGACCTTCCTTTTGCTGTTACAAGCCAAATCTCTCAGATAAGAACCATGCGTTGGCACCTCATCATCTTCATTAAACCTATGTTTTTCTGCATTTGATGGTGGTTTCCTGCCGTAACTGCAATTCCCATGGTTCACAGTTACATGTATTTGGATTCAACTAGAGCAGATCACAAACCCAAACCTTTCTATCATCACATATCATGAGAGCTTACCAGTCGACAGGAAAATGTCTGGGTGAACCCCATGTTTGCACCCAGTAGCTGATCCTGGAATCGCCTGCATCATCCATAGTGATTGCATGGTTTCCTGATTTAAAAACCTCCAAATCCAAATACCGTTTCATTAGAACCAATTCGAAATGCTAAAGTCTCGGAGCTTCCGCAGGTGTTTCTCCATATCTTTTCTTGTGTGGATCCACTCCTCTCTTTCTATGACGGTGGTGGGATCATCCCTCTCAGCCTGAAAGGCAGAAGAGTTCTAAGGGATCAGCAATTGCAGAACGAATGAGAATTGGAATAGGCAGATTTATGGCATGATATTCAGTCACCATAGGAATTATTTTGAAGGAAGCTCCTTTGTCACGAATGATCAGCAGGTCTTTCCTTCTATCCCTATTTCTTCCTTCTGGAATTGTTACCTGTTAAAAAGAAGTCAGATAATCTTTCAGGGGAAATTGAACTATAAAAGGTAAACTTTAGCAACTACTTGTTTATTGATCCACCCACTCATAGATCTTTACTGAGAATTAGCAGGATTATGGATTAAAAAAGAACAGTGTACTGGTTGAAACCTTTCATGCATGATAACTTTCATATCATTTCATGGTTTTTGTAAGCTTTCTCCAAAGTGATATTCCCAAACCTCAATTAGCTGGTCAGGATGAGTTCAACCAGAATCAATAAAAAAGGCTGCATGGTAAAATGGTTAGTGCATTTCCTTTAGTAATTCAAACCAACCTGCCTTTAACACCAGAATCATCCTGGCCTACCGCTGCCTGGGAGCCTGATATAACGAATGTGCATCTATTATTCTCTCTTCAAGTTTCTGGAACTCTAATGTGTAATTTTTCCACCACTTCTCAACTATGATGGAGTTTAAATGCCATTTCCACAACCACGAAGAAAGAATGAGGTGCAAACATGCAAACACATATTGGATATCAAAAAACAGCCAGGGCATTTCCAATTTTTTTGCGGCAACACCGGTCTCAAAGCGGAACTTAGTAAACTTGGAGCCCACATACGCATTCACATGTTTGTGTGCATTAGGGAGCATGATGTATGAAACTCAGTATAGCAACTAAAAGGCATTTCTAAAGCTGCCTGCTACTACGCACGTCATGGAGAGGCAGCAGATTAAAAGCATGACATTGAACAGTTATTTAGGCATGTCAGAGACTAACTTTTTCTCTTACGTGGGCATCATCATGGTGCCTGCAAAACCATGCATCTCTCCAAGGCATACAATCTAGATAGTCAAGATGACAACTTTACAGATTATTTTGGTGATTTCTTAAACGATTTTGTATCCTAGGCTGTTAGAATACGTTGTGCCTAAGCTTAAGGGCTTAAAAGGATTGAGAAAGAAATCCCAAATTCCATCATTTCAGGTTAAAGTTTAACTCTTGAGGTTAGAGAGGTGTCATGGTCTCATTGGTTATTCGTGATTCCTTTTCAAGCACAATGATGCCATATCTCAGGAAGGATATCACATGGGACCACTTACAGAAACTTGATTTCAAAACAAAAATGAAAGCTTTGAACTGCGTGGCAATTAACAACAAGAGGGATGCCAAAATTCAGAAAAGTATCATAAAGGAAGAGAAGGTAAGCAAACAAGTATCATAAACATGTATATGTGTATGTCATCATTATCTAAGCCTTGTCCAAACTAATTGGGGTTGGCTACAGGAATCCTGTTATGCCATTTCACTTCATCAAACCTTTTCTTACTGCCTCCATCCACGTCTCTTTGGGCATTCCCCTTGCTCATTTAGAACCTTCGTCTCATGGTATTCAAAAACAATTACATAGGAAACAGCCACCCCCTTTATGTGATACAGAGGTGAATTGGTCCGTTATGAAAAAAATATCATATCAACCCTCATCCACAGATACGACCATTACAGGCAGATACAGCCATAGAGGACCATTTGAAAAAAAAAATCATTTATCCTGTTTTTCCACTTCTTCCTTCATTTCAACCATGAAGCTTAGGAAGTAAATATAAACTCGATATAGGCCTATTTTGAGGATCAAAACATGAAATTTGTGTAAGATTCAATGAATTGAAGCCGAATGGACCATTTTAGGGAAGTATCAAAAGGAGATAAAGTATCATTTTTTTCATTTTCCCATCTTCTTTTATGTTGTATTTATATATAATAGGCCCTAATCCATCAAATCATGTTCAATTGGGGCCCGTTTGGTCAATTTTCAAGAGGTCAAGCTGACACTGGCCCGATGAACAGGGAGCCGAACAACCGAAGCAAGGGTAGCCAGGGCGTCGGCTAACCTGTTTTCATCTCTGGGAACGTGCTCGAACTCAATTTCTTTGAACCACTTGATCAGGTGCTCAGCTAGTGCTTGATAAGGCATGAGTCTGGGTTCCTTTTGTCATGGAGAACCAATGTCAAGCTGACACTGGCCCAACAAATAACATTCTTTCCTGATAATGGCCCATTACACCATCAAATACATGTCCCAAAAAAAAAAAAAAAAAAAAAAAAAAAAAAAAAAAAAAAAAAAAAATGGGATCCTCACTTTTTTAGAATTTTACCAATAAGTTTTTAGATTTTTTCCCAGAGAAATATGCCAGCAGCTACTGTTATATAATACTTTGCTTCAACTTGAACCAACTCAATCCTTCTAACCAGTGCACTTCTTAGCAAGGTGTCCCGTAGTGGTATCGGTGGGCGTAACGGTGCCCACCATTTCCAATACAGATACGGCCCCCGTAACGATTCAATTTTTTTTTTTTTTTTGCCAAAAAATTCTAAAAAAATATGGATTAAATCCAGAAAATTCCAAACATCCCAAATATGCATTCATTTATAATTTTGAACATGTTTATGGTGGTGAAGCGGTCTACTCTTTGGTGAAAAAGCTGTATCGAGCTGTCTAATGAATTTATAAAGCTAATAACCTGGAATTAACTGCAAAACTTATAAATTCAAATTTCTAACTGTCTAATACCAATAATATGTATATTAGAATAAATGTAACATCAAAGTATTTCAATTTTCACATGTAACATTAGTCATGAATCTGTAAATATGATTTTCCATGTTTTTGAAAAAAATGAGTTTCTCTAATTTTTAAAATTATTTCGAAATTAAAAAAAATACAAAACAAATAACAAACCATGTGCATAATCTGTAAAATGCACATGATTATGTTTTATTATAAGTAACACATGTTCTCCAACCTTTAAACCAGAATTTTTTTTGAAAAAAATGATTTTCCCTAATTTTTAAAATTACTCCGAAATTAAAAAAATACCAAAAAAAATAACAAACCATGTGCATAATCTGTAAAATGCACATGATTATATTCTATTATAAGTAACACATATTATCCAACCTTTAAACCAGAAATTTTTTTGAAAAAAATGATTTTCCCTAATTTTTAAAATTATTCCGAAATTAAAAAAATACAAAAAAATAGCAAATTATGTGCATAATCTATAAAATGCTCATGATTGTGTTCTACTATAAGTAACACATGTTATCGAACCTTTAAACCAGAATTTTTTTTGAAAAAAATGATTTTCCCTTACTTTTAAAATTATTCCGAAATTAAAAAAATACAAAAAAAATAGCAAACCATGTGCATAATCTGTAAAATGCACATGATTATGTTCTATTATAAATAACACATGTTATCCAACCTTTAAACCAGAACTTTTTTTGAAAAAAATAATTTTCCCTAATTTTTAAAATTATTCCGAAATTAATCCGAAATTAAAAAAATACAAAAAAAATAGCAAACCATGTTCATAATCTGTAAAATGCACATGATTGTGTCCTACTATAAGTAACACATGTTATCCAACCTTTAAACCAGAATTTTTTTTGAAAAAAATGATTTTCCCTAATTTTTAAAATTATTCTGAAATTAAAAAAAATACAAAAAAAATAGCAAATCATGTGTATAATCTGTAAAATTCACATGATTGTGTCCTACTATAAGTAACACATGTTATCCAACCATTAAACCAGAAAAAAAAAAAAAACATTATTTTTACTAATTTTTAATATTATTCCGAAAATAGTCAGAAATTAAAAAAATATAAAAATCAGTTGCATAATCTTCAAATACACATTTTAACATTTTACAATGGCTAGAACATCATATCAAGGTGGAAAAAAAGCGATTAGAGGAAGAAAAAGGTATAAATACCTATTTTTGGATTTCTTTGGAAAATGGCCCACGGAGCTTCGATTCATCCAAATCGTAGAAATTGGTCATTTTAATTCTCCAAAATAGACTAATTGTGGTCATTTTTAGCAAAAGAATAGATTAGAAAAGAAATGGCAGAAGAAAAGTGTGAAAAAATAAAAAAAAATCAGATTTATAGAAAAAAATAAAAACTAGCCGTTTTCTGACTGTTACGGGGGGCGTAACGGCTTTTACGGGTCAAATTTTTTAGGGTCCCCGTTTTAGACCCCGTATCGCGTAACGGCTGACGCCGTTTCCATTACGTATCGGCCGATACGTAACCGTTTTGGCACACCTTGCTTCTTAGTCTATGTTGCGCAAAGCCAAACCATCCAAGTCTACTTTTCCTCATCTTATTACCAAGTGGTGCTATTCCTAAATTCCCCTGAATGAACTCATTTCTAATTCTATCCCTCCTTGCCTTGCCACTCATCCATCTCAACATCCTCATGTCAACTACGCTCATCCACTGAACATGTTATTCCTTGACTACCTAACATTCTTTGGCTCATCTTATTATTGTTCTATATGAACTTGTACGTGTGCAATGAGCACAAATGTATGCTTCATAGGATCCAGGTATCCTGAACTTATATGTGGGCAGAGACAAGCCATCCGCAAGCACAAAACTAGAATGATCCAGACATTGTAGGACTTACGCGTGTAATGAACACAAGTCATGTTAGTTAAAAGGTGTGTGCATGTGTATATAATGGATACAAGCAATGTCGTCAAAATCGCCCGATTTGTCATACAAATCATATCGCATTGCACACCACATGATATGAATCACAGATTCCAATCGCAAATCCCCCAAAAATTGTAACTGAATCATACGAGTTATATTAAAAAAAAAAGCACAATTATCTTGTCAAATTGTATGAATCATAAGATTAACATGGATGCATAAATCGGGCCCAAATTGACATAAAAATTATTTTTTTCCATCTTCCATACATTTTTCTTCTTCTTTTTTTTTTTTACCCTTCTACTTTTAGAACATGTAAATGGCCCTCCCCTAATAAAAATCCTTACTTTTGTCTTTTGAGAGAGAAAGAGAGAGAGAAGAGATGGGGATTTTGATATTCAAAAACCCAAAATAAAGACATCACAATATCTTTTTCTTTGGTCAATAGAATCGAATGACACTTTTTCCAACATGATTCTACACTCAAAAAGGTAAAATTTTTAAAGGACTTGTATGTTTTTAAGATAAAATTCTTGAACACAACAAAAAGGAAAGGCAAGAATCCTTTAACATTGACACAGTATATACCTTATACAAGTTAACAATAGCCAATGTCATGACATGTATTACTTTTCTTGGTGCACATTTTGATGAGTACATAATTTTTTCTGATTTATTTATACTTTTCCAAAAATTAGATAATTAAAAAAAATCGTACTATTTACAATACGATTTGCAATTCAATAACGATTTTGACAACATTCGATACAAGCACATCATAAAAAATGTCAGTAGGAGCAAACGTGGGAGAATGACAAGAGTAAGACTTCTAAAAGTCTCCACCAAGTCTGATTTTTAATGTCTTAAACCCAAAATTATAATGTCCCAACAAAAGCACCCTAAACATCTTTCTCCTCATTCTTTCAATAAGTCCATATGAGATCCACCCGGATGTTTGTATCCAACAGAGGTGTAACTGATTCTGTTTGCTGAAAAGTAGACTTGATGACTTGAAGAAACACCCTTGACCCTCCTACTCCTACTCTCCATTGGGAAACAATTTTGATTTAGTCCAGTAAGCCCAAAAGGAGGATCCAAATGATCTGGCACAATGAAAGTTATCATCCACAAGTTGCGGATTGAAATTTTAGTATAGTAGTGTTAGATGAATCATGAAAACAATGAGACACTGGACCCTCTTAAATTTCCAATTTCAGCCCTGATCTCAAGTCTCCAATGAAGGGATCAAATGTTATTTTATTTTCAAGACACAAACAAAAATCTTTCAAGATTTCTGCCTAATTTAACTGAAGCTGCTAATCGCTGAGTTCCAAAAACAGATATTCATGAATGGGAGCAGAAGAAAACCTACATTGAAGACTTCAAGTTGTCAAGTTTCATAACCATTATTATCAAAAGAGCCCATTCTCAAATAAAGACACCATTACCATATTAGATCTATTAGAATGATACAACAAGATTTTCATGATAGGCATAGAAAAGATGAAAGGTAGGAAGGATATCTTTGTCACATGCATATGAAAAAAGAAATTCACAAAGGATGTCTCACCAAAACTTTTGCTCTGGTAATTGATTTAGTTTTTGAATCAATAACATAGATCTCCTCAAAATCTAGAACAAACTCTGGGTCACCTGACCTCCTGTTTCTGTAGTGCTTGGTCAAGAAAACCTGATTCATAAAAATGAAGTAAGTCAACAAAAATGAAGAAGTCTAAAAAATATTCAGGCATTCATTCTTTACGATTTTAATTCTTGCCAGAGCCTTTTTTTCCTTTGTTCTTTTTTATGAATAAAGAGTTTTATTCAAGAAAAATTAGAAATTTTATAGAGAGACAAATACAAAAGATACAACAGAAAGCACCTCTACCCTCACAGCACCCTCCTGCAGACTAAAATATTAATTTGGATCCCCAAACAGACCCAAAAACATAAACACTAAAGACAAACACCCATTAGGGATGCAGCACAATATATGAACAAAACCCAGGCAAGCAGACTCGACCACTTGCCTCCCCAGATACAGACCCCCTTAATTACACTGCTGAATTTCCTCCCAATTTTATATAATTACTGCCCTCGTGAACCTCTAAATTTCTTGCTAGCCCTTGCCCAATCTAGAGGAACTCTGCTAATTCTCTCATATCACCCCAGAAGTCTCTACTTTTTCCTCCAAAGTTCTATCTGTTGGAGTACCATAAGTAACATTAAATTTCTCCAAACCTGAGTTGCGGGATTCTACGGTGCCCCACAACTCAGGAAAGCACCGATTCAAGTGTGGATAAGTGATAGGAACCTTATAATAATGCTACCACCAGAATCAACTGAAGTAGTGCACTGCATCATGAAGACAACATCTCCAAGGAGCTATGCAAGAGACTTGCCCATTTTCTGCTCATTTTGTACACTAGAGGCTTGTGCATAGTGTATGGAGTTGTGTACACAATTTTAGAGAATGCTAGAATTTTGCAGTATAGAGATCTCTAGAATGCTCAAGAATTCTCTAGTAGGTCTTTATAGAGAGAGTAGTGTAGAATTATCTATGGGGTTCTAAATTTTTCTCGGACATTGGATGATCGCCACATTGCACCATCCTCCTGGCCATCCATGTAAAGTAGCTAGAAGGCTCTTAATTCTATAAAAGAGAGCCCCTCTTTTGTACCCATCCTCAAAAAGTTGTGATCTCTGTGCAATATAAGTACTCTTGCCTTCAAGTCTCTCTCGTGTGCTCTGATGCTCTTTTCTCTTCCAAGTAGCTAAGCAACACTTGGGTGGTTGGTTGACTCATCCACCACGAGGCTCTACGAGGCAAGTGCCACGCAGTCTGCACTTGGGAAGCACTCAGGCCATGACAACTAGCTCTGGTGGCAGCCAACTCACTAAACCAGGACTCAAAAAAATCAGCTAGTCCACATTCGCAACCGCGCACCATGAAAGCATGTGCCCCACCTTGACATGTAGTACGATTTCAACGCACACAAGGAGCAATAAAACACAAATAAAGAGGCAACTTTATTAGTCAAAAAAGGATTTCAACAAAAACAAGCCCGATTACTGAGTACATGACATGACAGAAAGTCATCATCACTATCACCATCACAACCTTGTCTAGCCATTTGGGGCTTTCAAGATTTGGTTCACAAAAGTTTGATCAGCTACCCACCAAATATAAAACCTCCTTTACACGAGCTGGGATTCGTTGTTGTATGGCTATCACTGAAGCAAGTAACAAAAAGGGGCCTTTTCGTGACAAGATTACCTATATTTTAGGTGTAAACACCCCACCTCAACGTGGATCATCTAATCTCGAACCAAGCTAGGAGGGTTGTGCCTCCTAATTTCAATCATGAAGGGGTTAACTAAAGCCAGGGAAACACCTCGCCCTGAACCTATTTGTCGCTTAAAAAACCCATAATTTACCCTAGGAGCAATAAGGGGTGGGAACTCAGCCTTCCCAAGCCCAGGGCCTACCACTTTTGACTTTTTTAATCATTTATAGAGGGTGGAAATTGGATTTTGTCACCCTATATTTTTGTTTTCTGGAGTTCTTGGACCATGGAAATTCAATTTCTATGAGTATACGATCCTTTCTTTTGAGTTTTCTGACCCTTGGAAATTCAATTTCTACGAGTATACGATCCTTTCTTTTGAATTTTCTGACCCTTGGAAATTCATTTTCCACATGTACAATACCTTGTTTTTCAAAAACTCAGCCCTCTAAACCCGTTTTAACTTATTAAGTCATCTTAGGTGTTACTTTTTTTCTCCCTAATAATCCCTTTAATGGTACTAGATGTCTCTCCACATAAAAAGAGGAAGGCAAAAGAAAACCAAAAGTTCACTAGATTACTAAAAAGCCACCCCCAAAATCTATAAATATTAAATAGTCCTCCTCACGGTATGCAATAATGGTAACGGTCGGTGGCCATGATGACCACCATAAGTACCATTATGATATGAGCCGTAGCAGCCGTTACGACGCACATAATGGCCATTACGGCGAAATATCTTTAAAAAAAGATGGATCGGCCCCGTAACATGTAACAATTCCCACCATTATCACACTACATAACGGCTTTTACGTAACTGTTTCTTAATACCTTTCTTCTCTTCCAAGAGAAGGGCCTTCTAGCTTGTGCTTGTCTCCACTCCACTTCCTAATCCACTTTCCAATAAAAAAGAAACTTTCAGTATAAGACTATGCAAGGCTAAGGAGATTGCCTCAACCCTTTCAAGTTTCGAGTAACACCTCTATAACCTGGTGGTAGGAGGATTTGCTTGATTTATCTTCCCTTCGGAACCTCCTAATGCTGATTTCATAAGAATAGTTCAAGCAGCAAGGCTCACTATTGAAGTCAAGGACCATCTTAGAAGACAATTTTCCAACAACCACTCCACACATTTCTTTCATTTCATCTAGTTCTTTCATTATTATTTTTTCTTTTCATTCAATACCAAAAAGCCTGTACAAGGAACTCCAATCCCCATGAAGTATGGACAATGCACTTACCCAGGAAAAGGTCCCTAACACCTTCCTTCTCCCTAATCAAGGCCCCTGCCTAGCTATAGTGCAAGACCATATAGATTGGAGTCATTTCAAAATCAAATTCCTTATTAGATAGTTGCTTCCATGGACTTCTAGCCACCATTGGAACCCAAAAAATGGGTACTGGGTAGCAGTGACTTCATAATTTTACACCTATAATGTTTGGTGGGCTAGCCAATCTATTTCACAAACTGGCAACTCCATTGGGGATTACTAGGCCCAACTTGAAATAATGAGAATTGAAATTCTTAGAACTTGATTTTTTTTTTGTATGCCCAATTGGACTAGTTGTTATCTTTCTAGTTGAAAGAATGGTTGGTGATTATTTTTGGTTTTGCTTCTTTTCTTGGTTTTATAGGTGGTTACACCCTCATTATACACCCCCTTTCATTCTTTTTTATTTTGTTGTAATTCGAGATTTGTGATTGTGAACTGAGGGCAAGAACTTCGTGAAAGCTAAGAGTGATTAGAAACCTAGGTGCAGTAACAGGGAGAACCACTGTTGTCTTTCATTGAGTAGGAGCTCCCAAAAGCACACTCCTACAAGAGAACAATGCAAGGATTAGAGACATTCATTCCGACAGCCACTAAATACTCCCAAATTCTATTTGCACATGGAAGACAAATAATCTCAGTACCACTTCTTTTTGCTACGACTTCTTTCTTTTCTTTCTTTTTTTTCAAATCATTTCATGTCTTTTGCCAAATATATGATGTAGTCATTATATTATTCCATTGATTGGCAATACCAGATCACTCATATGGTATGAAGGAATCATTGATGATCCAAGTGGCATCGCCTTCTCAAGTCCCTTCCAGTTACCTTTTACAAGAACATACAATCAAATGTGTGAAAAGAAAAAAAAAAATATATATATATATATATATTACCATACGCTCTTTAAGAGAGCCAGACCACTAGCAAGGAACATAGATCACACAAGAGATCATATAAACCATCAATAAGAAGCAAATTCTTTTTTTCTGAGATGGATGCTTTTTCAAATCATCAAAAGACAGCAGTATTTACATCAAAAGATGCAAGAAAGACACTACAATAAGTTAAATTCATAGGAAAGAGAAAATTTTGGATGTACCTTCATAATCTCCCTGGCAGATTTATATAATGGATCTCGAGGTGCATCAATGGGTGGCTCAGTAACATTATAGCATCCGTAATCACTTTTTGAACAACGAATATACTGTAGTAATGAAAGTAAAGGAAAAATGATTTAGCGGAAAGACAGACATATTAAGATCACAATTATCATTCAAAAAGAAAAACAATAAGTTCACAATTCTCAATTCAATCTAGTATATCGACAAAACTAAGTACCGGAGCTATCACTAAAGTATGATTTTTTTTTTTCATAAAATGTGAAAAAATTTAGGCTGCATTCAGTCACACCAAATATCAAGAATTTTCATGGTATTGCACAAATTAGACTGACTAATCATGAAATATCATCATATTCGGTGCAACCAAATGCACCCTGTAATATATCGAATTTAAATAATTGCAGTAAAATTGTAATATGCCATCCTTCAACTTAGTAAGCAGTGGCTAATGGCTACCCCAGTAGTGGAAAAAGTTGTGATTTTGGAAGTTTCTACTCTTAGTGGAATTTCCAAAAGATGCAAATGGTGCTCTGTGTTGTTGTAGAAAGTTGTGATTTTGGAAGTTACTACTTTTTTTTTTTTGAAAGATGACGAAATTTATTAAGAAGATAAAAATAAAAAAATTAAAAAAAAAAAAAGGAGGAAAAAGGGAAAAGAAGGACGCTGAAATAGCAACCCAACTAGACCCCTAGAAAAGCCAAACTACAATCCTTTAGATTTTTAACAGCTACAACCCATTCGCATACTAGCGATTTTATCCAACGAATAATGCCCTCTACCGCCTTTCTTGAATTGTCGAAGCATCTAGCATTCCGTTCCTCCCAGATTGCCCACCAAAAGGCAAGAAGGGTCATCCTCCAAAGAGTTTTCCTGTGCTTGGGGAGGCAAACTCCATGCCAATCTTGCAGACAACAATCCACCGTCTTCGGCTTGACCCAACATGTCTGGAATCGACCCAGGATTTCCGACCAAATAGGATTCAAGAAGGGGCAGTGCATGAAGAGATGGTCCACTGACTCCCCATCTTGCATGCACATATAGCAACAATTTGGAATAATCATGGCCCTTTTCCTCAAGTTGTCAATAGTTAGGACTCTATTCCTGCCCACTAACCATCCAAAAGAAATAATTTTCGGCAGAACGGTATAAGACCAAATGAATCTCGTCACTCCCAACTCAACAAGGATAGGAGGACTACCCCTCATGGAGAAAAAGGATCTAACTGAAAATATGCCCGAGCTATCCGCTTTCCAAACCCATCTATCCAGCTCACCTTCAGTAGGAACGAAGATATGCAGTCTATTCCATAGGGCAGCATACTCATCCACTTCTTCATCTCTAAGGAGGCGCCTACACAGACGACCCAAACTATACAATTACTGATGAGAGAGCAGCAACTAGCTACATGGACTGAAGGATCCACTGCCAAATTAAAAATGGAGGGAAACTCACTTTTTAGATTGAGAGAGCCTGCCCATTCATCCCCCCAAAATCTAATTTTCTCGCCATTGCCCAAAGAATACCCTATTCCTTTCAGGAAGTCTTCCCTAACCGACCACACTCCTTTCCACAAGGCTGAGGCCCTGTATAACAACGGTTCTCTTGTGCCCCATTCCCCCACCGAGAGGCCGTATTTGCACTTGAGGACCTCTTTCCAAAGAGCACCATCCTCTTCTACGAACCTCCAATGCCACTTCCCAAGGAGCGCCGTGTTCACTAACCTCAAATCCTTAATACCAGCACCTCCCTAATGCCATTTTGGAAGTTACTACTCTTAGTGGAATTTCCAAAAGATGCAAATGGTGCTCTTTCGTGTTGTTGTATTGAAAGAAAGAGCTCTTTTATATCCCTGTGAGTATTACTTCATGATTTTTGGAAGTTCTGCTAACACTGGGAATTCCAAATGTCATGAATTATTTCCCCGCAATGTGAGCCAAATGAAGCACAACATACTCAAGTGGGTTTTCTAATTGTTCCCACTCTCTTATCCTTCCATCATTGGAAAAGGTTTCCTCCCAATCACGTTGGCTTGTTCTTTAGTCAAAGGAGAAGATTCTATTTGGGGCTTTTAAGCCTCATCACGAAACCTAAAACTCCAGACATTATGGAGGATGGCATCATGGCAATTAAAACTTGTTTCTCCATGGTGGCATAGAGAGATGAATAAAGGACTGCATGTCCCAAAAAATGCAGCCAAGAGACCACATAATAACAAGTAATAGAATGCCTAGCCCGAACTAGTGGATTGTAGTAGTGTTCTCTGCAGGTGAGGCCCACCTTCCCACAATCCAGACCATTCAACTTGTGACCCCTCCATGGACAAGCAATGCTGCAAATACCACCTGTTGGGTTTCAAACTCCCCGTTTGGCGGTCCGTCAATCGACCGGCAACGGAAGATGGTGGAGAGAGCATCGGATCTAACCCAATGTGTATCACGTCGCCAGAAGCAGGTATTCGACTCCACTGGTGAAAGAAGATGTCAAAGGGAACAATCTTCTGCTATAAGCGGTCCACACTGCAAATCGTGTGGCTTGGATGGAATCTTCTGCTATGGCTTCTCACACACATACTGAATGTATGTTGCCCTGTGTTTTTATAGAACTCAAACAGGGCAGTTTTTCCAACCGTAGGGGAGATGGTCTTGCATTTACATAACTGCTAGACGATGTGGGGCAGTTACAAAAACAGCCACAGTCCATATCTCCAAATTGGGTGGGCCCCACTTGGACGATACGTGCAGCACCACCCCATCAGACAAACCAAGGATCCAATAATTGGTCCATGAATGGACGGTTCAAAATAAACTATACCCAATGGTCTGTACCAAATAGGGAGAAATCAACCAATTGGGTACATTTCCAGTCCATCGGCAAATCACACAGAGCCTAGATAAACAATTCTGACTGCTGAAAGGCAGGCCCTGTGATGAACAGAACGCAGTTGGAACCAAAAACACCAAGCATCACATAATGCATGCCTCCATGGAAAGATGGATAAACAAATCTTTTACCTTCTGAGGCATTGGCGCTAAGACCCTCGGAATCATATAAACATCCGTGTCTGGTGGAGTAACATACATCTGCACACATACACATTGAATCAGCACGAAATAGACTATGAGAGAGAGCGAAAGAGAGGGGGAATGCCAGTTCGAGTGACACACCTCTCTGAAATCGTACACATCATTGTCAGGGTCAGGCGGCTTCCTTATAAAGAAGTCACAGTCCAAGAGGCTGATCTTGTGGAACTCGTCCTCATTGATCCTGTAATCCACCACCATCTCCGAATCCCAGCCCTGCGTCGACACGAAGCTCTTGCTCTGCACCATCTCAATGTCGTCGCTCCCATCGGAGGATGCAGCCGACACGGCGAAAAGACGGTCGTACTCAACGTCGTAGTCCTTCTTGTTGTCAACCTCCTCAGCCTCCTCTTCCTCCATGTCGTAGTCGTCAGCGCTTCCCGACTCTACGTCTCCTTCGTCTGCCCTAACCCTAAAGTCCCTCCTGCCCTTTCTGCTGCTGCTTAGGGTTGGGTTGGGGAGGAGTGAAAATTGGGGGGATATGGGAGGAGATTTGGATTTGATTGAGGGTATTTTGGGAATGGGGGATTTTGGAGAATGGACGGTCAGAGATGACGATAGGGTGGTGATGGACGGGAAGAGGGCAGAAGGTGGAAACAGAGAGAGAGCTTTCATTTTCTTTCTTCCTTCCTTTTATTTCTTCCCGCCAATCGTCGGAGGAAAGGAGACAGATGAGGATTTTTATAGCGCCGGCAGGCCCGGAACGAACTGGATAAGGGTGGTTATATGATACTCAGGAGAGTATGACACTTCATGCACAGGCAGTCAGAAATTGTACACGTGGCGCACATTAACTCAAATCAAACCGACTAAATTGTGGAAATCACTGTTTATAAGTACAACCAAATGAATATATGATTGTTCGAACAATCCTAAATTCATATTCGTCGACACTTTTTTGTTGAAAGGGGACCATTTGATTTTTTCATTTTAACCGTCGAATAAAATTTCACTAATCCAACGATAGGACAACCGAATAAATGTAATTTTTTGTTCATCATATATCTACAATGAAGTCTATGTTTTGAAAGGTTTATTTTGACTTACTTCTAGGCCAAATCTATAACATCGAAGTAATATTCTAAATGCCCGAATATCATCTGTCGCACTCCGCCAGACTATCAAAGTTTTTCCTGCCTTCTAAGGAAGCTTTGACCCTTCGTACATGTTCCACCCGAAAATATCTAGAGGTTGATCCGGTTTTCCGCTTCTGCAAGTGAGGTCCATGGTTATGAGATCCAGACCGTTCATTTGTTGGGAAACACTGTTTCCTAAATTCTAAACCTCTGAATGGTAACAAGTGAATTGATGGATGTAGCCAAAGAAAGGATCAGTAAATCAACGGTTGTTATTTTCCAATCTCTAGGATTTTAGTTTCGTATGTATCCATGGTGGTGTCCATACTCTATCAACGGTTTCGATCACTAATCATGTCCCCCGATGGGCGCGGATTTCCTGCGAAAGCCTTGCGCAGGAATTTCCTGCACTGGGAACCAAGGCGGGCCCACAGTGATGTTTTTTGATAAATCCACACCGTCCATCCGATCGTGCTCTACGGTAGATAGCTAAGGGTCGAGCATGGTCATCAGGGGCATTGTACGGTGCTTTTTCTGAAAATACCTACACTTTACTCGGCGCAATTTGGAACCCTAATCCGGTAATCAAAACCGTTGATGTGATGTGTCTCAGTGTGGATGGTGAGGATCTTAAAATAACCCTTTTTGAGAATATTTATACTCTTCAAATGGTGCACAGGAAATAGACGGTTAAGAAAAAAAGACACAGCAAATCCACATCCAGAATGCTAGAGATAGGCCTGGACTGGCTGAAGTAACTGGTCTGGTCCATTACTTTGATGGGTCCCAGCGGGATTATTTAAATTGGTAGTCCGAAGGCTACCAAAATAACCTTTGTAACAGAAAAGAACCCGAGGTATGTTATGATGCTCGACCGAAGGGAATCGTGCTCCTTGCTCGGCCGAGTAGCGTTACAGGTGGGGCCCACCTTTTGTCAAACCAAGCCATTGATTCTGTGAGTACAGAACATTCTTTAGTATCTCCGTTATTAGTTGATCCTTGCCATCCAAAACGAATAGCAGCGGTCAATGGTCCAGATCTAGTGGGCCCAACCTGACCGGTGGCTCATCCGGTATGATATTTTAAAGTGTGTCTCCATCTGCCACGTGGTTGACAATATAAGCAGTTCGGATCACCAAATGGTGGGGCCCAGAAGTACGGCCCATTCGCAGCAACAGTTCAAAGAAAGATATATTATAAGCTCCCTCTTTCTAACAGAAGATGATCCTCTATCATCGGGGCTTGAAAAGTGGTCGATGATGCTGAGATCCTGCCCGTTGATCTGGAAAATGGACCATGACGCAAATCGCCCAGACTAGAAAATCCCAGATCGGACAATCCCAACCGTTCTTTCCGTAAACAGACAAAAATACACAGTAGCAAGGAAAATCAAAAAGTTGCAGGGTCGAGATATCCTGGCAGGGTATATTCATCGGCCACGGTCCATCTACGTCGGTGAAATCATACCAAAGGTGCAGATCATTGACACGTGGGCCACATTCATCCAACATGGAGGCCGGTGGACAGCATACATGTCATTGCGCCGAGTATCGTAATGATCCTCGAAAAGATGGAAAGCTTGATGTACGGTTGAGGCGAAGTTTCAGTATCCCGCGCACAGAGAGAGAGAGAGAGAGAGAGAGAGAGAGTTTCTGTCAATCGCACTTCCCTTTTTCAGCGTCCCCACACACATGGATTCCCCTATTTTCCTTCATACAAAGGAGTAGAAGAGAAGAATTCCATCTTCCAAATTCTCGATCTTGCCATGGACGAGGAAAATCCCACCCCAAGGGCATCTTCGTCTTTTGCCCCTACAGGGGCCCCACTGCCGCCGCCGCTGCCGCCTCCTCCTCCTCCTCCTCCTCCTCCGGCGCCGACACCTACGCCGCCGGCTCTTCCTCCTTCCTCAAAAGAAACAGCTCCAGCTGCGCCGGCGGACCACCGGCAGAGGTTCTCTGTCGAGCTTCGGCCCGGCGAGACCACCATCGTCTCATGGAAGCGGCTCATCAAGGACTCCAACAAGGCGGTTCGATCCCCGCCGGTCCCCGAGCCCCCACCGTCTGGTGCGCACCCCGCCCTCGAGTCCCGAATTGCACCCGCAGGGGCAGTAAGCTTTCTTCTTTCCATCACCTTTTTTTAATTTCCATTCTTTCTCGTGCATTGAATGTAATTTATCAGCGTAGGTATTTGATGCGTATTGTGTTGTTTAGTCCAATTCAACTAGTGAATTTCCTCGATCTTGTGATGAGGTGTGTCGTGTCTGTTTGGGATCGATTCTTTTGATTTGTGTGATTGGTATGTTCCAGTGGTCTGTATATGGAAAACCTATTTGATGGGGCTTTAAGTTCCAACCATTGATCAGATTCGGGCTTTAATTTCCATGGGGGGCCCACTT
Organism: Liriodendron chinense; assembly: GCA_003013855.2. Taxonomy (NCBI): domain Eukaryota; kingdom Viridiplantae; phylum Streptophyta; class Magnoliopsida; order Magnoliales; family Magnoliaceae; genus Liriodendron; species Liriodendron chinense. Next base: position 7,707,643 of record ML058513.1, read on the forward strand.
AACCAGTTAATTTTTTTTCTAAAACTCATCACCCATCTTTTTTAGATCAATGGAAGAAACGGTTACTTGACCTGGGTTCTATAAGCATTGTTGTGGATTGGCTTTCATACACACAATTCCTTTCTTTGTAGGAAGTGTACGTTGACTCAACAGCATTACAGGCTGCTCACCTCTTTCTGGAACTTAACATTTTTTTATACAGGCCTTGATTATGATTGTGATGTTTGAAGATTCATCACACCTCCCATTCTTAGAGGTGGACTTCAGCCATGATCTTGGTAACTGTGGGCTGTAGCTACCAACCTCGCAGGGCTGAATTCATTTATAGGGTTGCATACAACTAAGTCAATTTTCCTAGGTGATCCAATCTAGGTCCATCTTGTAGGCTTTTATATCCTTAGGTCACAAAGCACAGAAGGAAATGACTAATCTACCCCAGTGATCACCTGGAAAATAAGAACATTAGGACTCTCGATTTATGGTTTTGGACCCATGAAATTTGATTTGCATTGAATTTGTTATAAGTTTACCTACTTCGCACATCTTAATTGCCTTGGTATGATCTGAGAACTCAAGTAAATATTCAGAGGTTAAAATAAGCATGAGCTGGAGGCTTTCCATATCAGTAAGCAACACAAATTGATTTCCTACAACTATGTTCTTTCAATCTCTCATAGAGTATGTTATCAGCTATGTAAGTTTGAAAATATGAATGAGACTTTTGGAGCTTCCGTTCACATTTATTTTAACCTCTTGAGTCGAATGGGCCTGTGTTTGGGGTTCTTTTCCCTTCCCGTTAGGAAATCGTTTTTAGGTTTATTATCTATGGGTAGCTACTTTTCTGTATTCTGGTGCCCTTCCATGGTAACGGTACCAAATTTTAGTTTACCTCATTGATATTTTTATTGATGTTCATTTGCTTCATTGCACTTGGTTAGCTGCTTTGTCCTTTGAATTCTGTTACATGTTCCCTGTTCCCCATCATATTGAAGATACCAATGGAACGCAGGAGAAATTCACAGCTTCTTCCATCATCTCATGTCCACATCTTTGCTTTATTAATAGGCTGTTATCTAGGACTGTGCTTAATTACTAAAATTGGGTCCAAGTGTTAAACTTAAGCTAATGGTGTGAAATTAAAACTCTTTTCATGTGTACAGCTTAGACTGATACAATATGAACTGGTTGGCCTCACATAAGACTTGGGATGGGTTCAATAAGTGGATCAGTTGCACGGGAAGGCCATTTGGCATTTTCTTTCTCTTTCTTTTTTCATTTTTTCACAGAAGGGGACCATTTGGTCATTAGGACCGTTGCCACCTCCATAGGACCCACTCCAATGAGCTTTGAGTGTGCATTCAGCATCATTTCCTCCATTTTGGTGAGCTTCTGAGTATTTTTTTAGATCGTCGATCATACAAAAACGATCATAACTCCCTCGTTACATGTCCAGTTTGGGTGATCTAGTACTCAATGGAAAAATAATTTGATGAAATTTCAAATGGCTTTGGAATCATCTCATTTAGACATCATTTGATTGCCCAAAAGTGGGCCTACCCACGCCTTACACAATCAAATGATCATGCCTTATATCTGCAAAGAGGCTGATCAATGGCTCTGATCACTTTTTGGGCCCCATGCTTGCAATGGCTGATAGATCACCCAGTGGGCCCACATGTGATCCCACACATGTGGAATTAAATCCTACGCCAAACTATAGTCTTCTAAAGCCCATAAAGGTGATTTAAGAGTCCCAGCTTGCTTTGTTCTTTTATTTGCATTGGATGTGAGAGTCCCATTTTTGTTTTGTTTCTTTTTTGCATTGGATAGCAAGCTATGGAGTTAGAAGATTAGGTTTTGTTTGTTCATCATTTGTCACTGAAGTTAATCCCTTTATACAGTTTTACAAGCCTATTTATAGGCCATATGTATGAAACAATGGGATGCTTATCTGGAATCGTTTAGAGTCCCACATGTAGTTGAAGAGAAAATACTTTATTTTTGAGTTCCTGTGTCTGGAATCGTTTTGAGGTGACTCTTCTAAACCCTGGTGGCAACACTCCCCTAAGCCCCACAGTTATCAATTATATTTCATTTTCCTCTCTTTGTTTCTGCTTTTTCCTGCTGCCATCCTCATACTGGGTTTGGTGTATCGGCAAGTTGAAGTACTCAGGAGTTCGTATTTTCTGTTGTTAGAGGAATTCTAGAGTAAGCCTGAAACTGTTTCCTTGCAGAACTCATTCTGGAGTTTAGTTTTCATATTGTGTTTCTGCCAGGATGCAAGATTTTATCCTATTTATATCCTTCAGCTATGACACCCAGATGCTTCAAAATTGGCATGGGTCTAACATTTATAGTATGTGTCTGAATGGCTTACACTAGATGCATCTTATTTTAGCAACATCATGAAATTGCTTTACACTGGTGAGACAGAATGTCAGCTCTGTTTATAATTGAATTTTCTATGTAAGATGTTTCTTTGGGAAAGTTGGTAATGGATTTGATCATCCTTTGAGAAAATAAAAATAAAAAACTTTTGTTGCATGACAGTCATGCATGCCCATTCTTTAACAGGATAAGTTTATTTGAGAAGATATGGTGCCTCACCGGGAAGCCCTTCGCTCTCATTCCTCACATTGGGTTGCTCGCTCACTCCGTCTTATGCTCAGCCCCTTCGGTAGTAGACTTTTGATGCTATCAGATCAAGAGACTTAGGTGGCGCATTGATCGCAACAGCATCCTGGAGGGCAATATTCTTTTGAGAGCATGTACTCATAAGTGGCATATTGATCCTAACAGCATCCTTGAGGATAATGTTCTTTTGAACTAAGCATGCACATATGTACCTTCACCTACATGCATGCATGTGCCTTTGTGATTAGCTTGCAAATATGTGTGCCTATCTATTTTTGTGTGGACACATTCATCTGCGTAATAAACCCATCCTTCCCTTTTCACTCTCTTACATTCCGTCAGCTACCTGAAGGTGCACATTGCAAAATGTTTGTTTGAAATTCATGATCTCTCTCATTGCATGCATGTCTTCAAATATGAAACTATCGACATTAGCATGCCTCCATGTAGGTATTTGTAGGAATGAATGTTGGTGCTGGTTTTGCAAGTACCTTTACATGGCACTCGTTGATTGCTTCAATGACCATTTCATCCCTTTCTTAATTCTACTACTTTTGTAGGACCAAGCTGCAGAAGGCGAATTAAAGGATGCTCCAAATCGTTTCAGTGCTGTTATTGAGAAGATTGAACGGCTATACATGGTACAAAATATCATTCAATTTTATTGTTCTGATAACAATTTATCGCAATCCCAAAACAGTGCCTATGATATTTGTCATTAATATCTTAGGTTCATTGGCTTATGACCTTGCTGCTTCTGTCGCCAATTCAATATTAATCTGGTAATGGAAATTGACAATTTATGGTTTCAGGGCAATCCAAGTAGTGATGAGGAAGAACTCGATGGTATTCCTGATGATGATGAGTACGACACGGAAGATTCTTTTATAGATGATGCTGAACTGGTTAGTTCATATTTCTTATTCTCATTGTGGCCTTGTTTATCTGTTCTTGGTACATTTGATTATAGAATTAAGTAGCAAATTGGAAAGGGGGGGAAATCCTTCTTAAAATTGAACATGGTTGATGATCTTCTTGGTTCCTATAGTTTGTAAGGGTCATGATGTCAACCTAAGTATGAAAAGGCTTTTCTTCATATTATTAGATGTTAGTACTCAGACTATATGTTACTATCTTTCTGCGTTTTTATGGCATTAGTTCTTACAAGAAAGGGAAGAAACTTCTCTCATGCATGATAATATCCAAGTCAACTCATGCTATAGAGCACTCTACCAATCTATGACTGTATGCTGTATAGTTTCTCATCAACGTGGCACACCTGCTCTATGCATTTGTAATAATCATTTCGAGGAAGAACCTATTAACTAGTGGATCTGCTCCAAATGATCATAACCACTAGCTTTTAGGTTCTTCCTTCAAATGATTATAATAGAGGCATAGAGCAGATGTGCGAGGAAGAAGCCAGAAAACATCAATGTTTACTGGCACATCTGCTATGTGCCTCTTTCTGGAGTATCTTAGAGTGGCTAAAATATCTATAAAGGAGAATCATAAAGGAACCATGATAATTTAGTTCCGATTTTTTTCTGCTACTGTAGAGAAGTGGCTTTTAATTCTGCAATTCTTTGAAGTACATTGGGTCATGCCATCTTCAGTTCCAAACCTCATTCAGGAATGGCACGGCATCCAGATGTCCAAAAAAGTCTTATTCTTTGGAGATCGAGCCTTCTCGCATGCTTTTGGAATACATGGGGCGATTGTAATGTGCGTTGCTTTGACAACAAGTTCAAATCATCGGATCGTCCTTTGGAAATCAAAGAGAGACGCCTTGGAATGGGCTTCGAATATTCATCAATTTGATAGCAATGTAGTGTGTTCCTTTTGGGGTCTTTCATGTGTTTTTTGTATTCTTTCAGCTTGACAATTTGTCTGGCTGCTTTCTAATAAAATCACTCATAGCTCTTCAAAAAAAGAAGCGGCTTTTAATTCGTCATCACAGTTACGATTCGATGTTAGTAGGAGCTTCTATACAATAATTTGTTTTGAATTGTATAATTTATTTTGAATTGTAGAGTCCATTGATATATGGTTGAAAGGTGATTTGTCATGAAATTTGTTATGGACTAAGGAAAAGGAGTCTAAAGTTAGCATAGTGCCTTTCAAGTTCAACAAAATTTAATAGTCTGGATCAACTAAGCCTCTTTCTGGTTTGCAGGATGAGTATTTTCAGGTTGATAAGTCGGCAACCAAACACAATGGGTTCTTTGTAAATAGGGGCAAGTTGGAAAGAATGTAAGTCTCCATGCTTAAATGGTTTTGTTGCACTTATTGTCTGCTTACTTTCCATTTTATGGTCCAATGATAGCATGGTAGGATGTGAAGATATTCTGTTGTGGGTGCTTCATCATGGACCTTTTTTTATTGCATTTTTTATTATGTGAAATGGATATGCTTGTTTTTAGTTTTAATCTATTTCTCAAGACCATGTGTTTTCCAACAAATTTAAAGACCTCAGTGTGATTGTTCATTCATGAGTTCATTTCTTGCTTCTTTGCTATAAAATATTTAGATATGCTTGTTCCTAGCAAGATAAAACTAACTCTTATGCCAGACTAGTACTTTTATCGGCTCAAATGTTTAATGAAGATTCTAAAACTTAAGTTTTAACTCAAAGGCAATGAAGACTTGATTAGCCATTTGTGAGTATCTTTTGATGTTTTGTGGGATCTATCCATTGGAAAATGGTGTTGTTTGCTGTTTTGTGGGTGAATGGGAAAAAGGAATGCATGGATCTTTTGAAGACAGAACTTGTAGAGATCCTGATTATGGCAGTTGAGTTCATGATGGTAGGTTGGGCAGAGTGCATCTGCCTGAGTTCAGAGGAATATCATTCATGGGATTCTTCGCCAATTGGACTGTCCACTGCCAAGGTATCTGGTAGCTCCATGCTTTGTGTACTAGGCCAGAGGATGTCGATCAATGTGGTCATGTTGTGGCATTGTATATTTTATTTTATTTTTTATCTTTTTAGGTGGATGATAATTGATCTCTCATAATCCTTTTTTATCAATAATCTACTTATTTTTTCCTTTGTTTATTTAAAATTTCAGTTGCCATTTAAAAAAACGAAAGAAAGAAAAAAATCCATTTCTGCATTCCATGAGTGAGAAAGACATGGAGCAATTACTCCCTTAAGAGCAATTGGGTTCAGGCAGCTACCTGAATGAAAGGCTCTTTTTGCTTCATCCTCAGGATCTCAAGTTTGAGCCAAGCATACATACCAAACAAAAAACTCAACATTCCAATCTTACATCACTACGATTACTTGTCAGTTGTCACTATTAATTTATTAATTTGCACTGCATATTAGTATGTAATCTGCATATGGTTTGTCATTACATTACACCAAAAGTTCAAGGATGCCCTATGATGGGGTTGCATCCTTGGAGTTGGCATATAAGCAACCAAGGGAACCTTGCATGTCATTACGAGGATCTTATTACCAGCTTTCTAAATGTCAGGGTGGTCCACGCTTGTGGATCAGAATATCGTTATCGTATCGGCCAATACGGCTGTATCGTATCAGTATCAGCTGGATACAATACATGATACAGATCTGTATCGGCCCGCCATGCAAAAGGGGTACTGTATCGGCCCGTATCAGCTTCAACCGATACAGCTAAAAAAGACATTTTTTGCTTCTTCTTTTTTTATTGTTTTCATTTTTCTCCTCCTTTTAATTTCTTTGCAGAGAGCGATTGTTTTAAATGCATTTTTTACCATATCTAGATCAGAGTTGAAGATTGAAACTTCTTCTTCTTTTTTTTAATCAAAGAATCGAAGCTGCCAGGTCCTATTTTGCATGAATTAAAAAAGTAAAAAAATAATTTTTTTTCCTGATTCGATCTGGAATCCCATCAAAACAACAATATAAACTATTTCGATCAGATCTTGGTTGATTTGATCTGGATTTGAGGTGTGTTTTTTTTTTTTAATTATTTATAGGCATTTTCTGAAAATTTTAGGAAAATATTTTTCAATTAATTTTTTTTACTGATTTTTGTTATGATGCTTGAGAAGTATTAGAAGACTATGGATCTACCGATTTGTTGAAGATTTGGGGGTTTTCTTTTTTTTATTTTTTATTTACATAGGTATTTTCTGAAAATTTCAGAAAAAAAATTAAATTAGTTTTTTTTCTAATTCTTGTTATGATGCTTGAAGAGTGTTAGAGGACTATAGATCTACTGTTTTATTGAAGATTCGGGCTTCTTCTTTTTTACTTTTCATTTACACAGGTATTTTTTGAAATTTTCATACATAATTTTTTTTTTTTTAATTCTTGTTATGATTCTTGAGGAGTTTAAGAATCTGGATCTACTGATTTGTTGAAGATTTGAAGTTTTTTATTTCTTTTTTACTTGCACATGTATTTTCTAAGAAATTCATAAAAAAGTTTTTAAATTGTTTTTTTTTAATTCTTGTTATGTTGTTTGAGGAGTATTAGAAGCATATGGATCTACTGATTTTGCACATGCATTGATTAAAAAAATATTTTCTACATTTATCTCTATTTTTGAGTTAATTTTTAGACATTTTTTGTTTTTTTAAATAATTTTAGAAAAAATATATTAGTTGATAGATAATCATATTAGCAATATATGATATCAATTTAAAAAAAAAAAAAAAAAAATCAACACCACACCTTACAATAGGTCAACCCGTTAGGACAACATTCTTACCAAAGAATGGTCTAATACAACATTGAATACATGGTCAAAACACACACACACACACACACAAAAAAAAAGGATAGATTCTTGAATATTTCATTTTTTTTCCATTTTCTAATATATTTTCTCATTTTTTTGCTTTAAACAAAAAATTATGACCGATATAGGCCAATATGGACCCAATACCGATACACGGCGCCGTATCGTATCATTTCTCCGACGGGCCGATATGGCAACTGATATCGTCATTTAGAACCATGTCCACACTGCACAGTAAATGGATTGTCCTATCAGCATCAATAACTCAAACACTGTTAGTATTATGCTGTAATTGTCTTCAATTCTAGTTGCTATATATGCAACACAATAAGAACTAGATGGCTTCATAAATAGGCAAATAGAAGTAATAAATAACCTGTATAGAGAATTTGCACCATGTTATCTTGAAATATGAATGAAAGACAAATCTCATATATTGTTGTGTATTTTACTCATGCTCACCTATGCTTTAGCCTAGATTAAATACTTTTGGTGTTTGACCTTTCGTCCTTATTCATGCCATTTTCTCGAAACTTTGTTTGGTGCTTATGTTTCTATTTTTCAAGTGAAATTTTCTGTTTTTCAAATGAAATGACTGATTCTTTCTCATTATCCTGAATTAACATGGACTTTGCACAGTGCTTTAAACCAACTTCTGGACGTCCACCCCTGTTAATTCATTCTAAAATTATCAGATTTGATTTCAAGTTCACGAGTTATTCCTGAAGGAATTCCTCATCTGGTTAACGCTCTAGGTTGTTAATAGCAATAGCAAACCTAGGAAGGCCAATTCAAAATAGAGAGGAGCATAAATAGTTTCTTCTTTTTCAATTATGCAAAAACTTTGGTAGGATGCACCAGCATCGGTAGCTTAACCTATACAAATTATATCTAGATGTGGTTCATTCCCTATTTAGGACATGCCGATTGACCATCCTTTCAACTGATATGAGAGGGCTTGATTTTATTTGATAAATGCCAAAGAGATCTTAACCATAAGGAAAGTGGGGAACTCTCTCTCTCTCTCTCTCTCTCTCTCTCTCTCTCTCTCCCTCCCTCCCTCCCTCCCTCTCGATCGATATGAAGCATCGGTTGGTAAGAAACTCAGCAGCCTGGGGTGCACTTCTGATTATTTCACTTGATGTACCAATGTTTGAGATGCCACTGTGTAGGTTGATGTACCAACTGATAAGAGAGGGCTTGATTTTATTTGATAAACTTGATGTACCAATGTTTGAGATGCCACTGTGTAGGTTGCATGCTGCTCAAAATCAGATAAAGTACGTGCAGTTTTAAATCATCTTGATGTTAGAATTCATTTCTTTCTTTCTTTCTTCTTCTTCTTCTTCTTCTTGATTCTTTGGTTTTGTTGAGGTTGAGAAATATTTTCATCACCTTGGCGTATGATCAATTTCTCTGCTGCTCAGATGCAAAGTTATGATGATTTTTTTGCTATTAGTAGTTATGCGGTAAAAGGATAATTGGAAAATGGCCTTTAATTATCTCAAGTTTGATATATTTGATGTGTTTTTTGCCAGAAATGAACCTATCTCATCACCTAATAACACGTCAAAGAAACGGAGAAGGAAGGACTTGACCAAATCTCGTAGTGAAACAGATGGGGAGCATATACAGCATATACGAAGTAAGCATGTAAAAATGGGTAATGTGCGGATGAAGGCTGCTGCAAGGAGTGCATCTTTGGTGGGGAGCAAATTGTCAAGTCCCTCTAAAATGTCAGCTCCAGTAAGCGAACATTATCAAGATGGAAAGTCTCTCCAGAATCAGTCAAATGCCTCCATAGGGGCTTCCAAGAAGTCTACCATTAAATCAGGGCATTCATCTGTCAGAGTGCCACATAAGAATACTCCTGTTTTTCCCATGGAAACAAAGGATAGTGAAAAGCATAAAACTGATGTCATCCAACAAAGGGACATTGCTAATAAAAAAGTTAGAAGTGAGTTCTCTGATGCTACGCACCAGACATTTCTTGATAAAGGTGTTTCCATTCAAGATGATCCACAGTCAAGAAAATTGTTGAATGATACAAATGGGATAGAGCTGTCCACCAAGATTCGACATAGGGAGAAAAATGGGAGTGAATTTCCTGATCTGAGTTCACCTGGGAGCAAGTATCCCATGCAAAAAGTGGTAAGTACACACCATCTGGAGAAAAGCTGTGGGAATAATCTATTACAGTTTTCCGACTTCCTCTCCCATTTGATTCATATTTTTATTCTTTTTAATGATGTTTAGTCAGGACCATTGTGAAGGGTGATCACATTTATGTGGTTTGCTGGCTGCAGCAGAAAAAAAATTTTCCTTTTTCCATGTACAATGGAAGTTTTTATGCTTTTTCTT